>JAKCOX010000012.1:6227312-6943310 GCA_022605575.1 Laterallus jamaicensis coturniculus
CAGAAGGGGCATTCCACACACCTTTCCCCTGCTGCACCATGGGGTCTCACCCGTGGGAAACAGTCCTTCACAAACTTCTCCAATGTGAGTCCTTTCCCACTGGGCTTCAGCTCTTCACCAGCT
The DNA here is from genome assembly GCA_022605575.1 of Laterallus jamaicensis coturniculus. Classification (NCBI taxonomy): domain Eukaryota; kingdom Metazoa; phylum Chordata; class Aves; order Gruiformes; family Rallidae; genus Laterallus; species Laterallus jamaicensis. Next base: position 6,227,436 of record JAKCOX010000012.1, read on the forward strand.
GCCCCAGTGTGGGTCACTGCTATGGGGGGCAGTCTCTCAGTACCAGTCCTCCACAGGCTCACAAGCCTTTCACCCTCAGCAAACCTGCTCTGGCGCAGATCTCTCCCTCACTCATCTCTGTGCCTCTGTCTCTCTCTATGGGCTGCAAGTGCTGGCAGAGACTTGCTCCAATGCAGGTCACAGTGTCTCCTGTATGTCTCCACTTGCTCCAGCAAGGGGCCTTTCCATAGGCTGCAGGTGGGGTCTTGGCCTTTTCCATGGGCTGCGGGGGAACACTCGCTCCACCATGGGTTTCGCCATGGGCTGCACGGGCATCATTCTCTCCAGCACCTTGGGCATCTCCTCCCCCCTCCTTCAACTGCCTTGGTGTCTGCACAGTTTCTTACGTCTTCTTACTCCCTTCTCTGATGGCAAAAACCAGCTGCTTGTGTTTTGGTTTTTGGGGTTTTTTTCTCCTAAATATGATTCCCAGAGGTGCTGTGACCATTGCTGATGGGCTCGGCCTTGGTCAGCATGGACTCTAACCTCAAGCCAGCTGGTGTTTGCTCTGTCGGGCCTGCAGAAAGCTTCTGGCTGCTTCTTGCAGAAGCCGCCCAAGCAGCCCCCCTCCTCCACCAGAACCCAGCCATGCAAAACTACAACAAATGGTCCAAAGTAGATGTTTAGATTGAAGAATTACATTTCCTAATGGCTCAGTTATTATTAACAGCGGCACTTTATAAAAAGTGAAATAAAGAAATGGATAGACAAAATTTTAATTATTCATTGGTGTAAAGTAAAACCTAAGCATATTTCCATTTAAGGGTGATTGGGATGAAAAGTATTTACACATAGATTTTTGAGGTAATTATCAACTGAAATTATCATGTGTGTGAGAATTAAGATAAATGTGTAATCCTTAGAACAAAGACTGAGTCACAGAGAAACAGGGGAAGAGAGAAGTCCTATCAGCCAGCCCAGAGAGACCTCTCTGCTCCATCAGCGTGGCTAGAAGGGTAGGAAATGAAGGCACAAACTGCAAAGGCAGACTTTGGAAATATATTCCAAAGGAAGGCATCTGGATCTTGCAGTTGCCAAGTATGGTCTGTTTATACTCATCATAAATGTTACCACTTTGACTAGAAGAGAAAAGGAGGAAGAAGGCAGGACAAAACAGCAGGAATTGTAGCAGTATCGGGACATTGTACTAAGTCACCCTTCCTGAAATGGACTGCTTATGTTGCTGGAGATGAGGCTGCATTTCATTCTAATCATCAGGCCACGCATTTGCAAGGTGTAGATGATAACTACTGTCTTGGAAAAAAGTTATCGTACTTTATAAAGGGACATAAAAATTTAAGATGAATATGGTTGGACTATACATTTCACTTACCTGAGTGTAACAAGAAAAAAATAGCTAAAGGAAGAGTCATGATTTGGATTTTTAGTAGTACTTTTAGTGTGCAGTAGGAAAAGTTAAGAACTAGAAGACAATATATAAAAAAAATACTGCCAACAGTTACTTGCAAACCAGAGGCTGTACTAGACTTACAGCAGTGAACTGTACAATAAACACTGTAGTATGTGGGTGGTGCTACCTCTGCCATTCAGATGCAGTAAACACTATTTCATTTTTCTTGAGAAAGAATACTTAAAATTGCAAAATAAATGTCATAGTATAACCGAGCAGTGAAATTTTTAAAATCGTTCTGTATTTCTTGTTGTTTATGGCTAGAGAAAGTAACATTGAAAGATTACCTTTTAAGTACAAAATTTCTAGACTTTTCAGCACAAGGCAGTTTCAAATATGCAGAAAAAAATTGCATGTGATGAGAAGAAGCTTAAAAAGATATGTAGCCTTATTTGAAAATAATCACTTCTATATTGTTCACACATACTAAGTACCTGTACACACCTGCAAATCCCAGTGAATTTTTTTTATAAGGACTGCCTATGGAAACTTCTTCCCCCTAAATTTGACAGCATCCAAATAGTTTGGGAGAAGAGATTTATTTTGTTAATACTTGGTTTTATTAACAATTGTTACAGAAAGGTACCATTTTTCTTGCATAGAGAGACTCGCCTTTCAGTAACTGTTAATCTCTGATAAACACTTTAACTTAATCTTTAGAAATTGTTTCAAATGTTTCATAAGACATAATTTTGAAAATTTCCATGTGCTGGCCCAAGCAAAAGTGAAGTAACCACACACATTTTAAAAATCTTTTTTGTTTAAGTAGTGAGGCATGTACGGGTACCATACAATATGCATACATGCACACAGTATCTCAAAAATTTTGTCCCTTAAGAACAGTGGTTTTGAGCCAGTCTGGCATGTCTGTGTGCGTTTTGGATGCATGTACAAATAGGTCCAATAGCTTCATCATAAATCCATTCTAACTCATGAATGTTGTCTTCATTTTGAGTTTTAAATCAGGTCAATCTGCAATTTCTTCATTAAGTTCAGTAGGGGCAGTATTGGACATTCTTCCTCCAGTAGGAATGAGAATAATTGCTCTTATGTATGCAGCGCTTGTCCCCAGTAAATCAGTTTTACCATCCTAATTCTGTGAGTCACTGTGTGACGTGACTCACCCAGTCTCACCCAACAGTATCTTGAATTCCAGCCCGATGCTTTGCTCAGCAGGTAACTGAAGTACAGCTATTCTGAAATCTTTTGTTCCCCTTCCTAAGAGTTTCTCTAAGCACATTATATAAGCATGATCACACTTCTCACTGATACAAGAACTGTGAGTTCTTCTTGTGTGTGTGTGTATATATATATATACGAGTGTGTATATATGAGTGTATATATAGTTCTGCAAAGTGGAGCTGTATGCATGGGTTCTCATATTCAATCTTGAAGTATCTCTGAGTTTTTGGCCATCTGAATGGAGGTAAAGGAGTATGTGCCATTCTTCTGGAGATAAAATGTATTTGTCATTCCTAAATAGGTGTTTAGGATTTAACTTATACACATGGTGAACTCAGAGGCTCCTTTATTTTTAATAGTGCAGGAGAAAAAACAATATTAAATGTGGTAATATGTTAGGTAAAGTGGAACAATTCCATAAAATTTGTGTTAGGCCAAAGTCAGCTCCACTGACTACACATTTAATTACTTTTAATTGGATACACTGCTTGAATTTCAAATGAAATTTGCTTTTATATAGTGGCTCTATAAAAAAAGTAATCTCTGCATGTGCAAGAAGAAATTATCCTCTGAATACTTTATATTACCTGGAATTTAAGAACCTGTGGCACATTTCTTGAAATCCTATACATAATTTTGGAGCTCAAGTCTGGCATGTATTGCTCAGTCTAACCCAGATGTTTGTGTAGTTTCCTTTCTTTTTTGGCTTTTTGCTTTTCAGGGTATGGTGGGCAGGGAGTGATGTAAAAATAAAACAGTAAACCAGAAAGCTAGTAAGTAAATGTAGGCAACAAAATAACGTGAAATAATGGTCTCCTTAGAGGTTTGCTACATGTAAAGTGAAAGATAAGAAGGTTTCCATAAGCCAAATACATTCAATCTTTTTATGCTGTGTGCATTCATAATATCACTTGAAATGGCTGTGTAGGACAAAGCCTTCAGAGTAACTTTGAACACCATTAAATCCAAGTGAGATTTAAGTGCCAGTGTGCTTTCTGAATCAAAGATAGTTTTCTGCTTGCTCTGTTTGTAGAATTGTTTTTATGAGTATAGATTTACTGTATATATTAATGTCCCACCTCTAAATTTACATCCAGAAGGGGTGCCATTTTAGGAAAAAAGCATTGGGCCTACCCATAGCAGTTATGTGTGAGCAAATAACAAGAGATGGTAGAGAAGAGCTAAGTGTGAATGTTCATTTTATGTAGAGTGTCCCCTATGATGTTTTGGCTTCAGTGTCACTTTGCCTCTCCTCAGGGTCTTGGTGTGAATATGCTGCTCCACAAGATTGCTCGAAGATAACTCGGGGTGCAGATCTTCTGCTTCTGTGTAAATATCAAAAAAAGCACTTGGGAGATGTGTACCATCCATATCTCAAGGATACAGATATTAGAAGTCTTAGCCTGTTCCTGCCATGCTCCCATTCAAAACTTGTCAGTTGCTGGCTCTGCTTTTATAGACCTAGGTTAGAATAAGTAGGGAACATGGAAACATCGACTCAAGCAAATATTACGTTTCTTGGCCTGAAAAAGGACCTTTTTTTTTTCCTTTTTTGGGGACACAGAAGAAGGAAGTTCTTCCTGCTGGGACAAGAATTCCTTTTGTTGCTTTCTCCAGTGTTGTTAGCATATGAGCAACTCTTGATTTGTAGGACAGTCTCCTAGGGTACAGTTTGGCTTTTATAGATTAAATTCTATTTAGGATATTATCAGATGCTGGTGGCATAGCAGAACAATTGTTTTGGAGACGTTTTTGGGAAGGCATAGAAACATAGAATGTGTTAGGTTGGAAGGGACCTTTAAGGGTCATCTTGTCCAACTACCCTTCAGTAAACAGGGACATCTTCACTAGATCAGGTTGCTCAGAGCCACATCAAGCTTGACCGTGAATATCTCCAGGGATGGGGCCTCCACTTCCTCTCTGGACAACCCATTCCAGAGATCCAGCACCCTCATATACAACAATTTTTTTCCTAATATCCATCCTAAATCTCCCCTTTTCTAGTTTAAAACCATTACCCCTCATCCTGTTTCTGCATGCCCTCATGAACAGTTCTTCCCCAGCTTTCATATAGGCAATTTTCAGGTATTGGAAGGCCACTCTAAGTTCTTCCTAGGGCCTTTTCTCCAAGCTGAACAAGCCAACTCTCTTAGAATATCTTCATAAGAGAGGTGCTCCAGCCCTTTGATCATTTTTGTGGCCCTCCTTTGGAAGCATTCCAGCAGGTCTCTCTCTCTTCTTGTGTTGAGGACTCCAAAGCTGGACGCAGTATTTCAGGTGAGGTCTCATCAGAGCAGTGTAGAGGGACAGAATCTCCTCTCTCAATCTGCTGACCACACTTCTTTTGATGCAGCCCAGGATGCAGTTGGCCTTTTGGGCTGCTGATGCACACTGGCAGCTCATGTCCAGATTCTCATCCACAAGTACCCTCAAGTCCTTTTCCTCAGGGCTGCTTTCCAGCACATCATCTCCTAGCCTGTACAGATAATGGGGGTTGTCCTGACCCAGGTGCAGAACCCTGCACTTGGCTTTGTTGGACCTTCTGAGGTTCACCTGGGCCCACTTCTCCAGCCTGTCAGGTCCCTCTGGATAGCATTTTATCCCTCTGTCACATTAACCTCACCACCCAGCTTGGTGTCATCAATCCCATTGTCAATATAATTAATAAAGATATTAAACAGCATTGATCCCAGCACAGACCCCTGAGGAACTCTGCTTGTCACTGTCTTCCATCTGGACTTGGAGACATTGACCACCACTCTCTGGCTGCGACCATCCAGCCAATTCCTTATCCACTGTCTATGCATCAAATCCATATCTCTCCAACTTAGAGAAAAAGATGTTGTTGGGGACCATGTCAGAGGCTTTGCAGAAAGCCAGATAGATGACATCCATAGCTCTTCCCTTGTCTACTGATGCAGTTATCCCATTGTAGAAAGCCACTAGTTTGGTCAGGCAGGACTTGCCCCTAGTAAGGCCATTCTAGCTATCTTGAATCACCTCCCTGTCTTTCATGTGTCTCAGCATAGCTTCAAGGAGGTTGGAAAGCTTTTCTTGTTTTGTTCAGTCTTCCATTGGTTCTATGCTTCATATCTGAAACTCAGCTCCTTCACTAGAGATCATTTGCAGAGTTTGTCTTTAGGCAATGCTGTTTTCTAAACTGCCTTGGGCATTTTGGTTATGTGAACTTCAGGAGATGGTAGCCTCATTGAGTACAATGAGTAAAAGCATTTTCTGTCTGATTTGTTAATTATCAATGTTCCTTCATGAGAAAAAAAATATCATGCCTGGTGTTCCACACTGCCGTTATCTCCCAAGCATATATCCTCTTCTCTGCAGCACACACAGTCATGAGAATGGTTTCTTCCTATGTATCACAGTTGGTCCATATCCCTTCTGAGTTGGGTTAGGGCTCCCACACTGGGGCAGTTCCAAAATTCATGCTGCCAGTCACCACGTACATAAAGAAGATTCATAAAATCATGTTCTATCTATAATACCAGAAGAGTGGAATTTAATTCTAAGTATATATCTTGAATATATAATTTTAAATACTTCTGTAAACTTGCAAGACTGGAGAATTAGCCTTTTAGGCTTTTATGTTCTCCATTCTGAAGCTGCTTTAGCTCTGTCTGGACTTCATTTATTGATAGCAATTGAGTTGTTGCCTCTTGTAAGATGACAATGAGTTCAGCAAATTTCATCTAGCAAATTTCATCGGCTCGTCCCATCTTCTAATAAAATCTGATTTGGTCTTCTGGGCTAATTTACAATTGTAGAAACAGATCTTCTCAGGTAATAGCTACTTTCCTTTGCTGTTGCTGCTACTACTGCTAAATTGTTTTCCTCAGCACTGCTTGCCTCAAGGTGTCTGTAGATCTTAAATTCAACCAAATAGAGTGAAATACTCTGTGTCAATATCTTGTAGGCTTTGAGTGTGAAGTAAGCTGAAAGGACTGTAACTTCCTGTGGAGGTGCAGTTAGTGAGATTGAAGATGGATAGGGAGGAAGGGAAGAAGAGGACAGAGCCTCTTTCATGGTGTTACATGAAGCATGGGGGCCCAGAGGGTGCTGTTAGTAGGCACATCCATGACTCTGACAGCTCTCCTTGCCCTCCCCTTCTCCACGTACCAAATCCATGACTGACTCTTCATCAGAATGGCAGCTAGCATTTTCAATCAAATAAAAGAGAGTCTCCTCTTTAACATTTGGACTAAAATTTTAGAGACAGGGCTTCACCTTCCCCTGGGCCATCAGCTGCCTTTGCACCACTGTGCAAGCCAATACAAAATCAGCCTCAGACTTTTTCTGTAGGAGAGAGACTCTCATTTGTGGAACAATTGCAGCTGAGGTTTGCTGGGTTATGGGCATCAGAATACAACAATTCGCTGGCAGTAAGACCATCAGCATTGCGTCCCTCTGGATGGATGAATGTCTTGGTGCTGCTGCAGGAGGGATATGGCATCAAGGACTGGAAGACACAGCTGACAATAAGCACATTTTTGTCATTTGTATTTCAAACTGGTCTTGAGGTAAGACTTCTTACAGGGACTGTGAAGCCCACAATTATGCCTTCTAGACCATGAAGTACTATAATTCATGATTTATCATGTTTTCTTGAGTAGAAACAGAAGAAACAGTAGGACCTCTCTGAATGTATGTCTTGCAATGAATATTTTGAAGTCATCACTGTCATGTTGCTTAAGTGTGTTAATGGTATATGAATGTCAGTGCCGTCTATCACAAACAGGAAAATCATTTTCTTTGAAATAATTACAAGAACAGAGCTTAAATAAAAAGGAAAGCTTAAGACTTTTTCTTTCAAGCATCTAGCTTGTGCCTCTTCTATTATAATTAATTAAAGCAAAACATTTTCAGTAAGTGTATCAGGAGTTTCAAAATATTACAAAATCTTACCTGTTTTGAGCTGTGTATTAGAGTAAATTAAGGAAAATGTAGCAGTTTTTATTCAACAATTCTTGATTTGCTTTCTCTATGATTATTCCTCAATATGCAATATAAAAATGTGTCATTCCTAATTAACTTTTACAGCTAAAGGATGTTTAACTGTTACATTCTTCACAATAATTAGGCGAGAAAACCTGTCTTTTGCTGACATACTCCCTCTCAAAAGACTTTTGAATTTACTGAGACTGTTTATTATTCCTGCTTTCATTTCGCTGATTTGCAATTTGCATCACCATGCAGCCTCATGTGTCCTTCAGGCAATGAAAATCCGAGTAAAACTGAGGTAAATTTTTACCAAACAAACCAAAACCACAAAAAACAAATGAAACTCCCAGTGTTTAGAAGCAATCTTCACAACCAGGCTGTCAGCAAACACAGTGTGAAGAAACTGTTCTCAGTTAAATCTGCCCAGCACTTTAATATTGGGTGTGTGGCACCTGAGCACACCCTCGCCTGATGAGGAGACGTTTTTCTCAGAGCAGCAGGGCATGAATTACTTCTGGTGGGGAACTTCTTTCTGTGAAGAGCACATTAGCCCAAGCAACAGGGCTCCATGCCTTGTGGGCAGAACTGCTTCATTACTCAAGTCATAGGCCTTAATTCGCCAAAAATCCACGGAAATGCTGAAGTTGGTCGTGTATTTGCAGTGTTTCAGATCTGTTCTGTTTTGGCCATTTTACAATACATATTTTGGGGATATTGGAGCACCTGCCAGTGCAGCCTTACAAGACATGCATTGTACCCATCCTAGGCAGGCTGGTTGCATTTCTTTGCCCAAAGGGAAGAGCAGAAAAAATAATGTATGCATTTTATGGGTCTCTGTTACCTCAGTACAAGGCTGAGTATGGCCGAAGCGTATTCTTTCACCCACCTCTGTAGAGGAGATAGAAATCAGAAGGGAAGATCCAGGCCTTATCCATTCCTTAAGATGCCCAGGAAGGTACATGTAATTCCTCTGCTTAAATCAGCCCAGCAGGTAGAAATGCAGCATGATACAAGTTGTGTCTGCCCAAAGGAGGATGATGTGCTCCTCAGCTCTGTACTTGTCCTACTGTCACTGTGCTTGAAGCCCAGGAGTCATGAGAAGGCTGCAAATGGGTTGACTCAAACCTCTCAGCATGTTTGAGTGGGACAGCTGAGCAGCAGCATTCTCTCAATGCATGTGGACATCCTCCCCTCTGGCCTCAGTGGGTTAGGGGCTCACACTTCCCACAACAGGGTGGTACAACACTTGTGAAAGCGTTCAACAGTGAGCTACCCAAGTTGGTTGGCAGATCTTCACAGGCAGCAGGGATGGTGGCAGCCAGCATAGTTAAGGTGCAGTTAAGGATCTGTAAACTCCTAAATAAGGCTTGAACCAATGTTTCTTGCTCTATAGAGATTCTTTAGTGATACTGCTGTGGTGTCTTTTGCAGAGTATCCTATGTTCTTGCTAATTCTATCTTCTTTATGAGGGTCTTTACATGAGCAAAACACCTACTGAGGAAATGAATCACCGTTGCACAGTTTGGCTCTTGGTTTATTTCAGGCAGTTAAACATGGGCACATGGGACTTTTTTTCAAATTTCTAGTTCCATTAAGGTGTAATGAACTTTGCCTGAGGGCGCTTTATGCAGATCACCTGAATCTTTTATAGCTACTATTTGCATATTTTATATAAAGAACCCTGAATCTCAATGTGGTGTTTCTCTGACTTCATCAAACAAATATGAAGATAGTAAGAGGGACTCAACAACTTCCTTGCAAGAACTAGAGAATTTCACCTTGTGCAAACACACACACACACACAAATCAGAGGGGATTTTTTCCTTTCATTTATAATGCAAACTTTCTATGGGAAGAGATACCCAGGTGCACTGCTGTTATATGAGAAGTTTTTATAAATATACTTTGGTATCTATGTGACTTAAAGACAGAATGCTTTTAATCAAATCACATAAAATGCAATATATGCCATATTTGTAACCTTACATTTACATCCAAAATCTGTGTAGTGTTACAGAGATTTGGATCCATTTCCGTCTTTTGTAACATAATTGCGATTTTTGTCTTTAAATACTTAATCTGTAACAGAATGTCATCAATTTTAATAGCCTATATAAAATACATCTATAAATATTCAAATATAAATATAAAAATTAAATATATCCCAGTAGCAATGCAGATCTGTTATGCAGGTCTGGTAATCATGCCTCTCCAGTAGTAATACTTTTTTTAGATGATTCGTATTACAGGTTGTTCTGTATCCACAGATTTGGTAATGTGTACTTAACAAATGAAGAGTTAAAAAAAATTATATCACTGCATCTGAAATTTGAAGTAGAAAGTAATGAACATAATCCATTCTGCTAATGAGATTCATGAGTTGGCATTCAGTGTGAATTAAAGTCAGTAAAACTTTAAGATAGTAAAAATAAGAAGATCAATTAAAATTGTGTCCAAAATTTAGCAGAGTAGTTTATATATATTTTGGATGAAAAATGAAGAAGATCAACATTTTTCAGAATGTTGAAATAATAAGATTTGATATATATTTGGAACTTTCGCGAAGTTTTAGTTATTTGATTTTTTTTAAAATTTAATGTTTAAGTTATCGAAATTCATTAACATCAAAATTGTAATTTTTTTTTTTTAATGCTTTTAATTCATCAGTATCTGTCAGAATTCATCTGAGAGAATTCATCCCTGGACTTCTGTCCCTCAGCATTTCAACTTAAAACCGTATTCTGTCATTAAATAATGACCCCTGCTAATAGATTTTGTCAATCTTTAAGCATTCAGATTTCATCCTATTTTTGGGAAGCACATTGTATAAGGCTCTGTAAATTGTAAGGACTGGCACATTCATTAGCTGTTGGGACTATTGAGATGATGATGAAGTTGTCATGCATATTGAGTTATGAATTACTGGCATAAAATGTGTTAAGTATGGAAGTCTACAGAGAAGAAAAGACCCAAACAATATACTAACTAGCTATTACAATATGAATTGTAATTTCAGGAATTTCAGGCAGGTTTTCTGAGCAGCTTGGGCAAAACCACCACCTCTGGCAGGGTCTTTGCCTGTTATTAAATTTTCCTGCAAAATTACTTTGTGATAAGTAATAGAAAAGATAAACATTAGTGAGGGACAAACTGAATACCCATTACTCTAGATTTGCACAAGCTTCCAAAGAAATGTAGTGCCCAGGGCTCTGTGCCTCTGAGTTGAAGGTTGTCTGTACTGAGAAAGCAAAGGAGAGGACAAAGTGTACACAGGCAGCCTGTTCATATTAGCTGAACATTTCTTTCAGTTGTTCAAGTGCTGGGAAAGAGAGTGGAGATTACCTAGTATAATTTAACTGTTTTACCCTCTCTCTGTTCTGAGCAGGATTAAATTAAATGCTTCCTGGAGCTATGTCTGCAGAAATTTTCCCAGCTTGGAGCTACACCAAGGTGGAACAGGTAGCTCTGCTGGGAAATGTAAAAACAAATTATCTAATGAAAATTTGACTTTTAAATGATATGAAGGAGGAGAAAGAGAAAAAAAAATACCAAGAAGGAAGTTTATTTTTATTGGCAGATTTGACAACATGGTGTCTCAGCTCTGGTCTCCACAAGCTGGAATTGCATTGATTACCATACTTTATTTTTGCCATTTCTGTTCAATCTCAGGAGGTTCCTGCACCACACCATAAAGAGATTCATTGCATATTCACATCACAAGCTGGAGCTCCGTGTTTAATTCACTGACAGCAAATCAATCCAGCAGCAAACATAGTTATCATCAAAAGACAGAGGAGGGAAGAAGATGTGTGTCTACACACTGTTCATATCAGATTTATGTATATTATATAGGCTACATATATATTACATAAGATCATTGGGAAAGGGCTGTACAGCCATGTGCCAGTATTCACACCACTCATCCTGGGGTGCTAGATGCTTCTTGGTATTAACAAAAGTCTAAACCCACCCTATGTCCAAGTGATGGGTTGACTCTGCCTGGAGTGGCCACTAAAGCTGCTCAGTCACTGCCCTCCTCAGCTGGGCAGGGGAGAAAAAAGCATCTGGGACAAGATAGAGGCAGGGATCATTTACTGGTTACTGTCATGGGCAAGACAGACTCAACTTAGAAAAAATAATCTAATTTATTACCAAGCAAAACAGAGTAGAACAATAAGAAATAAAACCAAATCTTAAACACCACCACCCCCCCCCCCCACCATCTCCTCTTCCCAGCCTTAACTTCAGTCCTGATTTCTCTACCTCCACCCACCCAGCAGCACAATGGGATGGGGAATGGGGTTGGGGTCAGTTCATCACATGTTGTCTCTGCCACTGCTTCTACCTCAGGGGGAGGACTCCTCACACTCTTCTCCTGCTTCAGTGTGGGCTCTTTCTCATGGGAGACAGTCCTCCACCGGCTTCTCCAATGTGAATCCTTCCCAGCAGCTGCAGTTTTTCATAAACAGCTCCGGCCTTGATGCGGACCTTTAGGAACAGACAGCTCCAGTGTGAGTTCCCCATGGGATCACAGGTCCTGCCAAGAGCTTGCTCCAGTGCAGGCTCCCTATAGGGTCACAACCTCTTTCAGGTGTCTCCACCTGCTCTGCTGTGGGGTCCTCCATGAGCTGCAGGTATAATCTCTACTCTTCATCATCCACCATGGGCTGCAGGGGGACAGTTGGCCTTACTGTGGTCTTTACTATGGGCTGCCAGGAAACCTCTGTTCTGATGTCTGAATCACCTCCTCCCCATTCTTCTTCACTGACTTGGGTGTCTACAAATTTTCTCACAACTCACCATTCCTCTCTCATGCTACAGAAGCTGCTGATCTTTTTTTTGTGGTCCTCTGTTATCCCGGGCATGCTACTGCTGTTGCTGGTGGGCTTGGCTTTGTCAAGCTCTGGGTCTGTCTTGTAGCAGTCTGGTGTTGGGTCTGTTGGATCAAAGGAAGATTCTAGCAGCTTCTCACAGAAACCACCCTTGTAGCCCCCCCACATACCTAAACCTTGCACCAAAACCAGCCCGTCAGCACTCAGACCTTCTGAGCATTTCCAAAGGATGGGGGTAGGTTATGTTTTCCTGTGTCAGCACAGCAGACTGTTTTCATTCAGGAAAGCTAAAGGCAGTATAATTTATTTTAGATGATAATTGCTGGGTTTCTCTCTTTCCATACAAAGGAAATCAGCAAAGCAGAGATTATTCCTCCAACTTTAATTAGATATTTCCACACCCTCTAGCTTTCAGGTTATTGTTTTTTTACCAGTAACTTTCTCAACCTCAGTTGCTCTTCTGTTGAAATAGGTGTATTATGTAAGAACTGCTACAGCAGCTCCTTAAAAAAAAAAAAATCCTCATCTAAGGTATCAGTACCTGATAGTAGTAGTTTATACTCTTAGTGTAAACTTTTTTTTCTTTTACAAATTTTGGTACTTGTTTTAGAATGAAAATTACATAAATTGAACACAAATTTATAAGTATAAAATAATTTATTTGTCCAAACCTTTTTATCATACGCTATTTCTTCAAGCAGAAATACATTCATGCTCATGGCAGTGGAAGAGGATGCAGTAATTCACCAGATTATCGGTAAAGCTGCTGTTCTCAAATGTGAATTTGATCACGCCAGAATAAAAACTACACCTCAATACTAAAAAATGGTTGATTTGAGAAAATTTCTGAGCAGTATAATCTGTTTTGTCTTTGCTAACACAGGTTTAAATGGGAAAAAAATTAAAAGACTCCTATTTCTCTAGAAAGAGAAATTTCTCTAGTAAGAAATACTATAAAACACAGTTCTTCGATTTAGTAACCTCAGCTATAAGTAGCATTTGCTTTGGACAGTCTGATGAGACTTAAGAAAATGGTGATGTTTTCCCAGGTCTGATGTGAGACAAAAACCAATCAAGATGAAAAGAAAAGGTGCTGATTTCTAAGTCATCTGTGTTCCCTTTTCAGACCACTTCTTGAATCAACATCTTCCACATCTTATCTGAAAGACACTGCAGCAAAGAAGAAACACCCATTGATTCCCACCTGTTATGACAAAAGTTTGCAATCATAAATTTACAGCAAAAATAGTCTGTTTTACTTTTAAAGTAAGAATTACACCAAATTATATAATTTTTGGTGCTCTGTGTTAATATATTTCGACTACTTAAATTTAGTAATCATTTAGTAATCAATTCAGCCTTGTGCCTTATTACATTTAGTAATTAAGGTGGTGACAGTAACAGCCATTCACTGTTTTCTGTTTAAGGTCCTATTTTCAAGGCTGTCTTCAATCCTGTTTGTTTGAGTGGATGTATATCAACTCAAGGAGTAAATGTCACTGAAACAATTACAAAAATACAATAATCTCAGTGCAGTTTCTTAAATATAATCTCTAATGAGAAGTTAAGGATTTTGACATGATCCAGAGAGGGGGAAGAAAAACTTTAATTAATTTGAAACTTTCATTCACTCTGCAGACTTCTTGCTTAACTTTGAAGACACATCTTTTAAACTATTTTCCTTGCATATTCTTGTCATTTAGCTGGGTGAGGAAGGCCGTGCTCACTAGAAAAAACAGCTACACCTGTAAAGTACTATGGCAACGAACAAGTGCTTTTCTTGGCATAGATTATGTCATTTAGGGAGGTTCTGGAATGATTTCAGATGAAGAGTCCCCTGAAACATGAGACATCCCAAATCCCAGTCTTGATGAAGCATATTTCTATCCAGGGTGCAGTTCTAGGGAACTTGGTGATGAACAGTGATCTCTTCCTAAAACATTGTCTTCTTCCTTCCAAATAGTGAAGGTCTTCTTCCTCCACAGAGAAAGTGGATTGCACCTTTTCTCTGCCAGCTTTCTACAGCTGGCTTTCCTGGGTGCTGACATCTGAACTTCACAACCCATCATTCTGGATTAGCAGCTTCCTTCTCTATAGGTCTTCTGAATCTCTTCCTGATCTGAATTAGTGACAGCTGCCCACATAAGCACATTTTTTTTTGTCTCAGTTTGGAGACCTAATCATCTCGATCATTGCCTGATCCCAGTCTATGACTGGACATGTAATTTAAACTATTCAGTAGAAGTTCAATCAAAATTTTTGTTCCCTCCTGATTAGAGGTAGGTAATTTTCACAGCAAAGCTCTGTCATTGCAGAAAAGCTTTCTTTGCTTAAAAAAGTAACAGGAGATATACAGTTAAGTAATAAACAAGCATTTTCACAGCTTACTGTCTGGGTGCACATGCCATTTAGTTGACCATGATCTTTTTTTGGAACCACAAGGAAGAAACTGTGATCTATTAGAGATGCTAAGTTTCTGTTACATGACAGTTACACTTTGTATACATGCTGTAAGGGTAGTTGTTTCTAATCTTTTTTTTTTTTTTTTTGTGGTTTTCTATGTAGCCTTAGTGTCTCTTTAAGGCTGTTGTGTGGGAATGAAATGTTTAGTGCTGAAGGATAAAATCCAAAAATAGAAAAGAAATAGTTCTGAACATAAGCAATCATCTGAAGTACAAAGCTTAATGATGAATATCATTATTAAAAATAGGAAATGGTGGTAGAAATGCTACTGAAGTGTTCCTTTCTAGTAACAGCTTATTTGTTCTGTCTCCACTAAGATAAGTTTCCTGGAGAAATGCTATGGAAAGATGGGAAATTGAAGGTAGTAAATTAAAGTTTCCCACCACCAGGTTTTAAAAACTGTAGTGCATACTCCATTACAGCAGAAAGTCAGGAGAATCTTTGCTTCTGGCTACTCTCATGACCAAAGTATTTAAAAAAAATAAAATCTACAGAAGCTGACATCTCCTGGAATTTCCTCTTTCAGAGCTGTAGCAGATGAAAACCCAATTAATAAACAACTGTCATGGCTTGAAGGTGGCTCTTCCTAAACAGTATGTAAGAATACTTCTGATGATATTTCAGCCCATGTGTCCTCTTTCTGGAGGGGTGGTATGTGGGGCAGATGTTGATGTTTCAGTTTACAAGGCAAAGGGTCGTGGAATGTTTTGAGTCTTGATTTAGGCCCAGGAACGAACCCTGCGGCTGCTTGGGAAGAATATTCTCAGCTGAGAAGCAAAACATTCCACGGTCCATAACCAACTCAAACATCAACATCTGACCTTCACATAGTGGCATGAATGAAAGATTTTAAATCCAAGAATTGTACTGTTTTAGATCTGATTTCTCCAGCATGCCTGGCATTGTCATATGGTGACTCCGTAATTTTAAGTTACATGTTGTACCAGGGACATTTCTAACAAGAAAGGGAAAAGTAAGTTTTCCACAGGGTCATCCTTTTATATAGCAAGTATGTAAATGACTACAGGGTCTTGGGTCAATGAAGTTAATATAAATTTATCTTATGAAATTTAAAGTTTCCTTAAAGATACTATAGTACAGTCTCATAACACTGATAACACTTGTCAAGCTTCTGAGTAGCAACTTCAAAACGCGAATTAAACTATGACCTATTTTTGAGTAGGGTTTGAGTTACAAATAATTCATCAAGTGTTAAAATTAAATGTCACACTTTTTTTACAAATAAAATTCTTGAAGTCATTTTAAATGTTAATATTAATGCAAACCAAGTCTGAATCTCTAAAAATGTGTGGTACAGATCAAAATGATGATCTATCCAAACCACACTTTAGTATATTATTAGGCCTTCTCCTGCTGTAACTCTTCTGTGTACTATATGGAAAGTTTGTGGGCTAAATCAGTTTTCTGGATGGCATACTAAGAGTCTTCCTACTTCATTTATGCATGTCTAAATCTAAATAAATAATGTCAGCCTCTCTTATAGTCCCCAAGGTCTCCAGCAGGAATTAATCTGATCCTAAAGGAAGTACCTAAGATACATATGAGGCATCTCCCTCTGTAGTGGCCTGTTTCACTACACTGACTGTAAAAAAGAAGTCCCCTTAGTTAATCAACTAAATTTAACTAAGCCTACTGTAGACAACTAAATTTAGACACCTAAGCTTAGGTGGGAGGAATTCCTCCACAACAGTTTACATGCCAGTTAGAAATTATGATCTCACTGTTGTGGGCAAAGATGTAACTGACTGTTTGTCTTGGTGAGAGTGAAGGTATAGTATCAGGACATGGGGAAGATTTCATAGTTACCCTGTTCTCTGTTTGAGAAGCCATGGGAGACAGACATTGGTCACTCCAGTATTTTACTCACTTTAAAAGTGACTGATAGTAATTTCATTGCTGTCATGTCATGATTATGTGAATTTCTTTGCCTGTATCCTCTCATTCAGCGTGAAGTAGCTAGTTGTAAACTGCAAAGCTCTTGGTATACTTGCAGCGTGAATTAATGGCCAGGCATCAGAAAAAGTGCAGAAAAATCTCAGTTATTTTTTTCCAAGTATGTGTCTGAAATAGTATATGATATTTGGTGTTTAAAGCTCTGTTTCCTTTTTTTTATACATCATCTACTACATTCCGAAGTAACTTTTGCAATAACTACCATGATGGCCTTGCATTTCAGGTATTAGCTTCTAGGGATTCCAGTAAGACAAATTATGTATTTGTATAAGCAATGAGGTATTTCTTATTTGTTGGCTAGACCACTGTGGAAGGTGTAGTTCAGAACATCTTATTTTAGCTACATATTTTTCTTGATTTACAAGCTCAGGGTGGAGGAGTTTGAAATATTCACCAGTTGGCTGACAAGAGCTTAGAATTTTGCACTTGACAACTGATCTGTTTGAGATTGAGAGTGATGGTCTTACAAGAGTGGTAATAATTTGTAGTGCATTAACTTGATACAAGATGACAGCCTTTCCCTTTAACACTATGTTGAAAGTTTAATGGAATAATCCTTTGAGTTTCATTATTCTGCAAATGTCCAGCTATTAGAAAGGTCATAACTGGATCCACTTTAAAAGTTGTTTAAGCAGTAGGAAACATCTCACATCCCCTTTACCTGGCAACGTACCAGACTGCTTGACATCTCTGTCTCCATCCTCCAGCTGCATTTTCCAAACCATGCAAGTAGAAAATTCAAGTCATATGAATCTATTTTCAGAGGAAGCATCAATGCTGAAGATGTATTTGATCCATATGATCCCTGTAATTTAGAATGCTGACATGTCTACTGAAGCAAACATTTTAAAAGAACAAAGCTCTCTCATGTGAGGAGCTTTTTTTAGATTTCTTTTAGTAATAATCAGAAATAGTATCACAATACAATGTAGCTCCATTTAGGCAGTTGTAGGTGGTGCGTGGAGAACATTATCTTAAGCAAAAAGAATATACAAAGCATCTGTATTCAGACTCAACATAGCGGTAACAACTGAGCAGATTTGCTTCTAAAAAGGCCACATGCTAATTAATTCAGCAAGTCTTACAGTGTTCTAGATGACAGAATTGTTTCTGACCTGCAAATGAACATTTTTTCATTACTTTAATTCTTTACTGTGAGAGTGCTGAGACATTGGAACAGGTTTCCCAGAGAAGCTGTGGCTGCCCCCTCCCTGGCAGCGCTCAAGGCCGGGTTAGATGGGGCTTTGGGCAACCTAGTGTATTGGAGGGTGTCCCTGCCCTTGGCAGGGGCTTGGAACTAGGTGATCTTTGATGTCCCTTCCAACGCAAACCATTCTATGATTATTCTTTCCATCCCCTGCAAAATTCTGTTCCAGCTGTGTCTTGGCTTTTCTGCTCACATGCATTGGTGACCAACAAGTCCAATATGTCATTCACTCTATTTGGGCTGTTACCTGGGCTAAGAAGTTATCTTCACTGATCTCCGTGAGTCTCCTGGATAGCCTACAGCTTGGTGTGCTTTTTTTCCCAGCAAATGTTGGGGTGTTTGAAGTCCCCCATCAGGACAAGATCCTGCAAGTACTGACCCTTTTGTAGCTGGAGTAAGAAGGCTTGTTCAGTAGGCTCCTCTTGATTGGGCAGCCTGTAATGGACTCCAACTACAAGGTTCTCTTTGTTGCCTTCATCTCTGTTTGTTACCCAGAAGCTTTCAACCAGCTCATGGCTATTCTTCAGAAATAGCTCTTCACAATCGTGCAGTTCCTTGATGTATAGGGCAACCCCTCCACCCCTCCTCCCTTGCTTGTCCCTTCTGAAGAGCTTCTACTCATCAATAGCCTTACTCCAGTCATGGGATTTGTCCCACAACATTTCAGCAATGTCAACTAAGTCATAGCTTTCTAGCAGCATAGTGGTTTCCAACGCCTTCTGTTTGCTGCCCATGCTACTTGCATCAGTATGGGGCACTCCAACTGAACTGTTGGCTGTGTCATATTTGAGAGGAACACATTTTAACTCCACTGTAGCTCCTCTCTCTAAGACTTCAACTGTGCTGCAGTATACCCAGCAAGTCTAGGAGCAGCAGGCTGAGGACCCTCACTAGCACCCTGTCCCTCAAAGCTTGTTGTGTTGTTGCACGGCTTATCATGCGCAGGCCTTATTTATCCCCTTCCCTCTTCAAGTCTAGTTTAAAATTCTGTCAGTCAGTCCCAATAGCTTATGAGCAAAGACCCTCTTCCCCCTTTGAGAGGGATGAATCCCATCTGATGCCAGCAGGGCTGGCACCATGTAGACCATCCCATTATCAAAACTGCCAAAATTCTGCTGATGACAGCAGCCATTGAGCTATTCATAGACTCTGTCAGTCCGTTTCTTGCAGTATTGCTGCCTGCAACTGGAAGGATAAAAGAGAAACTTACCTCTGGATTCCCATACCAACTGTCCCAAGGCCCTGAAGACTCTTTTAATTGCCCTCCCTTGTACTGTATGTGTGTTATGGCTTCATCACTACCCACAAGGAAGAGCAATAAGGAATGATATTCCAAGGACCATACCAGGCTTGGAGGTTTCCTAGTGATGTTCTTAACCTGGGCCCCAGGGAGGCAGCAGACTGGGGAGGGTCTTTCCAGCACATTGTTTCCCTGAGAAACGAGCTATCTACAACTATTACCCATCTTTCTTCCTCATGGAGATGGTTGTGATATGAGAAGTAGGCATTTCTGACCTTGGTGACACCTCTGGTGTAGATGGACCATACTGCAAATCAGTTGACTGACCTTCCAAATCCAAAGCCTCATACTTGTACAGAGGCACTTGGGAGGGCAAAATTAGCAAGGAGAAAGTTCACTTGCTGCCCCAAACATAGACTTGCCTCTATGCATTCCTTTCCTTTAAGCTACTGCCTTCTGCCTGGTGGAAAGAGGATACAGTGTCCCATTGATCTTGTGGGGGGTTTTCTGGTGTCTCTTTCTGTCTCAGGGATGGCAAAGCATGGTTCCACCCATCTCTCTCAGACTCCCTACTGCCATCAGCTACCAATGAAAGGCTTTGGCAGGCCCTGCAGCATGAGACCCAGATGGCTCCATGTTTTCATGGGAGCTCTGTCTGGGTTGATTCAGCAGTTCTGGTTAGTGCAAGGATGTAGCTTTTTTTTTTTTTCCTGGCTGGATACCGCAGCTAACATCTTTCTGGGAAGGGGATAGCCACTAGTTGAGTTCACCTTTTAAGCTGGTAGGATGATTACACCCTTCCTGCATGTTCTTCTGTGTATGTGCTCTCTTTGGCTATAACTTTTTGAAATGCTGTCACTTTGAGACCCCAGCCATAAGGATTTAAGCTTTCAACACATGGAGTAAGAACCTATTAATGCACTAAAGATAATGCTGTTATATAGGTAACTGAACCCTACCTTTGATCAAGCAAAGTGCTGCTTAAAAAAATTACCAACCCCATGTACTAGCTACCAGAAACATTCAAATAACTGCAATACTCTCAAGTACCAGTAAGCCAGAAGGAGCTTTGTTGGGTTTTTAATGATCAGAGCAATTTGTGTCAGCATTATAGTTTCAGCTCAGAAAACAACAGATTCAGTTATTGCAGCTGCACCTACATTAACCTGGTATCATACCAGCAGAGTACTCTCTGAGTGAATCTCCCGATTTTCCTACTACTGGCACCCTTTGTTTGGCACTGCAGAGCAGCCTGGAGCACGAGGACTTGATTCCTACACAGGACTGAAAGCCAGAGCATGTGCTCCAACAGCATGCCTTCCATGCTCCAGCTGCTAACAGTCAGTTCACAGGACCAGGATAGAGCTCATCTATGGCAAATCTCTTGAAATACAGGTATCTCAATAATTTTTGTGTCACTCTAGAGCTGTTCTCCCATTGCACTGCGTTATTTGCCAAGGCAGATGCAATCATAGTGTGTCTATTCCTCTAGGCATCACAGCAAGAAAAAATAATGCTCAAGCTCCAGTGCACTGTCGTGACCCACTGAAGTCTTGCAGATGCTTTTAAGGAGCACAAAGCAAGTCTCAATAAGGAAACTGATGTCTTCCTTATGCCTTGGTTCTGTCATGCAAAGATCTGCAGTAGCAGGTGGTTTTCTGAATATAACCAAGACAGCAGGGCTCTTGTCGTGGCAAGCACAGGTACACCTGCTCCCGCTTCCTCTTTGGTGGTTGCCCTGGATCAGGCTTCTCTACAGAGTTTAAATAAATATTGCACTATTTAGCTTTTTTAGCAGTCTCTCAGCTGCTCTCGTTATATCAGCTTGGACTTGTAGAGTAGAAGTAGAGCTGGTCACCAGCCAATTTGATTCTTCACTTCTACCTTCTCACCTGACACAAACTGAAGTTTGGCAGATAGGCTGCTAACAGTTTTCTCCATGAGGCTGACCTGTTTTCCTTTACACTTGCCATTTTTAATTTTGGTCTAGTTTTAGTTTTTAGGTTGTTTTGGTTTTTTTTGAGGAGAGGTGTGGATAAAATTAAAAATTGAAGAAACATGAAGGTAAAGGTAAGGAAAAGACTCTTGCTTCAGAGCTGGCACATGATACTGAAGTCATCTTACTCTGTCACCCCTGAAAATATGGCAGCAACAAATTGTGAATGCACTAAAAAGCTTTGCCCATTGTCTCCTAGCAAAAATCAGACATATAGCCACTATACTCCAAATCTTTCTAGTTAATAGATGTCATAGACAAAAAAACACTAGGTCAATGGTTGTCAATAAACAGGCTGTTAGTAAAATTTACTTAAGTAGGTCAGTATAATTAGAAGTAATGGGGTGAAATTTAGCAAAGTAAAATATCAGCGAAATACTTGGAAAGCATTTTGAAAAGTGAAGTGTGTTGGACTGCGAAACTTGTTCTCCTAGTGTTGAAATACTTGCATATGTATTCTTCATTTACATTCTGTGCTGTTTTGCCTTTCTAATGTGATATGATAATCATGTATCTATGAAATTTGTTGGTAAATCTTGGCGCCTCTGATTTAATCCTAGCAGCATATATATATCTCTATTGGGGCAAATATTGAGCCAAATGTCATAGATCAGAAATAACCAGATGGCAGCCCAGAAGGGCTCTGACGTCTGCTCAAATGTGGAGTAACAGGGTACCAAACTGTGGATAATGACACCCTGTTGCCTGCTAGCACTTTGTGTCAAGTCAAAAACTTTAATTGCCCCAAAAGTGAAGCAGTGCCTGCAACAGCCTCATGTGTGCCAAGTGATGACTGCTAATGTATTATCTCTTCACTTTCTTGTCAGATACGGATTTAATGTGAGACATTCTTGACTTCTGTAGCAGCAAGTACACGGCAAACTCTAGATCATGTATTGAGGTGCAACTGCACAGGCATCTCAGTGTGTTACACACCCCAGTGTGTTACTAGCATCTTTGAAATCTTAATCTTTGCTGACTTTCTGGGATCACAGGGAGGGGAGGCATTCTCCTTTCCACCTTTCTGACCCACTGTGTGGCCTTTTATACGCTGCACAACCAGGGAGAAGTTTGACAGCAACAACACCTTGTGTTGCAGTTGCCTTTGGAATTGTGTTCATTCCTCCTTCCCCAGCAGACATCAAAACTCAGTGTACTCCTTGCCTCTTCGTAGGGAGCAGTGTGGCAGAGGATACCTGCTGTAGAAGCAGCCTGTTTCCTGCCTGTCATGACTTTCACCTGACCCATGTCAAGTGAACTGACTTTTGTTTCCCTACTTAACGTTTTGTGTCCAGATACCATTAATTAGAGGTGACTGTGAGCAACCACAGGGAATCTGTGAGCTGGAGCTTGCATTGCTGATCATGTTCACTTACCGTCATCACTAATTCTCAGATAGAGCCATGCTCCGAGTGTGTCTCGGGCAGAACATCCCTTGCCTGTCACTCCAAAAGGGCATAGGTCTTCTACTGGGTTTGTGTCATAACTATTAGTACCCTGTGGACATCTCTGATACCCTAATGTATCATTTTGTGCTCCTACACACCAGTATTCAGGCAATGAAATCTACTTATCAAGATCTTCACAGGGTCCATAAGTATGCTAGGTGAGAGCATAGCCTAGAAAGTGTTGCAACTGACTGTCATATAGATAACTAAGGCAGGTTGAATAATTTTGCTGTGATAAAGTTGCCCAAAGGTAGGTGTGTAGTGACTTCTGAGATGGAATCCTACTTGTCCTGTACCTGTGGACAATGAAGGGTATACTCGGTTTAACCAGTCCCCAGGTATGCCTCAGGCATGTAGGATATCTTAATGGCCATTAGACTTTCTGCTTAGAAAATCTAATTCCATCCTGGCTATCCACCGACAGCAGAGAGAGTTTAGGGACTTAGCTGAAATGTCAATGTCTACATTTAGACATCTAACGTAGGTGTCTTAACCCTGAACAGAATCCCACCCACAGTTTTATCCTCCAGAAACCAGTAGTCTAAGGACATGAGATTGCCTGAAGCAAAATGCCAAGAACTTGCCAGTAAATGATTGTCAAATATATGCAGCACTTTGACACAGCTCTCATCCAAACAGTTGGTTGCTTTTCAGAAATAAATATGAGTACACTTTCAGGGTCCCCTGCCACTAGGTGTGATTCTCAGTTCTGTGTGATTTATTTTCTGTTGCTTGATCAACTGCCCAGTTGTTGTTGCTGTTGTTGTTGTTTTGTTACAATTTCTTTTCTGGCTCAATCGTGTCAATTGCTAAGCCACTGCTAAAAATAGTGAACAGTTTTTACTCTTACTGATCTCTATATGTGGGATCATGATACCTTCGTTCAGTCAAGCTGAATAATTGTTTCTGAGAAAGTTTTATTACCAGCTGTTTTTATTACCTTGAGGTTGACCTTATGTTTTCAGACAATTAGCTTGATTAAGTTCTTCCTGATATGCCACTGTGCAGTGAACAGTGGAACTATTCTGTAAAGGCAATACCTAAATTGTACAACCCTTGAATTAGTCCCAGTTGTCTCACTACCTAAGCAACGGAGTGTGATTATTCTAGAAACAGTTCAACCTCGGAAAAACAAAGTTGCTCAATTTTAGCGTGAGAGTGGCTACTGCAAATGACATTAAAGCCTCTTCCAACATTTCCTTACTCAACCAGAGTTGAGTAAGCACTCAAGCAGAACACGTACAAATGGCAATTTAATTTCCCACCTTGTTCCAAGCAGTGAATGTAGAAGATGGAGGGATGGGTGCCTTGGTGACATGCTGTCCGAGGCATCTGATACCCTTAAATTTTTGCTGCTATGAAAAAAAAAAATCACTTTAAATATTTTGATTCATAATCTTCCCCAAAAGGAATCTGCTTTGCATACGCAAGCCTTAATTTTAAATGGGAATCTTTTAATGTATGAGTCCTCTTTTCTTCTCAGGCCTCTGGTAAAACAGTATCAGCTGTTCCTATAGAGGATGATAGGAGGTTAACAGTTCCTGATTATTTTTTAAGGGCTATTGCATGCCTGTACCTCTCGATGGAAGGAATGTCACTACATAATTTTAGATTTCCTTGAGTAGAAACCACTGGTGTTGGGGAGAACATCAGGGCACTTGATCCACTTTAGCAGTGTGCTATGTTCATGCCACCTGGCTGTCGCTGGGCTGGTGGAGACATGCGTCCTGTGGGACAGCACATTTCTTATTGCTGGAATTTCATTTTCTTCTCTTCTTCGTTTCTTTAATCTTTTCTTTGATGACTAAACCAGATGATGGTAGAGAGTCCCAGCTGGGACTGATGGAGATCCCTTCTGAGGACACTAGTTTGACTGTAGGGAAAGGAGTGGCTGAAGGGCATATCACTCTACTGAAATGAGCTAGCTGTGCCTTTAGGGAGGATGCTGCTGTTGGGCCAGAATAATCTGTTCCTTATTTAGCTAATGCCCTTCCTGTATGTGGAATTTCTAACAGTCATCATTAGGTTTTCAGCATTATCTTTGCAGTTTCATTTGTGTGCTATTGTTCTCCGTATATATCTACCCTTGGTACTTTTTTCTTTCATCAGGTTCTGATATATCCACTCTACTTCCTAGACAATATTCCCTCTTTCTTTGCTTCTCTCTTTTACTCCAGCAAGTTTTCCTGGCAACTATTTAATCTTGGCTTGGGTCTTTTGTCTCCTGCTTGCACTTATTTGTAACTTGAAGCCAATTTATTTGGTGTTGTTCTCCTGTGTTCAAAAACCTATGTGTAAACAGTTTGAGATGTGTTCTGATTTTATAAAATACAATATTCTGAGAGTCTGCACTGACTTGTAGGTAACCTGATGTTTAGTGGTTTTTTTTAAATTATGCTAAAAGGTGCTTAAATGAATGTTTAGACCCATGATGTTTTCGAACAGTGCACTGATCATTCAAAACATTGGCCTGATCTCATATTAACATGGCAATCTAATAAGTGATAAGATGAATTACACACTGGTGCAGCTATTACTGTCTAAACATACATTGTCCTTACAAACTCATTGCTTTTTATAGCTGCACCAAACAGCTCTCATTCATATTATTAATATTACTTTATTCCTTGCACACAAGAATATTTCTATTTCCAAAGTTCAATAGCAAAATAGCATTGTTTCAATTTCTCCCTGTTCCCTGAAGTTGGAAAGGAAGCTGAATTCATTCTTAAAGGGAAAATGACAATGCAGGTAGTCTATTTATGCTAACCATCATTTTAAGCATTCATTTAAGATGAATCCCAGAGTGACTCTGAAACCCAGTCAAAGAGCCTAAGATTTTATTGTTTATGTGTACGAATATGTTAGGTAGTTCAAAAAGTTACTCTATAAGCAGGTGCTAGAATAAGGGAAAAATTAGTACAAATTTTCTATGAGTAATTTTTGATTGAAAATTAGGGTTTTAAAAAGATCTATTTTGCAGTAATATTCTAGTATATGCGTGGAGTCAAGAAACAATCTACTTTCACGACAGAGCATGAAGATTACTTACTAGAAGCACCTAAAAATGTTTTACCTTTGGTTTATATGGATTGTGCTCAGCTTTGTATATTAAGGTCTTACCTTCAGAAGAAAAACAATTTTCACATGGAAACCCCATCACTAGCAACTGATTTTGAAAGTAATTCATATGCTCAGCTTGTAACTGGTACGTTATCAGGCAGGGATTAGAGTGTGTTGGATGCACCTGCACCGCGATGAATAATTGTAATAGCTTGCACACATGTATTTGAAGGTCACCTTCTTATGTAGCTTGTGGTCAATTTCACCTCTTACAAAATAAATTTCTAGGAAAAGTAGATATTACTTCCCTTACCAGGTATAGTGGATTGTACATATATATCCCTTGAACAAGGGTGAGATGCTTTAATCTTTCAGGATGTTTTATGAGATTTCAGATGATCACCAATGGTTTGATATATTGGTGCAGCAAAGTATCTGAAAAAAGACATATGCCACATCTTGCCACATGTTGTCTACCTGGACTTCAGTAAAGCCTTCGACATTGTCTCCCACAGCATCCTCCTAGAGAAACTAGCCACCCATGGAATACTCTTTGCTGAGTTTAAAAACTGGCTGGACAGCTGGGCCCAGAGAGTTGTGGTGAATGGAGGTAAATCTGGCTGCCAGCAGGTCACAAGTACTGTTCTCCAGGGCTCGGTGCTGGGGCAGGTCCAGTTTAACATCTTTATTAAAGATCTGGACGAGGGATTGAGTGCACCCTCAGTAAATTTGCAGACAACACCAGATTGTATGGGAGTGTTGATCTGCTGGAAGGCAGGATGGCTCTGCAGAGGAACCTGGACAGGCTGGATCAATGGGTAGAGGCCAAATTTATGGGGTTCAACAAGGCTAAGTGCTGGATCCTACACTTTAGTCACAATAACCCCAGGCAATATTACAGGCTTGGGGTGGAGTGGCTGAAGAGGTCCTTAGAGGAGAAAGGCCTGGGGCTGTTAGTTGACAGCTGGCTGAACATGAGCCAGCAGTGTGCCCAGGTGGCAAGGAAGGCCAACAGCATCCTGACCTGTATCTGGAATAGTGTGATCTGCAAGAGTAGGAAAATGATAGTTCTGTTATACTCAGCTCTGGTGAGGCCACATCTTGAGTACTGTGTTCAGTTTTGGGCCCCTCACTACAGGAAGGATGTTGAGATGCTGGAACGCGTCCAGAGGAGGGAGATGAAGCTGGTGAAGGGTCTTGAGCACAAGTTGTATGAGGAATGGATGAGGGAGCTGGTGCTTTTTACTCTTGAAAAAAGGAGGCTGAGGGGAGACCTTATTGCTCTCTACAACTACCTGCAAGGTGGTTGCAGAGATGTCAGAGCTGGTCTCTTCTCCCTAGTGACAAGCAATAGGACAAGAGGGAATGGCTTGAAATTGCACCAAGGGGAGATTTAGGTTAGATATCAGGAAGAATTTCTTTACTGAAAGGATTGTCAGGGATTAGAACAGGCTGCCCAGGGAGATGGTGGAGTCACCATCCCTGGAGGTATTCAAAAAGGAGTGTAGATGAAGTACTTAAGGACATGATCTAGAGGTGGAGTAGTCACGGTGAGGCTACGGTTGGACTCGATGATCTAACCTAGGCAATTCTATGATTCTGTGACCCACAGTGGAATCCATCATCTGCTGCTCTGTGTAGTCACACTTAAAAGGGAATTAGAGTAAGAAGCAGGTTTCCTGCAAAGGGAAATATTTCCAAAGCAAGATTGGCCCCTAGCCTGCAGTTAGATTATTGCTGTATCTGATTGACAGTAGTGACAGGAATTTCCCATGTATCAGGAGTTATAACTAATCAGGATAAGGGTCATGTCTTCTTTTGTACATTCATCTTCCTTTGGTTTGGACCAAAGGAAATTTATTTGCATTTCTTTATTTTCAAAATTCATTTTCTGAACATCTTTGGCTCAGAAACTTCCTCAAATGCAGATGTTCAGGCTTAGATTCATACACACTTATGCCAGTCAAAGGAAGAAATGTAGATTTTGCTGAATTGCTTGCAGCAGGGCTTTCCTTCTCTTTCTGCACTAACTCTAGGAGTCCAAGATAAATACATTCCAATGTAGAAACCTTAGCAAGCTGTCTAAATTTAGGTAGGTTGAATATAGGTACAGCACCACTGAATATGGTTAGTACCTACAGTATTTACTTCTTACATTCACTAGTATGAGATAGATGTCATTTTATTTTCTTCAGAAAAATGATAAACACAACAAACTTCTCTTTTTAGCCACTTGATGATGGCCTCTGTTTTGCCTCACTGTCAAGTCTGATAAATGAAATGACATGAAAATAAAATAATGGAAGAAAAATAATGGCTCATATTTTTGTTCCACCTATCTTACAGAATAAAATAAAATGGTGGTAGGTATATTTAGAACAAAGTTTTCAAGAATAAAGTTCATGCAGTTCACAGGCAACATTTGACATTCATAGCTACAAGAGGTCAGAGAGTCAAAGACTCAGTGAGTACTAGCAGAAGCAGGGACCTCTATGATACATGTAAGTAAAGAGGAAACAAACTCTAGCACTGGGGAGGAAGCTGATTGCTACAAGAGTAGGAGAAAAAACAATCTTATATATAGATCTATGTATCATTGCAGAATTGAGTGCATTAAGAGACATGAGTTTTCTTTTGCTTTGCTCTTGAGACCAGTTATTTCACTATTGCAGGAAGGGTAGTCTGTCCAGCAGTGCAGACCCTATATAAAAAAGTATAAGTTTTTATCTTATACTGGAAGCTTATTGACTGAAAACAGCTGAGCAAAAATACATGGGTTGTCAGCATATTGAAGATGATGATTATGGTACAGCCTTGAACAAGGCGATTATAGGTCTGAAACTTAATTAACTGAAATATTTGATCTCTTGAGGTCCCTTCCAACCCCGACAATTCTGTGATTCTGTGATCTAAGCATGAAATGGAGAATTACTGAAATCATCGTATGAGAAAAGCAGGGAGGTGTGTCTTGGAGTTACTTGTGCACTTCACATCACTCAGAAAAAGTGATACAGCAAAGAGATAGTGCAAAGAGAGAAGGAGACTGAAGATTCAATTCAGCTGCCCACTTGTAGAAACCTGTTACCACTTGAGGGTCCCAGGCCTCAGGGGTGTGACAGAAGAGTTGGAGGGTGTCCACACCCCTTCAGGGCAGCAGCTGGGTGACTGGTAGTACACCCAGGGACATTTTGGGTGGGAGCAACAGGCTGGAGCTGTTAAGCTAGTTAACTAACAAAAATACTGATTTCAGTCAAATTCTTCTGTTGAAGTTTGTAGCGAATGGGTAACCAACCTTTTTAGATTAGTATAGCTACATTTTGTGTTATCTAACTAATTAGATTGTAGAACATTGTCTACTATTGAGTCTTAATTGGTTTGCTTTGATATAAATATGATTTTTATTTCATTGATCATTATATTTCTTTTTACTTGAGTTATGTCATTGGTAGCTGAGTTTAGGCAGTAAGTGTTACAGATTTTATATTTTTGAAGTCTTTTACTAAAATATATTAACGTGTACTGACTCACATGTCTCA
Organism: Laterallus jamaicensis coturniculus; assembly: GCA_022605575.1. NCBI lineage: Eukaryota > Metazoa > Chordata > Aves > Gruiformes > Rallidae > Laterallus > Laterallus jamaicensis. The sequence goes on from JAKCOX010000012.1 coordinate 6,256,780, forward strand.
ATAAGCAGTGTGAGGGCAGAACCATTAAGGATCTGGGAGGATACAGGCCAATAAATTCCAAAGACTGAACAGTTCCCCTTAACTAGTCTTTATTTCTTGCCAGCTTTTGTTTTATTTCAGTTCAACCTCTTTTGAGGCTCCCTGCAAAATACACATACCACTCTGAGGGCAGCAACCAGTACTTAAATGTTTACATGAGTGTATATGTTTGTACACAGATCTCCTTGCAGCTGGCTCACTACTGGCCCTAAGCACTAGAATGTGTTTTAACTTATCCTTGGGGTGGCTTAACTTGTACATCTGAAAATGGACCCACACTGGAGTGTTTTTATTAGCAAGTCTTTACTGAAGCTATTTGGGCAGTCTGCCCAAACCCTCCATTTTCTGGCCAAACTTCATGCGGCTTGGAGCTTCGTGACGTGAAGCATGGGAAGACACGCAGACCTGCACAGAAACATTTCCTGAAGTGTAGAAAAGTCACTGCCACTTGTAGCCTAACTCCTACAAGTGTGCTCCTGGCACAAGGTACTCTGCCTGCCCTCTGCATTCGTCCTCAAGTGAAGACCTTTTCTGCACAACCCTAGTTTGATTTCTCAGAAGAAATTGTGTACTCCCATGCTTTCCTCATTTGGAGAAAAAACACTGACCCTTTCCATAAGCAGGAGGTTAGGCCACTCCTCACATCTGATAAATGTTCCTGTAATGTACAAATGCTACAGGATCATATCCACAGAGGATAAGGTCAGAGCTACTGTTGGAAATGCTGGCAGAAGGCCTTCTGTGTGGCCAGATGACACTGAAGTACTTTCTCTTGAAAATTATTTTGGAGAGTTCCTGGAATTCACCCAGGAGAATAACACCAGACAAGGAGACAGGGAGGTCAGCTCAACTGGATGATGCAGTCACCATTAAGATTATCTGTGTTATTGCCTTCTCTGTCCTTCCCACTCCAAACTGTCTGCCTATTCTGTAGGCTGGGCTGCTGACGTTTGTTCTCCATCATTTTGAAGAACAAGTTCATGACAGTCACTTGAAAGCAGTCTTCTCTGCTGTGGTAGCAGACTTAAACGAATCAGTATGCCCCTCTGAGCAAGAATAAATATTGCAGGATTCAGGGTAATTCCCACACTTTCCCAAGGATGTTTGCATACTGCTACCCATCCACAAGAGGTAACCATGCATGCGGGTTTTTTTCAGAGTCCTCTTTCTAGTTTAAATAAAACTGGGAAGATGAACTACTTTAATGTGTACTAGAGAGCTATAATAACTTAATGATACTTCTGTGAGCTTGTGGTGCTCATTTTTTTCATATGAGGAATTTATTAGGCTGTTTTAGCAGTATTTGAAGCAGCAAGTTCTTGAATACTTCTGATTTTAACAATTATGCAGATTTGAGACACTGTGTTCCTGACCCCACATTTTCCTGCCCCTATATGATCTGTTAACAATTTCTAATATCTCTCAACAATGTGGTTTTTTTATAATCACCTGAAACTATATTTTGATATTTCTCAAACCTCAGGCTGATACCAGTCCTGACTTTAAAGGTCACTGTTACAAGAAGAACTTGTCTATCTCAAGTAAGGTCAGCCCTAGAAGATGAAAATTTTCTCCCATTCGGTGTAGCCTGAGTGAACTTACAGAACATCCTTACACTATATATGAAGCACTGTTCTTTCAAACCCTCAAAATTGCTATGAGATTGCATCCTGTCTTAAAACTGACAAAAAACCCCCATCTAAGCAAGTAATCCATGTCACTGCATTAAAGGTTTATCCCATTCAGTGTCAGCATTTGCACTCTCCTGGGACCTAATCTCTCTGAATGTAAGATGCTGGTAGAATTTCATCTGTCGTATATCCATTGTATCTTGGTCCCTCAGAATTGTCCTTTCTACTTGATGTCCTGCTTGCTGACTGTCAAGACAGAACACACAGAAGCAGACAAAATGACATCCTACCTTCCATCATCCATCCGCTAACTGACGGCTGTATACTCTGTCATGTTCTTTGCTTTACTGCAACGTGGATTATATAGAACTTTAAAACAGCACACAAACAAATTAATCAGCTCTATTCCAAATTAATCAGCAGTCTCAAGGGATTATTCATACTGCATTATTCAGTTCATCTTCTGCATGCATGACTCCGTGTTAAAGTCTGAATTACTACTTTTGCTGTTGTCAGCTTTCAAGTCTGAAGTTGTTCATAGTTCTAACAATGAAAAATTGTTTTCAAATGAGGACTCCATATACTTATTGCCAGTTATAGCAGCTGTAAACCAAACAGTGCTAGAAGACACATATGAGCAGTCAAACTCCATTGCCTGCAGCTGAGGTTGTTAGAACAGTCCCTGGGAAGGTGTTGGCTCAAGCCAATTGACATCCTCCTATGCAATTTCCAGGCACAGTTAGCATGGACCCCAAATTATTCCTAGTAGACAGTTTGCATTCAGCTGTCCTAGTTTGGGACCGTAAAATTTCAGCAGTATGTGCACAGCCTTTCCAGATGACCTCAGTGCTAGAGGCATGTTTGAATTACTTGTCTAGATATTTGGTTATACACCAGTACCTGAGCTGATGATGGGTTCAGAAATAAAGGGTTTGTCTGCATTTCTTTTGTACTTATTCAAATGAAACAGTCTGTCCTTGTGACTGAAAGTGAAGGAACTTCATGCTTCTTTTGGACTGAGATTTAACAGAGCCTGAATCTTGCTTTCAAAAATTCCCTTAGAACATTATTTTTACTGTGTATCAAATAGGATTCTATGTCAGATTAAAGCTGGGTATGTCACAGATCTATTTTAGAAAGAAAATTTCATACTTGCATGAAAATAACAAATGTCAGAAACTTTCCTTTGCCATGAAAAGCGCATATATAAAATAGTTTCAGAAGATCACTGAGAAATCAGCATGTTATTCGCTTGTCATAAATGTTCTGGTTTTATGAGCAGGGTGCTTCCATAGTACTTCTTATGAAGATTCCCCTTTTTTCATGCAAGTAGTCTGAAAAGGAAACTTATGAGCACAATCAGAAATGTGGTTTAGACATCATAGAAGAAGTTATTTGGTATAATAATGCTATAATAAGTCTTAGGGGTCAGTGTCCTGGTCCTGGCCAGGCCAAAGTTAACCTCCCCAAGCAGTCAGCACAGGTAAGCTGAGTTATCCCAGGTCAGCTGAGTTAGCTGGGCTGTTTCCCACACCACCTGACATCACTTCCCCATAAAAGGGGCTGGTTGGGGAGGGGCACTCCTGGATGCCTCCAGACTAGTCTGAGTGTTGTGTGGTCATTGTGTCCTGCAACACTGTAATCCTTGGTCTGGGCGTGAGTGTGATTGGCTGTTATTGTTCCCCTTTCACAGGGCTTTTGTCAGTAAACTGTCCCTATTCCAACCCACCGAGGCTCTGGGAGTGAGCAAGTGGTGTGTGGTGCTTAGCCACTGTTTGGGACTGAACCACCACAGTCAGTGATGGAAATAAAGTATCTTTAGAAGGGCATTATTGATGAGGATTTTAGAAGTTGCACATGTTGATACTATAGAGCACATCTGTGTCCACCCATCTGCTGAAGGAGATGTGCTGCCATTGCGTGTCTTTAACTGTTTCTGAAAGGGTTACAGTAGGTAGGAACAGTTAGTTTAGCTGACAGTGAAAGTGGCTTGTTGCAGAGGCCCTAGGTGGCTGCTGGTGGGTCACTCTTCTCTCTGTCATACCCAGCTAAGATAGTGTTTTGGGTTAGGAGACAGTGTGCAAGGGAATGCAAATCAGGGTCTCCTGGAAGAATAGTAAGCAACTGATTCTATTTGTAGGTGCAACAAATAAGGCAAAGGCAGAGGCTGCACAAAAGCTAAGGAATTCTGATTGCTCTTCTTTTTTTAGCTTTAACTCTCTTGGGGTAGCTTCTGGTTTACCTGTGCTTACAATGTATATCTTGTGTAACACATATGATACAGCAGCAGAAGACAGTTTCCAATTATTTATTTTAGCATCAGTAAAATCAATAATCAGCTTAAGAAAAATCAAATTATCAAATAATGATAAATAGTGCTGAAATGTTAAAGGTTTGCCATGCTTCTTCAGGTGCAGCCCAGGATTCAGTTGGCTCTCTGGGCTGAGTGCATGTTGACAGTTCGTATCCAGCTTTTAATCCACCAGCACCCCCAAGTCCCTTCTCCACAGGGATGCTCTCAATCCATCCTTTATCCCAACTACTTGACTGACCATATTTGATGCTGGTTTATTTTTTCTAGTTGTGGGAAAGTTTAGCTAAGTGTTTAACTGTTTTTAAGTGTTTTTCTTGAGAAACATGCCCTGTCAAAAAAGGTATATTTTCAGCTATGACGTAATTTTCTAGTAAAGATTATTTTAAAATGAATACATCTTCATTTTGCACACGGTGAGGTTTGGGGTTTTTTTCCTACCATAAATCATAATCCTAAAACATTTCATAGCTGGGTTTACAGTTAGTCACCACAATTTCAGTATACTCTGTGCATGTTTGGGCCTAGTTACTCTGGTATTCCACGTTGTGTGTTACATAATCTCTTCATACAGAGTGCATTAAAGAATAAGTTCCATCCTTTCAAAGCTTGATATTAATTTTTACCTCTTCTATTGTAAGTGCTGTAACTAAATGCCTTGTTCGGATTAGTAGAGCAGAACACTGATCAGTGTGCTATTATTTCTTAGAGCAGTAGAAATTTTCTGAGCTATCAGTTGGGCCAGAGGTATCATCAAATCTCTTGCAAAGGCAGTTGTAGAAATTATTTTTTCCTATCAAAAATACAAACCAGCCCACAGATAAAGTAGAAAGGGGATATTGTGATACTTCTCCAAATGGATCAAAAGAATTTATTTTGCTTTACCACATCTGTTGTATATTCTTCAAGTCAGAGAGGGTTCCTCTAAATGTTGAATATATTGCCTATCTTAAATACAACCAGTCAGGATGGTGAAGATGACAGGCAAAGGAAGAATATTATTGAAGATCAATTCCTCTCTTTTTCTTGAAAGTTCAATAAAGAGACAGAAAACCAAAAGAATTCCTCCAGGGCATGAATTTGAGCTCCATGAGTCTTAACACTTGATGACTTGGGTACAATCTGTCAAGTGGTCTTTATTGGCTTCTGGTTGTAATGTATTTCTGATGGGTGGTTTTATTCCGGTTTTCAGGGCAAGTTATGATGTCTTTAATCTCTTCTCTGAAGTATTTTGTTCTATGTGAGGTATATGGAGTTTGTGGAAACTATAATTCCCCTTTTGCTAAGTTTTGCACCAGAAGTGGTATGTTTTCTTTAATTCCCCTCACAATGAGCTAGTGTACTGAACCTCTCTTTTCTTTAGGTTCTTATTCCTGCAGAGTTTACAGCTCTCATAGTGTGACTACGTAAATCTGTCATATGCATATGTTTACATGTGACACCACAGTATCAGTTGTCAGTCAACACTAGATGTGCATAAAATCCAAATAAAGGTTTTATTTTTGTCAACAGCCATGAAACATACCTTTGATGTATATACCATCTTCCAGGAGTGCACTATATCAGTAGTCAACCTCTACTTTCTAATTGCATGTAAACATATATTTTAGTTATGAAAAAAATTATTTATGGCTGATTATTTTCAGGAAGCAGTACAGGCAAGAAAGAAAGACTAGCAGAAGGCCTCTGTTTAGAAGAATGATTATATGTCTTTATAAAACATTTTTTCTGAAAGAGGCAAACTAAGCTTAGATATAATTTCCCCAATCAATAATCATGAAGAAGTAAACACAAGAGTTCCAGCAAGTGTTTTCTTCAGGACTTACAGAGAAGTAATAATAGATTTTCCCCATCCTTATAAAAACAAAGAAACAATCCCCCCCAAATCATCCTAACAAAATCACAGTAGATCCCATCTGTAAATCACTACTCTTTTCTTCTACCATAAGCATCTCTATGGGGCCCAATTTAATTTCTCCAGGTTATTTTCTGCTTTAACTCCCATGAAATGGGAGAGAAGAGGAGCTTTTATCAATGACCTTCCAGTTGCAGTCACTCAGTTTTCTCTGGGGTCTTGAACTCTGTGGAAGACTCCGCTCTGCACTGGGCTGCTGTGGTCTCACCTAGAGTACTGTGTGCAGTTTTGGCACAAAACTATTGGAGAGTGTCCAGAGGAGGGCAGTGAGGAACGTGAAGGGTCTGAGGAGGAAGACTGAGGAGGAGAGGCTGAAGTCCCTTGGTTTGTTCAGTCTGGAGAGAAGGAGACTGAGGAGAGACCTCATCGTGGTCTGTGGCTTCCTGATGAGGGGGAGCGAAGGGGCAGGTGCCGATCTCCTCTCTTTGGTGACCAGTGATGGAACCCGAGGAAACAGCATGAAGCTGAGACAGGGGAGGTTTAGGCTGGATATTAGGAAGAGGTTCTTTACGGAGAGAGTGGTCGGGCACTGGCATGGGTTCCCCAGGAAAGTGGTCACAGCACCGAGCTTAGTTGAGTTCAAGAAGCATCTGGATGATGCCCTCTTTCCCATGCTCTGACTTGGCTGGTCCAGTGTGGAGCCAGGAGTTGGACTTGATCCTTATGGGTCCCTTCCAACTCTGGATATTCTATGATTCTATAATTCCAGATATTAAGAAACTGAATAATGGTTGTGCATTGTTGTGGGTTAACCCAACATCTGCCTGACAGATTTTAAACAGACCCTCCCTTTAAGACCTAAGTAATTCTGAGGTGTCAGCTGGAATCAGGAAGGATGTCCTTCAGCCTCCAGTACCTGGAGGCAGTTTGTGAGCAGTGGAATAGAGCCCTGTATTTCCATGGCTGTAATGGGAACCAGCATCCTACCATTCTTGTAGATAACTACTTGCAAACATCTACTTTTAAGTCTGTTTATTTGGACCTGGACATCATTAGCACTTTTTTCTTCTTGAATTGAACTTGCAATTTTGAAAAGCAAGAATGGAAAGCAAACTGATCAATACAGTGCATTAACAAGAAGTATGTGGTAACTCTGTTCCAGGAGTAAAAACCTGTGCTATCTATCTGTACCTTATTTTGCTTAGAATGCGATTAACAGAACATAGTCCAAAGAATGTATAACCTCTAGTAGCTCAGACTGAAGACCAGTATCATCTTGGAAGGAGAATTGGGAAACATATTGCAAAAGTTTGCTCAGCTCAGCTCCTGTATATGGATCTGGAGGAGAATTTTCTAATGTGTCTCCTTTGCTGTCTTCTGTCTGCATTAAGCTCTGCTAATCTGCTCTGAAAGACAAAGAAAACAATTTAGTAATGGCCTCTGTACTTACCTCTCATCACTGCGTAAGGCGACTGGAACAGATAAATTACTATGTTCCTCTCACTGTTTAGTTAAATTTGTAATGAATCAAAACCTCACAATGAAAATACATATTGTATTTTCAAATTTAGGATCTCAGCAAAGATTTTGTTTTTAAACGCCTGAAGGAAGTTGACAAAAAGACAGCGGGTTACTGCAATTTGGGTTGTCAGCTGAGAAAATTACAAGAAACTCCAGTTATTTGACTAATAAGCTGTTCAAACTCCAATTGAACTGCAGAAGGAAATATTTAATGTGAACCTGTCCTTTTAAGTCAAATTTCTCTTCTTCCTCTTCATTTTTTTTTCCAAGAGCAAGGTATAGCCAGGAGAAAATTTTCCTGTTAGAAAGAATTATTTTTGCAAAGTCCTTGTACAAAATATGCAGAGTAAAAGCAGAGGCATTTGATGCTTTATTATATGTCAGACTTCAGCATTGATTTATAGTTGCAGTGTTTCAATATTTATTCTAGTTTACAACTGAATAGTTCAAAATCAAAACCATTATTATTATCTGTTGGTCTATGGGACTTGATCTCATATAGATTTTGTTTCTCCTTCTAGGTTCTGAATTCTAATTTGTATGTTAGTAAGTTCTGGTTGGAAAAGCATTCAGATGAATGTTTTTCTAATAGTATGTGGGATTGAATCAAAATCTTAGTAGGAAAGCTGTGCAATCTGTGATGGCCACAAATAAGGTAAGTCAGGGCATTTTAGCAACACTAGAAACATGTAAATGGTAATAACTATTTCAGCTCCAAAATGCTCTTTCTGCTGGAGCTAAAGAGACAGGTAAAAAGCTGTATCAGTTATACACACACCTGGGTTGTGTAGGATATTGCATGCAGGTACCAAATATGCACAGGCCTCATGAAAGACCCAAGCCATGTTAGAGTGCAGATGGGATGACTCATACATCTCAGGGAGTACCTTAGATGAACAACTGAACCTAAACTACTACCACAATCAAGTTCAAACTCAGCAGCAGCAATTCAATGAAAAAAAAAAGGAGGATGAAGTAGAGCTACTCATTTAGTGCAAACTAAGTTGTATCACCTTGTGCTTGTCACAGGTTTAAGGAATACATAACAACTGCATGGTGTGCTGGCCAATGTGCTTTGACTTGATTATATGTTTCAGTTTGCACGTTTTGCTGGTGATTTTACAAGTTCTGTCAGCAGAGACTGTTCTTGTTTCATTGTCACTTTTTAATACAAGTTTTAGATACTTATATAATGCAAATAACAATTTGGTGCACTGTACCCCAGAAATATATTATTGATTTAATCTTTCTTTTCATATTGCAGAGACCAAGTATTAGAATGGCATAAAATATGGCCCAGTTCTACTACAAAAGAAGTGTCAATGCTCCCTACAGAGATCGAATCCCTCTTCGCATTGTACGGGCAGAATCTGAACTGTCTCATTCAGAGAAAGCCTATCTGAACGCTGTGGAGAAAGGAGATTATGCCAGTGTGAAGAAAGCTTTGGAGGAAGCAGAAATTTACTTTAAGATCAATATTAATTGCATTGATCCCCTGGGAAGAACTGCACTCCTCATTGCAATTGAAAATGAGAACCTTGAGCTCATTGAGCTTCTCTTAAGTTTTAATGTGTATGTGGGAGATGCTCTGTTGCATGCCATACGAAAGGAGGTAGTTGGTGCCGTGGAGCTGCTGTTAAACCACAAGAAGCCCAGTGGGGAGAAACAGGTATGTGCAGGATTTTCTCTAGTTCTGTAGCCTGGTGTAACAACGAGAGAAGTATTGTTCAAAGGGAGCAGCCAAAACGAAAAAAAAAACCATCCATCGTCTTGCACATGACTATTTGGAATCAGAAAATCAATAGCTTTGATGCCATATGCCTTCTATGCATTTGTGTTTAGACATCATAGAAAGATTTGGTTCGAAAGGAACACTTAAAGATCATCTAGTCCACCCCCTTGCAACAAGCAGGGACGTCTTTTAGTACATCAGGTTGTGCACAGCTCCATACAGCTTGGCCTTGAACAATCTCAAGGACAGGGTATCCACAGCTTCTCTAGTGTCTCACCACCCTTGTTGTAAAAACTCTTACTTACATCAAATCTAAATGTACCCTCTTCCAGTGTAAAACTATTGCCTCATGTCCTATCATTGCAGCCTTGGTTAAAAGTCTCAATGATTTTCTCATAAACTCCTTTTACATAATGAGAGACTGCCCTAAGCTCTTCCCAGAACCATTTTTCTGCAGGCTGAACAACTTCACAATGTCAACTCTTTCACCCTTTCTTGCAGGAGGGGTTTTCCAGCCCCTCTGAACATTTTCATGGCCCTCCTCTGGATCCAGTCTAAGAGCTCCATGTCTTTCTTGTGCTGTGGACCCAGAGCTAGACACAGTACTCCAGGTGGGGTTTCACTAGAGCTGTTTAGAAGGGAAGACTCCCAAAACCCCTTCTTGGAGACTGTGCAGTAAGAAGATAAAAACTTCTTTAAGTCACAGCTTTCATCCATTATAAACTCACTCAAAAAAATCTGGAAGTAGATAAAACTGTTAGGTTTTGCATGTGAAACTTCTGATGTGGTAATATTACTCCTCCAGATATTAGTGGGAAATCCTTAATCATTCGAAGATGCACGTCATTCAAAAGAGAATAGTAATGGAAAGAGGTGGTCCTTTTGAATTAATACAGCCCCTCCATGTGGAGATCACAGTCTCTCAGTTCAGCAAAGCAACACTGGGAGACATGACCCTATTGATCAGAACTTCATCCTGTCATAGTCATCCATCCTATCAAGTGTAACTAAAAGGGTACAAACTCTTCTCCCTTTCTCCTTGTCTTTTCTAAAAGGAAAATTCATTAGATACAGTATTATGTATCAGATACTCTGCTGATACTCTGCTTCCCCTTGCACTATCTTGAGACATCACTAGGAGGAAGCTAGCTTCTTTTATATCATCCTCATTTTAAGAAAATAGTGGAGATGGGATAACATAATCCATAATTTCTGTTATTCTTAGGACTCTTTCAGGAAGAAAAATCTTTAAAATAGTTATATTATTGTACTGTATTTTCATCTATTTCAATGTTCATGTATTATAGGTACTGTATTAATGTATTTCAATGAATAATATGTTGAAATGATTACGCCCCTTTCAAAGATAATGCATACAATATACTTTAATTACAGTATAACATACTTGCTATGGATAGAATTGCAGATAACAGGTAAAGAGTATAATTTTTGCTGATAAAATAACATGAATTCTATGCTTTTTTTATTATGGAAAGAAAGAAAGAAAGATAGTAGGTCTTTGTACAAATGTGTGTGTCTGCCTTCTTTTCTAGACAGTAAAAGCAGAGCTCCTTTATAATGACAACAGATTTAAGTCAGAGAAAGGAAACTAGATTAATTCTATGTTTTTCTTGTTTCATTATATCTCAGCTGATAGTGTAGATGATAATACAATATATGGAAATTTCTCAATGCAGTGTATGAGACCTGGAAGGCTCATTGCTCAGCCCTGGGCCAAGCTGGTTAAACCACTGGTGACTCCATTCTCCAGCTTCTATAGTGGAAGGTGCCATTTACAGACCATTTACCCCACTTGATGGTAGCCATCCAAAGCTGCGTCTTATCTGTGATCTGGCTGTCTGGGCTCCCCTTGCCAATAGAGAAAAATGGATTTTCCTGGAGAACAACTCATGCTGTCTTTCTCAATTACTGGTCTTAGCATAAACCACTTTTTGGACTAGATAGAGGGCCTACAAATTTACTTCAATTTGTGCCTCAATTTCAGGCTGGTCTTTTTACTTTTAGGACTACTTTTGGTATGTGCCACAGCTACTATAATGGAAACACTTGAATACAAGCAGTAAAATTTTGTTTAGGTGAGCTTCATGCTATAACAGGCAAGATATAGGCGTACTTTTTGGGTGCATACTACGGTGTTAAATTAGCCAAAGACTGCTGGACTTCAGACTAGAGCTTACCTCTCTGGGATGGAGTTTAATCACATTGTTTCAGTGCCAGACCCCACTGCTGGTTGTACAGCCATTTCTTTTCCTTGGCTTTCCTATGGGATAACAGTGTTAACATCCTTCTCAGAGTTGGTGTTCAAAGTGTTTTACAAAAGCTAAGTTATATTCTCTTTTCACAGCAGTGCTTGCTGAGAGTCTTCCCATTACTGCAAAGAATAATCATGAGTCATTTGAAACAAAGACATCTCCTTTTGTGCCTGTACAAGGCTAGGCTTGCCCATTACAAATGCAAATAGTTCTTTGCAAGCCAGAGCTGGCAAAAAATGGCTTTTAAACAAATAGATGTAATCGCTTGTACTGGGGACCCCAACGACCATTAAACTTCTCTAGGTGTTGCATATGTAGATAATCACGTTGGTACATTTTTAGGAACAGGTCATGCTGAAGAGAATGTAAATGAGCTTTACATTTTTGCAGTAAGCATTTTGCTGCAATAAAGGAGATACAACTGTGAATATTTAATATAATAAAAAGTACCTGCTGGCTCAAAAATCATTACAGCAGGCTGAAGATAATGAAATCTGGATGGTTAGAATGATATATTAAAATTTGTATTTTCAACACTTAGACAGAAAGATACTTTTTTTCCCAGAAGAATCTAGTTTCTTTTGAAACTCCGTTTCCAACTACAGCACAACTTTTTTTGATTACTTTTTATTTGTAAGTATTTTCCATATTATTTAGATGGTGATTCATTTTCAGATCTGTGTTTTTAATAACATGAGATATTTGCCTGAATGGTGTTTCTTCTTTGTGGAAAGTTTGTCATGTGTGGTAAAATCCTGGTCCCTTAAAGTTAGTGGGAGTTTTGCCATTGATTCAGGGAGGTCAAGATTTCACCTGTTGTTGTTGGGGGTTTTCCCCCTGATTAAAAACTATTCACAGAGGAAACAGATAATAAGTAATAAGTAAAATTCATGTGCTAAATACTGCCAAGCTGAAGAAACAGTATAGATTCCCAAGTATGTCATTAGTGATGAAAGTTTTGAGCATTCAAAGCCAGAAACAAAAACTAATGACTCATTATTTGCAAGTAAACTAACTGACTCTCACTATTTTTTATTCATGAAATAATATGCATGTATGATGCTTAGCCAATTTCACTCATACAATAATGTGATTATATTAGTAAAAAGAAAGAATTTTTAAGTGTAGGATTTCCTACATAATTCAAGAGCTCATTGACAATACCAGAAAGCCAGAGAAAATGTCCTTTTGTATCAACAGAAAGCTTTGGATCTTTTGATCTTTGGATCTGGATCTTTTGAAAAAACTGATTTTCTCAAATTTAATTCTTTAGCATTCAAATATTTTTTAAAAAGGTAAAGATGTAAAAAAAAAATCTAACCAAGAATCAATGCACTTAGGTTTTGGTTTTTGCTTTTTTATTTTTTTCATTTTTGGAAAGCTTTTCCAACCAATATCTTCAAAACTAGAGATCCCACCAAATCTTACTTTTCAATAGTTCCTCTTCACACACACCCCCCCAAAAAAAACCCCAAAACCCAACCCAATAATGAGATCTTGTTAATATTATCTCTGAGCTTTCTAGTCTAGTGACCACATGATGATTGGGCTCTACCTAATATCCATATGTAATGTGCTTTGCATTTCAAAGACCATGTGTTACATTGGTTTTAATCTGATTATCAATATAGGGATACATCTGGTGCCACCTGGTGACTACAGATGAGGCATGTATATTTAACAACTTTGAATTCTGTTTGACTCATCTTACTCAGTTTATGAGTGAGGTTTATACATTAACACAACTTAGGAAAAACTTATTTTGTCACTTGCATTATATTTTCCACACTTTTTAGCTGTACCAGCTGCTAGAGCACATGTAAAAGAGTAACACAAATTGAGGTGAATGACTTGAGGAAACTTGTCCAAGTACTTCTACATTACCAGTTCTTCAAAGCCATATGTCTTGAATCATATGCCAAGTCACTACCCTGTTGGATAGTTAAATGCTAAATTAAGAGAGAGAAAAAAACCCCATGCTCTTTAAAATTTAGTATCTGCAGAAAACGCTTTTATCTTGTTAAACTACATCCACAGATGGGATGGAGGTTAGGTAGCATAAAGACTGAATAGAGAATCTTTATTCAAATCACAGTGTGCTCTACTACTTGAAGAAACCAGGCATCAATCTCTAGCAGGGTAATGGACCACCTAGGTGTGTATGTATATTCAGGAAGACTGAAACAGAGGTATAACTGTCTTCTAAGGATGCTACAAAGCACATACATGAACCTGAAGTCTCAGTCATTAAACTTGAATCTGGGTAGCGTTGCGTTAGCCAACAGTCTAGATTCAGGGCATGGGAACCTGACTGCAATGTTTATAGACATTGCCTGGTTAGTAAAAGCACAAGCTAGTGCTTTCATGCCTCCCTGCTCACTATTAGATGTTGATCTTGTGATATTGTGGGCATTTTTGTAGGTGAGCACCCTAGGGACAGCTTTCTGCAGATGGCTGGAAAAAGTACAGTGCTAATGCCAGACTGACATTTGCAAACATAAAGGAATTGCTAGAGCAGGGAGAAATTTAGGACAGGGAAGGAAATGATCACAATGATGTGTCCCTTATTAACTCCTCCTGTGGTGTGGAAGTTAGTTAATGTGGAAACACTGCTGGGCATGAAGGGGAGGCAATGGTAAGATGGAAGCTGGCAGACTCCAGCCCCTGCAGCTTTTCTGCTCTCGGTTTGGAACCAAGAAGTTAGCCATCAAGATAGTTTGGGAGGGAAATTTATATAGCACATTACTCACTCCGTGGGTGCTTTGGATGCAGAGATGACGTCATCCTTGCACTGTCTTCCCCAGAGGTGTTGGTATCCTCAATGAAACTTCTATCCCTGTCTCCTGTCCACTGTCTAGACAGATCTTTCTGCCTTTAGTGCATCAGCTCATTGTACATCACCTCTTCATTTCTATGGGGTCCTAGCAAGATACATGATATCTAGATTTTTCTCATATCTTATTCAACATTAGCAGAACAGTCAGTCTCCTCTGTCTTGCAGTGTGTTGTGCAGAGAAAACTCCACATGCAGAGAAAAGAAGAAATTGCTGGCACACAGCTGGAAGTAGGAAGCTGAAAAGAGACCATACCCACCTCTTGAACCTTTCATAGCTTGTTTACTCTCCTGGGACAACCAATAATGTCACATCACAAACTACTTTATAAAAAAAAAATAATCCCTGTCTTCTACTTGTTATGCTATGTCATGCATGTTGAATTTCTCCATCTCATACTTGAAGCATCTGTTTCTGTGGCTTGCTCACTCTCACACACAGTCATGGACTCTGCCAGTTAAAGTCAAACCAGGAAGCCACACATCAGCATCTTCAATGTGCACTTCAGACATCATTGACCTTGTACTGGGTTTGCACGTCAAGGTTTAGATAGCAGGAGGAGGTGGCTTCTGTGGGAATCTGCTCGAAGCTTCCCCTGTGGGCAGTAGAGCCAATGCCAGCCGGCTCCAAATGGATCTGCTGCTTTCCTAGGCCGAGTCAGTCAGCAATGATGTCAGTGCCTCTGGGATAACATATTTAAGGAGAGAATTTAACCAAGAGAAACTGCGGCCAGAGAAAGGAGTGAGAATATGAGAGAAATGGCTCTGCAGATACCCAGGACAGTGCAGAAGGAGGGGGAGGACGTGCTCCAAGTGCTGGAGCAGAGACTCCCCTGCAGCTCATGGAGGTTGATGGTGGAACAGAGATTCCACCTGCAGCCTAAGAAGGACACTATGCCAGATCTGATAGATATTCAAAGGAGGCTGTGCCCCTGTGGGAAGCCTGCACTGGAGCAGGCTTCTGGCAGGACCTGTGGCCTTGTGGAGAGAGGAGCCCATGCTGGAGCAGGTTTGCTGGCAGGACTTATGACCCCATGGGGGACCCATGCTGGAGCAGTTTGTGAAGAACTGCAGCCTGTGGGAAGAACATGTGTAGGAGAAATTTGTAGAGGACTGTTTCCTGTGGGAGGGACCCCATGCTGGAGCAGAGGAAGAGTGTGAGGAGGAAGGAACAGCAGAGACAATATATGATGAACTGACCACAACCCCCATTCCCTGCCCCCCTGTGCTGCTGGAGGGAGGGGGAATGAAGAAGATGGAGAAATTGGGAATGAAGTTAAGGTTGGGAAGAAGGAAGAGGTGGGGGAAGATGTTTTTAAGATTTGAATTTATTTCGCATTACTCAACTCTGATGTGATTGGCAATAGATTAAATTTATTTTCCTAAGTTGAGTCTGTTTTGCCTCTGACAGTAATTGGTGAGTGATCTCTCCCTGTCCTGTCCTTACGTTGACCCATGAGCCTTTGATTATATTTTTTCTTCCCTACCCAGCCTAGGAGGGTAGTGATAGAGTGGCTCTGGGGTCTCCAAAAATACCAATCCATGGCATAGACAGTTTTATTTCATCAGTTTTACTGAATTTATGTGTCAGTGTCTCAAAGACCCAAGAAAGGGTAAGATTAATGCATTGGATAAATATTGATAAAAATAGTAGTTATTAGAACAGACAAAACTCAAACATCAGAAACTAAAAATGTACAGATAGACATTCCTGAAGGACTGAAAGACATGCAACATATTCCTTGGTGAAGAACCTATAGCATGTAGGTACCAGAGATAGGGTAAAAGAGTCATAGAGTCATAGAATGCTTTGGGTTGGAAGGGGCATCAAAGATCCTCTAGTTCCACTAGCAGGGACACCCTCACTAAACCAGGTTGCCCAAAGCATTACCCTGGACTTAAACGCTTCCAGGGATGGGGCTTCCACAACCTCTCTGGGAAACCTGTTCCAGTGCTTCACCACCCTCAAAGTGAAGAACTTCCTAAAGTCTAACCTAAACTTACCCTCTTTCAGCTTGATGCCATTTCCCTTGTCCTATCACTACACTCCCTGGTGAAAAGTCCCTCTCCCACTTTCCTGTGCGACCCCCTTAAGTATTGGTATGCTGCATTTAGGCCTCTCTAGAGCCTTCTCCAGACTGAACAAGCCCAACTCTTGCAGCATGTATTTGTAGGAGAGGTGCTCAAGCCCCTTGATCATCTTTGTGTCCCTCCTCTGGACTCGCTCCAACAGCTCCATGTCTTTCCTGTACTGGCATATGGTTAGGAAGTGGTAGAATATACTGATAACCAGAATTAGCATCTCAGCAGCTTCATGAATTTTACTGCCTTTTCAAGGCTATCAATTAATCACAGAATCACAGAATTGTAGGGGTTGGAAGGGACCTCAAGAGACCATCGGGTCCAACCCCCCTGGCAAAGCAGCTCCCTAGCTCATACTGCACAGATAGGCATCCAGATGGGTCTTGAATATCTCCAGAGATAGAGACTCCACAACCCCCCTGGGCAGCCTGTCCCAGGGCTCTGTCACCCTCACTGGGAAAAAGTTCCTCTGCATGTTGGTGCAGAACTTCCTGTGCTCCAACTTGCAGCCATTGCCCCTTGTCCTGGCCTCACTGAAAAGGGGCTGGCCATTTCCCCCTGCATCCCATACTTAAGATATTTATAGACATTAATAAGGTCCCCTCCTAGTCTTCTTTTCTCCAGGCTGAACAGTCCCAGCTCACCCAGCCTTTCCTCATAGGGGAGATGCTCCAGGTCCTTTATCATCTTTGTGGCACTCCACTGGACTTTTTACAGGACAGCCCTGTCCTTTTTGCACCAGGGAGCCCAGAACTGGACACAATATTCCAGGTGGGGCCTGACCAGGGTAGAGTAGAGGGGAAGGATCACTTTTTACAGCCCGTAGAAAGCTACAGGGAGGCCTGGCCATTGCCCCGCCCTCGCCCTCCCCCTCCTCCCCCCCGCAAAATGGATGAGAGGCAGATCAACACCGCAAGGCTTCCTCTGGTATTTATTGTGTTAGCAGCCACTGTGAACTCTTGGATAGGAAGAGTTATCCAGAATTAACTATGTGGATCAGTAGGAAAGCCTGCTATCTTGGGAATTGTTTGGGACATGGGGAGAGAAGGAGCATTATTTTTCTGTCACAGGCTAAAATTATATTTTATAGATCTTGACGCATTTAGCTGATTGATAATATTTGGAGTGTGGGAAGGTAGAAGAGGAGGTTTTGACAATACCAGTTGTCTTTCACTTGAATCTGCTGCATGCAGTTCTGATCAGAATAAACAATGATTGGTTTTATGCCAAAACGTGTCTCAACATCTGATTATTTTTTTTTAGCAGTGTTGCCATGTAGCTTTGAAAAGAATGAAAGGATGTAGAACAGCAAGAAGGAAGGAATGGTCCTTCTTGAGGATGTATCAAGGATGTTGCACAGTATCATTTCTAGGCCACTGGAGCAGGCTGCTATGTGGATATTCAGGCACTCATCTAAGCTATCTGGGAAGGGGTACAGACAGCAAGGCTAGGCAGCTCTGCAGGCAAAGTGCCTTCATCCTGGCAGCATTCCCAGAAATAGATAAAAAGTCTAGAAGTGAAAAGTCAGGAAGCAACATGAAAGCAGCGCAGAGCCTGAAGAGTCATTTTCCATTCCTGAGATGCTGGCAACATAGATTCTGCTTTTCTGATGGAGCTCCTAATTCCCCACATGTGGCCTCATCTCCTGCTCTGTCCCATCTGTGTCTCATAGGATCTTTGGACTTCTTGAAATAGCCCTTTGAGGAGTCCTAAGGTCCTGAGATGAAGCTCTTCTCTGGAACTGTTTGTAACTGGGAGAATACCATTTTCCCAACCCTGCTTTGCCCAACAACCCAATGGTGTATGCAGAGAAATTGCTATGTCAGGGTTGTACTTCCCTATGGTAACATTGTGGGTCATCATGGGAGAATACTGGGGAATATATGTAGCTTCTAGCTCCAGCACATCTGCAGTGGACTTTAAATACAAAGATGTTGGACCTGTTTTAAGATGTTATTTCAAATTTTTACTTAGTTATCAAACTGGGACTTAGATTGATAAAGAGGGCCCAGAAGGAAACAGATTTTATGAGCACTGCTTGATCCCATGTAGCTTCTCTTATCTAAAACTCTACCTCCAGTAACTTTGGAAAATATCAGTCACAATAACTTGTGTAATGCTCTTCATCTCTTGAGATTAAAGCATCATTTTTGTTTTGAAAATGTTTCCCACAGAAGTTCATGAACTAAGTGCCTTTTTTGAATGCTCTGATTAATGACAGTCTAGCTAGTAATGACTATGGAGGAGGCAATGCAAAGCTATTTTGTCATGTTGAAGTGGAATGTGAGGGCACAAAGTTGGTTCTTCCCACTTCTAGCTGCTTGAGTGGGTAGCTGAGGTTTTTCTTTTTCCCAGTGGCAACTGATTAATTAGAATTTTCTGACAGGTTTTAAAATATTAGTAGACAGAGATGAATGGGAGAGGCTGTGTAGGGGATATTTCAGTTTATTGATGAAACAGATATAGTAGCCTATACATGTGTTCAGTCTTTCCTATAATTACTTGGGTACATGAAAACAACATGTAGCTCTTAAGGAGAGGTGTACTATAAAGGTGGAGATTGCACATGAGGTGGAGATAGAGATTTACAGAAATACTGGTCCTTGATGTTTTGGAGATGCTGGTTGTTTTCAAGTCCTAAAAAAACCCAACCAAAACAAACCCTACGACACTGCATGTGTCATTACATTTTGGCAATAAACCCAAATTGTCTGTGTTTACATGCATCAGAGGTAGGGTGGGTGGTTGTGTAGAAAAACCTGTGACAATTACTAAAGAAAGACTCCAATAGCTGTTGTGCTGGTGCCATCAAATAGAGCTGCTAGCAATTTCAATATTGAGGGAGGCAATGTGTTCGATAATACCCACCTTGCAACAAATGCTAAATCATAATATTCCAAAGTTGAAGCAGTGGCAAAATAAGCATGCCAGAAGATGGGGAAAGGTGACAGTTTCTCAAACTGTACAAAATGGTGAGCTATATTTCACTTGCAACATAAAAAAAAAAAAAAGAATCTGATTAACAGGATCCTTACAGATAGATTCCTGGCAGTTGGTGTTATCAGTGATCACTTACACCAGCTCTGAATTCAATCCTCTGCTTTAACAGTTTGCATGAGTTCAGAGAATACTGACGATGACAAATGCAATTTAGTTCCAAGAGAACTGGCAAGCCAAACTTCCACCTAAACTTTCAGCCTTAGACACTTAAAGATTAAGTGTTTTTCTGACATTACTTACTGGTTTTTCCACACTTCTTTCTTTGGTTTATGCTGGAAATGAAAGCCCTTTTCTACCACGAGGAGGTAAGTGCAGATTAGCAACAAACATTTGAAAAACTAAAGGTTAATGCAAAAATGCTTTCTGTGGAAAAGTCATAATTACCCTCAAGAAGTCATATTTTCAGTGTTGATTTCTTTTCCCTTCTTACTATATTTGCTGAGCCCCACTTTACAGCACTCACCCAAGTTTACAGTCAAAATAGGGACAGCATAGAAATGAAAAAGGATAATACCCAAAATCCCTGTTTTCTACAATTAGTGGTCCTGTACTGTCATCTTCATAAGCTTCCATGCCTGGAATCCTTTTTGCCAACTATCTGCTTTCACTTCCTGACAACTCAAGAAGTGCAAACAGTTTCGACTAAAGATTTTAAAAGCTTTTCAGTGCTTGGGAACAAGTTAAGAATCAGTTCCGAGCCCAGTAATATTAAGATGACCAAGAAGTCCAACAAATAGAACCTTTTTGATTGAGGTAGTCTTGTCCTCTAAGATCTAGAAATCCCCATAGCCAGTTACCTTTACGTGTGGCTATGCAGTTGAACTTAAGAAGTTAAAATTGTGTCAACATTAAAGGAGCAGTATAAATGAACCAGTATCTTCTCTGCCTAGACAGCCTCTCAAGGTTTTACCCTTGATAAAAGATTAAGGTCTGTGCTATATAAAAATCATATGTATATATTATACATGCATATAAATATATGCATGTAGAGGGTTGGGAGTCAGCTCCCAATTCAGATGCCTGAAGCTGAATGGAGTGCAGCAGCAGAGACAGAGATTTGTGCAGCTTTGTCTCCTGCATCAGGGCAGCTTGCCTGCCCCTCACCTGCACTGCAGAAGGGTGAAACCCTACCTTCCAGTAAGTTTTGTGTCATCTGTGTAGATCCCTCTGGTTCTCTAAGGTATCTTAAATGGTACTAGATACTGATATCTAGGTACCAGAATCACTCCTTTAGTGCTCACGTAAAAGCCAGATATCTGAGCTCCCAATAAGGTCAGTGATAAGCTAGATGGTCTGCTACCAAACGCAGCAAATGTCTACTGTATGCTTAGAAACACAGCTCTCTGGGCTCTACTGGGCTACCAGGGGCTCAGCTTGGACAATCACATGCAGTGGACAAGAGAAATATGACAGTTATGATATAGGAACTGTGCAAGACCTGTGCCTGTGTGCAGTGGTGACTGGTATCACGAAGGACACCTGTAGGTATCTAAAATAGCACTAGACACTGACATCAGAACAATTGAGATGAGCCCTAGATTTGCACTGGGTACCACAGGAACTTAAAAAACCTAAAGTTCACATATAGAGCCTATAATTAGGTGTTTAAATCTGGCAATAAATCCCATCCTGTAGGTTTATCTACATCCTAACCTCTCTCTTACAGAGTCCAATGCAGAAACCCCGGAAAGTTTAAGAGTAGGACCACCAGAGCCCTGTTGTTGAAAGAAACAGTTTTAAAGGCACAGGATTACCTACCTGATGAATGCAAGTTTTCAGGCAATCCAATACTGCAAGGTGGTCCACTTGAAAATATTTTTAAAGGGCTATTCTATAGTTCTTCCTCCTGTGCTGAAATGCGGTTACCTGGAACTTGCTGTGGAGATACCTCATAAATAAGTTGTATTCAAGGAAGAGTAGAGTTCAGAAGACTTTTCCAAAGTGAGCAATAGTCTTTGAGAGTCAAACATGTAATCATACCTAATAATCTTTAAAATGAATGGTTTTCCAAACCTTCAGCCATGGGAAAGCCCTGTGAAACTTTTAAAAAAAAAACCATGCCACTGTTGAGAAGCTTGGTCATTTATGACCCACAACACTTCACTGTTAGATTTGCTCTTGTATCATCCCTTGTCAAATTCTTCTGTGAGCAGTGAAATTTATAAAATCTGATTTACATATAGATACGTGCATCCTTATTTATTTTCTTTGGTTTTTAACGTTCACATGTTCATCACAGCTTTTTAAGAGGCTGATGCACTTCAAATATCCTCTTTGCATATGAGTTCTTTGGTATCTAGTAATGCAGTTGAGCTCACACTCCACAATTTTCTTCAGATATCAATCATCCATCTCTTTTAGGAAATGCAGGAATTTAGTATCTTCAATATTTCTTACTGTTAACATCCAGCTGGAACAGCCTAACAAATTCAAAAGTCACAGTGGGGTGACTGACAGAGTCCATTAACATGATTATAGAGACTCACTTTTCTTAGGAGACCAGCAATTTAGCCTGTCAATTTACCAACTGTTTTCTGGATGGAGGATACGCATGTCACATATTGTACTGACAGAAGTGTTTTAATTGTCCTTTATGCCAGTGCCAGGATCCATATCTTCCACATCTTCGCCCCAGAGTGGCATGAAGCAAAATTATTTCCCTTTCAGTTCAGCTACTAAAATATTAATGAGGTTGGTAATAAATTATTATCTAAGTTTGCAGGCTTCTTGTAAAGTGTGAGGCCTGTTAGCAGGGAAAAAAAAAAACCAAACAAAAAAAGGAAACCCAAAATATCTATCCTCAAAGCCCTACATTTCATATATGTACTGGCAAGATGCAGCTGAATATTTTCAGAAAATGCAAAAAAAATTCTGCCACCATTTTATTTGTTACCAAGTAGTTTTGTGACATCAACTCATCATTAAGCTTCTGTTACTATCTGCACTGAAGGGAGTAAAAATATACCTATATAAGCTCAAAGAAAAAAGGTTTCCATATCCTAAAGCACATTAGGAATAACATTTTACCCATGCATTAATAGGATGCACCACATATATAAAGTGTACAGATCAAGATCTGCAATCAATTAGTGAACTCAAGAGGAATACCACAAAAAGACAGGACTAACCTCAAACAAGGAGAAAACTCAGTGTTAAAGGATTTGAACCAATCCATTCTCCTTAACACCATTTTCAAAGGCTTCTTTATAGCAGTCTGCCCTGAAACACCTCTAGCTAACTATTCTGCTCCTGGGCTCTCACTGCACAGGACAGTTTATAATAATGTACAGCTCTCCCATTTCTCCTTTGATCTCTTTGCAGTGGAGATGCAATTATTTATCAAAATTTTAATTATTATTATTTCTAGTAATTTTCTGTTGTTTACCACTACATTTATTTAAAAATTCATAAGCAGTAGTATTGTTCAATTGATTCTTGAATGCAGGAAGGATCTTAAAGCATCTGTTGTTAAGGAATTGAACACATCTGAGAGTTTCAATAACCTGTAGTAAAATTCAGTTGTCTGTCCTTTGCCTCTCAGAGGACCTTACATTTTTCCACTCCCAGCATATTCTAGTGTAGTTGCATGAGCCTTGGTCTCATCTGGCTGCTACAGAAACAAGTCCTGCTTTGCATCTCTGAAATATGGGAATTTTATAGTACGGTTCAAAAACTAGAGCTGCTGCTAAATAGGAACCCCCTGAATAACATACCATAAATAACATACTTATGAAACAGCTTACTGTGACATTTCTCTGCATCATCTGCAGATCTGTGGAGCTTCTGTGTCCCTACCAGGCATTTTTACTTTTATTTTTTATTCTGTTATTATTTTGAAAATGTATGAAACATTTTTCTTGAACTTTCTTGCAAATTTTATTTCCACTTTTGTTCTTTGAGTATAGCCCTTTTAAGTTTTCCAGATGTGAAACTTACTTCCCAGTTGTGAAGATATCTGAAATTACTTTGCAATGCTAAATAATCACAATCAGCTTTAAATTAAGTTTTGCTAAACCCCGCCTTTGCCTCTGAGACACTTGTATCTCCTCAACAGTTTGCAGATACCTAGAGAGGCCACGAATCTGTTATTCTTTCTGCAAAAGCTCCTTTTCAGAAACCATCTTTCTCATTTCTCAGCCAGTGGGATACGTTTTCTTGTTTCTAGATCCATGGAGGTCTGGGCTAAACAAAGGAGGCAGCTCAGATTATAAGGACTCTTTTTTTTTCCTCTCATTTCTCTCAAGTCTCACTGGAGAAGCAAGCCAATTTCCTCCAGCTAACTATTGGAGCCATTGTGGGAACAAGCATAAAACAGGGAAAAGCAAGTCCTTTTCCATGCCTTTCTAATCAGACCAGACACAGGTTCTCAGAAAATCAAATGTCAGCCGTAGACTTAATTAAAATGGTTTTACCCTTATGAACAATTCTGTGTTTGAAAAAGGTATTTACGAGCCCATTTAAAAATGTTCAGATGGCAAGACCCAACTAGGTCTACTTAGAACATTCAGGAAGTCCTGATACTGGCTTCGCTTATCATGCAAACTTTAAGAGATGCATTACAAAGTTTTACTTTGATTTGGCAGAAATTGAGTTGTCCTTTAGTCATTTCCATAGTAAGATCTTTTTTTCTTTCTTAGCTTATATATTTTTACAAACTATTTTCATTTCCTCCTTTCACTGTTCCTGAGTGAAAACAACACTGCTTGTCATTTGACATTATGAGTGCTCAATTCTTACTTGAAAAACTGTCCTCTACCTAGTTTCAAAAATATATGTGGTGAGAGAACAGGTGTGAGTTTCAAAGCTGGAAAAAAATCAGAATATGCTGACAGCCTTTTACTGAGTGTCTACTTTTAAGTTATTTCCCACCTTTGCTCAGGATACTGACATTGAAAGAAGGACATGTCCATCCCCTAATAATGCTTATGGGAAAGCATTAACTGAAAATGACCATTTTTGTGTACAGTCTGTATTTTGGATTAGCTTCCAAAGATACAAGAAGGGACAAAAAAAAATTTAAATAAAGCAAATGAAATGCAGAAGCCTTTTGGCATCAGTCACACACAGCAAATGCATGTCCCAAATCTATCAAATCAAATATCTTTTCCTCTGATTCTGTCTATAAACTGTTATCAATTCATTGTGCAGCACTTCCTTTCCATTTTCTCCTCTTCTTTTTCAAATAGAAGAAATCTATACTTTTTTCACAGCAGGGAGGATACTGAAGAAAATAATCAAACATTCTGCTTGTAAGCACATAGAAGAAAACATAGACATGAATAGCAGCCTACCAGAACAAACCTTGTCAAAACAATATAATTTTCATTCATCACCAGACAGCAAGTTCTGTATGTCGGGGAAAAGCAGTACAGATCATATAGCTTGAGTTTTCTAAGATTTCAGAAACTGTCATTCAAAATACAGTCTAAGACAACCACCCTTAGAGTAGTTGCCAACAGTACTTGGTGGAACAGGGTGAATTAATCAAACGGAAGGATGAAATGAGCAATTCTGCAGGGGTATATCTCAATCACTATATTCATTTGTGACATTTAAGATGAAATAGAGGGCATGTTAAACCTGTAGACAACACAAAGCTTGGGGGATCACAAGGCTGTTGCAGGACACAGTATGAACTCCAGATGGTTTTGGCAAATGAAAAATTATTTCTGTAAAAAACCCAACTAGTCAGTAAGAAAAAAGTATGAAGTACTAAATAAGCAGAAATAATCAACCAAGTATATATTGGGGGTGAAAATTATTTAGATAACACTTCTGCAGGGGGGATTAATATGCTAACAGAAAAAGACTGGACAGTATCATATTACTGTGTAAAAGTCAATATCGTATTTCATCACATCAGAATGAGCACAGATGATAAGATACACTCAGAAGTGATAAGGAATGTGCAGAAAGAAATAAGCAGGCTCAGAAAATTGGAAAATATCCCCCATAAGGAAAGTCTGAACAAGTATTTAAAAGAGAAAACTGAAGCTATAGTAAAGATGCAATGTATTATCTGTATCTACATTTTACAGAGCAAGACATTATAAGCTTAAATTGCACACAGGTAAAGCAAATTAAGTATCAGAAAAGTTGCCTGGAAATGGTGCAGTCTCCACCCAGCACTGCAGGGCTTTACGAACAGATTGATCAAATATCTGTGGGGATTGATCTAGGTGTAGTTGGCATACTTTGGATTCAAGAGGGTATACAAGATGTTCCTTCCTGCCATCCAGTGCTTTAATTCCATCGCTGAATTCTTATACGCTGTTTGGCTCAAGTGTTCCACAGATGTGTTAAGTATATGCTGTTATTTGTATCATGCCATTATGCAAGTCAGCCTCATTGTTTAGAAAAGCAATGTTGGTTTCAGTGAATTACTAAAAGCTATTGCAATTCTTTTTCTTAACATACAACATCACCGCTTTTTTGTGCAATGTGGCTGGCACAGAGACTGGAAGTCATCAGTCCATGCTGTGACTATTGTGACACACAAATTGATTCAGCTGTAATAGGATGAGCATGAAAGAGCATTAGAAAACCATTGGCTCACATCTTGAGATAGGTTAAGTGTAACTGATTTTTAAAAAACACCAGCTCTGAGGTTATGAAAATGCAGCTTGTACTTGGAAAAATGAATTAAAATAACACAAACCTGTAAATTTAATGTTGCAAAATTATTTTATATACAGAAAGGCAAGCATTGCAGCCTCTTTAAATGTGACAGAGATTTTGTATTATCCATGATAACATCCTTGTTCCAAATCATGCCCCATCAAAGCCAAAGACGTGATATTATATGAGACACTTAAATAACTGGAGGGAAGTTATCCTTTGCTAGGAATGATGCATACATATTACATCAAATATGGACATTCAGACCTGATCCTCAGAAACATGGCTTATGTGGTATACACTTAGAAAGGCTTGGAGGGAGGCAAAAAGAGCATGTCTTTGCCCTACTGATAGCAGATAGACAAATAGAAAACCTCTAAAGGTAACATGTTCCACAATAAGTGTTCACAACTTTTTGAAAACCATGGAAAATTGGCCAGAATGATGAATCCAATCCTTCTGAAAAATATCCATCTAGCATCCCAGCAGTGCACATCAGGAGGTGTGGGCTGTGGTTAGCTGTGAGTTAGTATTAGCATGAGGTAGTACAGCCATCAAGTTTTCAGATAGTTCAGCTTATGGCATGTGCCTGCCAAATAAATCCTGTTGGGCTGTATGTATTACCTTACTCTGCTTTAGCTATCTAAAATTGGGCATCTCCGTTGGGTTGCTTATCAAAGCTCATCTCTGTTAGATGCAACTTTCTTGGCTGATTTGAAATCTGATATTTTTGTCAGAAAATATCAGGAAATTTAGAAAAATTGGAATTTTCATTAAAAATAGTGTAATCACAATAATTTGAAACAAAATGCTCGGGGAAATCAGTTCTTATTGATAAATTATATGGACATTTTGGAATGCATTAAGGTTTCAAAATACATCAATAAATAATCCAGAATATTTTTTTCTAAAACATTCCCTTTCTCAATCTGATTTTTTTAATTATTATTTTTTGCTATATCTTCCTGACATTAATTCATAACTGGAATCACATACTGGGTTGATAGAGCAGTTGTTCAAAAAAAGTGTACCCAACTGGGAGAAAAAGCAGAAAGAGATCGTTTGCCTAAGTGACCTAGAATCACTGGCAGAACTGGTACCAAAACCCATGTCTTGAGGTCCAGATACGCTGCCCAGCTGTTACTGCCACAAGTCAGATTTATGTGTCTTCTTCCTCTCAAGGAATCCTTCACTTTTTTCCCATTCATAACGTCATTTGCAATCTGACAGAAGATACCATCTCAAAGCTGCAGCCCAAAGAAACCTTTCTACCATGAGCCATGAACTTGGTGTTATGGTTTCATTTTGTCTGTCAGTTGTTTCATTTTGCTGTGAGCCACGTCCTGTAATTTAGCACAAGAGGGTGTTTTTATGACCCTGTGATCCTAGCATTTAGAATTTTGAGGTCTTTTATATAAGAACAGGAATTTTAATTCTTTAAACACACTTTATTTAAGATTCGGTATTTCATTTAAGAAGCAAGAAGATAAGCATCTCTTAACCTCAAATACATACTACCCCATTTTTGTCATCTCTATTGCTTGTGGCTGGATTTCAGAGAAAAGAATTCTGAAAGATGAGTGTTAAACACCTTGACAGCATTGAGATGAACTCTGGGTGTGAAAATGTTAAAGGACACAATTTTTAATGAAATCTTATCTGCTGGACATAGGCAGTATTTCACATGTTTAATTAGTATTCAAAGTGTGCATTCTTCAGAAGTTACAGTACCTCTAAAGCATTTCATTGCACATTCATACATTTACACTTAGTTGTAAGTTGTTGTCAGTTAACTCACAGTGCCTTCAAGAAAAGTTGTGGTTTTGTGGATACATCTGTTTCCTACAAAAAAGAACAGATGTGAAGGCAAAATATTATAAAATAAAATAAAATACCTCAGTGGCACATTAAGAGTCTGGTACTTACCTTTAGGAAATGTAGTGAGTCCAAGGACATTAAAGAAGTTGAACCCTTTCCAGGGAGAACAGTAAAGCTGCCTGTGGAAAGCAGAAAATGACAACACACCAGATGGGTGTTGCATGGCTGGGATCACACACACTGCTCTGAAATGATGCTGTCCCTGAGCTCAGCTTAGCAACTTCCATTTGTCTGCCTGCCTTACACGCTCAATCACCAACAAGACAATTCACAGCGAGTGCCCTGGGATGGAGGAAAGGAGTTTTGGTCAGATCTGGGGCCACCATTGCAGGTCTGAAGTTTCTGCAGTCTCACGAGGACAGTTTCAGCACATCTTTTCAGGGTGGACTGTAAACAGACCCTTTCAGTGGTGTGACAACTGAATTTGAGTTATCCTGAAGTTATGTTTTCAAGTTGCTCAAGTTATTTGGTAGTTTATCAATAACTTAGAGCACAGGAAAGGAATTGGGTTTAGAGGATTTTTTTAGTCCTTCCTAGTGGAACTACTTCCATAATTACACTCAGGATATATTTCAGCTGATATAGTAATATGAAACAGAAGAGAAGAACTCTGTAAATCAGAATGTAAATCAGAAAAATGTTAATGCACAGGGATAATTTTTATGCTCTGATGAAATGTAGAGTTTTGCATGTTCAAGAAGTTTGGCTAAAGACAGCTGTAGGACAATAGTGCTGAAGCAACTGATGAGCTTGTGGCACACCTTTATAATATTAATTTCCTAATATATTGTGGTAGTGCATGAGATGACATGTATTAATCTTGTTATCTGTCACATATGCTTTTGTTTCTTTCCTTTGGGTTTTTTCTCCAATCATGCTGTCATGACTGACATGACTCAAATTTATTCACCTAGTTGCAGCCACTGCAGGATTTGCTCTCCTTTACAAGCAAAAGGCAAAATAACTGTATATAAATAACAAGAACCATGGAAGCTATCTGTTTACCAAAGGCTTTATGTAAATTCTGAGCTGTTGTACATAAACAGTAGGTAAATGGGCAGTGCTGTTTTCAGTCTCTCTGTTAAGATATTACAGTAGTGACAGCTGCTGGGAGAAATCTACATGGAGACATGGACACACCTGTGGTATTGGTTCCTCCTTTTCCACACTCATTGCTGGAGTGTGGAAATACAAAACATCAGTAGTTGGTATCTCTACCTCAATGTCATAGGCACAAAAAATGTCAGACTTCACTGGCATTAATTTATCCTAGATTTCTCTTTCTGTCATAGCAAAGGGGCTTCTCTCCACGCAGACCAGAGAGAGAACTTACACATATTGAAGGGGGTTGTTCTGCACAGTATCTAAAAAAATTGCTAGATACCTAATTTGGACTGTCTCATTCCCACTTAGAGCAAGTGCAGGGAAAAGGGACATATTAAAAATCTTGTGTACTTGAACAGTGCACAGACTTCGATCTGCGCTCTCATATTTCCAGTTTTGTATTGGTTTTGCCAACTCATCCCCATTCAGGTATGCACACAAGTATACAACCCCAAAACGGCTTTGCTCTGCCCTATAAATAAAGTTGAAGTAAAAAAATTTCAACAAAACCTAAGGTGGTGAAAATCATTTGACCTTTCTAAGTTTAAGCAGCCTCACACTTGACATATTAACTCCAAAATGAGGAATATATCCACACCACTGTTAAGCCCTGGGGAGTCACAGGCACAGCCGGTGACTCTAAGACCTAGGAGTTTCCCATCCTCCCAGGATTTAAGGACGATTCATACGTTTTCTGTAAGTGTTCTGTCAAAGCTTTAGATTGTATGGCTAATATCACTGTGTGCTGGTTATTTTTATTGGCTTCTGTAAAGAGTATTATGTTTCAGTAGTTTGAAAGTAAAATTTATCATGTCTGGTGGCTTCAGAACAAGTATTCTGGGTCAACAGTTAAATGCTAAAATATTCTGAGTGCCATGAGAGCACTCAGAACTTCAGAAGATAAGTACTTCATTATGCTGCAGATTAGGGAATTATTTGACCTTACTGCTTTGGCATGCTGTATATCTTTCGTTTAAATGAGTAGGAAATCTTAAAATAGGAGGTAAATGGTCGGAGGTTAAATTAATGATGTAATTAAAGTTGCAGTCTTAAGGTTTGCCCTTTAAGTTTAAATGTTTCTGTAAGTTAAAGCCGAAATGATTTAATACACACTTCTATATTTGGGTAAAATCTGATGGTATGGATTCCAAAATGTGTGCATTCAATCTATAGCTGAGTTAGTTTAAGATGAAAGGTTTTGATATTGGGAAAATGGGCAGCTTTTGAGTTATTGGACCCTGTGTACAAGTCAGTCATTGCAGTGCTGTGTTGTTTGAAGCTGTGTCTCTTAATTTTCCAGAGAAGATTGCGGTTAATGACATGTTAAGATAGCCTTCAGTTCTGGCAGGGTTTGAAGCAAATATTGGTTTAGTACTGTCAGAAAGTACAAAGATAATGACATGCTAAGTGACAGAGGAATATTCTGAGCAGACAGTGAGTTTGGAGTTACAGCTTTGCATCCTTGAGTTTTCTGCCCTCCTGTCTCTCTCCTCTTATCTCCGGTACTGTGACCCTAGGGCTCAGAGAGAATCTCACTGGTTGTGGCAGATGCTGTCGCAGCTAACCCATCCCTCCCTGCCAACCATTTTCAGACCTATGACAGACCAAAAGCTCACTTCTCCAAATGCAGTGTTTGAGCCTTTACTGCCATTTTCATTTCTAGCCTCAAGAGCATTGACCAGAGGGTGCAATTTAGAGTGCAGGAAAAATGTATGTGTGCAAACATGCACTCTTTTTTTCTATATAATATGTGAGTAAAAGGGAAGATAAATCTAAGACTACAATAACCAGTGAGGTTTGGGGTTGAAAACACATCTCATCTTCCCCACTGACATCACAGACAGGTGAAAAAACAGATATGGATTTCAAGTCCCAGTCCAAACTGTGCAGGAATAACGAAGCAATCGTGGTGCAAAGGCAACCCTGGGTGGGCTTTGCTCAGTGTTCAGCCTGGAGGTGGCAGATAACCTGAGATGCCCTGGAAATTTCCAGCATTGTGAGCAGTGTGGACATAGCCAGAGAGTCCTCTGAGGATACACATACAGTTTGTGACTGCGGCAGAGCCTGAGCACAGTGCTCAGACCTTCTGCTTGGTTTTGTACCCCAGTGCCCCCCATTCCTTACCTTCTAAGTAATTTTAAACCCGTATTTTTCCTTATGTCTGCATACACTACACAATTTCATTTCTACCTCAGAATAAAGAGTAGGAAAGCAGAAGACAGCTTGCTCAGAAGCTGTTCAGATCACAAATCCTGGTTGCATCTCCCATTAGACTGTGGAGAGGACTGTGAGGACAGCTGATCCGTCTGTGTGGGGTCATGAGGGTGGGTGGGCTAGCTCAGGCATCCCACAGCCTTGCTCTGAAACAGACTCTGTGCCAGGCTTGCCCAGTGCCAAGCCAAGTATGCATGTTTAAGTGTGTGGGAAGGGAGAAAAGGGATTTCTTCCCATTGATTCCACATACCTTCTCAGAATCGAGTACAGCAACTTGAAGTCAGCAATACACTATGGCCAGGAGGGGATGGCTTCCCTAGGGATGTGTGATTACAATCCCGAACGATGGATCTCCAGTCTTAACTTTCCACCCCATTTTACATGAATAAGTGGCCACCTCCCAGAGTAATTCTCTCATTCAGCTAATTAGTGCTTCAGGCCCCAGTTTTACAGCCCACACACATAGAAGCTCTTATACATGGACATGGTCCCATTGAAAAAACATGAGCTGTTTTACATGCAAAACAGCTAAAAATGTGCAAAACACACACAGTGTCTTCATTAGACAGAGGTAGAAAAAAAATCCATGATCTATGGATTTAGATCCACAGGGTTACATTTCTTTTCAGCTTATTTCCATTCTACTTTTCCACTGAGTTTCTGTTTGATTCTGTGCATTTCATTTTTTTCTGCTTCTTTCCATCCGAAGGCTCTAAACATAGCTCATTTCAACTCATTCTTACGCTGTTCTCACAGGCTTTACCTGTTGCCTATTAACTTCTCTGCTTAGCTATTTCTGTTTTCTCCATGAGGCCATTCTGTTGTCATAAGGCTTCTATGAAGCATTTTTTCCTCTGTCCAGTGGCCATCTATTCCCCTGGACTTCAGGTAACTGAGTCAAATGTCTTCCTTTTTTGTCTACTTAAAAGAGCATCACTCAGAGCACCTCGATGATGTGGATTGAATTTGTACTTGGTTACTGAGCTATAGACCAAAGACAGTCTGGTGATGATGCCAATACCATATTTTTAATTGACATTGGCTAATTGCACCTACATGGCTTAATAGTCTAATAAGCTGTTTTCATCTGGGAAGCATTTTAGATATTTAGGTATTGTAAAATAAACATGCCAAAAGCAAAAGACCTTACAGTCTGCTGATAAAATACAGAAACACACCAGAAGACTGAAAATGCAGAAATGTAGACCAGAAGAGGCTTTTAAAAATTTCTCTTGGCACCCCTTTTCCTATAAAAAGTCTGTTTGCACATGTGAACAGGACTGAGACATAAGATTTGAAGCTTTTTGCAGCAGGTGTCTGTCATATTTCCAATCTTCTCTTTAAGAAAACATTTTTTTTCTCATTTACTCACCTGTTTTATTTTATAAGTCCAGCTGATCTGTGTCCTATTCACTGCTTCCTTCAGAGAATCAAAATTATGCCCCCATGATTCTGTCTTCCCAACAAAACTACGATTAACCAGTGAGAGATGAGAAGGTATTTCCATCTTGCTCACAGCTAGCACTCCAAGGGACCCAACAGAAGCATCTAATCATTTGCTCCAACGAATCGTTGCCCATAGGCTGTTTACATACAAACAGGTTTTATGAAAAATCACACCCTGTTTATAGCAATTTATTAACTGGAAAGAGACTGTCTTAGGTAATTGAATTGTTATGTTTAAAGCATTTCCTTCAACTCTGTCCAGAAGCAAAGATTCATCAGCAAGTGTAGTACCTGGAGAACTATTCATAGCTTTATTTTCTATAGCTCTTGTTCAATGAAGAGGGCTGTAAGGGTTTTTTGCTTTTTTTTTTTCCCCAGGTGCCGCCAGTGCTTCTGGACAAGCAGTTTTCAGAATTTACGCCGGATATCACACCCATTATTCTGGCTGCCCACACCAACAATTACGAAATCATAAAGCTCCTTGTGCAGAAAGGGGTCTCTGTGCCCAGGCCACACGAGGTCCGCTGTAACTGTGTTGAATGTGTCTCGAGTTCAGATGTGGACAGCCTCCGCCACTCTCGATCCAGACTCAATATCTACAAGGCTCTGGCGAGCCCATCGTTGATTGCTTTGTCCAGTGAGGATCCTTTTCTTACGGCTTTTCAACTGAGCTGGGAGCTACAGGAACTGAGTAAAGTTGAAAATGAATTTAAGTCGGAGTACGAGGAGCTGTCACGGCAATGCAAGCAATTTGCGAAAGATCTCCTGGATCAGACACGGAGTTCCAGGGAATTGGAAATTATTCTTAATTACAGAGATGATAATAGCTTGATAGAAGAACAAAGTGGTAATGATCTTGCAAGATTGAAA
This sequence comes from Laterallus jamaicensis coturniculus, assembly GCA_022605575.1. Classification (NCBI taxonomy): domain Eukaryota; kingdom Metazoa; phylum Chordata; class Aves; order Gruiformes; family Rallidae; genus Laterallus; species Laterallus jamaicensis. Next base: position 6,290,187 of record JAKCOX010000012.1, read on the forward strand.
CTGGCAATTAAGTACCGTCAAAAAGAGGTGAGTGTGCTGGAGAATATTTAAGCATATTTAGTAGTAGTAATGTGATAGATAATAGCCTGAAATACATCCTTTTAACTGAGACAAATTGCTGCATATCTTTTTTTGTTTTACAGGATCACTTCTTTTTTCTTTTTTTTTAAAATTTTGAATTTGCTGGATTTTAGTAGCTATTACAGTTTGACAGTATCAGAATTTAAAATACTCCTTTATAGCACAGATCCAAAGAAACTTTTTTCTTTTGCACCTGACTAGACATGGTTTCCAGTAGTTGTGTTCTTTCATCAATAGTAGGAAGAGAAATATATGCAGAACACTTCAAAATAGCTTTAATTGTGTCTGATTGATAGAAAAAAAAAAAGAAGCTATATGCTTAAAAATCTGTAAAATGCTACAGGTACCTCTATAGAGATATTTCAAAAAATCACAAAATTGGTTGGAAAAGACCTTTGAGGTCATCGTGTCCAACTGTACCTGTCCTCTACTAAACCATATCCCTAAGCATCTCGTCTACCAATCCGTCTTTTAAGTACATCCAGGGTTGGTGACTCAATCACCTCCCTGGGCAGCCAGTTCCAATGTCCAATAACCCTTTTGGTGAGGAATTTTTTGGTAATGTCTAATCTGAGCCTTCCCTGGCACAGCTTGAGACCATTCCTCCTCATCATATCATGTGTCACTTGGGTGAAGAGACCAAAACATAGCTATTGTAATTAGATACTGAAACAAGATTAACAGCAATGCATGATTCCCCAGAACTATGACACTCAGATTCTTTTTCATAAAAAATCCAAAATTAAGATGCCTGCGAATTGGTTTCTGTGACAGTTAAAAACTCCTGTGTTTGCTTCACTGGTACAGATACTCGGTGGAATCAGAGGAGGTCTGCTTTTGTTTTAAAAATACTCAAGTGCTTATGTGTATACAACAGCAAAAGAATCAAGATAGAAAAATGAGTTAGGAAGACATTTTCCCTGATATTTCCGAAAGTTGACTCCATACCTGCTCATCAGAATGTTAGAATATGTTTTATCATCTCATTTGGAACCTGTACATGAAAAAGCAGATGAATTGTTGAAGTGTATAGGCAAGAAAAATGCAGTTAATAATTATTAGTTACTTGTTCATGTAAGATATGGCAAATGCTTAATAAACTTCTGTTATACTGAACTAGTCTTATCACTGGTAAATCTCTGTTCTGCAAAATCTAACAGTAAATGCATTAATGTATGAAGTAAAATGGAAAGGTTTGCAGGAATGTAATGATTCTGTTGTCCACTGGAGATACAATTTAATGATGCTAAGAAGTTATCACGAAGGTAGGCATCTGCTGAAGTACTACGGGAAAAATACCTTAATCGGACTCTGACTTTGTAAGTTTTCTAATGAGCATTTTTACCTTCAGGAAATGTATTGCATAATTTTGTATTTGATAGTATATTTTTTTTCGAAAACGTGTTCTTCACTGCCTTTGTAAATTATTTTCAGAGATTACTGTTCCAGAATTTTCTTTAAAACTACTATTTCATGAAGTGCCATCACTGTCCTACAGAACAATCCTGTCCTGTCTCCAATTTAAAAGATTCTAGCTTGGACTACTTCTTTCCAAAGGATTCGTGCATTGAAATAAAATTCTGACCTCTCGTATTTGCTTATATTATTAACCTAAATACAAAGCTTGAATTTTCTTAATTTGAGATAGAGACAGTGAGAGACTGAATAGTTTCATCTGATTCCCACGCCTAATTAAATTGCAGTAATGCAGCTGGTTACACTTCATTGATTCTCCGTGCTACCAAACATTAAAGCAACACTGATTTAGTGCAACAATTCCAAATAAGTGGATCTTTTATATTTTATTTTACATACATTTTTCATTTCTATAAATATTTCCCACTATCTCTAAGATTTGAATCTCCCTGAAATAAAATCAAGTTTTATTAGCTTCTTTTGCTGTTTTCCTAAATGTATCCTCTACTAGGCTGTGGAGCAAATAGTAGGCACCATAACTGATCAGTCTTTTTATTTGTCAGCATTACAGCAGTATTCTGGTAGGTACAGATCCAAGGCCAAGAAACATACCTCAGGCATAATAAATGCTTGGATTCTGGTTGTCCTGCTGTATGTGCATCATGATGAAAACAGATCAGCCGGGTCTTTTGATTTCTTGTGTTAAGGAAGTTACAGGAGCCACTGAATAAAAAAGCCTCCCAGGTCTGGGAATTCTTTTGGCATGGGCACTGGAGCTCAGCCAGGAGCACCTGGAGACCCTGGGGTCTCTGTCCCAGGCACAAGAATCCTGACTGGCCCTGCTTACATAAGACTGGCCCCTTGTTTGAGCATACAAACAGGAGGGGAATCAACTTTTTAAAAGGACAGATAATGGCAGCACAAGGGGAAATGGTTTAAAGCTGAAGGAGGGAAGGTTTAGATTGAATATTAGGGGGAAGTTTTTTACAGAAAGAGTGGTGAGGTGCTGGAACAGGCTGCCCAGAGAGGTGGTGGATGCCCCATCCCTGGAAGTGTTCAAGGCCAGGTTGGATGGGGCCCTGGGCAACCTTGTGTAGATCCAGGCCTGAGGTTGGTGGACCTGCCTGTGGCAGGGGGGTTGGAGCTTTATGATCCTCGGGGTCCCTTCCAACCCTTGCCATCCTATGATTCTATGATTCTATGATTCTATGATTGCTTGCTTGTTCCTCCCTGATTCTTCGCCGTTGTTTAGCCTTCTTCTAAACATTCCATCATAAATTTTACATAATCCCACAACACCCTTCTGGTATCCCATAGTAACTTTGAATTTCTCTAGAGTCACATGAAACCCCTCAAACATCCCATAATACTTGTGATAATGATGTCCCCTCCTACAGGCTGTTGCAGGCAGTCCTTTAGTAGCCGCTTTCTCAGAGGCTAGAGTCTCGGTCTTCATCATTCCTTACTACACCCTGTTTTCTCTGTTGAATTTATCACTTTTATTGTGGCTTTCTAGCTCTGTTTTAATATTCAACCCTTAGTCATATAATTAAACGAACAAATAATTCAATGAACCATATGATCTCACATTTCATATACCCTTACAGTACAACAATCCAAGCTTGATATCAAGCAGCAGAGGCAACTTATACATCTGGTTTTAAAAATGGCAGGAAAAAAGCTTAGGCTGGATTTTAACTAACCCATTCATATATTATTTGGGATTTAACCTGCTTAAAAATCCTGGTTTGGGGTGATACATCTGCTTCCTCTGCCCTATGTTTCTCAACCTTTCCTGTTATGAGAGGAGGTAAGAGCTCCCTGAGTAAGAAATCAAGTCTGCTTGTTCAGAAAATCCAATATAACTCGAGAAATAGCAGCTTCAAGTTGCAAAATAATGAATCATAGAATCATTTTGGTTGTGAAAGACCTCTAAGATCATCAAGTCCAACCTCCTGAGGAATGCGGACAATAGGAACACATGTCCCTTTACATCGCTTTTACGATTAATTGCTCATGACTTAAAAATTACTTTTTTTCTTTCAACTTGAAAATAATGCCAGAAATTATTAGGAATAATTCTTCTTGCAATTAATAAGCGAGTGAGTATGAAACAAATTAAAACTAAACCTTGTAAACTACTGTAATAGGCCTTGGATAATATAACTTGGTTTAATCTCAAAGCCACAAGATTGGGCAGGAACAGCAGTCTGAGCATACTTGTAGGAGAAACAGACAAGTGGATGTGGAATAATTTTCACTGTGTAAAGAAAGGAAAATTGACAAACATGAGAAGAAAAAATCATCAAGCTGGGTGTTACTGAGGAGATTCAGAATGACATAGTCTTTGATCAAATACAGATCTTAAAAATACCTTTTAATGAACAGCAAAAGGCTCTTTAAAGTTAAGTGATTCAACAGTGCTTGGTGTAGCGGTCTGCAAGCCCCTTACACCACCTCTGTATTATCATCTGTGGAAATGAAGAAAACCCACCTATTCTCAGAGCTGTCTGCATTGTTTATGGTCATCAGATTGACCCTGAAGTGTACCTTCTCCACAAAACCAAAAAGTCCATGCCAATTGGATTTGAGGTTCTCCACACTGAAAGAGCTTATATTCTACGTTTCCATTCCTTTCATACTTGTCATAAATAATACTGCAATCCTCTTTCATGTACTGTCAAAGCATCTCGGTGGTATCAATTCGCAGTCCACAGGGTCACATCAGAAGAAATTTACTACACTAGCAAGGAAGAAACTTCCTTGATAAAACCACCTGTCATCTTTCATTAGTAACTAATAAAGCTGAATGAAATTGATAATTTTAAGTTTACACTGCAAAATAGTGTAAACTTCTTGTAAAAGTCTTTTCCTGGAAAGATGGTGGATAATGTCTGTTCCAAGTTAGGTGGCAGAACCAACCAGCATGTTTGTTTTATGTGCTTACCCAGTAATTATTTTTTTTTAGCACAGCACATGGGTAGTGGCAGCTAAGGTACCATTATTTTATCTGTTCATTTTGCACCGCTGATGCTGTTTGACTGTAAGCAAAGAGACGTGGCTGATACGTAAAGTGCCTGCTATTGACATCTGCTGTTGCCTGGGCTACAACTAGCAGCAGCCAAAAAAGACCAGAAGTCATCCAACCAGTCTGCATTGGACAAAAACATTTTGTTGTCTAATTAATCTACTGCATAATGTTATCTGAAGTAAGAGAGAGTCTGGCTTTACAAAGACTGTCATGTACAGTATCACTGTGTTTATTTCTAAGCACACAATGAGCAATGAGAAATAGTTTCCTGTTTTCCTGAACCAAACAAAAATGTCATCTGATTCAACTGTAGTTTTGTTTAAGGTTGTAGAGGGGAAATCCCTGATTGATTAACAAGCAGAAGTTAGTCTACCAATAATAATAACAATAACAATAATAACAATCAATAATAATAACAATCAATAATAACATCAAAATTTAGAATTCAGCAAAATTCTGGTGCAACAATTCAGTTAAGTAGCAGCGAACAGCAGCAGTCTCCAGTAACTACCAGACAGTCATCTTTACCACTAATTGCAAAATGCATGTTCTGTCTCATGTAAATTGAGAGTATTTAATGGAGGAATCACAGCAAAACCCTAGTGTCTCTTGCTTTTCAGTTAGCATTGTTTTAGCTTTTGTTTTGTTTAGATCTTATGCATATATCTGCACTTATGTGAAAATACGCTGTAACACTGAGCAATTTTGCCATGTATATGAAATAAGGAAGGGAGGTCAGGGAGGTTGATAGACTGAATCAATATCTTCAGGTTTCACAGTAAACGTAATTAGTGCAATTCAAATACTTGTAATTTATATCTCTGTTTCATCTTGCCCCATATTAACTGGCCCGTGTCATTTAAGCTATAGGTGTATGAAGATAAAATGGTTAGACAAGACAGTAGTAGGATTATTTGCAGCACTATCTCATTTTGCTTTATTAGACATTCTGATATCAACACAGAAGAAATACGAAATTTTAAGTATATAGCTGTTAACATTTTACTCTTCAAATTAATAAAGACTAGGTGGTGTTTGTTGTTTTATTTTTTATTTAATTTCCATTCTTAGTTTAAGAGCTTTTCACTTTCTCTGTAAAGATAAGATCATTAGAAAATTTAGAATACTTAATATTAGCAGAATGTAAAGTAGGTTAAATTCTGCAACGTTTCAGTTTGACACTCTTGAAAAATTTTAATAAGCTTTTCTCTGCATCCATGCATGGCTCTGTATCATGTTGAGGTATAGATAAAGAAGCAAGAACTAAGTTTGCTAAATGATACATTCAGGAATGACATTTTTCCTGAACTTGTGAAGGTTTAATTTAAAGCATAGAACCATTTCCAAATTTTCATTTCTCTTTTTAGTACATTTCTATAAATCAATGCTTATTAAAAATCAATGTTTATTAAAAATTTGGCTGCTCAACTAGTAAAATTCTCCCAAATACATCTAGTTGGTCTTCTAGCAGTTCCCAGGACAGGCCCTGCTTTTCTGAGCTGTTAGCGCCCGCAGAGCCTGAACTGGCAAAGAGGCAGAGAAAGAGTGAAAGAAGGAGTGCCTTTTAACAATTTAACACAAAGTCATTTAGATTTAACAAGATTACAGGCTCTGTTAATAAGAATTTCAGGTAAAATATTTCAGGTAAAATATTTAAAGGAAATAAGCTTTAGACTAGCTTGCTCACTTACTTGCAGGCTGGCGATATGTGAGATAGGACTCCCTAACACAGGAAACACATCATGACTCAACTTTTTAACCATAAACCTGTGTGTTCCCATAAAACACGCAGCAAAGATTACTGATATGAGCAATATCACTAAATTATTAATTGGTTAATTACATCCTAAGTGCAATAATACGATATTTACATTTCATAGATCAGTTCTTGTTTTCTAGGAAAATGGTGCTTCAGGATGAAAAAAGTTGTTATTGATAAGAGAAGCCACCTGTTTGCTCCTGTTCAAAATGTCTTTTAAAAATGCAGTCATCAGTTTTTTACTAGGTTTTGATGCAAAATACAGCCTCAGTGAAATGGAAATTTTTCACAATAATGTCACAAAATTAGTGAAATTTTCTATGAAAATATGTCAAATAATTTAAATTTTCATGTCTATGTCTAAACTTTTCAATAAAATAACTTTGTTTGACAGAAGTCTCTTTTTACTTCACTTGGACTTTAACATTTTTACAATGCAGTGCTTACACCTACTATAATCCATATTGTATTATCATACAAAGCAGTATAAATATGATAGAAAGCAAAAATTATTCCTTATCAAAATTGAGTATCTCCACAATGTCTAGAGAAAATAATTCTAATGTACTGAAATGAAAAGGTTTCATGTTCTTAATAATGGTGGGGTTTTTTATTTTTAAACTGCACTGCCACTCTACTAGGAGATACTGGCTTTTTATGGAATATAAAATATGTCTGGAAATGCTGGAAATTTCTGTAGAGCTCCTTTGGCTGTAATAGAGTTTAAGAGTCTTAAGGCCAGCTGTGATAGTTTCAGAGTAGAATTTTCCTTCGGAACTACAGTTTGATTTTGAGAAATTTTAGTAGCCATTATAATACATTCCTTATTAAAATTCTTTCTGATAAAAAAGACTTAATTATTGACTCTGCAAGCAGTAATGGCTTTGGAAACACAACATCTAAGAAGTATCCTGTGTTTAAAAAAATGCCACACCTGAAAGATAAACAGAAACAAAGCAGCCATGTGCCCGCAAGTCACTCTGTATGTGAATATCAGTTAAAAGGTGCAGTCTGAAGTATCCATGTAAGAAATAACAAAACCCCACAAAAAATGGACTCTGATAATATTTGGACATTTTTAACACCGAAGGAAGATGTGTTTAGTCTATGAATCCCCTAACTGAGAGGAGTGATGTATGCACGTTTGGGTCCATGTCTCCAAAAGACCCATTTCTGCAGACTCTCAGCCATAGTGTTCAAAAGGTTTGATAAACATTTTTCCAGGCAAGAGACAGGTACTCCAAACCAGGTCATACGTTTGCCTTGTAAATCATGTAAAAGTCTCCGTGTTTATAGATAAAGGCTCCACAGATTGTTAAATAGTATAAATTATGTAAGTAGCTTATCTGCTACACATACCTAAAGTCTTCCTCTAATTGGTTATCTGTTACCTCAGAACTGAATGAAGTGTAGGAGGCCCTGTGGAAGCTGTACTTATTGCTGCTGGAAAAAAAGTTTTTTAATCACAGGGTGGGAGCACATCTGCTTAATACAGCATTTAATTGTGCCCACATTTTAAATGCATGATGAAGCAATCCTCCTAAAATATGTGAGCAAATTCCTTATACAGTCAAAAGACAGAGGTATGCACAGAGGGAGATCCTGTCTGCTCAAGATAAGACATCTAAGTTAACTCCGGAGACATCTTTTCCCTTGGCTGGAAAAGGAAACAGGGCACTTCAATTAGAAAGAACTTCACTAGGCATTGAAAATGTAGATGCAAGTTAGACAACTTATGCCTCAACTGCAGTTTCTACCCTGTGGTAACAGAGATTTCAGATTCTGAAGGCCCAGAGCCCTCATAAGGGGAAATGAATCTCAGCACTAACTTTTTAATGATGTCTCAGAAGGCATAGATAACCTTTGAATGCTATCTGCTGCAGACAAGTTGCAACCTTCTCATCACAGTTCTAGTTAAACTATTCATGAACTGACACCAATATCTTTTTATTTTGAACACTTGCTAGAAGTCATTAACTCAAAGAGGAGGAGACTTGCTGTTAATGAAGTATAGTAGCCTGCATCTTCCTTAAAAGAAGTATTGCTGGGATGTCTGCCCTACCAGAAACAACCAGTACTGCACAGCCCTAAGCAGCAGTGCAAAACCATTCTGATTGGGTATGACTGGCTGCAACAAAAGTTGGCTTTTGGTTTATAGGAGTCACTACTAATGTATCTACAAGCTTCCCTACAAATCTGGAGTAGATTTAGCACAATGAGCTAATTTTTTTCTACCTACAGTAAAAAAAAGAAACAAATTACTTAACAAACAGCATTTTAGAGGAAAAAAATCTTTAAGAAGGTGAATAAAGATGGTAGTGCATAGGGTTTCATTTTGAATGTAAACCTATAACTGTAGGAATTTGCAGCCCTCTTTCTTCCCATAAGCTTGCTGGGGATCTGGTGTTCTTCCTCTCACCCCTACAAAAGCAGCTAACCCACAGCTCCGGTTAGTTAGTTTTGTTGGGTGATAAGCTGTGGTGGGATTTGCATCTGCCAGCTGCCTCCATTCCTCCTGTGGCCTCCACCAGCCATTTCTGACTGCTGCCCTGCCTCCCTTGTGCAGCTCCTATGTTGTGTTCCCCATACCTTCTGCTGTAGCTGTAGCTATGCTTCTCTCCTCACTGAGTCATTTTTGCAAAGCCCAAGAGCTTCAAACAGTTTGTATTATTTCAGCTCTAGTAACTGCCCTTGTAGCACGAAGAACCTGTACAGGCGTCTAACTCACAGAGGAGTATTTAACTCCATTCTATTATTTTTTGTACTTTTTAGTTCCCAGGATGCTCTTAAGCAACCCCTCCTCTCTCACATGTCTTGTAGAAACCTCTTACAGCCTTCGGTCCTCCTGTCCAAGACCTACCTTTCCATGCCTCTGCTGGGTACAACTGGCCTAAGATAGAGTGACTGCTTAACCAAGGCACATTTGAACATATGGGCTGAAACTTATGTATACCGTTGCAGTATTTTTTTCCCCCACTGCTTGGAAGGATTCCCTCCATTAAGATAAATGCTTATTGAACAATAAACCGCCAAAGCAAACTTGATTAAGGCCTGTCTACTCGTTCTTTCAATCAGACAGGACTTTTAGGACTAAAGCTCCTTCTAAAGACACATAGGTTATGAAAGGAAGTTTCTCCTGTTTCCCAGGCTCAGTTATAGAAGAGGCATGGTTAAATAGTCAGAACAGTGGATTTTAGTCCTTCCTTTACCACAAGCTTGCTCACTGCCTTTGGAAAGATGATTGCAAGTTGGGTTTAAAAATGAAATATGTGTATCTGCAACTTCTGTCTAACTTTGTAAGTATGTAAACTCCCAAATAACTTAAAGATTTAGTGGAATAATCACTAGAGGTCCATTCCAATCCACATCAGTCTGTGATTCTATATATTTTGTCTGTTACTCATGGGGTTTGTGTGGTGGCCAGCACAATCAGACCTTAGTTACAGGTAGGGCCTATTTGTGTTATTGCATTACTGTGAGAGCAGTAATTACATTGTAAGGCTGACTGCAGCTCTTAATGATGATAGGTGAAGCAAATACAGCAGGGATCCCCCTTCCCCTCATTTCTTAAGGCTTGTATTTGGCTTGTTTAGCGGATAATGCACTCATGACACTGGCAAAACAAATATTCTAATGCTTCTTTTCTGCTTAATGAATGAAACTCATCCAACCTACCTCAGCAGAAAGTGTATGGCTGAAGCTGCCTATGGTACTTCTGCTTTTATTGTGCTTGATAAAGCTCCTGCTTAGACCTACCAGAGAATTGCTCTATTTCTTGTGCTCCAGTGAAACTTTGAGGACTTTTTAAGGTTTGAGTCTGCCTAGGAGAATTTGTTATTGGGCCATGAAAGGAGATTTTTCTTTGTTTCTGTGAAGACAGTATCATCCATTTCTTCACCTTAAAATAAAGTCTTAGCTTTCTTTTAAAACATGGCAACAAAGTAAAATGATACCTTTTGAGGGCAAAACTCCAGAAGAAATTGTGGTTGTTAGCTACAGCTTCAATTGGCTGGAAAACAACACATCAATATCTAAGTACCATTGTGGGGACTGAAGGAAGGGTTGGAAAAAGAAAAAGTATGCAGAGTTTTTGCTGGAAGGTTGTGAAAAGCTTGCTAGTTCTGATGCTTAAAGAAATAAAGTTTTATTTCATGAATATTGTTAATGAATATAACCAGTCTTTCTTCTGTGTTGCTTAACTTTTATAGTAATTCCACTTAAGTTTATATTTACAGGACCAGACACAACTTAAAACCAGTGTAAAGACATAGAATCATGGAATCATAGAATACTTTAGGTTGGAAGGGAAGTCAGAGACCATCTAGTTCCAACCCCCCTGCCATGGGCAGGGGCACCCTCCACTAGACCAGGTTGCCCAAAACCGCATTCAACATGACCTAAAGAATTCCAGAGAGCGGACTTTTACAACCTCTCTGGGAAACCTGTTCCAATGTCTCACCACCCTCATAGTAAAAATTTCTTCCTAATATCTAATCTAAACCTACCCACTTTCAGCTTGAAGCCATTGCTCCTTGTCCTGTCACTACGCTCCCTGGTGAAAAGTCCCTCTCCCACTTTCCTGTAGGATCCCTTTAAGTATTGGTAGGCTGTAATTAGGTCTCCCCAGAGCCTTCTCTTCTCCAGGCTGAACAAGCTTGTCTTTGTAGGAGAGGTGCTCCAGCCACCTGATCATCTTTGTGGCCCTCCTCTGGCCTCACCTCCTGTACTGGGGACCCCTGAGCTGGATGTAGTACTCCATGTGGGGTCTCACAAGAGCAGAGTGGCAGGGTCACCTCTGTTGACATGCTGGCCATGCTGTTCTTGATGAAGCCCAGGACATGGTTGGCTGCCTGAGCTGCCACTGCACGCTGCTGGATCATGTGAGCTTATCATTGATCAGCACCCTCAAGTTCTCCTTAGCGCTGCTCTCAATCCATTCTCCATCTAGCCTGTCCTTGTGCTTGGGATTGCACCAACCTACATGCAGGACCTTGCACTTGGCCTTGTTGAACTTCATGCAGTTCACATGGTCCCATCTCTCCAGGCTGTCGTAGTCCCTCTGGATGGCATCCCTTCCCTCCTGCTTGTTGACATCAACGTACAGCTTGCTATTGGCAGCAAACTTGCTGAGGGTGCACTCGATCCCACTTGATGCTGAAACAGAATAAAAAGATGAGAGAACTGAAAGCACTTGGGAGGTTTTTCCAGTGCTATTTTTATTAAATTTGGTCATACAATAGTGGAAGTACACCATTTAAGAATTTAAATGTGCTGCATGCAGTGATTTTCAGGCACACTCAGGATCTAATCTGCTTAGCTGATGTGTAACTGCTTTCAGTTGGGGTTTTTTGTGGATTTTTTTTCTGCTTAGACAAATACTTAGCAAGACCTTCAAAGAAGGGAGGTTGTAGACTCATTCTGACTTGTACATGCCTTGTTAGTATGTCAGGGATTTCATAGACCCATCATTTTCCTTCATACAATAACCCATATTTCCTGTGCCATGTATATCGGTTTTGTGCTGGTGTCTTGGCATCTCAAATGGTGGAAGAGATGTACTAGACCAAGTTGCCCAAAGCCTCATCCAGCCTGGCCTTGAAAACTGCCATGAAGGGGGCATCCACAACTTCTGTGGGCACCCTGTGCCAGGGACTCACTGCCCTCACAGCAAAAAATTTCTTTCTTAAATCTAATCTTAATCTACTCTTTTTTAGTTTAAACCCATTACCCCTTGTCCTATCCAGATTTCCTGTAGGCACCTTTCGGGTACTGGAAGACTGCTATAAGGTCTCTCCTGAGCCTTCTCCAGGCTAAACAAGACCAAATCTCTCAGCCTGTCTTCAGGACATCTAAAACCATACTTGCTACATGTTTCTGTGTGGGTAACTGAATTGGATCTCCAGATGTAAGTGAAATTTTTTCCTACAATCCATTGACTGAATTAACTAGATTGTCCCTAATTTTTTACATATGGCACAGTACATATATTTTTCAACCTTAAAATGGATTTTTTGTCTTGGTAGTAATTCTTGAAGAGGGATAAGCATTATGCTGTTAAGATAACCTAAAATGAGATTATTTGCCCTTTGGAGTTGCATTTTCTCCCCATTGGCTGGTGAAAAGAAGTCCTGATGGCTATTTTCGACTGTACTTTTTAATAGTTAAAGTTGTAATGGAATTTATTTCAACTTGGGTGTCCAGTTTTGCAATAACCAGAGTTTCCCTGCAGCGCTGTAATCTATTGGTGATAACACTGGAAGAAAAATGTCTTTTGGCATCACTGTTTTATGCTGTCACTTCTCCTTGTTGCATTAAAGATTAAAGTAATTTACAGTTACGCCCAATTAGTCATTTTAAGTCCAGTCGTGTGCTGGACTATCATGATTAGTAAGTCTACTGAACTATCATGATTACAGATGCACAAATAACATGATACATCTTCAATCTAGTTGCCTTCCATGAACTACCAAGGCCACACTTAAAGAGTTTGGTCACATCCAATGAGAATAATCTTGGCTAGGTTAATGAACAGTGCAGTTTATTAAAGCACCAGATGCACAGGTTCTTTTGGATTGCCGGTGATAAATTCACTGTCTGCAAAGCATGTGCAAATACCAAGAGTATGAGTAAAACTGCTTGGATGAAAACATGTTACAAGATACAAAGTGAGTCTAGAGATTTCTGAGTTTCCCAGGGAGACACTTGGCATAACCAAGTGTTTGAATCTTACCCTAAGGGATCATAGAATCATAGAATGGCAAGGGTTGGAAGGGACCCCAAGGATCATAGAGCTCCAAGCCCCCTGCCACAGGCAGGGCCACCAACCTCAGACCTGGATCTACACAAGGATCTCAATGTGGGGGAAGAGAGGCTCTGCCCATCAACTAATCCCGGAAGTCAGAATGTACCTCCCCTAACATCATCCTCTCTTCATTAAGCTATTTTATATAGTTTTTTACCTTTTAAGTGGAGCTTGAGTGACTCTAGTCATACAAACCTTTGTTAGAATTTGTGTAAAATTTTCTTGCTTCGTGTTTGAAGGTATAGGCTGGCAGGAATTCAAAGCACATGCTCAGTGGGGGGGGTAGTTGCACCTTGGAGGCAAGTAGTTTTCAGGATGGAGGTGTGGGGGGTTATTATAATGATATTATAATGAGCAGAATTTACTGAAGGACAGCATTTTGTCAAAACATGACACACGGCCCAGGGTAGCAAATGTGCACCTTGTCTGTTCCATTGTACCTTCAAGTTCCTGTACTCTCACAGTGCCTGGCCTTGGTGTCTCCACTCTGCTCCACCCTCAGTGTACTATTCTCTGTGTTAGCATATAAAGCTCCCCTGATGTTAACAACCTCCAAGATAGCCTAGGAACTTACTGTGAAAAGGACTTTTGACATAGCAGCTGCTCTTCACTTCAGCATTTCTTGAATGCTGAAACTTTTCTTAAAGTGTGAACATAAGCCTTTGTGTCATTCTTGTCCTGAATTCTGTAATCTTTATGGAATCTCCAAGTAGGGTGGTTTAATTTTTTTTTTCTTTTTAAGCTTTCTGCTGTAATTAATTTTAATTTGGTATTTTCTGTTTCCATTGTGTTCATATACTCTTCTAGTGAAAGATGCTAAGTTTTACAAGGCAAATGGATGAAGAAGTTGCTGTTGAGATACTTTGCAAAAGTAAGACATTTTGAAGAAAGATTTTCAAAAAGTTGAAACTCTTATGCTATGAGAAGAGGCTCACTTGTTAGTGAGTACTTGCAAACAGACAAGGACTTGATAAGGAAGTATTTTAGCGAGTGTTTTGAAGAGCATAGGAAAGCCAAAGGTGAATGCATATGAATAAAAAAACCAAACACAGAGCTGAACATTCTCTGGCATGATTTTAATATATCAAATCATGGGGTTTATTCTTTGAATGTGTTTCATTCCTGAATAATGTTGCAAAAATGTGAGGATCCTTACCATCTGTGAGAAAGATGAATTAAGATCTTCACCAAGTAGAAATTGATGAAGGTCTACGAAGTGCAACATGCTTATCCTCTGTTGCCAAAGTACAGGATCTGGTTCATTATCTTTTTAGGTGGATGAAGAGGAAAAGGAAACGTTTTGCTCTGCCTGCTGTGCAAAAAAGATAATAATATTTAATTACGAGGGTAATGTAGTCATTTAAATTAGAGGTTGTTCTAAATAGCTAACCTTAAGGGCTTCATTAACATCCCTGTTACGGTTCACAGAAAGACATGACTCAGTTACGCAGTGTTTGACATACAGCAAGCTGAAAGTGTAACAGAAGGTAAAAAAGATGTGACACATTATTAATAACATTAGCTCAAGGCTTGGAGTCTTTTTTTCTGCCCTCTTACTAGCATGTAGAAAGAAACTAGAAATAGCCATTCCTGTCGTGTTTGTGCTATTAATCCCTGACTCATTCCACATAACCTCAGGTATTTAAACTTAAGGTACCTCTCTGAGCCGCCAAGCCTTGGGCCCTGTCACAGTCAGTGGGAAGAGACAAACATCTCCAGACAGCAACTCAGCCCATGTAAGAACAAAATCATTTTTGTCACCACCTACATTACTTACACTTCTTCCAGAGGAGACATGGGGTAACTAGGTGTGTTGTGCTGGCTGAAAAGAAGGTAAAATACTTCAAGAATAGCATGTAATTTCTGAAAGGTAGGTGACAGTGGGCATAAGCTAATGTGGTTTTGTTTTTCATGGGTTTTTTTTTTTCCAAGTCTTGATGTTCTGTAGTTCTGAGAGCTGGAAAAGGGCCTTAAGCTGAAACAGATAAACCATGAGGGTCTGTTTACTGGAATCCCTTTGGCATTCTAAGATGCAGCTTCCTTTGTAAAGCACTGTGTGATCTAAGAGTCTGTCTTAAAAGATAAGTTCAGGCAGAAAACAAGTTTACCACTGTCCTGGTTTCAGCTGGAATAGTTAATTTTCTTCCTGGTAGTGGGTATTTAGGATGAGAATAATGTTGATGACACACTGGTATTTTGGATGTTGCTAGGCAATGTTTATACTAAGTCAAGGACTTTTCAACTTCTCATACTGCCCTGTCAGCCGGGAGGCTGGGGGTGCATAGAAAGCATAGAAAGCTGGGAGGGGACACAGCCAGAAAGGCTGACCCAAACTGCCAAAAGGGATATTCCGTACCATATGATGTCATGCTTAGCATAACTCAGGAGAAGCCGGCCAGGGAACTAACTTGGGAACTAGCTGGGCAATGATGGTCCACAAGTGATCACTTGTTTTGTATATATATGTGTATGTATAGATACATATATACATAAAAATTTTTATTACCATCATCATCATCATTACCATCTTCCTTTTCTGTCATATTGAATTGTCTTTATTTCAACTCACAAGTTTTATCTCTTTTTTTTCCTGATTGTCTCCCCCATCCCACTGTTGGGAGGGAGCAAGTGAACGTCTGTGTGGTTGTTTTAACTGCCAGATGGTTAAACCACAACAACCACAAAGACTTATCTATAGTTGTTTATACGTGGTTACATATTTAGACTTAGTCAGCTTAAACTCAATCTAGAGTTTGTTGGAGGGAGAAAGCCTAAAAAGATGATCTTTGATCTAAACCAAAATCGTTCTATGATTCCGTGACTCCATATTAAAAATAAGTTTTACTTTAGGAACAAGACTCCATTCATGGAATCTGGACAAGTTGTGTTTGAGCTATAAAAATGGTCAGTCTCACATCATCTCTACCTGAGCAGTTTAATGTTTCTGGACCTGAGCTAAATACAGACTAAGAGTCAACAGTTTGAACAGAAATATGCGAGCCTCAGAGTTCACTGGACTAAGGTCAAGAGCTAATGTTCTTGAAACTGCTATTCACTTTTCAAAGAATCATAACTTTTCTTTGACCAACATGATCCATGTATCCACCTTACAGAGGAGTTGGCAGCATGTCCTTGGAAGATAACTTTACAGCTCTAGTACTGCACAGGCAGCACCTCCCTCCTATCAAAATAAAGCTGTTCAGGAGCCTCCAACATGCCATGCTGGGACATTTTTTCACCAATATACAGATGTTGGGAAATGAACTGAAATTTTGCTTGGAGAAGTAAGGATCATGCAAAGCTAGATTTTAGAGGTTTGGTCTGATGGAAAACCCCTCAATGTTACATGAAGATTCTCAAGTTTAGATGGAATGTTGTGCAAGAGGTAACTTGTTCGAGCTATGACAGTGCATGACTACACTTGTGTTGAGCCATTTCTTCATTATTATTTCCAAAGCTGGAAGCCTGTAGTGAACTTACTCAAAAGCAAACTTGTGAAATAAAAAAGCAAAGCTTTTATATTTTCTTTCACCACATGTAACTCTATTCTCAATATAAATATATATTAGTCAAATCACATTGAAGCTGAGTAGCATAATCGCACTTGAATGAAGATACATCATTTTCATACAGTTAGATCTTCCTAACCTGGCTGTGAAAAATTGCTCTTTGCTCTGTACTAAACCTTGGCAAAGGTAGTCTGGGAGTAGGAGCACTTTTTGTTTTCAGTGACAGATCTTTCCAGGTGTAATCATTGCAAATTACAGTGTGCAAATGATGGTTAAACAAGACCCTGTCAATACTTAAGACTATATTGGTTTGAAGTTGGCTTGCTTTTCTGTTGCAACTTTTTCAGTTAGAATATACATATCTGATCACAGAAACAGCACTTGGATACTAACTAGATTTGTGGCCGAAGAGGTATCTTTGAATTTAACAAGGCTTTCAGCTTCTTTTCTTGTGGTGTTGTTGTATCCCAGGCAGAACATTACAGTCAGGTTGTAAGAACAAGACAGGTAAAAAACTGATTGGATGATCAAGCTCAGAGGGTTGTCATTAATGGGTCATAGTCTACCTGAAGACAGATAAAAACTGAAGTGCTGTAAGGATCTGTACTGGACCATTAGAGAGGCTGGAGGAACAGGATGACAAGAGCCCAGTGGAATTCAACAAGGGCAAATGGGAAGTCTGGGAAGGAAGAAGCCCCTGCAGTGGCGCAGGCTGGGGATTGACTGCCTGGCAGCAATGCAGAAAAGCATCTGGAGGCGGGAGCACCTCAAGCTGAACAAGAGCCAGCAGTAGCGGAGACTAATAATAACCTGGGCTGTACTAACAGGAACCTAGCTGAGGTTGCTGATTCTCGCACTCTAATCAACACTCATTTGACCACTTCTGGATACTGCATCCAGCCTTGGGTCCCTCCATTCAAAAGATTCAGTGGAAGGCCACTGAGATGGTGGGATTCTGGAGCACTTGCCCTCTGAAGAGGAGCCAAGGAGCCAAGGCCAGTTCAGCCTGGAGCAGAAGAGCAGAGATGACTTCATGGGGATCCAGCATTGCCTCCCTCCCAGTAACTACAGGGAGGTCATTGAAGACATAGATTCTGGCTCTTCACAGTGGTGCACGGTTAAAGGACAATAAAAATCAGCATCAGTCACAAGAAGAAAAGTTTGGACTGGATGTAAAGAAAAAAAAAGCTTTCCCGTAAGTACAGTTAAGCAACGGAATAAAGCTCTGATCTCACAGGTCACCCTGGTTTGAGCAGGAGGTTGAACAAGAGACCTTCTGAGGTCCCTTCTAGCCTGAATTTTCCTATGATCTGGTGACAGAAACAGAAGAGTCACATTCATTGTAGCCAGCGTGCTTGGAAGTCTCTGTGAAACTCTCATCAAGCCTACAGAGGATGACAGATAATTGCCTCTCTCATCTTATGTGGTATTAAGAAATCTGACCATGTTAGCCTTTCTCATACATATTTGCTGGTTTATGCTCTGGCATTTCAGCTGAAAGCATAATGAGAGGAACATTTTTATATCTTCCTAAACCTTAACACTTTTTAAGGGTACATACAAGTAAAACAAGTTTCAACAAGTTTGCAAGAGCCAGGCAATAGGAATTCTCAAGTTATTAAGGAAGTAAAGGTGTAAATCAGCGGTTTTTTTCTTATTATATCAGAAGATAGAATATGAAAGTGTTCGGTTTACAGATTTTTTTCCCCCAGGAATGAAACACAAATACTTAGCATTAAAGATAAAAGTAGTAGCAACAACAAAAAAGCCCTAAAACAATGTACTGTTTAGCAATTATATATTCTTCCTCTATCAACTTTCCAATAAATACGATGATACTATCTCAGTACATTTGGGTGAAAATTATTATCCTTTTATTTCCAAAAGGAAAATTAAGGCAGAGAAGTTTCCTTCTTTTCTGCTTTCCTTCACAAATGTAATTAATGTAAATTGACCACAGTCGTAACAACACCAATATAAATATTCTGCCAATACAAACGTAAATATTATTCTTTCGGTCTCAGGCCTTTGGCTTCTATCCTCCCTCCCATTTCCATGGCGAAGCTGGGTTTTGTAGCAGGTCCAGCAAGTTCGGTATTTCAGAGAAAGAAAAGCATTTCTCCAAAGCAGTGTTGAGATATGTCTGCCATCAAGTTTTCTTTTCAAAAGAGGAGGTGAGTTTTTGCCTTCATAAGCTCTCAGGATTAGAGAATTAATGGTTTGTTGTGTCAGATCCTTCTTTGGGCTTTCTAAAATTCCCCACAGAAAACTCTGATGTTAGATTATCTGTTAGGTTCTGAAATGAAGCACTAAAGGAGCTTGCAGTTAAAACTTAAGAGTGCTGCTGCTGTTTCCCCACACAATTACAATGTAATTTAGTTGACATTATAGTTCAGTTACCAAGTATGGATTGTTTTGGCTGCCATCCTCTCTGCCTCTCACTGAAGTGTTTGGATGCTGAATAAATCCCAGTTTTGTTATGTTGATGGAGGCTGGAGTTGGGAGCTTCTCTCAGGGTTGGAGCTGACTGGCACAGGATAGGTAAGGAATAGAGAGGAAAGAGGCTGTCACCACCATCACCTCAGCAGGGTGGTATTTCAGGAGTATATTCGAGAGGGTTGTTTGTTAAAGGAGAGGTATTGCTTCTCTAATTACATTATTTGAATGTATTAGTATGAGACCATTACAGCTGCAGGCTGGATGTTGTGGAGAAAAATAGATACCAAACATGACTCTAGCTCAGGAGGTATCATCCATCCTGCCTGTGGGTCAAGGCAGAAATCCTCCACGCTTGAGTGATTTCATTAATGCCTCTACGTTACGCATAAGTGCGGGGGACGGGAAAGTTACATGAGAAATTGCACTTCATGTAGGAATTTCAGTTTTTCCTCAGGCTTGCTTTGTATTTTTACTCCATATTCACTTATCTCTTACTATACAGTAAGTTTCTGTATTCTTAATTATAACATATGTCTGATTCCCAAATAAATTTCAGTTTAGGGAATCGTGATTTCATGCATATGATCAGGATACATCTACACCATAGAAGAGAGCAAAGGAAGCAGAAGAAAATACTCCTTCAGAGTACCAGTGATCTATCTTTCACAAGGATTAAAGCGCAGCTCTTTCTTGGAAGTGTACCCTTTCTGACTTGCTGGAGCAGAAGTTAGGGCATGCATGTCATGCAGGCAGTGACAACAGCCTATGGAGTGCATATCTCTGTCAGTGAACAAATCGTCTGTGATTTGCCAAGGAAGAAGGTAGCCTCAAACCTTCAGGGACTGAAACACAGTCTTTGCTTATATCATTCTACGTATGCCTCTTCCACCTCTAGCTTTTTGCAAACGGTCATTTTTATCAACATTTTAAGAGAAAATATATTCCGTTACCTAGAACGGTGTGTTTTACTGCATCTCCGTAAGAAATAGCTATGGAAGTTGGGCAAAAATACAGTTACCCAGTGTTAGGAGCATGCAGTGGATTTTAGAAACACTGGATTTTAGAAACACTGGTCTAACACAGAAACATCACATACATCAGTGAAATACCATACAAGACACTGGGTTTTTTGAGACTTTGTATGTGCTGCTAAATGAAAGCAGACCATAGCATGGCCCTAAGACTGGGTGATTTCTAGGCAAACAAGCCGCAGCATGTTGCTGATTTGCCTTTCTAAAAGCCACCTGGACAGGTTAAAACTTCAACCAGGCAAGAGTAAATAGGTAGTGGGCATGACTGGGGTCCAGTACTCTAATTCAGTCTCTGGTTTCTCATCCTGGATGTAGCTGAACATCTCTAGAAGTGACCCAAATGTGAAAACTCGATTAAAACAAGCTCTTTATGTGTTTCTTCATCACTCTGGTTCTTCATCTCCAAACTGTTTTGCCACAAATAGCAGAGCTTCATAAGAGGAAGGCACTACCCAAAGGCTGTCATTATTTCTCCAGGCTGGAAGATGCTAGGTACGAGATGTCATTGCCAGCTATTGTAGGTATCTTACCATTATGGGAAAACACAGTGTTTCTCGGGTCTGTTTGCAAGCAAAGGTCATTTTCTTCAACCACACCCTGTTCCTAAGTGTTAAGACGCTTTTGGAGAGCAAGGCTTTTGAGCAAGGAGTTACACTCCCTGCAATTCTTTCCAAGATTCATGTTTTGTGTTTAAACTGCAGAAGCTGCTCATGGTGGCTGTCAATTGGTCATTCAAGAGCAGTACCTCTGAATGCATTTAAGACAAAAATGAGAAGAAAGGTGGATTGTACAGACAATGAAAACATTGGGGAAAAGAAAAAAACATCTCTGTAAGACAGGAGGAAGTTTCATGAAGGCCACACTTGACTGAAATAATTGATGCATCTGCTGCACATTCACATGCCTTTCTCCCACAAATGATCTCAGAATACCGCTCACTGAGCATCATTGCCAAAGACCTATCATTTCAGCTTAGTCTTTATGCAGGAGCTGGGTGATTAATTTGATTTCTCAGCCTTTAACATTTTTCTCGGATAAACACACAGCCAAGTTAAACGAGAGGAACGTAAAGATGAAAAGAGAAAGAAAAGCAGATTGAGTGACTATATACATTCTGTTCCTAAGTAATAATGAAACTACAAATCCAGACCTCCCTGCAACATGTTAATAGAGAACTTTCAAGAGAAAAATACGCAGTTTATTGCTTTATTTAGTTTGAATGCTTTTGTAATCAGTCTGTGTTTTTATTTTCCCCTCATCCCTCTAATTCTGTATTCAGTCAGCCTTCAAATGAGTGTTGTGCTTTCCAAAAAACTGGATTCATACTGATTTGGGGGAGCTTTGGCATCTTCGGTTCCACACAAGCTTCACATAATAAACAGACAGTTCTAAAGAAAGTGGGAAATCTTGGAGTTCAGCATGACTCTCTTGCTGGCTCTTTTATCACTTGGCTAGAACAGCATAAGCTTGGAGTCAGGAACAGTTGTGCTCATATCCATTTTTCACATCAGGATGCAGGATAGCACCTCATAAAGCTAAGCTAATGGAGTGAAACCTAGACTTGCCTGGTGCTAATGGAAGGTGAATATCACTTCTACAAGAAGGTTTCTCAGGCAAAGAGCCTGAAAATGGAGAAAAGAAGGAAGAAAAAATTTTGTAGTCAGGTTTCTTCCAAAGAGCTCCATGTCATGATCAAATCTAAAAGGACATTCAGGAAGGGAAACCGAAGTGGTGACAGGCAGTGTTCCTCAGGGGTCTGTGCTGGGACCACTACTGTTTAATATCTTTATTAATGATATTGACAGTGGGATTGAATGCATCCTCAGCAAGTTTGCTGATGACACCAAGCTGGGTGGTGAGGTTAATGTGACAGAGGGATATAATGCCATCAGGACCTGGGCAGGCTGGAGAAGTGGGCCCAGGTGAACCTCATGAGGTTCAACAAAGCCAAGTGCAGGGTTCCTGCACCTAGGTCAGGACAACCCCTGTTATCCATACATGTTAGGAGATGATGTGTTGGAAAGCATCCCTGAGAAAAAAGACTTGGGAGTACTTGTGAATGCGAGGCTAGACATCAGCCACCAGTGTGCATTTGCAGCCCAGATGGCCAACCTCATCCTGGGCTGCATCAAAAGAATTGTGGCCGAGAGAGGTGATTCTGCCCCTCTCCTCTGGTGAGACCTCACCTGGAATACTGCATCCAGTTTTGGAACCCTCTAAACAAGAGGGACATGGACCTGTTGGAACATGTCCAGTGGAGGGCCACAAAAATGATCAAAGGTCTCCTGCCCCTCTCCTGGGAAGATAGACTGAGAGAGTTGGGCATGTTCAGATTGGAGAAGAGAAGGCTCAGGGGACCTTATAGTGGCCTTCCAATACCTAAAAGGTGCCTGTAAGAAAGCTGGTGAAGGACTGTTCAAAAGGGCATGTAGCTGTAGGAGAAGGGGAAATGGTTTTAAACTGAAAAAGGGGAGAGTTAGTTTGGATATTAGGAAAAAAATTCTTCTATATAACAGTGGTAGATCACTGAAAGAGGTTTTCCAGAGAGGTAGTGGAGGCCTCATCCCTGGACATCTTCAGGGTCAGGCTTGACAGGCCACTGAACAACCTAATCTAGTGTAGATGTCCCTGCTTACTGCAGGGAGGTTGGACTAGATGACCCTTAAAGGTCCCTTCCAAACTAACCCTTTGTATGATTCTAGGATTATGATTCTGCAAAGCTAAGAATATATCACTACCTTTTTTTGGTGTCTGCAACAAATTGCCCAAACAAAGAGCATGGTAGTCTCCAGTGATGACCATAAAATTGCTCAGATGAGCAAGCAATACCCAGAGGAAGAACCTAGCTTTTGTAGTCCCTTTCCTACCCTTCTCGCACTCAGAGATTTTCCCAGATAATTTTTCTGCAATTAAACTCACACTGGGTTCTGTGCTTCAGTTGCTTACAACATTTTTATTTGCAGGGCCCTCCTGAATTTTGAAAGCTTGGTTTATTCATTTCTAACTTATCCTTCTGGAGACATAGCAGCTACAAAAAATAGATGAAATGATAGAATGATCTGGATGTGAGGGAACTCATTGATTCTGTCATACAGTGGGGATTGTAACCACCTTAAATCCTACCTCCTTTTGGCTGACGAGTTAATTCATAAAAGCGTTAACAATTCAGGACAGAAAACTGTCTTGGTTGTAAGAAACATGCACTAATAATTGCTGACTGGTTCAGAAATGTGGGGTGTTTTAGTTGTTTTGGTCTTTTTTTACAGAACCTGGGCTGCATAATGTGCTTTATACAGGTGGCTATTTGTTTCCGAATCAGCTTTAGTTGATAGCATGATTTACAGGAACTGTATGTGAAAAGCAGCGCATGTTATTTCCACCTGTGTGAATATATGCAGTTGCTTAGAATATATATTGATTTTGATCTCCTAGAAGGAACTTGAACTTCTGAGATTATAAACAAAATGTGTTTATAGCCTCAATTTATTCAATGTTAGAATGAATATTGGGAGAATGATCATCCACTATTTCTATTCTCTTGTCAGTGTATTCTGAAGAAATTATTGGTGCAGACAGAAAACTTGAAATCAGAAGTATCTTGAAGACTACTTTTGGAATAATAACATTGAAGTGATAAAGACTTAAGCAAATATTTTGGGTGTCATGTCTTTTTACCCGTATGTGGTACACAGATTATTACAGCACAAGTGTTTGGAACAGTTGAAATAGTTTAATGCATTTTTTGGAAATAATGTGCTGCAATGATATGAGAGACAGGCTCTGCTTCTTTTCAAAGAGACTAACCAATGGTGAAAAAGACCTTAGTAATACTTTGTATTCCAAGAAAAGTTATTCAAACCTAAATAAATAAATGACAACCTGTAAACACAGTTAATGTGGCTCTTACTAAGATTTTTATTGCCCCAGAAAACTCTGCTTGGCTTAATGCAGTAAGAATGTGGGATCATAAAAATAATTGGTTGAAAGGTACCTCTTGAAATCATCTGATATGTCCTGCTCAAAACCAGGTTAACGCTATAATTAAATCAGATTGCTAAGGAAGTTGCTCAACCAAGTTTTGAATATTTACAAGGATGGAGATTCTGCATCTTGCTTGGGCAACCAGTGCCAGTGCTTAATTGCTACTGTAGGGAAGAATATTTTCCTGAGATAAAACCAGAATTTTCCTTGACGCAGCTTGTGACCATCCTCACCCTTTCATTGTGCACCTGAGAAAAGCCTGGTTCTGTCCATAATCTCCCTTTCATTTGTGTAAGACAGCATGTCCCAAGCATGATTCTTCACATTTTTGAGACTAAGCACAAGCACACCCAATTACTTTATTCTTCCCATTACATCATGAGATTCAGCCCCATAACCTCTTGGAGGTGCTCTGTTGGACTCACTGCAATTTGCCCACATCTCTTTTGTAGTGGGGGACTCAAAACAGGACATTGCACTTGAGATGTAGTCTCATAAATGCTCACCTATCACCTTTGTTGTCATGCTTGCTGCACTTTTCCTACTGTGGCGCAGACATGCACTGCATGGACCCAGTCATACTCAGCTTCTGGCTTACCAGTGTCTCCATGTCATTTCTGCAAAGTTACTCTCTAGACTGCAAATTCTACCCTGTAGTGTTCCAGAGGGTATATAAATATCAGTGTTGGTTTTTGGGTTTTTTTTGGGGGGGAGAGGGGTGTGACATGCAAATACATTAGCTAGGTGTGTAAAAACAGGGATCCAACATAACGTGAGTAAATATATGTTTCCATGTTTCCTTATCTCTGCAGATACTTGCAGAGAGTTTTTAAATTACATTTCCCTAGCAGAATGTCTTAAACTTAGGTGAGTCTAGCATTTGCCCAGAATGGGAACCAGAAGTATTTTATGAGCATGCCAGTTCTAAAATCTGGAGCTATTTTACACACTCGTCCCCAAGCCCAACAGCTGATTCACTTTTCTCTACCACTGGGAAGTCTAACAAGACTATTCATGCCTACCTCATTCCTAAGAAGTGCATTCTAGTGTCAGTTGCATTATCTTTTCTAAGGAATTAATCAGAGTCACGGAAATTAAAGATATGCCCTGACTTACTTAATAGATATTTAATAGTTTATGTGTGCTGATTCATTTTACTGAGAAGGAGCAATGAACTAAAGGAAGAGCTTCTGTCTGTGTTGATGTGACAAAAAGGAAATTTAAACTGTTCAAATTAAAACCTGCAGTGTCATTGTTTGTATAATAATAATAATGTTCATTAATCCTTTTAATGAAGCATTTCAGTCTTCACTTTTATGTTTTCCTTTTCTTTTGTTTTCTTCCTCATATTTGAAGTTAAACAATAGGATAATTACAATTTTAAAAAAACAGACCCTGGCATTGTATTCTGTTCTTGGTGAGACCAGGGTAAACTCTGGATTTTATGATGAAGGCATCTATGCTGTGAATTCTGTTTCACTGTAAGGACCTGAACTGAAGCTGATTGCTCTAGTGCCCCAGTCCCAAGCAAGTTGCCTAGTTCCTTTAATGACAAAGCTGCAGATAGAGCTGAGGAAAAGTTGACCCAATGGTTTGTGCCCAGCAAGATTCATGATTATAATGATAGTCTGCTCCACTCATCACTTGACTGAAATGGGATGGACAAGAGAAGATTCACAATAATTGGCACAGAAATCTGGGCTTCTGGCCTGAGGCAGAAAACAGACGGTATAACTGGACCCAAAGGACGCCAGAAAATGGTCCCTAGATTTTAGAAAGGAAAATGTAGGGCTGATCCAGTCAATAGCATTTAAAAGTATAAATTTCAATTAAATGTTATTTGCCTTAATGAATCAATCCTCACAGAGTAAGTGCCAAAATCTGCAAATACAAGATTTGGGGAAGATATAGAAAGGAATATGCAGTGATTTCTCTGGAGAGAGAAACAGTCTACCAAATTTAGGAGTCTCCTTAATAATGTTGGGACTTGAATCTATCATTAGTGCCAAGAAAATATAATTTTCACAACCGGTAGACAGAGAATTTTGACATCTAAATTTGAAATTAAAATAACTTAAAGGAGGTAGGGTTTTCATGAAATATCTGGGAAAATATGTAAAATCTGAGAAGTTAAATGTTCTAGAGAAAGAAAAAATAATTGGTCTTAATTCTTGTTGAACTAGACCACAATCATTGGAAAATGTGTGGGACAAAGCAGCAGACCTCACACCTAACATTTCCTACCAGCTTGGCTGTACAGGCAGTAGAAACAGTAAAACAGAGAATCTGGCAATGGCTTTATAAAGCGTATTAGTAAAAAACTTTATGATAATAATTTTTGTTTTCTCAAAAAAAAACAACTCAACCATTCATCTATCAGAGGACAACATCAAGGGTAGTTCTTTGTGTTACAGTGTAATTCGCTTGTACATAAGTTAAAAAGGAAATCACTTTCCTTTGACAGCTTTCATTTCTAGATGATAATCAAATTCTTTTTCTGTGTTACATACACTAAACCACCTACTGATCTCAGAATGAGAATTTTATTAGGACTTCATATTTTGTAAGTGTAAAAATGAAGATTCTGTTACAAGTGATGGGGTTTTTTAATGTATTTTTGTGTATTTCCTAATCCGTAATGAAATAAACTGAGGTATTACTGTGCTGTAGGCAAGAACTTGACTTATTATAATGATATATTTATAAAAGAATTATTTTTATCAAATATCTCTATAAAGACATTATATAGTTAATAGTATCACTTGTGTTATTTCTTCATAATTTCTGTTGACTGAAGGCTATGTATTATGGAAAAACTAAAGATCAGATTCAATCAGCAATGAAAATGACATTTTGGGCTATATATAAGCTCGGGTATCAGTAGAATCAGGCTCTGATATTATTTATACCAGATTATTTTTGCTGGCACTATGAAAAATTTCTGATTTTCACCAGTCTGAGGGAAGAGCCAATTCCCAGCATGACAACTAAGAGAGTGAATACCAAAACATTTTCAGATGGGCAGGCTTTTATAAAGGAGCTAAAGATGTGCAACCAGGAATAATCATTACAGAAAAATCCCTCACATAATTACAAACTGCTGGGAGCTATTGGAAGCCATTGTAATGTGAAAATATAAACTTGCTGATTGCTAATTATATGGAGGCAATGTCAAAGTCAAATAATATGCACCATAATACTGACAGTACAAAAGATACTTTGAATACCTCAGAATGTAATATCTCCAATTAAGGAAGAAAAAATATACTACAGTGAAAATATTTTGGCATAGGCAATGCAGAACTGGCAAATTAATGTCACAGAGTTTTTCTATTTCTGCTAGTCATAAAATATCAGTGTAAAACTTTTTTTTTTCATTTCTTTTTTAGCTCCCAGTTCAACAGAGGATTTACACGTCTACTTAGCTTTACTATGTAATCATCCTAGATGCAGTCTTATACATTTAATAAAAGAAGTCCCTTATGTCTTGGAGCATGTCTTTTTGCCATCCACTTCTACTGTTCTGTTCTAATAGAAGATTTATAACAGAGTATAAAACTCATTTGATGAGAGAATTTTACCATGAATACTTTTTAAAATTCTTTTTTTAGGTAGAGAAGGACTTTTTAGTGGATAAATTAAAAGTCAGCTGTAATAAGCATCCAGGATCAGTAATAAATTATATTAATCACAGATAAAGTTACTTGAACTTTATAACCATATGTGACCTATGGGTAATGTCTGATACAGCCCATATATTTTCCCTGCAAGTCCCAGGAGGACTTGCCCACACCCAGTTCCTTTATGCGCTCAAATACTTACATATATTGATACACACGGGGACAATGTGTGGGTCCACATCTTCCTCTCAATTCCTCTGGTTCACTAGTGGAGAGATGCAGTGTGCAGTACCCATATTCCCCTCTCTGGGCAGATGAGGAACAAGTTTGTAGGGCTCACCATTGAGTGCAGTAGGGTACCCCAACTGTTCCTCATTCAAGGACTTCAATCATTCTTCATCTTATTTAATAATTGTAGGTATTACTACCAAACATATTTCACAGTGTATGATGACAGTCTCTCAACCACAAAAATGGAGCAAGTAGTCAAATTTGTGGAAAATTTTTTTGACATTTTTAATAATTTCATACAATTCCCTGATAAGTGAAGCAGAAAAGCATAACTCAAAAAGAAATATCAGCAAGAGGTTTGAGGTAATTTTCCAGTTGTCTGAATTTGGAGGGTTTCATAGTGTATTTCATTGTGTTATACAGCCAATGGAGCTCAGAACCATAAAAAAAAAAACACTGCAGTGAAGAAACAGATATTTTTGTTACTTCAGGCCATTGTTAGCTAACCTTGCCAACAGCGTTGTTAGATAAAAATGACAGCATGATATCTGGATCTCTCAGAAGGGCATTATATTATCTGTAGACACTGTGTTGCAGTTTCTGTAACAGACCTTTACCTGCAGCGTCAGAACTGCTCCCCTATGCATGCAGCTCTTAGAATGCTGAAAAAGTATTTTATGCTTTCTGTACACTATTAGCTGCTTGTTGTGTGTTTTATATCCAGTAAGCTGTTTAAAGCACATTACTGATGGTGCTCTGCTTAACTCTAGCCATATAACATGTATAGCCTATGTTAGTTTTCTCCTATAGTCAGATACAACCAGTGCTAAAACTGTCCTGTCATAGTCTTAATTTTAAGAAAAGTATGAGAGCTGATTTCTTCAAAGGTTGCAATTTAAAAAGCTGACTCTTCAGTCCCTGGCATCTGAAAATTTTCTGCACTTATAAAAACTTTCTCTACCTCAGAAAGCAGTCCTTGTCCTTAACACATAGTGCCACAGACATACAGTCACACTGTGATGAATTTTAGTATGGGTATTAGGAGATAACAGACAATTTTCCAAGCCTACTCAGAAATGCCTTCCGTCTTAAGATTGAATTGTTTTGCCTATTAATCTCTCCAAGGATTAGAACTAAACAGCTACTGCCCACCCAGTGTGGGGCACTCTCCAGGTGGTGCAGTCAGCAAGCATCTCCTCATGCCATGAGGTACCTCTGCATCAGTTTTGGTCTACCCATCCCTGGGACAGCCCAGTATTTGGTGGAGATTGGAAAAAAAAAAACCCCATTCTTTTACTTAGTTTCCTACACATTAAATAAATGGAAAATAATTCCTTTTAAGCTGTGATTAGCAAGTAGTAGGCCCCCTACATCTATCACCAGCGTTTCATAACCACTGGAACTTGTTCCTTCACCTGGGTCCCTAAGACTGAGAACAGCCCAAAGGTGTTCAGAAAGGGTACTCAGGAGACACTTAGGAACTGATTACTTTTAGGTGAGAGAATGTGTAATGGGAAATTATTATAGAGGGGAAACAAGCATGCATCCAGGGAAAAAGCCCCACAAATATTTTACCCAGGAATTAGTTCACAGGTCATACATTTTCACTAGTCAAGCAAAGCACTAAACTGTGCCTACCTGAGCAAAATGAGGTGAAAAATTTTATAAGGAGATCCCCGTTAAAAACTTGGCACAAGCATCACTTGAAGACCATCTGGTCTGACTGCATGTAATATTATTCCAGACATTTGAATCTTGAAACAAACCTCCCCGAAACCTTGTGAATGCATTTTTTCTAGTGGAAGAGAACACTCTGTTACTCTTCTTCATTTTCCAGATGCTTAAGGTATGAGTAAATTTTCTTGTCTTTCACAACAGTCAAGAGATGGCTTCAGTGCTGGTGTCTGGTAGACAAATATGTCTCTGCTAAGGACAATGGCATTTCATTAACATACACCAGGTTTGAATTTGGCTCATGTTAACCTTTCTGACAGGATCCAGACATATATATAAAGATGCGTGTTGACTGTCATTCCAAATAAATAGTGTTTTCTACCAGTAGTAATCTCAGTGATTTCAGAAACAGTTGGAGAAATTACCTATTATTCATACTTAAAGGAACTTGGCTGCTGTGGTTATAAGTATTATCAGAATATTGTAAAATCCCAAACTAGGTGCATTTGATTAGAATTCAAATGTGAGATAATGCTTTAAATTAATACTTTTATTATTTAATAAGAAAAGAAGTGTCTGCATAGCTTTGTTAAGTCTTCAGCTAGTGACTTAATCCAATGTATCTATATTTGAATGTGTATAATGTATTGGGTTATGGTAATGGCAAGGGGAAGGCTACAATGATGGCTCCTGCAAGAAGCTGCCAGAAGCTTCCCCCATGTCCAATTAAGCCAATGCCAGCGAGCTCCAAGACAGACTCACCACTGGCTATGGCTGAGCCATTAGCAATGGTAGTAATGCCTCTGGGATAGCATATTCAAGGGAGGGAAGAAACTGCTGGACAGCTGTAGCTGATGGCAGGAGTGAGAACATAGGGGAATATGTGAAACAACTCTGTAGACACCAAGGTCAGGGCAGAAAGAGAGAGAGGTCATGCTCTGGGTGCTGGAGCAGAGATTCCCACACAGCCCATGGAGAAGACCTTGGTGAAGCAGGCTGTCCCTCTGCAGCCCATGGAGGTTGATGGTGGAGCAGATATTCACTAGCAATCCATGGAGGACCTTATGCCAGAGCAGGTAGATGCCCAAAGAAGGCTGTCATCCTGAGGAATACAGGCTCCTGACAGGACCTGTGAACCTATGGAAAGAAAAGCCCACACTTTGTGGGCAGGACTTGTGGCCCCATGGGGGACTCATGCTGGAACAGTTTGTGAAGAGCTGCAAGCTGTGGGAGGGACCCACATTGGAGCAGTTGGTGGAGGACTTTCTGCTGTAGGAGGGACCCCACACTGGATCAGAGTGTGTGTGAGGAGAAGGGAGCAGCAGAGACAATGTGTGATGAACTGGTGGCATCCTCCATTTCCTGTCCCCCTGTGCTGCTGAGTGAGAGTAGTAGGTAGAGAAATCAGGAGTTTGGGAAGAAAAGAGGCATGTGTACAGAGGTGTTTTAAAGATTTGATTTTATTTCTCATAACTCAACTCTGATGTGATTTGTAATAGATCAAATTAATTTTCCTGAATTGAGCCGATTTTGTCCATGATGGTAACTGGTGAGTGATCTCTCCTTGTCCTTTTCTGGACACACAAGCCTTCAGCTGTATTTTCTCTCACCTGTCCAACTGAGGAGTGGAGTGACAGAGCCCCTTTAGTGGGCACCTGTCATGAATGCACCGCAGTAACATAAGGAAATTGCTTGCTTTCTTTCCCTTTTTCTCTTTTTCTTTCTCTTTTTTCAACAAAATTCAACAACTCTTGCTTTCCTTCATGCATATATTACTTCTACTTTATTATGTCAAGTCTAGCATGCTGCTACTGTGTCACCTTTATAAAAGAAAACATTAGGGAAAATAGGAACTAGTGATCAAATAAAAATATGACAAAATCCTGGAATATCCTTAGAGCTTCTTTGATGGGCTATTTGAAAAAATAAATAGTATTTACTTGGTTTGTGGTTTTGGGTTTTTTTTGTGAAATTCAGTTTTAAAGATCATATTTTTAAAAATGAAATCACGTCACGGAGAACAGACAGACCATAAAATATGGTACAGGATAGGACTATATCCTGATAAGGATTAGTGAAGCACTGGGGAATGTTATTGCTTAGTTCATATTGTGCAAGCATTATATAATGTATCTATAAGAATTTTGTCAGTGTGAAAGCATGTAACCCTGATTTTAAGAGAATTAGCATGGGACATACTGATAATAGTTCTTTCATGGCTGTGGAATCCAGTTCCACTGTTTACACATCTCAGTCATGTTTTTCAGTTTCATAGTGACTTCTACCTCATGTTCTATGAATTTTCCACAAGTGTTGCTGGTTGAATAATGGAAGTATTTGGGAACTTTTTTTTCTGTTTGAAATCATCTTTTGAGGTACACGTGGTTTACAGTCTGGGTCCTTGTGTACCCACCCGATGAGGAAGTCAATTCTGATGGAATTGTACTCTACTTTTTTGCATTGAAGGAAAGGTGGGCTGACTTAGCACTGTTTTACTAGGTTTATCAGTATGCGTGGAATAGCACAGGCTGTGGATTAATTTTTTTTTTAATCATTCATTATACCAGTGTTACTTACAGTAACATGCATAGCATGGAAATGCCTTTACAGAGGTAACAAGGAACTAAACATCTTCCTTTCTTCTCTCTGTAGTTTGTTGCTCAGCCGAACTGCCAGCAGCTGCTCGCATCCCGCTGGTATGACGAATTCCCTGGATGGAGGAGGCGACACTGGGCTGTGAAGATGTTGACATGTGTTGTGATAGGACTCCTTTTCCCAGTCTTCTCTGTGTGCTACCTGATAGCTCCGAAAAGCCCATTAGGGCTATTCATCAGAAAGCCATTTATCAAATTTATCTGCCATACTGCATCCTACTTGACTTTCCTGTTCCTGCTGTTGCTTGCCTCTCAGCACATTGACAGGTCAGACTTGAGCATGCAGGGACCACCACCAACCATCGTCGAGTGGATGATATTACCGTGGGTCCTGGGTAAATGTATTACTAAAGAAAATACAGTGAAAAGTGTTTTGACCCCTGTGGTTTTGCCAGATGTTCCTGAGACACGGAAGTTCTGTCATGAATTACTGACCTACTAAAACAGGCAACTGGTCCATGTCCTCCAGTACCTAGCAGGAGCAGTAGACAACTTGGGAAAAAAAAACACAGTGAGGGAAAGATATTGTGGGTTCATTCGAATGATTAAGCAGTGCCCTGAAACCTATACATTGATATACTTATTTATAATTGTTGTCTCCAGGTCAGAAATTATTCTTTTCTTTTCTTCTCTTTTCTTTTATTCTTTCTTTTCTTTTCTTTTCTTTTCTTTTCTTTTCTTTTCTTT
Source organism: Laterallus jamaicensis coturniculus (assembly GCA_022605575.1). Classification (NCBI taxonomy): domain Eukaryota; kingdom Metazoa; phylum Chordata; class Aves; order Gruiformes; family Rallidae; genus Laterallus; species Laterallus jamaicensis. Next base: position 6,323,102 of record JAKCOX010000012.1, read on the forward strand.
TCTTTTCTTTTCTTTTCTTTTCTTTTCTTTTCTTTTCTTTTCTTTTCTTTTCTTTTCTTTTCTTTTCTTTTCTTTTCTTTTCTTTTCTTTTCTTTTCTTTCTTCTCCTCTCCTCTCCTCTCCTCTCCTCTCCTCTCCTCTCCTCTCCTCTCCTCTCCTCTCCTCTCCTCTCCTCTCCTCTCCTCTCCTCTCCTCTCCTCTCCTCTCCTCTCCTCTCCTCTCCTCTCCTCTCCTCTCCTCTCCTCTCCTCTCCTCTCCTCTCCTCTCCTCTCCTCTCCTCTCCTCTCCTCTCCTCTCCTCTCCTCTCCTCTCCTCTCCTCTCCTCTCCTCTCCTCTCCTCTCCTCTCCTCTCCTCTCCTCTCCCCTCCCCTCCCCTCCCCTCCCCTCCCCTCCCCTCCCCTCCCCTCCCCTCCCCTCCCCTCCCCTTCCCTCCCCTTCCCTTCCCTTCCCTTCCCTTCCCTTCCCTTCCCTTCCCTTCCCTTCCCTTCCCTTCCCTTCCCTTCCCTTCCCTTCCCTTCCCTTCCCTTCCCTTCCCTTCCCTCTGCTTTTTAAGAAAGGGTCCCTTTGCCATGATAATTATTTTTCATATATTAGAATGAGGCACAGTTTAATTTCTATAGTGTTATCAATAACCTTAGCTGCCTATTCTTGTTTCTAATATGACAGACCCACCTATTGCAAATAGTGCTGATGAGCATTGTCAAGTATTTTAATTAAACTATCCATGCAGAGTATTTTTTCTGTGCAACACTATTGGAAGGAAATTGTCACTCAACTTCAAACATAGTATGTTTACATCAGAAGGCATAAGAAAACCCCCCAGCATTTTTAAATGAGAAAATATTCCCACTCTGCCCTGATGGTTTAAAATAAAAATTTCAGTCTGGGAGTATCAAAAACCTACTTTCTGGGAGCCATGTTGGCTTTAAACGTTTTCCTGTGTGATTGCTCAGTCCAATCAGATTGGACTATCCTAGGTCCTCCCTAACTTCTCATGTCTCCCCTGGTAGATGGCATCTTTCTTGGTGTACCATGGTATCCTCCCTGTTTCTTGTTTTAGGAACCAACACAAGTTGGACCAGGTCAGGGCAAATACTTGATCTTGACTGAAATGGAATTGTAGAAGGAGGGACTTAGTAGCCTTAACTGCAAGAATTTATTATCTTAATTTAAATTGTCGTCACATGGACATGCTCATTCACAAACCTTTCTGAAACATTTTGGTGGGGTTTTGATACTGTTACCTCTCTCTGAACTTCCCATTAAGATGCTGTTTCTCTTCACTTGTGCAACTTTTACAAAACACCTAGCTTTTTTTTAGAGCAACCAAATTGACAAGGCTTTTGGAATCATTGACCATATCTAATTTACAGTGCAGCATTGAATTTATAATACACTAATTGGCAGTGGCTGATATTCTAGAGGAGAATGAGTCAGTGGCTTTTCCTCTGTATGTTCCTTGGCAGAATACTGTGGGAAGCAGGAGGCAGGGTTACATTTGTCTTTCACTTGAGCAAATAAGCCTGACCAAAAACTGTGATTGCTTCCTTGTTGGGATCCTCTCAGAAGGACCTGCCTTCCACAGATTAAATGCTTTCTGAGATTTGCCCCATGATAGCACAGAATAAACAAGTCCTCACCACCAGCCTTCACTTTAAGGTGTGTTGTCATTCTCTGTGTAAATATGGCTGTTAACATTAAAAAAGTCAGTATCTAGTATTATTGCAAAGAAATTAATCGATCTGGCAGGCTGCTTAGAATGACATTTCCTACAGACAAAGTAGACTAACTTCAGTGGGTGAGATTAACATTCAAATATGAAAAACAATTCCTCCAGGAAATGTTCCCAGTATTGTACCATCAAGAATTAAGAGGCCAATATAAAAAACAGTAGTTTGATACCTTATTTCCTTAGAACTAAATGCTGCCATTCTCAGGAGGAGCAGCGGGTTGTTCTGTGCTGTTCTGTGCCCAGAGGATGTATTAGCAGCTTTTCTATCCAATCTTCCAAAATAGCAGGTCAGTATTTATCCAAATTTCACAGTATCCTGATGTTGAAGGGTAATAAGAAGAACACACAGCTGACACATAGACCTTGAGATGCCAGAGTGGGTTTTATCATTAACGTGTCTTTGTAAAGAAAGAACATAGAGCCCAGAGAAAAAGGCACAATTTGAGAAGGGCAAGGGCTAGTTTGAGCTAAAGACAGTTCTACAATTGTGGTGACTAACTCCTCCAGAAAACATGCAGCAGGAACAGGAAGAACCTCCATTGCCTTCAACCTCTGACACTACTGTTTATTTAGGAAAGATTTTAAGTAACTTGGCATCCAAAAGCACGTGTTGGAAGAAACCATTAACCCTGAGAATTATGTCTATCAAGATGACTGTCATTTCTAAAAGCAGCATTAATATTTACAGTACAGACTCATATGGCCAGATTATGCCAGTACTTCTAGTCAAGGTAACTGCTTACATAAAAACATATTCAGGAGCATGAGTAAAGATAATAGTCAGATACCATGTGGTCAAATAGTTTGTGGTTATTCTAGACTGTAATGTTCAGACAAACTCTATCCTCCAGAATCTCTTGCATCTAAACCAACGTATTTTACAAACTTTTCTCTAGGGTTTCTGTTGGTTTCCTGTAATTCCAGGTTTCAGGTTTGCTGGGTTCAACTTTCATACTTGAGTTTCCAAATAAGACCCCAGATTCACCCATCTTAATCTCAGGCAATGTGTTAGGTACCTGAATTCCCTCTGGAGACAGACATACAACTCCACAGGATGCTTCTGCTCACAGTTTGTGATGAACATGCCCATTTCAGTGAGGGTTTTTTTTGGTTTTTTTAAGGAATGATTCTCAGGCCAAACCTGCTGTTTGCATATTCACCTAAATACAAACTGTGGTCTAGTCATCATTTAATAAACTAAATAGTTTTATTAAGTCCTTGTCAATACAGTAAGGTTAGTTTCAGGGCCACAACTTAGTCTGTCATCTCATCTCTTCAAAAAGTACAGTTATGTAGCATTGTTAAAAGGAGTAAATGCAGCACTCTAGAATTATGCAAGGGAGCCTGAATCTGAGCTACATAGATACATCTTTGCATTTTCTGTATGTAGGTGAAAAATGTTGACATCTGAGACAAAACTAATATGCCTCTAGGGTTACAGTTATTCTCTGAAATTGGAAACATGACCAAGTAAAACCTTTTCCCAAAGCAAAGGTTCTCCTGGAGCAGCTACAGCATGTCAAAACTATTAACATTTTAAACAATAGAATTATTTTTTGTCTTCTTCTTAATTCATGCTCTGCATGCAGTTTGCATTTTAATAGCTACCTCCCTTAAAATGAAGTCAGAAAGAGGAATTCTACTTTCCAAGCTTCTCATTGTTATGAATTTCAGCATCAAGTCATAAAACTGGTTTGGGAAAGATATTTAAGATCATCAAGTCCAGCCATTAACTTAACACTGCCAGGTTTACCACCAAACTATGTACCAAAGCGCCACAACTATCTGTGTTTTAAAGATCTCCAGGGATGGTGACTCAACCAATTCCCTGGGCAGCCTGTTCCAGTAATTGACAACCCATCCAGTGAAGAAATTTTTTCTAACATCCAATCTAAACCTCCCTTGACATAGCTTGAGGCCATTTCCTCATGTGCCATCACTTGTTACTTGGGAGAGTAGACCAACATCCACCTCAGCTACGACCTACTTTCAGGTATTTTTAGAAAGTTAAGGTTTCCCCTCAGCCTTGTTTCTCCAGACTAAACAACCCCAATTCCTTCAGCCTCTCCTCATAAGACTTGTGCTCCAGACCCTTCACCAGCTTCATTACCTTTCTTTAGGTACACTCCAGCACCTTAAAGTCTTTCTTGCAGTGAGGGGCCTAAAACTGAACACAGTACTTGAGGTGTGGCCTCACTAGCGTTGAGTACAGGGGAACAATCCCTTCCCTAGTCCTGCTGGCCACCCTATTCCTGATATGAGCCAAGATGCTTTTGGTCTCTTTGGCCACCTGGACACACTGCTGGCTCCTATTCAGACAGTTGCTCCTTTTCTTCCAGTCACCTTTCTTCCCCAAGCCTGTAGCAGCATTGCAGGGGATTGTGACCCAAGTTCAGGACCCAGCACTGAGTCTTCTTGAACCTCATAGAGCTGGCCTCAGCCTATCAACTGAACCTGTCCAGATCCTTCTGTATAGCCTACCCTCAAACAGATCAACGCTTCTGACCATCTTGATGTAGTCTGCAAACTGACTGAGGGTGCACTCAATCCATCATCCAGATCACTGACCAACATACTAAAGAGAACCGGTTCCAGTACTGGGCCCTGGAGCTCAGGGTCACAAGCACCACTTGTGACTGTCTGCCAGCTGGATTCAGCTCTGTTTATCAGAACTCTCTGGGCCCAACCATCTGGCCAGCTTTTTATCTAGTGAAGAACACACCAGTCGAAGCCTTGAGCAGCCAATTTCTCTAGGAGAATGGAGCATATGTATTTTTCATAGAACTTAACAAGTTTCAAGATTGTCCATAACAATCTACAGTCTCCAATGATCAAGCAGTTATTAACATTTACCAACTACTATGTAATAGAAGACTGAATGTGCATAATTAGCACGTATTAAAAGTGTCACTGGAGTAGGAGGCTCAGAGGAAAAACCTGTATTAGGCTACATTTCCATGGAGACTATCGATTTTACATTTTAAAAGTCTCTTAAGGAAACTTCTGCATTAATTTTTTTCTTTTATGTGATTAGATGATTACACAAGTGGTGTTACAGTATGTGGTGGTTATTCGTGGAACAATAACTCAGTATAAAAAGGCTAATCTTACACCTTTAAGAAGCAGTTGTGGAACAATCTCTCAGTTAGAAGATCAGAATGTCCTGTCTTTGCATTTAAATAAATAGGAAAGAAGCTTTTTCTGGTAAGGAAAATTAATTCTGTTCTTTATATTACCTGTCAATTCTGATATCCCAAGCATGCCAGATGTTTTGCACTATAGAAACACAGGCCTGTTTCTTGTATTTGAGGATCCATTACCACTGAAAAAAAAAAAAGGCAGAAAAACAAGAACTCTGTATTGTGGAAAAAATTAAGGAAGAACAATATTTTTCATCGTCAAATTCCCCATCCAGTTTCTGAGTGGCCCCTGAGCATTGTAACAGTGATACAAAGGGGAAATTAAGTAAGGCCCTCTGTGTGTCTTGATGGCAGCACACATGAGAATCACATGGATCCCTATAGACTTGCCATACCTGTTCTTCTGCTCTAAACCCTAATCCCAGACCTAGCAGTGAGCATGCTAAATGTTCTCACAGTGGGCATACCAGGGAGTGCTACAAAATACAGAAGAGACATCTGACAGCCAGGCAAACTTTGTGCTTCAGAGATGTGGTTAAAAATCTCCCTGCCCGTTGTTCAGGGTGGCTGCAGCAAAAAGAACATTTTTTTGGCAAATTTGTTTTGATGAGCTTTTTTCTCTTTTATGGGCATCTTTAAATGCTCATCATAATTATGTTGTTCAGAATAGTGCCTGGAGCAGGAATGCTTCAGTGCCTTACTGAATGTCTTTAACAATGCGTTCCCCATCCTTTCTGTCAGAGTGGTTTATTCTGTTTGAGTATATGAATCTATAGAGAATGTGGATGGTTGGGAACTGTGCAAACTGCAAACATTTGTGGTCAGGAAACTGCTGGTGGGATGTATGGGAGTGTAGAGTCTTGTCAGTTCTTGACACAATGTACATCCAAACCAATGGCACAGCAAAACACTTTGTATGAAGTGATCAGAGGTGACGAGTTCACTGTGCATCATCTTCCAAATTTGGCCAAGAAAATGAAACAGTTACTACAAATTTATGTGTTCCAGGCAGAAAATATAAAGGATAATATGGACAGCAAGATGAAACAGTACGTAACCAGTAGTGATGAGTAAAGCGTAAAAGAGGAAAATAATCTTAGACAAAGCTGGAACAGAACTTCTAGTCAGAAAGAAGGATAATGCACATAATGACCATTCAAGGCCATTTATTCCAAACTACTGCTCAACGCAGGCTAACTAAAACAGTAAATCAGATTGCTCAGGTCCTTGCCTAGTCAAATCTTGAATCTCTTCCTGTGTCTAGCAACTGGTTAGCTTTTTCCTGGTATCAGCTGGAATATCCCATGCCACAATGTGCAACCATTACCTCTTGCCCTTCCAATGTGCACCTTGATGACAAGTCTGGCTCCAGTAATTCACAAGCAGCGATTTCATTACTGGATAACAGCAGTAATATCCCCCCGCTAGTGTCTTCTCTAGGCTGAACAAACCCAACTCCCTTGGCCTCTTCTTGTACACCATGTGATCCAGCCCCAAGTCACCTTGGCTGATATTGTCTTTGTGTGTTTAAGATTTAATCTAGAATGGGGTTGCCATTTCCAAAACAGAGATCAAATAAAAATGTCTTGATTACGATGAAAGAAGTCAGGAGACTTTTTCTTGGGAAAACATTTTCAGTGGTGCCATGACCTCCAGTTAACAATGGGTAACCATGTGTATTTTTTGCTATTCTACTTAAAATCTATCCTAGAGTTGAAAAGCCTTTGTAAATGTGTCTCCCATCTAAAATAGATGTGTGAATATAGACTGCAATTTAGTTCCTGAATCCCATTCATAGTGTCAAGACAGCCATAATTAGTGGCTCCTAGTTGCAGTGGCAGAGATGTGGTCCAGGGCAAGGATACCCCTGCACTTTCCAAACCTGGAACCTTTTATTTTATTCTGTCTTCAAATCCTTTCCCTAAGCATTCAGGATCAGCTGCAATGTAGGCTAGATGGAACAGTGTGCTGCCTATCTTCATTGGTCTTTTACATTGTTCAAATAGAGTACAGAAAATAAAGGGAGTTCTCTTCCTTGGCGATGACTGAATGTTCATTTTATATGCACATTTATTAGCTATGGCAAACTTGCTCTCTCAGACAATGACTGCTGAAAGCAAGGACTCTGCTTTTACAATATAATATGAAATAATCATATACAGACAAGAAATCTGTGCAATGAGATTTGCAATCACAATATTTTGCTGATGGAAAATATTGGTTTTGTCAAGATCCTGATATACTCTTTGGCCTTCAATTGAATAGCATTGTACTTTCTCCCTAACATTCAAATATTTCACATTTTAACATTACTGTCATATAGCATGAAGATAAAGACTGCAGAAAAGGCCTGCATTATGTGTACAAAGCCTAACTTTGATGCCTTTGCTTCCTAGTAGGGATCCTTAGTAAGGTAGCTAAAGACATCTGTTAGAGTTTTTATCTTCTTTAATTCTCTTTCCTTTAGAAGTTTCCCTTCCTCACATTTTTAGCATCTGTTGAATGTTTCACCCCCAACACCATTATACCTGCCTTAGTATTCTCCTGGGACAGAGGTTTCATCGTCCCTCAGGCTGAGAAAAGGCAGATTTCCTGTTCCATGTGCAAGATACCATTTTTGGCAATACATAGGGTGGCCAGCCTGGATACACAGGTCATCTGAAATGGCACTAGAAACTTTTGCTTAAGCATGATATATTAAAAAAATCAGTATCTTTCATGTTTCTCTAGTTTGTGACAACTGCACCATCACCATTTATCACTGGTATGGAAAGCTTAGGTACATGAACCTGAAATTATTTGGATGAACATCTTTGATCAATTTGAACTTTATTAACCCCACCAGACCACTCATATTGCACATAACAGTCAATTTAGTTACAGTTATTTAACAGTTACAATTTATTTTCACATACACTTTTTCTTCTCTTTTATTCATATTCTTAAATCAAAGCCCTGTTTTACAGAGGGAAAATAAAACCAACCCAGAAGAAAAATGGCCAACAATTTTGAGATAGATGTAGTAAGTTAAATCACTTCTAATCATCCACTATGATAATGAACTACAAGTCATTTGCATTTCAGAACATCTTGCAAAGGAAATTCAAAAGACTGCTTTAAAAAAATTAACTGCTAATCCCATATATTTGCTTGAAAATTAGACTTCTTTCTACTGAAGTTATGTAAGGAACTGTGTGGTCTAAAGATACCAGCTACTGTCCTTTTTACAGATCATAAAATCATGGAATCATAGAATGGTTAGGACTGGAAGGCACCTCAAAGATCAAGTTCCAATCCCCCTTCCATGGGCAGGGACACCTCTCACTAGACCAGGCTGCTCAGGGACTCATCCAGCCTGGCCTTGAACACCACCAGGGAGGGGGCATCCACCACCTCCCTGGGCAACCTTGTTCCAGTGTCTCACCACCCTCATAGTGAAGAACTTATTTCTAATATCCAATCTAAATCTACCCACCTTACAATTTAAAATCATTCCCCCTCGTCCTATCGCTACTAAGATACCAGGTTAAGGGAACAGCTGTCCCATTTATATGGGTGTCATACTCAAACAACTGAATAATCTGATGCTATTGGACCAGGTGGTGAAACTGAGCCATAAATATCTAAGGGGCTCTTCATACTGATTTTCCAAACCATTTGCACCTGCCATTCCATAGTGGGTGAAATACATCTATATAATGCCATAATTTGTAACAGCGTGCCTAAGCCAGTTTCATTTGCAGCTGATTACTGTTTCCTAGAAATTACATTTTTTCTTAAGGGTTGGACTAAGTGACCTGTAAAGGTCCCTTCCAACCCGAACTATTCTATGATCCCTTCCTCAAACAGATGAGTAAACACACTGCAGGTATATAATCAGCACCGAATGCTCTCAGATCTGCTGTAGTTCATCCAAAAAGCTCGAATGCTCCGTAATCCTTGCATTGTTCATCACCTTTTCACTGCACTCCAGAGGCATTGCTAAACTCATCTTCACTGCTTCTGTGGGGGAAGGAATTAAATCCAACTATATAGCTAAAAAAGTGAAGACAAAGAGTGAATTGACGTTACATATTAAGAATTCTCAGAGTTGAGTTGTGTGCACAGATAAGTCAAACCAGCAATTCCCAGACTCAGCTTACTTGAGTGTAATTGTCATGGGAAGAGAACTGGGACATAAGTGATGTTTCTGACTATGTAATTCCCAGCTCTTTCCTTGCCCAGACACAAGACCCAGACACTGTGCACAGTTGTTCCCCTCCTAAACACCCATTTCCCTTTCCCAAGGGGAAAGCAGAAGGTGTGTTTTTGTTGGATTTTTTAAAATTTATTTTCTGCATGGTCCTTTGAAATAGCTGTTAACAAAATACGCTGCAGATTGGGAGTCCCTGAATTATGCCAGGATGTTTCTCTGTTCCTCTTGCTACTTTCACATACCTTCAGCAGAGATCAGTTCATCAGCCCAGGTGTAAAACAAAAGAGGTATTTCAAGCCGTATCAATGCTCACTGGAATTACTTTTTTTGCTTCAGAGAGCTTTGGATCCTTAGCAGCTTCTCTCACTTCTTGTATCTCTGAAACCCCCTAGATAGCAGAGTAGAGCAAAGTTGAGTTTGTCAGTTAAATGGTTTCACAGTCCAGTGAAAATATGTTCTCCAAGAAACATACTAAAAGGTTGTTGTTGAATTTGGCATGCAGACATTGACCCTGAGGAACCTCTTGCTTCCCATCACTTAATGGTAAGGAACAAAAATAGCACAGAACAACCAACCTTTGGTGGGAAAGGTAAGGACAAAATTCGCTAGGGATCCACAAATTTTTTTAAAACCAAAAATAGTTCAGGACACTGCCTTTCCTATCTTTCTTTGATAACTCATGATAATTATTATTTACAGCGAGGCTTTAAACGTATGTATAAACAATAAAAGTCAGTGTTGTGGAGATAGCATAATATTTTTAAAGTTGATGGAAAATGTATTTTGCATCTGCTTTAATTCAGTATTCATGACAACAAAGGAATTTAGGCGAGGCATATCTTGGAATTTTTGTCTTAGAACTTAATACAACTTTGAATGGATTTCATAGGGGAGTTATTTTTCTGATGTTTCTTTTATATGGGAATGAGAGACCTAATCTTTAGGAGTAAAATCACAGGTCTGGGTATTTATATGCAGATACATAATGAGCTCAATCAGGAACTAGAGCTTCTAGCACCTGAAAGTTATCTTCCAGCCTCCACAGAAAGGCTTAACCAAAGGGACAGAGAGGATACGTAAGAGAATTGAGCTGCTGCCCTGCTTAAAGTCAAAAGGTGTGAGTGTGCAATCTGAGTCTTACTTTATGAACAGAAAAGTAGATCCAGTCATTTCAGTGTCTAACATCCAAAGATTTCAAAACTGGAAGTAATAGTTCTTATAGATAAGAATATATATAATAAAATATATTTTATCTGTGTATATGTATTTATCTATCTTTGTATACAAAAATCTGCAGATTGATCCTCTCTAGTAAGTGATATCCATTACTCAATTCTTAAGGATTTTTAAAAGTCTTATAAAGTATTTATAGTGAAATACAGCATTTTTCTAAGGAAGATATAATTTTATTTCAGTACATTTTCTTCTTCAGTTGGAAGCATTTTAATTTCCATCCATCTTGTTGGCTTGGAAATATTTTTTTAAAATATGTAGGATTTATTTTAGAAGAAAACTTTTTTGTCAATGTTCAGAAATGTTTACTGTGAGAAGAAAATATATTTAGCGCACAGTTTCCTTTTTTTTTTTCCTTTTTCTCCCTCCATATTTATTTTATCTATCTATTTTGGTCCCTTTCTTGCAAAAGGCAAACTGGACTTCAGTCAAATGGCTGCATTGATCAGCTTGCATGTATAATACTTCACAGTGCTATACAAAACCTTTCCACGGTGTCTGTCATTACCAGGGCCTCATGTGGTCTGTGGGATTCTTGCCCTGAATTTATGTCTATTTGATTCCATTAAAGCCACAGGGTGTATAATGAAATTTGTTTCAATCATCTCAGCCCATTTCTAAATATCCATGCTGTTATTCCTCTTTTACTGCTCCAGTACCTAGTTGCAAACAACGCAACAAATGCTTGAAAGTCTCACCTTCAACGTTTCAATTTAAGTCCTTGATTAATGAGGTGGAAGGCTGCATAATGTTGATAATTTCCTTTCAAGTGGCAATAAATGATAAAAGCAGGTTGATGGGAAATGGATAGGTGAGGTTGTAAGAGGCAGGTGTGAAATCTAGTTAGTGTGAAGAGATGGGAAGGGCACAGCTGGAGCAAAGGAACATCCAGAATATAACAAAGATTATCCAGTTAAAACAGTGAAATCTGTTGTGGGTGGAATTATTTGAGCTAAATACAGGCACCTGGAAGTTAGGCATCTGTTTTCATTCAGTCTGATTCTACAGCTCCCTTTTCAGTCAGTGGGAAGACTGAGCCACCTGCAGATGACAGGATTATTGCCTTGGAAATGCTTGTTTCATCCCAGGGATATAAAGAAAGCTTTGGGCAGTGAACTTGTACCCAACTTGAATGTCTAAAGGCTCTTGCTTTTAGATCTCCCCTTTGTATTTGGCTGGTTCCTCTTAGTGATTTTCCCTCAATGCCTGTGTAGTCTGGTGATGTCCCCTCTGCTTTGTTGAGATGTTGTCTTTCTTGCTGCTGAACACGTAGCTCTGACATGACATTGCTGCTTTGGCACATTAATAAGCAGACAATTCTTGGACTCTAGATCTCTTTCCTACCTGTAAAAATGCAGCCATTAGGCAGTCCTGGCACTGTGTGTCTTCTCCTCTTCTATCATGTCAGATCGTATTTTGCAACTGCCCAAAAGTCTCTTTAGATAATAAAGTCAGGTTGTGTCTAGCTGTCCATAAGTCTTCTAAACAGAAATAGAAAGTGTGCAAGGTCACAGAGATACTGCTGCCCTGAACTCTGGGTGTCTTGTCTTTTAAAGAAAAAAACATATATTTTCCTAGCCTTTTCCTGATACTCCCATGGAATGTAGCAGAACAAAATTGGCATATTGTGTTCAGACCCTGTGAAGGTGAGAGCTAACTGACTTTTGCCCTCTGACCCTTCCTTTTTGTAGAAAGATATAGTTATGATCTACAGCAAGATTTCAAGACCTGTGGCTGTGTGAGCATAAAATGATCCTAAGGAGCACAACCTGGAATACATGAGGTTCACTGCTCAGAATAGCTCCATATGTAAGCTCAACAGGACTTAGAGAAATCTTTGGCTTTGCAAAAAGGGTCCAGTATTTCAGAATATGCTTTTCTAGGATAACCCTTCAAGCATAATTGGGAGGATTTACAGAACTCCAGAGATCCCAGTTTTTCCAGCATTCATTGCTGCAATTAAATACCCCGCAGGATACCTAGCCATAGAGGCCTTGTACCTCTGAAGACTCTGATCCCAGCTTTCACAGTGAGATTGCCCTGGTGTTGTGGATTTTGGCGATCAACCTTAGGATTGTGTACCTTCCAAGATTTGCCTTCAAAAAGACGTATCTGGGAAGCTGTACTTGGATTTTGCACTTAGGTGCTTCGACTGGCAAGAAAGACTGAACTATCACATCTCCAGTACAACCAATAAAAATATGTAGGATTTCCAGTTTTCCAAAACCATTTGCTTTAAAAGAGTAGGCCCTGCATCAGGATGAACATAGAAGTTGTCTTGAACCAAGAAAAAATTTAGTATCACCACTGTAACAATGTCAAAGAGTTCTTAAAACTTTCAGCTGCCAAATGACTTCAACATTACTGGTAGTTTGGATTAGTTTCTAATTCAAAATGATCGCATTTACAACAGCCATATACTCTCTTCCCTATTCTGTAATAGGTCAGTATTTCTCTGTTAGTGTCAACTGCACGATTATATTTCATTTTCTGAAGCCCAGGAAGTGCTTGGAAGAACAGTCTGGCTTTTCACTCAAAACAAATCAACTGCAGCAGCATTAGTCAGCATTTCTTTTTCAATTTCAATCTGTACATAATTCTATTATATTTTAGGCAGTGCCATCAAAGTATATGATCGTAGAATCATAGCATTGTCTTGATTGGAAGGGACCCTTTAGATCATCAAGTCCAACAATTACCCTAACCTGCCAAACACCACTAAACCATGTCCCTCAGCACCACACCTAACCATCTTTTAAATACCTCCAGGGTTGGAGACTCCACCACCGCCCTGGGCAGCCTGTTGCAATGCCTAACAACATCCTCTGTGAAGAAGCTTTTCCTAATATCCAATCTAAACCTACCCTGGTATGATGATGCTGAGCAAGAGTCTTACAGAGAACAGCTCTTTTGCATTTGTGTCAGTTCATGTCTTTGGCTGGTTGTGAATCATGGAATATCTCAGCAGAAGACATTAATGGACCTACAGCCTCTCACTTAAGCATTCTTTTTATTAATCATCTCGACCTATAACTGCCCTGTTTTTAAAGTGTGCTTTAAAGGGAATGTTTAACTGTGATGAATTACAAGAGTTAATTTAATTCTATGAATGTATTGATTTGTGTAAAGCTTTTTCTTTGGGGATTTTCAATTAGTGCTACTGTGCTTTCTGTGCCATAACAGTCTTCCCAGTGCCTGGGAAGCTACATCTGTATTATTAAACAAAGAAGACCAAGGAACTGTTCTCTGATGCTGAGGCTTAGGACCCATATCTACATTACTCAGCCTTTAGCTCCAAGTTGCCTCTCAGCCTGGAGCCAGGTGTCCTCAAGCTTCTGTAGCACAAGGGTTATTTTATGTGACATTCGTACATTGGGGTGATTCAGAGCAGGGGGTATAGTGCTGACCATGAAACATCTGCTTTTATGACATGATGATGATTGACGTTGTGCCTAAAGAGTAGCAGAAGGACAAGCAGGGATATTTGCAAGTATATGGACTGTGTGTTGAAGGTTGGAGGGGACTCTGGAGGGAAGGGGCAGCCAGACCTGCTCTTGTCAGTATCATACTGTGTGTCAGGAATGACCAACTCTTTGAATAGTAAGCAGTTGAGTCATTTCACAGGCATTTAGGAGCCTGCCTAGTAGCCCCGTGAAGGTGTGTTTCCTGTGTGATGGCACTTGGGCAGTTAACAGCAGCAGTGAACACCGTTAGTGGATATTGATGCCTGCCATGCAATAGTGTTCAACTGTTTTCTCACTGTGACTCATCACAATTCACTGCAGCTTGAAAATAAATGCTAGCTTCTTGATAGTGCTCTATTTTGTGTGTTGGTTTGATCTGATCTGATCTGGTAGGGTTGCAGTCAGTCTGTCTAGGCTGCTGTAGGCCCTAAAATCCCATATCTCACTTCCCACCACGGTGCTTTCTCAGAATGTGTTCCCACAGCTGAAATAGTGATGGTGGCATGGCTGGAAATTAATTCTGTGCAAATAAATTTGCTATACAAATGAGATGATTTGTGTACTCCTGAGGCTTGTGATTATCGGTGGTGACACACAGAAGCCCGACAGAAATGTGCCTGAGATTTTAAGGGATAACGTGATGAGGAAGGGAACCTTTCCTTTCAAAAGCCATCAGGAGATTATTTTTTAGGGATCGTGTTTGAGGGAAGACACAAGTTTTCCATGCAGATAACTAGAAGACCGTTGAGACCAAATGTTAAGGTTCAAGGTGAATTAAGCCCAGAGTAGAGTGATGCAGAAGTCTATAGGCCCCTGCATGAAATCTGTTTAACATTTTCTAAATTAAATGTGTGATAAGCAGATGGATAAAATCCATGTTGAATTCATTGTATCTCAGCATCTATATGTGAGAGGCTTGCCTTTTTTGTGGTGAATTTTGTCCCTTTAATTAGCACAGAAGTAAGAAATTCCTTTAAGAAGATAACTGTAAAAATTAAAGGTTCTGTTGGGTTTGTTATAAAAAATGCTCTGTAGATAATAACATGAAATACTCATCTAAATACTGTTTTATCATACCACATTATACAATAATTGTTAGTATCTTCTTAAAAGATTTTTTTTTAATGTTTATAGTGTGAAAATGTTCCCACACAGTTGTCTCTGGAGCTGTTAAACCATGTTCACGTGTCAAGTCAACATGCAAAATTTCCCATTGGGATTTAGTATTTCTGTATCACTTTGTGTCCAGCACAAAGTATGCTCTGCACACCTGAAAACAGTTTCTATTCCTTCATATCCCAAAGGAAGGAATCAATAAAAAATATTTTGTTGGAGACACTACTCATTCCTATGCAAAAGGGAGACTTTGGAGCAGCACTGAAAAAAACAATAGAAATTCTCTTCCTTTTTGTGTGGCTTCCAATTGAAATATATTAATGTGTTGGAGTGACTCCTGCAGCCATAAATCTTTCAGTTTGAATTATACTGCAGCAGATACCAGGGACAGAGTTGGCAGTGGTGACCGGTTTTAAGACCCATTTTATACTTATTAGGATACAATGGGAAAAGAGATTGAAGAAAGCTAAAGAAATTGCTTTTGTACAAGCATATGATATTTTTTGTTGTTTTGTCTGAAAAATTAATTCTGAAAATATTAATGGGAAGACAGAATGTCGCATAACTCTGTATTTTAGAGCACTTCTCCACCTTCCCTTTAAAATTAATGTAAGGACAATCAGTCCATTGTGAAATAAGTGTCTAGAATAGTCACAGCCTGTTTATTTAACATTCATGCTTAATGAATTGTGTTCTATTTACAGGTTTTATCTGGGGTGAAATTAAACAGATGTGGGATGGTGGACTACAGGACTACATTCATGACTGGTGGAACCTCATGGATTTTGTAATGAACTCCTTGTACTTAGCAACAATCTCTTTGAAAATTGTTGCATTTTCAAAGGTAAACTTTTTCTTAAAACTTCAATGAAATATCTCAGATAAATGAAGATAGGATTCTTCAAACTTTGATCTGAATTTGTTGGTTCTCGGGCTTAGTAAAGCAAGAGATGTATCATGCACTTATTCAATATTCTGCTGCTATGACAAGAAGCTACATCAGGATAAGAGTGAACAAAACACTGTGATTTATACTTTTTTCTTTTTGGCCCAGGCAGTATTCTGTTATTTTAATCCCAAACAGTCATACTGTCATTTTTTGGAAAAGGAAAATTACTGGTAATACATAATGTTTGCACAAAATTATGCTTTGTGTTGGTCTTTGCCTATTTTTCAGTAAGAAATTATTGCCCCAAAGACAATTTTATGCACCAGGCAAAACTTCCAGACAGGACTACAAAAAAAAAAAAATTACTCAAAATGGGGTGGGGGAGTGGAACAAGAAGCTGAGGAGCAAGATTTTAATTTTTTTTTGAAGATTTATGATAACTGCAACGTGAAAAAGGAAAGCTTAAATGGATAAAATGGTCACTTGTGTCTGGGTATGTTAATTTTCTCATCCTCTTCTTGGACTTTTTGTAGATTGCTTTATATTCCCACTGTTTGAAGCATCTTCCAGCAAAACATTCCTCCTTTCCAAAACTATGGAACATGTTGCCTTTTGTATGTGTTCCACATGAATCTACAATATGACAGAAATTCCTCATAAAATTAAATATTTTAATCAAAAAATGATCTTAAATGCAAGGAAACTGCATCTGAAAGGAAATGAAAGCATTTCTTAGCATCTGTCATGGAGCTCTTATCAATCACATCCAAGTAAAGATAACAAGCCCATTTATGTAGGCCACTGTAATAAGCATTGTGTTTCAGCTGTTTCAAGTTCCCTGCCATCAGCTATCCTGTATGCATGGAAGGAGGGTCTCTACTCTGCCAAGATCCTTTTGGCTGGGAGGAGGAGACAGTCAAGTAGCTGATTATAGCTCCTTATCCTCAAATAGCAGCTGTTCCCACTGCAGCCCTGCCATGAGTATAGAGGAACTTAGGAACCTCTATCTTGTGTTTATTCACAAGGGTACACATGTCAGCTGATCAGGGCAGGGATGAGCAAAGACCAGTGATCTCTGGACACACCAAGCCTCCTCCTTGTGACAAAAGGTTTCTGGCATGCTGGCTCTGGCTGCAAACCTTTGGAAGTCCTCTCACTCAAAGAAATCTGGAGCTGTTGCCCTAAAGAGCAAGATGCTTAAAAGTGTGAAGAGAGCTGCCATTTAAAGCTGTTGAAATGCCTTTTTACACACAAGGATATCTTATCATAAAGTGACTGGAAAATAGTTATTTCACTGTCCCATGTAACAAAGCAAGCAGTTCATTCAAAATCCATGTTTCCAAAGTACTGAAGATGACAAATTATTTACTTCAGAATAATATTAATTAAAAGACGTTATAATCCTTTCATCCCCCACTTAGTTTCTGCTTATGGCAATCAGATTCCAACGTGACAGTATCTGGGATAATGTGCATCCATTGCTCTCCAAATCAGTGCTTGCATGCCAATCATAATCAACACAGTGCATAAAGCACTATCTTTGGTTCTGTGGTTATTTTTTTTTTACTACATGTGCTTTTTGTTTCTTATAAGAGCCTTGGTTGTGGCAGGCAATCGAAACACATGAACTTAGTAACTGAATACACAGTCACACTTCCCTCAAATACCTACAACAGAGTTCCCCACCTCTATGCCAGATGGGATTGAGATGATGCCAAACATAACCACTACGTTTTGATGTAAAGCTTGTATTTTCATTTTCTACACCTTGCAAGACACGTTTTTCTAAAATACAGCTTTTCTGTATTTATTGACTCAAACCTTACATGTATTCTACCTCCTATGAATCAGCTCAAGCCACCTAAGAAAGGACTTTAACCAATTCTCTTGAATAAAATTAGAAGACTGTCCTCATGCTACTCTCCTGTGTGATGAATGTTCCCAGATAAAAATGTAGTGTTTATTGCCCATTTGAGGCTCTCTGGCTGACATAGTCAAGCAGATGGATATTATTTACAGCAGCCAATGGGCATAAAATACACCAAAGAGTGTAATTTCAGGATGAGAGAACTGCTAAGATAACTCAAAGTTATCTGTTTCACCGCCAGTATTCAAATAAAATGAGTACATCTCATATTTTTCAAAGGGCTATGCTTTTTGTCTCTGATTGTATGTCAACATGTGAGGTCTTTTTAAATTACCCAGTATACCCACTGAAAATGCTCTCTCCCTGATAAATAATGTGATTATAAATAGCACATTGTCACATGTTTTATGAGATTAAAAGATGACTGATTTTAAGCAACACATCTGTTTTGATGGAAGATTATAAATATAAATAGAAATTGCACTTGAAGAAAAATGGTCATTTTTGTGGTTTTGGAAGATAATTTATTGTGTACTGATGCATAAAGTTAGGTACCGTGCCAAGTTATGTGCAGACACTGCTTGCTTTATCTTAAATATTTGTTGAACTTGAGCATTGGACCTACTGCTAAAGATTACGTGCAAATTCATATTACTGATTATGTGTCTCAGCCACTGACGTGAAAAGCTAGTAGAGAAACAGGCACCTATTCAAGGTAAGAACTGTGAAAAGTAACTAAAAATACATTATTCATCTCAATATTTACTGGGTTATTACTGTGTCAGATCTGCTCTGTTCAGTAGTAAACAAGATTATATTTCTCTTTCCGTTCTGTAGAAGCTAAAATCTTAGTATGTTTGCATTGTAAAATAATTTTGATTGATGTTGCACCAGAATCACAGAATAAATGTCCATTTACAGAGGAGCATTAACACTGCTACCCCAAGAAAAATTGCTAGGCCACCCTCCGGGTTCTCTTATTGCTGGTCTGAAATTCGGCATAGTCAATGTAAAAACTGGGACATATATTTGAAAATAGAAAGAGGTCAACACTCACACATGACCTTTCAGGAAAGGCTTTTAACTTCTTTTCATGAAATGAATATTATTTAACCTTTATTTTTGTCATTGGAAACAAGGGGTCACATTTGACCGAGGTCCAGCAGCCCAGTAGACAATCATGTAGTCTGATCTACATGTCTATTTGATTTCTCTTGGTGCTTTCATGAGACCTAGAGTTCATGACTTTTGTTTTCATGGGAGAACAGTGATCACTCAGATATTTTTCTCACAAATGGTTCTGATATTAGATTTGCATTTGAATTGCTTTGAGTGAGGATCAAGAATTACTATCTTGTATTCTTAGGGTGACTTTGCACAATCATTGTATATTTGCCTTGATACTCTGTAGCTTATATACTGTTCAGTTTGTTTTCTAATCTTCTTAATTTTCCGTTGATGTGCCATGTACTTTTCCTAAAACCAACGAGACAATTATAGGTATTATTTAATCATGTTAAGCAATGATTGGCTTTATTACACATCAAAAGGTTGTGTTTGCATTTGAAATGGGGACAGAAATTCAGCAGGGTCACAAAATAATAACAAAGTATCAACATCATGATTTACAGCAAGCTCAGCGTTGCTGTATTTGCTCTTACCATTTTCCATTTCCTGGAACAATAGCTATTTATTTATTCTATATAGAACAGAAGAACATCAACAAGCAAGCATGAGTGAGAGAACAAAGACTTAATTTCTGCATGCTTTATGTTGTTTGGATGTAAAATATAGGGATTTTTTCATATTTTCACTGTTTCTAATTTTGCCATGCTTAGTCTTTTCCCTCTTCTGCTTTCTTTTTCTTTTCACATGCAAGCTTCTTTTTTCTCCTGCTTCTTGTTTGATATTCTAAATTTCAGCATCCTGTAGTTAGTGGAATCAATAGAGTTTTATTGTCAGACCCCTTTTACACATTCATGGTTTTCTTTACATTATTTGTAGTCTTCTGATAGCTAGTACATTCACAGGTCATTTCCAAACTTCCTTCTCAGGCCTTCACCTTTCTCATTGTTTTTCAGACAAGTATTTCCAGCCTCTTAAATCATGTCTCTTCAAAACTAAGCATCCTCACTCTCTGCTTACAACTGTGAGGCCTTTTGTGTTGTATCCACACATGCAGGAAGCACGTGAGCTCGAGAAAGGCAGTCAGTTAAGCTGGAAAAAACGTGGTTGATTTCCTTTTTACAAATAAGAAGTCATTTGACCTTTTCTAACTGTTTTAACCCACCGTTTTTGTGATTCAATCCAGATTATCATAAAAAAAGTCCTTTCTCCTTAATCTCATCTCTTCCAGGAAAAGGTCATATTGGATACATCCTGTCAAACTACAACTGCAAGATAGCCTCTCCTCTATCCCAATCATCAGTGAGGAAAATCAGAGTTAAGGAGAAACTCATCTGACCTGTTTGCTATTATCTGTTTTCACCTGTGTTACATTGCTGACTGTCAAAGAAGGTGACAGAGAGCACAAATACGGCTGTCCACATCTGACTGGTTTAATTTGATCCTTGTTCTCTTACTATACCATATGTTATCCTTATTCAGTGTCCTGTGGCTCCATGTTTATCTCAGAAAGGTATTTCTTAGATATGTTAGATATGCTACATCTTCCTTGGAATCTGCCACTAGTTGCCTTCATCTGAAATATGCCTGCAGTTTTATGCTTTTCTTTCTCTACCAAAATCTCCATGTCTTTCTAGTTTAAAATACCTTCTTTTATTTTCAGGAATATATTTTAACTCATTCCCCTGACACACCTTGTGTGCTTTTCCCTAATCTGAGCATCTACTCCAACTGATCAGCACCTAATCTTCGCTTGTACTGACAATTCTTCCTAGTAACTTAATAGGTACAAGTTTTCACATGGCAGGGCTGTAAAGTGCTGTCAGAATTCAAAGTAATATACTGAACAACATTATTCAAAGAAAGACATTATAGAAAACATGCTGAGGATTTCTCACTTCTCTTTTCTAGATAAACATTGAAAAAAAAAATATATTTTTTTACTTTCTTCTTGCTTTTGTCTCTTAGTTGGCATCTTTGGTAACTCAGGTCTGTTACTTCATCACCAGTCTTGAACCAATCAGAACTGGACTGAAGGGGAAATGTGGATAAGGCAGAAAATATTCTCTCTAGGAGGTAGAATGTCAAATGCAGTAAGGCTTGATTTTGCAGCATGATTATTATGGGAGAGGGTAGTCTAATAGACCGCTGACCTATGACTCCAGCACGTCTGGATTTAATGCCCTACTCTGTACAGCACAAATATCACTGGTGATTGAAATGTAAAGCTGAGTATTCTCCAGTTTTGTATTTCTCATCCCCAGATCCACAAGACTTGCCAGGCGCTGTGGCTGCTTGTATATGTTTATATAAATAAAACAGGAATTGCTGTCAGGCTCTGTGACTGTCTCACCTGCATTTGCTGTTTGTTAGAGCAGCCGTGGCATGGTGGGAGTCCTGTGATGACTAGTACTGTCCAAAACAGTGCCCAGTTCCCATCTGCAATTTGAATCATAGAATCTTAGAATGGTTTGGATGGAAGGAACATTATATGATCATCTAGTCCAAACCCCTGCAAGGTTCAACAAGGCCAAGTGCAGAGTTCTGCACTTGCGACAGAACAACCCCATGCAGCGCTACAGGCTTGGGGGAATCTGGCTAGAAAGCTGCCTGGCGGAGAAGGATCTGGGGGTGTTGGTTGACTGTCAACTGAATATGAGTCAGCAGTGTGCCCAGGTGGCCAAGAAGGCCAATAACATCTTGGCTGGTATCAGAAACAGTGTGGCCAGCAGGTCCAGGGAAGTGATTGTGCCCCCGTGCTTGGCCACACCTCGAGTACTCTGTTCAGTTTTGGGCCCCTCAGTACAAGAAAGACGAGGTCCTGGAGCCTGTTCAGAGAAGGGCAGCCAGGCTGATGAAGGGGCTAGAGGGCATATCTTATGAGGAGTGGCTGAGAGAGCTGGGGTTGTTTAGTCTGGAGAAGAAGAGGCTGAGGGGAGACCTTATCACTGCCTACAATTACCTGAAAGGAGGTTGTAGAGAGATGGGTGTTGGTCTCTTCACCCAAGAGTCAGGTGATAGGAAGAGGGGAAATGGACTTAAGCTTGGCTTCCTTTGCCTGCTGGTCATGGTTCTTTTGATGTAGCCCAGGGTATGGGTTGCCTCTCTGGGCTGAAAGTGTACATTGGTGGCTCATTTCCAGTTTTTCACCCACCAGATCCACCCAAGTCCATCTCTTCAAGGCTTCTCTCAATTCCTTCATTCCCCAGCCTGTATTGATACTAGGGGTTGCCCCAACCCAGGTGGAGGACCTTGCATTTGGCCTTGTTGTACCTCATGATGTTCACATGGGCCCACTTCTTAAGCTTTTCCAGGTCCCTCTGAATGACATCCCTTCCCCCAGACATGTCAAAAGCACCATTTTTTTGGTGTTGTCTGCAAACTTGCTCAGGGTGCACTCCATACCACTGTCTATATCATCAAGGAAGATGTTCCCAATAAAGACCCCTGAGAAACACCATTCATTGTTACTGATCTCCATCTGGACACTGAGCCATTGACCGTTACACTCAGGATGTGACCATCAAACCAATTCCTTATCCACCAAACAGTCTACAAAGCAAATGTGTACTTCTCCAGTTTGGAGAGAAAGATCTTGATGGAGGTGGTGTCAAAGGCCTTGTAGAAGTCCAGACAGATGATATCCACAGCTCTTCCTATGTCCCCTGATGTAGCCACTCCATCACAGAAAGCCAGCAGTTTGCCCTTGAAGCCATGCTGTCTGTCTCATGTCACCTCCCTGTCCTCCATGTGCCTTAGCATAGCTTCTAGGAGGATCTGTTCCATGATCTTCACAGGCACAGACATAAGACTGATAGATTGGTAGGTCCCAGGGTTCTCCTTTTGACCCTTTTTAAAAATTGGTGCAATGCTTCCCTTCTTCCAGTCACCAAGGACTTCACTTGACTGCCATGACTTTTCAAATATCAAGGCTTGGGCAACTACATCAGTCAGTTCCCTCAGGATTCTGGAATGTATCTCATCAAGCCACATAGGCTTATTTATGTTTCTTTTTCAGGTGGTCTTCAACCACCTTGAGAGTAGTCACCTTCTTTGGAGGGTGGACATGGTGTGGAAATCCTAGAAGCATAAAAACACTGAGTGGTTTGAATTAGAAAGGACCTCAAAGATCATCTAATTCCAGTCCCCTGCCATGGACAGAGATGCCCTCTACCAGACTAGGTTACCCAAAGCACTCTCCAACATGGCCTTGGACACTCCCAGGGAGGGGTCAAATTTTGTTGTTAACTGGCAATGTTGTTTCTCCTGGTGTCAGTAGTCCAAAAGAGTCTCTTTCCTTACTACTGAGGTTGTACACACCAGCTCTTGAGGATGCACTTGGTGGCCTAGAGTAGTTAAATACAGACCACACCACAGTCCCTCTTTGAAATCTGCTTCATATTATATTATCCAATCGTTTTGGAGTGCTTCATAGCGTAGATTGTGTCCTCTGTTGCATTCTGTAAAACAGATTAATGAGGCCCAATTAATACTGATGAGTCTGCCACAGCTTCAGTTCAAAGTAACATCTTTCATCTTCAAGATATTTTTTTGGTAGAGCTGAAATAGTCAAGTTACAGTTCCAGGGATCAGACTCTGATAATGACACACAGAACCAATTTGCTACGGTTCATTAATAAACAGCTTTTTCATCATTGGTCCAGTGTTAGTGATTAAATGATATACTTATTCCTTGATTAAATGTTTTCTTCCAACTTGCCAAAGTTCTTGTAATTTTTGATCCATCATTGTTACATCTGCACTGTTCTCCAGAGAACTAATTTACCTGATTTTTACAGCTGAATTTTTCTATAATTCTAAAAACCCAGGTGTTCAAAAACTGTTCCTTTTACTCTGTCAGAATTGTTAGACTTGCTTTTGCTACTGTGAAAATTATAACTAAATGCAAAACACAGGCAAAAACTAAGAAGCATAGACCATCCTGCAGATAAAAATAAAGGACGTGGGTACTGCCCTTTTTTTTTTTTGCTAAACAAAAACTCTCTCCTGAAGACATTTTGCTTTCCAAAGGATGTTTAGTTTTATTGTTCTATCTGCAGATTAATTGAACAGCTTATAAGGAAACTGTCATACATGTTTGTGCATAAAACCAGAGGAATAATTTCTTCCCTTCTGCTTGTTTTCAGTATAGTGGGTTAGTTCCACGGGAGAGCTGGGACATGTGGCATCCAACCCTGGTGGCTGAGGCCCTGTTTGCAATCGCAAACATCTTTAGCTCCCTACGACTGATCTCATTATTCACTGCAAATTCTCACCTGGGACCTCTGCAGATATCTCTAGGAAGAATGTTGCTGGACATTTTGAAGTTTCTCTTCATATACTGCCTTGTGCTGCTAGCTTTTGCAAATGGATTGAACCAGCTGTACTTCTACTATGAGACTAATGAACCTGGCAACTGCAAAGGAATAAGATGTGAAAAACAGAATAATGCATTTTCAACGTAAGTGGTTGATCTATTTCTATCCCCCTCTCAGCCCCCAATATGTTAATCACTAAGATGCTGTCTACAGGACAGAGACTGTCTGTTTCCTATTGGTATTACAGTGGTGTCCTGACAGACACATCTAATGTTAACCTAATAAAACAAACAAATATTCACATTACATGACTCACTAATAATGTCCATCCCACAGCACAGTGAAGTCTGTACAATTCAAGATATCTCAAAAGGTATAAACATGAAATGGAATTAATATGAGATTAGAAAGTACATATTTAGAATTAAGGGAAAAACAGTCACCAGATCAGAGCTTGCTTATCCCAGCAGCTGTCTCTCTGCATTTCTTCTGTGTCTACTTGTGGGCATTAAAGAAGTTTTGTGCTCTGAAACCAAGATGCCTTGCAAATGTGGTAAACTGAGGCAGGAAAAACATTCAGTCCAGGCTTCCATTGACCCTGAATCTACTCTACATAGTCAAATACTGTATTCTCATTTCTGTTTTTAAAAAACTATCTACTTTTTTTTTTCACTTAAAAATCAATTTTATTTCACTCTGTTCATTTATAGTATATATATTATATAAAACACTACCAAGTGAATGGTAATTCTCTGTCTCATATTTTAAGTTACAATCTGATTTGAACTCCTGCTATAAATACCTGTTCCCCATTACCTTCTGTGAATCATGTTTAGGCTGGTTTTTTTAAATGTGTTTGTTACCAATGGCTTCCTTCTCAATGTAAACGATCTTAGAAAAATAACACCTTTTATATCATCTTAATCAAGTAATTTTGCCTAGGCACAGAGTATTTATTTTACACATTGATAACATCCTATGCAGGTCTAAACTTTGTGTGATCTGAACAGAAGAGCACAGGGATATTTTTCAGAGCTGAACACTGAGGAGGCACTATTGTTCATCTGGGAAATAGTTGGAGCTGCTGGTACTAGTGCTGGAAGAGGGTTTCAAGGCAAACTGCGAAGCCTTGGGAGCCTTTTCTGCAACCTTGAGCAGGGGAGAAGAGTTGTTGTTCAATATGTGCTCAGGCAAGCATAAGGCATACAAAGCACTCCAGAGCAGTATTTTACTTCTCATGGACACTGTTCTAAAGGATCAGAGAATCAGGTCCTAGAGTTTCTATAAGTTAAAGCACGCTGCCCACTCAGGTATCTCTGTAGGATAGCACCATACTGGGTTTTATGACAAAGTTACATTTCACAGATACCACATGGTGGAAAAAGAGCCAAGTAATTCCACTTTGCCTAGTTCAGGGCAGTGGGTCCCAGTGTGCAGGACCATCCAGGGTGGTACAAGTCCCTGCAGTTCAGCAGCCTCTCGGCTCTGGGGGCAGCAGGGACGGTGCTGGTGGCTCCACACATCCTTTCTGTGTAACCTGCTTCTGTGAGTGAGACCATGGAGAAAAACCATTCCCATTCATCTCAAGGATCAGACAGGAATACATTTTTGCTCCAAACCTTTCAGGAGCAACTGGGCCCATGAAGGCCCACGCTAATGACACAGTAATGTAGCTGGACATTATACAAAGTGAAATTATGTGAGCTATCTATTTCCAGTGACAGAGCACTGGAATAGACCATAGAGGTAGTAGAGTCTCATTCTCTGAAGACATTAAAAATCCGCCTGGATGCATTTCTGTGTGATTTAGTCTAAGTGGTACTGCTCTGGCAGGGGGGTTGGACTAGATGATCTTTCAAGGTCCTTTCCAGCTCCTAGTGTTCTGTGATTCTGTGATTTGCAGAGTATTTTTTTTAAGTTGTTTATTGTTATTTAGCATTTCAGCTGTTGTCCAAACTTGTCTAAGGGAATATAATTTAGTTATAAAAGCATGTTTCATTTGAGACTCTCCATCTTTTGCAAAACAAAACATGCTAATGCTAATAATGTCCTTGTAATTATCCAACTCCTTTTATCTCAGTGGCTCTCAATACAAATAAGCAATTGCATAAACTAACAACACCAAGTAGGTATGAGGGCATAATAATTGTTTTAACATCTTGGTGAATCACAATCATTGAGTTACTTTTGGATCCCAGTTGTACCCTCTGCAGTCAAAGCAAGTGGTCAAAATACTTCAAAAGCAGGTGTCCAACATATCTCTAAAACTATATGTATCTCTCAGAAGTCTGAACAAAATCAGCCTTTCACTCACAGAGTTATTTATAGATTCAGTATTGTGTATCTAGAGGCTCATATTTGAAACATTATTCCCTTGTTTTCCTAGAAAGATATTACATATATCCTGCCTATATCGTGTTAAGTATCATTCTTCTCAATCAAGTCAAGAACTTTTGTGTGTTTGGGAAAAAAACCTGAGCAATCTGAAAAGTACATATATTGTTATTATAAAGCTATTCCTTTTTGATTTTGTTTTTCAGATTATTTGAAACGCTGCAGTCATTATTCTGGTCTATATTTGGACTCATCAATCTCTATGTGACCAATGTGAAAGCAAGGCATGAATTTACTGAATTTGTTGGGGCCACCATGTTTGGCACCTATAATGTAATCTCTCTGGTTGTTCTACTCAACATGCTAATAGCCATGATGAATAATTCTTACCAGCTTATTGCTGTAAGTTGCCTCTTATCCTCAGATCATTTATAATATATACCTGCTCTCTGTTCCTACATCCCTTTTTTTTTCTGTCAGAAAATCTTTTTTACAGACAGAATATTGGAACAAATTCTCTGATTTGTTCTTATTCTTTGCACTGTTCTGTCCAGAACACAGAAACCAGACCCCAGCTGGATTGGACAGAGGGGAATTTCCCCACAACTTTGAATGGGGAAGAGGTGTGTCTGTTCTCAGGTTGAGAAAGGTGTCCTGGAGCTGCTGGCAAGTGACATGGGTACATCCCTACCCAAACTGTGCAGGTCCTCTTTTAAGAAGGACTCTGACAAATATTGTTCTGTCTCTAATTTAATTAATTAGATTTATTAAACTTTAAAATTATGTTCTTTTTCTTTTTTATATGGTGTGAATAGACAGTTAATAGAAATTGGTTGCCCATGTTTGGTGGACAATTTTGGACCCATTAGCATTTCAAAAAAAAGGTCATGAATTCTTACTCAGCAGTGTCCTGTTTTCTCCTTTGATGAAAAACTGTCTTTATCATTTAGAGCTATTGGCTTATTTTTACTTCTTAGCTATTAAGGATACTAATGGAAATAAACACTGATTCATCATATGATAATTCAAATGTGATCATGCAGAAAGCAAACAAAGACTTCACAGTCATAAGATTTTGAAATGTGCCTTTTTTTTCTAATCTGGAAATTATGAGTTTTACTACAACAGAAATAGTGGCTACAGGTATTCCTATAATGCTAGTTGGCAATGTCTGGTAGACGATATCACAACATGCGTTCATCAGAATTTAGATTGCAGGTAGAATACTTTTCCTACTACAACTTCTAAATTACTGTTTTGATGACTGGATATCTGGCTAAATACTAAAAGCTAGGGTAGTAGCCTTTAGTATGCTAGTAACCTGTAGTTTAAGTTCTATGTTACTAGTCCAAACCTAATATTAATTATTTAAACTTCTTGTTCAGCTGCTAGGATTTAGCAGTCTTTCTATGGACTTTACTTTTGATTTTCAAAATTATGCATTATTATATAGAATAAAATAAAAGAAAATTCAAATAAATGCTAAACAAAAATCCCACAGCCTATTCCAAATCTATAATACTGAAGTAGAACTGAGAAATTTCAACAGTTTTAAGTAGCCTCATGATGAGTCGGATAACCTATTTGTGAATTTCTGGGACTAGCAATTACTAAGAGAGTACATGAGACTTAAAGACTTTTTGAAGCAGCTACACAGTAATTAGAGTGATCTATGTGGAGCTGCTATTATAACAAAACATCTCTTTCTGAAATGCAGCATTTTTCTGCTTGCAATTATCCTTTGTTGTTTGAGAGATTTTTAATTATTTAAAAGCCTGTAGCAAGGAAAGAAAGGTTGAAAATGGATATTCACTGCACATATCTACCATCTTTTTACTGAAGTAAAGTAGCTTAGCTTTGTTTTGTGTTAAAGACCTTGTGTCAAAATAAGATGCCAGTATTTTAACAAGAAAAATCATTAATATTTCAGGGGTTTTCTAGTTTTAGGCTTTGGGATTTTTGTAGAGGTTTGTTTTGCCTCCTTAATTACAGCAACATCTGTGCTGGTGTGTTTCTTGTGCACAGGATCATGCAGACATTGAGTGGAAGTTTGCACGAACAAAACTCTGGATGAGTTACTTTGAAGAAGGAGGAACCCTGCCGACTCCTTTCAATGTCATACCAAGCCCTAAGTCTCTCTGGTATCTGATCAAATGGTTATGGAGACACCTTTGCAAGAAAAAAATTAGAAGAAAGCCTGAAAGTTTTGGAACAATAGGGGTAAGTCCTGCATTTTACTCTGTAGTCCTCCTCTTGGCAATATAGATGCGTCTTTCTCAACCTTACAGAGCATCCAAACTGCCAAATAATGTGCATGTGAGTTAGGGAATAATTGTAGCAGAGAATGTTTATTTTTTACAGTTATGTCCATGTATTTTTAAGAGAAAGCATCATTCCTGTGCAATGACAATGTAAACCATAACTGTGCTTTATCTACGGGTAGTACATGAAAGATTAAAAGCAATACAAATATCAAAGATCAAATGTGTGTTCTTGTCTACCAGTCCCAGGGGTCTGGTTGGTGGTATTTAGCTCAGGTATCACAGTTGAAGTATCATGAACCACAGACTTGTGTATAATGTATTCCTCATGGGGTATTTTCTCTCTCTCTCCATGTAATGAAACATAAAAAGCATTCCCATTAAAGAAATAATTTTGAAAGTTAACAGCATTTACTTGGAACTGCTTACTTGAATTTATAGGTAGTTATTTCAGAATCACATTGGTATCCTATTCTAATAGTGCTGATTAGCAGTGAATTTTAAAGAAAAAACAGGGGAAAAGACACACAAGGGGAGCAAAGATAGACCTGCACCTGGATTCAGCAGATACCAGTGTCATATCTCAGCCACAAGAATATCTTTGGTAGCTGCAGTAGGTAAAGCAGATCTGAATTTGTCCCTTGTAGCTCTATCCAGTTGAGATACCTCAGCAGCACATTTCTTTCTATATTGTCAGAGGAAATATCCAGACAACAACCAAACTCACCAACTACTAGAAGTGTATAGTGTTGTTTTCTGCATTTCCCATAGTGAGTGAGTCAGTACCTCAGTAACTAGGCTGCATTTAGCCAGCTCCAACATAAACTGTTGCAGTTATAATGTGGATAATGGTACTTTCCCTGTACCATAGGCATTTGGTGAATATAAATGTTTTCAAGCCTGTTAGGAACTCAGATAGCAAAGCATTAAGTAAGAGTTGAGAGCATCATGTGTGGGTAAGGAGGGGTAGAAAGGGTTATACTTCTCATGCTGTTGACCTTGGCAGCAGAACATCCATTCATTTCAAAGAGGCCAGGGGATAAAATACAATTCTTTACCAGGCCATCTCTCTATCTAAAAAACAGTGAAGAGAGATAAACAGTGATTCAGGTAGAAATAAATATAAAAGACACGATCTGAGCATGAATGTTGAAGGAATTCAAGAACAAAAAATTACTGTGTAAACTAGTAGGGAAAAGAAGTAAATACAGACTCCAACTGAAGGACAGACTGAGATTTCGCTAGAGAAAATCAAGAGAGTGATGTATTTGTGTGGGGGGGGAGGGTGGGCAATACTTCTGGGCATTTGTTAAACATTTGGTAGGGATGATTATCTACTGTAAACTGATAGAGTGATATTAAAATTAATGGAGTGGTGCCAATGTATAGCAGCTGAGGATCTAGAGTTGGTTTGACTGGGACAGATCCAGAATACCTTTATACATCTTAGCAAAACCTTCAGGACAATATTTTCTGTCAGACTTCCCATCCAGGATAAGGTTGGGTTTTCTTCCTTTGTTTCCCTCTCCAACTGCAGCTCTTTTGTATTAAGTAAACTCATTCCTGCCTCTCTGGAATAATAAAGAGACAGGGCACTCTCAGCCATGTGCTGCATGAATCTAAGATTTCTGTTCTTTGGGGGGGGGTGGGGAGGGTAATTAAAAAAAGAAGCACAAAATCATTAAGCTCCAAACTTTTTTCATTAATATATAACAATTTCAAAGAAGCTTTTTCAGGAAAGACTTTTTTCAGCTTCAGATAGAATTTCTGTTTGAGGACTAGAGCAGGTGCTAAGTAAAACAAATAGCTTGGGCTAGGTGAGACCCAGGTTCACTTCTGTTCTCCAGTGGATATTTAATTATTTACCTCAAGCAGAACAGCTCTGAAAGGAGAGATTTCCATAAGAGAAATGTGCTCTCTTGGGAAAATAGAAGAGCTGAATTTAGCTTCCGTATGATTTGAATATGAACCACTATTTATTAAAATATTTGGGAGTTGAGGGCATAGGTGAGGGAGAGAAATGTGACATTTTTGGTTGTGGGACATTTTTGGTTAATTTCTGTGCAGAAAATGTTTTTAAAATTTCCTTGATCAGAAAAAGTGGAAATCTTGAAGTCTGTTAGACATCAGGGCCATATCCATCACTAGTTTCCACTGCAGAATAGGAACTTAGCTGGAAGTATAGCTAAAATCTCTCTGAAGCAGAGGACTCATGAGCCAAGCCATCATGACAGGACTTAAGCGAGTGTCTGTGACTGACCAGGCAGACTCAGTCTACATGTCTAGGCATCTCATAAAACTACAAAGTTCTTCAGTTAGCCCCTCAGCTATAACAGAAGCCCCATTAGGGCTACCTACATTCAGAACATTTCAAAATCTCTAGGCCCAGTTATGCACCCAAGTTCCCAAATGGGATAAGATGTGAATATGCACTATGCATGCCAATTTCCACATTAGGAACATCTTTCCATATCCATGACATTGTGAGAGCCACTATTCACTCCAGCAGTCAGGTCTACACACAGTTTGGGTAAATGTAAACCCAGTACTGTTAACTGGATCTTCTCCAAGAGGTGAAGTCATTGGAGAATGAGTGGGCACACCATGGTGGTATCACAGTTGGTCCTGGGATAGCGCACTGCTTTCTGCTTTTGAAAAACTTATTCCCATCATCCACAGCTCACCCTTGGATTCTCAGAACTTCTTCAGTTGTCCCAACCAACTGCATATCAAGTTAAATTTAGAACCTCTGTGCCTTTACAGCTGAAGGGAAATAAAGAGTTTTCCCTGATTTTTGTTTGGGGATCTCAGCTGAGAGCCCTCTGACTCCAGCTCACTGTAATCTCCCATGCAACAATCTGGCCTCAGAGCTACAAGATAAGCTTTGTTCAGACCTACATCATTTCACTGAGTCCTACATTATGAACTTCAATCCCCTCCCTAGGAATAGTACTGAAGAAATAAAAACTTTAGGCAGAACTCAGATATCAAAACATTTTTGTCTGAAACCTCTTAATGCTAATTTTCCTATTAGGGTGCTCTAGTCAGCAGTGATGTACTGTGGTGCTTCCCAGTAGAAAAAGCAATAGGTGCATCCAAAGGCTGAGTCAGTGCTAGAGGATACAAAACAGATGACAGACAGAATGCTAGCATTTTTCAAGCTCATTTCCAAGCATTTTTAATAACTGCATAAGAAACATTAGTACCAAAAAGCTAGGAATGAATCAAGGATGTATTAAATGTCTCACCTGCAATCCACTGTGTGTGTACATATATGTACACTTGAAAGTTCATTATTTTCAGTTACTGAAAGGACTTCTGTAGCTTACATGAAAAAGCAAAATGTCAGTAGAAATAACTATGGAATGATTTTTTGGGAGGACCATCCATAATGCAGCTATCATGGGAAAGAACAGGGTATGCAGGGAGATGAGATGCCTCTGAGGAGAGCTACATTTGCATATCCTTGGACATCAGTTCTGCCATCCTTTGTTGTACTGGGACAGCTGAAATAGTGGGTAGTGGAGTCAAGGTGAAGTTTTTCAAAGGACAGGACTTTCCTCCAGAGCAACATGCTGCCCAGCTACGCTGATGGCATCTTCTCTAGCCTCAGCTACAGCTGAAGGAAGGCTGGGATGCTTACACATGATTTACTAGCACTTCAGCTCTGCTATGATTCAGACAGACATCTTCTACCTTTCAGATTTCAGCACATTTTTATTTTCTGTCATTTTGACATATCCCAGGTATGCAGCATTCTCTTTAGCTATTATCACAAAGTATCTCCTACACTTAAAACTCTGAAATAACAGTGTGTGCTACTCTTTTTATATACATATATCAGTTCTGTTAACTTTGTCAGCTTACCTTTGCAAAAACCAGATTGGTAGTGTAATTCTCTTGATTAGGCTGAGGTTTTCTTGACTGCCCAAGGCCTTTGGGTGTCTTGAGGTTACTCCTATTTGCCATCTGAAATCTACTGCTATTTCAAAATAGAAGAGATGTAAGAGAAGAAACCCAAATCCCTCTGGAATAAGTTGTACTACTTTCCTGAAACTACATTCCACTTATGTCTGATCAGTCACCAAAAAGAGTTTTACCTATAATTTTAAGCATTTCAAGAGGAGAAAATGAAAAGGATTGTCAGGGATATCTTCAGAAATATTTTTTTGTGCATCTGATGCTTAGATAAAGTTACTTCTTTTCAGATTTTTATGTCATTTTTCCAAGCAACTGACATGATATTTTTTATCATTTATCAGAAAAAAATCTTCTTTCCCCTTTTCTAATTCTTTGTTCTCCAAGTGGGAAACAATGCAGTTCCTAAGTCAATAGAAGCATTTGTATTTTCTCAGTAACATGTATTACTGGAAGTTGAACCAAGGAATAGCACCTTTGTCTATGCAGATGAGTTCTTAGCTTTTTTTATAGGATACTTCTATTCAAGAAGTGGATAATGCCCACCCAGGGAGGTGGTGGAGTCTCCTTCTCTGGAGATATTCAAGACCCGTCTGGACGCCTATCTGAGTGATATGTTCTAGGGAGCTGCTTTGGCAGGGAGGTTGGACCCAATGATCTCTCGAGGTCCCTTCCAACCCCTACAATTCTATGATTCTATATATCCCATTAATTCAGACAACCTTTAAATTTTCTGGACTTATATCATTAAGCAGCCTGTGGTCAAATACAGACATTAAATTTGAATTCCTGTTCTATAGAAGATTTTTTTAAAATATAAAACACTTCAAAATAAGCAATTTAGCATCAATTTTTAAAATTTTTCTTCCAGACAGTACAAATTACTACCAATAGCATAAGCAGGAAGACCAAAATAATTATCACTAGTAGTAAACTACTGTTAAAGCTTCCTGGAGGATATTAGTGCTCCCTCTGGAAACTGATAGAAGTATCCCGTTTAATTTCATGATCTCATACAACATTGTCATCAAAAGAGTGTTTCTTCCCCTGTTGCTATTTTGGCTCAGATTTAATTTTTACCCCTTTGTAACCCATAGCTTTCAACTCTTCTGCATGCACACAGCACACCAGTAAATTGAAACAAATTTTGAACAAACACAAATTAGACTATGACCAGGTGGAGAGAAGAATGCTGGCTGAGAAGTAAATAAGGACAATATGAGTGTTAATTTCATTTTATTTGTAGTGGGTAGCTTGATTTTCAGATGTGTTTAGACTAAGATTCATTGTGCTTTCAGAAGGAATCAATAGGAGATTCAGAACTGGAAACTGAAGCTGAACATTTAAATAGGAGGTAGAGAACTGATGGGGGTAATCGCTTTGATAGGTTGCGTGTATGCGTAACTCCCTGCGCAGTATGTACGTGTCTGTGTATGAGAATGCACAGTTAGATGCCTTCTCTTTCAGCTTCTCAGTGGTGTGGATTGACACTAGGGTGTAGTAGAGCTGTTCTGGCCACTGTTAACTATAATGCACAAATAAATCTGTTTATATAGCGATCCCAAATTACAGTTTTTGAAATTACATCGAGTGGAAGAGCTGCAGTCTCTGTTTCTGGGAGTTTCAGAATTGGTTGCAAAAGAGAGGATAAATCTGATTGAGCTATTTCATGTTATGGGTACAGAATTAAACCTATGCATTTATTTCACATCTCAATATAAAATAAAGCCAAGCTGGCAGACAACAACTGCAGAAAGTATTCTTCGCAGCAAGCGTCAGCATCTGGTTTATTTATAGCAGTTATTAGCTTTACCTGAAGTGTGTTTCAATTACACCTTCAAGTGCTTTTTTTCCCCTTTGAGTCAGATCTGCGGTTGAGAGCTCTCTTAGCCACGGGCTCCCCGAGTGCTCTCAGCAGGAATGGAACATCTCCATCGTGTGGTTAACTGCGAAAACTCAGTAAATTAAACCCGACCAAAGATGGGTGGTGGGAGGGTATCGATCGGACTTACCACAGTTGCCTTTTCCCTGCCCCCCCGCAGACCCGGTGGTGGGCAAGCTTGCCTACCCCTTCACCTTAAACACAAGGAATTTCCACCTTCTCTTTGGATGAGGCATAGATGCACAAACACTATCAGGAGAAATGCAGGAGGCGTTTATGTATGAAGCCCTACCTACCCCTCAGTGTCTGCTCAGAGCGATGAGGAAATCATGATTCTTCCCATTTCTGTTACTTTTTGTCAAGGCACACATCTGCTGCATCCCTCACATTAATTACAAACAAGAATCAACCCCAAAGTGTAAACTGATTCCAAGAACAAGGAAATTGTTAAGTTTGAATTGCCAATCAGTTTCAAGTAAAAGAAGATAACAAAATACCTTATTATGCCAACCTCATTATGCAACTGAGGTCAATTTTAACAAGTCCCTTAGACACCATTTTATCCTGTTTTAAGATGCTGGAAGTGTTGTTTTATAGAAATACCAGCAGTGGTCAGACACCTTTGCACAGCAGCAGCAGATATAAGAACCCAAGTTAAAATTGCAAGTCTTCCTTTTACTAGTCAGGGATTATTAAGGTAGATAATAGGGAGATGTGACTCAGTATGCTATTAAGGACGACAGTAATTCAGGAACAAAGTAATTCAGGGCTTTCCCACCCCTTCCCAAATTCTTCTGGACAGCCCTTAGGTATAGCAGTACAATCTTATGCAACACTTGCTTGGAGCCATGCTTTTAGCCTACTACACTTATTTGGCTGTTCCTCTTCAGTTACTATCCCTTTTACACTCCCTCCTTACCAACACCAAACACTCAATTTCTTTCTTCCATACACCACTCTGTGACCAAATATTTTTAACAGGTAACTGAACAGGAAATTTTCTCTTTAATATGGTTTTATACTGCACATTTTGGTGAGCTCTAGCTTAAATGAGACAGTAGGAACCATAGCAAGTGTCTTGCCAACATGATTTTATGACAAGCTTTTCTCCATTCAGCAAAATATGCTTCAGCCTGTACAGGTGAGTGACATATTCCATTTCCATCTCAGATCAGTGATTTCGGGTACTGCAAGTAGACACCTGGGCACCCCACCACATCCATGCCAAAGCTGGAATAGCAGCACATTAATGAAAATGTAGAAAAGCAACTTTGCCTACCCAATAGCAAATGTGAGGCCCATCAACATGAAGGGTTGGAAGGAGAACCTGGGGAACTACAGGCCCGTCAAACTGACCTCCATTCCAGGAAAAATTATGGAGCAGATGATCTTGGGTGCCATCATGTGACATGTAAAGGAAACTCAAGTCAGACCCAGTCAGCATGAGTTTATGAAAGGCAGGTCATTAACTGTGTGACTAACCTGTTCGCCTCCTATGACAAGGTGACCTGCTTAGTGGATGAGGGAAAGGCTGTGGATGTTGTCTATCTGGACTTTAATAAAGCCTTTAACACCATTTCTCACAGCATTCTCTTAGAGAAACTGGCTACTCACAGCTTGGATGGGTGTATACTTTGCTGGGAAAACAAAATGTAATTGAAAAAACCCCTCTAAGGGGAAGTGTGGCTAGAAAGGTGCCTGGAGGAAAAGGAGCCAGGAGTGTTGGTCAGCAGTTGTCTCAAAAGGAGTCAGCAGTGTGCTCAGGTGGCCAAGAACACCAAAAGCATCCTGACTTGTATCAAGAATAATGTGGCCAGCAGGACTAGGGAAGAGATTGTGCTCCTGTACTCAAGCATGCGTGAGGCCACACCTGAAGTACTGTGTTCAGTTTTGTGACTATCACTACAGGAAAGACTTTGAGGTGCTGGAGTGTATGTAAAGAAGGGCAGAGAAGCTAGTGTAGAGTTTAGAGCACAAAACTTAAGAGAGTCAAGTGAGGAAGTAGAGAAAAAGAGACTGAGGGGAGACCTTACCACTGCTCTTTCCAACAACATGAAGGGAGGTTGCAGACAGTGTGAGTTTTAGTCTGTTCCCCAAATAAGAAGGAATAGGACAAGAGGAAATGGCCTCAAGTTGTGGCTTTGCTCCAACACTGACATTTTTCAAGAGACTTGGAGCTATCCCTCTCAGCTTGCTAGATACCACGTATTGCACAGACCTGCTGGTTTGCTATGCTGCAAGTATTTTACTACCAGACAGGGATTCATGATTTTTTGTTATTTTCTTCTCTTTTTTTCAGAGGCGTGCAGCTGACAATTTGAGAAGACATCATCAATACCAGGTACAGGCCCATGGTGGTTTTTTTGAGCTATTATTATTCTATGCTTGAATAGTGTCTTCAGGGTGGAAAAAAAGGGAAGAATTTAATGAGAAAGCGGGGAAAAAATTATGAAAGGAAATAACCCCACAAAAATGAATACTTATTTAATCATCAGTAAATTAGCATAGTGTTTTTGGTGTTCAGACAACAGCATTTGAGAAATAGGGTTGCCCAGTTTTAGGATGCAAAAGAATGTTTCCTAGAGCAATAATATACTAACCAGCATTTTGTCTGCTGTAACATGGATTGCCTTTAAAACACTGTAACACAGATTGCCTTTAAAAAGGGAAACACATAGTCCCACCTCCCTGCTGGGATTTGTCAGGATCATATATGTAGCTTACTGACACCCCCTGCATCAGAACCGGCTCTTCATCTCTGGTCCCTCATAGACAACTTCCTGTCCCTTAATAACCCTTCTGCCTAGATCCACTGTAAGCACTCCTTCATCCTTCCTGCCTTAATATCTAATTTTTTGAGTTTATTATAGTTCAAAGAAAAATTTTCAGATTTATTTTCAACTTTTTTTTTGTGTTAAAAGGGCTGCAAATTAACCAAGATGTGGGCTGTACACTTGTAGGTTGGGCAATTAATATATTCTGTATGGGAAATGAGTAGGTAAACTAGGATTTTTCCATCCTGAAAAAGACAGCTGTGGGAAGTACAACAGGGATCTATAAAATCTTGGGGAAGGTGAACACAGAGCAGCTGTTTACCATCTATTCTCAAAATGAGTACCAGACATGTAATAAACTGCATTAGTAAGACTGTAGGCACCACCTTCAGGGAAG
Organism: Laterallus jamaicensis coturniculus; assembly: GCA_022605575.1. Lineage (NCBI taxonomy): Eukaryota > Metazoa > Chordata > Aves > Gruiformes > Rallidae > Laterallus > Laterallus jamaicensis. The sequence continues at coordinate 6,360,746 of JAKCOX010000012.1, forward strand.
GGAATATTCTCTTCCAGTCCACACTTATATGACTGTATCTGGAGCAGTGTGTGTCTCCCTCCCCCACTGCAAGAGAGATGTTAAACTGGAATGAATTCAGCAAAGGGTGACCAAGATGGTTAGAGAGCTGACACAAAAGGAGAAATTTAGGACAGGGTGCTGGGCCACCTTGTCCAGATGGTGCTTTTGTCTAGATGGAGATTTTGTCAAGAAAGGTTGGACCAGATGATCCTTGAGGTCCCCTCCTAGCTGGGTATTCTGATTCTAATTGCTGTCTTCAGTAACACAGTGGGTGGTTAGCAAGAAGAGGGAGTCAGATTTTTCTTGGAAGCACTCAGGAAAAGAACAGGAGTCAATGAACACAAGGTGCAAGAAGGGAAATTCCATAAGGTAAATCATCATCACAGTGAGGGTAGTAAACAATTGGAAGAAGTTGCTCAGGGGGCTGCTGCATTTTCATCTTTGGAGATATTCAGCACTTGACTGGACATAGCTGTGAGCAGGCATCCCTTCCAACGTAAATACTTTTAGGATTCTCAGAAGTAGGAGGCAACAAAGGAAACCATCGGAGAGCAGGTTAAAAATAAGCAAAACCCCTAATGGAGTTTTATTCCAGCTATACCATGGAATTCATTGGCAGAGAATTCGTGGATGCTGAAAGTTTATGTGAGTTCAGAACACACAGGAAGATCTGTCACAGCCCATTAAACCTAGAGCTATCATTTCTGATTCAGAAATTCTCTGAATCTCATACCACAGGAGACTTGGGAGAGTATAGCTGGAAATAACATTATAGAACGGCACTAGACTTACATCCCTCATGAGGCATCAGCTCACTGTCATGTTCCTGGCATGAGATGTACCTTTGCTGAAACCCAATACAGCCATTCTCAGGATAATTACATCACTGCTTTCCTGTGAAAAGCAGCACAAATTTTCACCAAAATTAAAGGTTTATACATTTTTGCCATATTCCTAAAGCAAGAAGAAGTCCAAGGAGACCCACTAAGTGGAGGTTTGGCCACTAATGCCAAGAAAACTAACGTGTTATTTTATATTTTTAGGAAGTTATGAGAAATCTGGTTAAGAGATATGTTGCAGCGATGATCAGAGATGCCAAAACCGAGGAGGGACTGACAGAAGAAAATTTTAAGGTATGTGATAATTTATATGTGTATAGGTGTTTTAGTAAGATGATATAAGACCATGAAGCATATTTCTCAAACTCCCCAGTTGTTGAGGTAGCATATATATTGCTTCATAGGGCACTATCTGTATCCTGATGGACCACGCAGAAATAGCATTGTACATGGAATCCAGCAAGTCTCTTCTTTTAGATCGAGAAATAATCGGTTTTATCAGCTAGTTTGAATTGTGCCCATGTAAGGTGACACCAAAGTGGGACTTGTGTAACAACATACTTGAAGAAGCAAGGTGCAAATAGTTTGAGCACCTTAGGAAATAGTTTGTTTTGCTGTAGAGTGATGTTTTGCGTTTATTTTAATGCAGAACAAATTTTGTATGACTTTAAAGATGGAAAACCTAAATAATTAAAATCCTTTGACACAGATGAAGCGAAGAGGGCCACATGCATCACAATGCTTACGTCCATCACTCTGTATTTCTAGCATCAAACATTTTTGTCATGTTCAAACATTTAAAATGATTCTCACCTGCCTCAGGTTACACAGTCAGAAGATACAGCCAGAGCCTAAGCTAATTTCTTTATTCTTGATTCATTCATGCCATCTTGAGTGGCATCATGTGGCACATACAGAAAAAACAGGTGATCAGACCCAGTCAGCATAGATTTATGAAAGGCAGATCCTGCTTTACCAACCTGATCTCGGTCTATGACAAGATGACCTGCTTTGAGGTTGAGGGAAAGGCTGTGGATGTTGTCTGACTGGACTTTAGTAAAGCCTTTGACACCATTTCCCACAGGATTCTCTTGGAGAAAACAGCTGCTTGCAGCTTGGATGGGTGTACTATTTCCTGAGTAAAAAACTGGCTGGATGGCCAGGCCCAGAGACTCACGGTAAACAGAATTGCATCCAGCTGGCTGCTGGTCACAAGTGGTGTTCCCTAGGGCTCAGTATTTGAGCCAGTTCTTTTAAAAATCTTTATCAATGATCTGGATGAGGGAATCAAGTACACTCTCAGTCAGTTTGCAGATGACAAGTCAGGAGCGTTGATCTGCTGGAAGGTAGAAAGGACCTGGGCAGGCTCAGTCACTGGGATGAGGCCAACTCTATGAGGTTCAACAAGACTCAGTGTGGGGTCCCGTATTTGGGTCACTAGAACCCTCTGCAACACTTAGGGAAGAGTGGTTGGAAAGGTGCCTGGAGGAAAAAGACACAGGAGTGTTGGTCAGCAATTGTCTGAACATGAGCCAGCAGTGTGCCCAGGTGGCCAAGAATGCCTAAAGCATCCTGACTTGTATCAGGAATAATGTGGCCAGCAGGACTAGGAAAGGGATTGTTCCCCTATGCTCAGCACTGGTGAGGCTACACATGGAATACTGCATTAATTTTTGGGACCCTCACTGCAAAAAAGACTTTGAGGTGCTGGAGTATATGTAAAGAAGGGCAGAGAAGCTAGTGTAGAGTTTAGAGCACAAATCTTAGGAGAATCAATTGAGGGAAATGGGGTTATTTAAACTGGAGAAAAGGTAGCTGGGAGGAGGCCTGACTGCCCTTTCCAAGTACCTGAAAGGAATTTGCAGACGATGTGGTTGTTGGTCTCTTCTCACAAATAAGAAGCAATAGGACAAGAAGAAATGGTTTCAAGCTTTACCACGGGGAGTTTTGATTGGATATTAGGAAAAAAATTCTTCATTAAAAGAGTTGTCAATCACTGGAACAGGCTGCTCAGGGGAGTGATTGAGTCACTGTCCCTGAAGGTAATTAAAAGATATAGATATGGTGCTTATGAACATGGTTTAGGGGTGGGACTTAGCAGTGCTAGTTTAATGGTTGGACTTGATGATCTTAAAGATCTTCTCCAACCAAAATGGTTCTGTGATTCTCTCATTATACCTTTAAAGAAAAAGTAGAGAAATAGGGACTTCCTGAAGGCAATGCACCTTTTCCTGAGACAGCCTATTCAGAGGTAGTGGTTGCACTCTCTCTATGCAGCCTGCCATGATTACCTCTGTGTTAGCTGCTAGCTGCCAAACATCTAGTGGAAATGCACACTGCTGCTCACAGGGAAGCATGCATGTGTCACAGTTGGGATAGGATCAATTAAAATACTGTTATTATGATGGGATAATACTGTCCAACAAACTGGCTGTAGGTCTCCAGTTTGCACATGCTTTTTCCTCAACCACTGTTGCTTGTTTCCATGAGTAGTTTAGGCAAAGGCACATTTATTCTGAAGTTTCCTCTGATAAAATTGCTGATCACTTTTCTGTCTCACCTGTAAGATCCAGCAGACAGAATCTGCAAAACACCTTGAAGATGTCAGGTATCCAAATGGTGATGTTAAATATTGAGCCCTAGCTTAAGTATTTTATTTATCTTATTTTAATTACAGGAAGAAAAGACAAATTAGCTTTCATGCTCTGATATTTTATCTTTCTTCGTAATTTCTAGGAGTTAAAACAAGATATATCCAGCTTTCGTTTTGAAGTCCTGGGTTTGTTAAAAGGAAGCAAGCTGTCTAATTTGCAGACCCAAAAGATGAACAAAGATGCTGCCTCTCTGTCAGAAAATGAAGAAAACAGTGAGAGTGAAGGAAGCAAGAAAGGAAAGAAAAAGACCTTCAGCCTTTTTGACATAACAACGATGATCCACCCACGATCAGCCACTATTGCCTCTGAAGCACATAATGTAAGCAATGGCTCAGCAATGATGGTGTCAGAGTCCACTAAGGAGAAACAAAAGCGTGTGAATTTTGTAACAGACATAAAAAATTTTGGGTTATTTCACAGACGATCAAAAACAAACTCTGTGGAGCAGAGTACAAATAAAATATACACCGTTTCTGAAGAAGTTTCCCGTCAACAGGCAGAAGAACAATGTGAGAAAACTGCTGAACTGGAAGAGAGAGAACTGACCATGAACTGTGAATTAAACATCCAAAGTCCTGATGAAAAATGCGTGGTAGCTGAACCACAAAATAATGACAACTCTTCAGATTCCCAGGAAGAGGAAAGCATTTGTGCTTCACAAACGGAGAAAATGGAGTTAAAGAACTCAGAAGCAGCTACACTGCAGGATCAGATGGACAAGGAGTTGGACATTAGCATTGACTGTGATGGGACACAGGAAACAATTGATCAGGGTGATTACGTGATAACAAGGTTGTGATGCTTACAGGAGGAAGCATTTACAAATATATATATTTTGCATAGTGCTTTGGGGGGGTGTTTTAAGAATTATATTAGCAAATGCAGAATTATACTTTATAGTACTCAACTGTGGCACATGATCTTGTAACATAGCAGTCAAGAGAAGGATAATACAGGGACGTTCTGTTTTGTAGCCTGCTTTAGCTTTCACGATTTGTTTTACATTTTTTAATAAATGGAAGCATCTTGTATTCTTGTACTGTTGCAATAACCCACAGAAACTTTTTAGCTATCTTTTTCAATTACAACAAATGCAATTTCTCTCATATGATAGTTGACTCCTATGATAAATATTTTTCTATGCAAATAAAAAGTAGCTTAAGAGACTTGTAAGCCTTTATTTAACTTTGTAGGTTCTTAAAAGATTCGGGGCACCATAATAATGATAAGCGGCTCCTGTCAGCATCATTCTCATCCAGCTATTAGAATCATTTATTTAAATTGCTAGAAACCTGATTTGTTTCAAAAGCTATACAGATTCAAAAGATAAAGTATATTCTTTTATTTATTGAAGGAATATGAATACCTGTAAATTATGAAAGATCAGTCTATTTGATTATTTAATTATAGCTTCTCCCTTCCAGCAAGAGGATTATCGCCGTCCTGATACCTTTGTTAGAAATGCATTTACAGGATTTGAAGACTGTAAAAAAATGTTTCTTATAGTAAAAGAAATATCTGTGGCTTGCTAAAAACTGATGGCAGATTACTCCCTGGAAATCCGTGGTCACAACAGTTACTGCTTCTTCAACCACTTATTTTTCGAAACATGGACAACCTATGCACTTTAATATTCAACTGCTTATTAGTTTTTGCCTTCATAATACACTTGTTTTTGCTAAGAGAAAGATACTTCAGGAATAAGCAAACATGCAGTGGTCCCCTCAGCACGTGGAAAAAAATTGGCTATTTGTTGAGAAGTTTTTAAAGACAAGCCTTAAGAGAGTTTCTTTGACAATTGCAGTTTGCGGGAACCTGACTGGAGGTTTTATAAAAAAATACTTAGGCATTTAAGTGTATAAAGAAAACCTAATAGTATTTTTCATAACTGATGAGTGACTTATTGTCTTAGTCAAAACCAGTATTTTTAAAATTAAACAGTCTGTTTCTTTTGAATCAGTGACTGGTGTCCTACATTATTAAAAACGTAATTTTCCAACATACCTAAGAATGACCATCCTTGAACTCTCAGCACCGTCCTTCTCCTCCCATGGAAACTGGTGAATATACCACATCAGAGTGGTAATTTCATTCTTAACTTCCCTACCCCGACATGTTAGATTTTGTAGGCCATACTAGCCCCTATTAAGGAACCTCCAGATGAACAGAGTACACTTACATTCCAGGTGAAATCCATCACATGCAGCTTCCACCTTGTTGGACCTGACTTGAAGCCATACCATTCTGAATCTAAACTATCCTGGTACTGAACTGAGTTTTCGAAAGTCCAAAAAAACCCTCTCATCTCTATACTCTTAAGTGAGTTTTCCAGTTCTACTTCACATTATGTGCTATTATCTCTGAGCTCACATATTGAAAGCTTCCTTCCTGCAGGTCTATCTGTGCCATGGTGCCTAGGAGTGAATTAGTTGAACCAAAATGGAAAATACAAGCAGGAATTAGAAATAGTTTGTATAGCTTTGCAACAATGCATTCAAATGACATATGGTTGATTTCCATCTTGGCCTCTTGACTTCTCTATGGACCCCCTATTCCTCCACATCTATCTTCTTGTCCACCATTAGATTGTGAGCTCCTCGGGGCAGGACCTGTAGCTTTTCTGTTTGGAAAAGACTCAAATTATTACAAGAAATAAATAATAATAGTGGAATACCTTAATATCATTTTTACTAGGTCAACTCTTGCAGAGACTTTTCTACTGTAGCTTCTCTGCTAAAAAATGGCATAAAGCCAGTGTGTCACATGTTGTCACAGATTTCTCTGTATCTCAGTTAACAGTCCTGATTTAATTTTTTTCATTCTTCATCATGGTTTGTAATATCTTGGAGTCCTAAGCTTACTACCCTTTCACTAGCCAAATTATAAACAAATGCTCCTTGCTTGAAAGAGCTTTCAATGCATTCCAGACGCATGGTTTCACTCCAGGCATAATGTGCCTGAGCAGGGTATTTATGATGCCACCAGCACCACTATCAGAACAAGTTAACTACCACAAGTCTAAGAGCTCTCCATATTATTCTGCCATCATAAGATGCTGTTCCTCCTGTGCATGAAGTTCACAACATGGAAAAAGCAAAGGACGGCTAACCTGAAACATCAGCCAAGCTGTCACATCATGACTCCACTGTACTGGGAGTCAGTCCAAGTCTTGGACTATAGATATAAGACAGAACAGCAAAGGCAGTGCAGGTGGGCAAAGTACTTTGGCAAAGTACTTCGGCATAGGGCTATGACACTGTATTGCACAGCAATAGGTGGTCAGTCTTTTGCTGTCTTTATTCTTTTACAACAAAATACTGAAATTAAGGTCTGATAAATAAAGCATACTTCAAATCAACACTGGGTCTATTTTTATGTGATTCTTAGGCATCAAAGCCTGACACCAATAAGGACCTGGTCCTATTCCATTTAAATTTAAAGGCAAACAAGCACCCCGTTCTTTGGAAACAGATAGGAACCTTGAACGTGTCCAGATTTGAAATGGTGGTGAATGCTTATTGCTTTGCAGACAGCCAAAAAACCCCTTCACATTGGATGCCTCCAAGAGGACATACTTGTCAAGAAAGATTTAGAAGTGAACAGATCAAGGTTTGTGACACCACAGCAGAGGCTTTCTTAAGTCTGTAAGTTTTTCAAAGCTAAACAATCTTTCTACTCAAGAGAAATAAAGGGTTCGAACCTACCCATCCTTGCCTGCAGCCTCCATTAACATCACTATAGGAGGAACACAAAAAACCTAAGTTACAAACCCATGTAAAAGGCAATCTTTAGAAGCAGAGCCTAAAATGATTAAATATTTCAATGAGTTAGAAAATGTAGGGGTTTAATCCCAATATTAGGTTATTCAGAATGTTCAGAAAACTTTTTTTGTTTTTTTAATGTCTTTATTTTTTAAGGACAGATGCTTCACTGGCCCCCAGGGGCAATGCTGTGGTGAAAGCCATGCATCAGAGCGTTCAAACTGCAAGATGCTGCGACCTGGCTGCAGGCTAACATGCTACCTGTATGTGGCAGAATACCACCAGAGTTCGATCCAGGTAGATGCCTCTCAGAAGGGAACCATGAATCTGCAGCTGGTTTTAATCTTGTTTCCTTGGTCAACACATCGAGACCATTACATTTTGACTGGTGTGGCCAAACACCTTATGCATACTGTTTCTGTGAGGCACTTGGCAGACAGAAACCTTTTATTTTTTTTTAATAGGTCAGGATTTAGTGAGAAATTCTATGACTTTCTGAGTTTTTCTGGGAATAAGTCGGGTCTAGTTACAGAACTGTATATCTTCATCATATCTGTAATTATTGAGAGTTGTAAAGGGTAAGAAAACTTCTAGTAGTTAGGACCCCAAAAATAGTTCAACAGAGTGATTGAAACAAGAATGTCTTCCTTCACAGCACACTTGGACTGATATTTCAGGAGGTCACTTTTTGTGTAGCTTCCTCACAGGAATAAAGCACAGACAAAAGATTAGTACAAATTATTATATGTCCATCTCAAATTCTACTATATATGTATTGCAGGCTGTAACATCCCACTTCCTCTCTGAACCTCAGATGAATATTTAATCAAATTCTGGGAAGTAGCACAAAGGAGAAACGAAGTGGATCATGTTTAAAGACTGTGATGAGGCAATGAGCTTTTGAATCCAGTTCAAAATACGTGGTATCTTCTGGGAATACAGAGGTACAAGTTGAATAACAACATAATCCATCTTAATTTGAAATCTCTTAAGCAATATCAACAGCTTTAGTCAGTAAAGCAACCTCACAAAAACAATAGTACTGGTGATGGGGTAGTGATTGCAGTAGTAGCAACAGTAGTAGCAGTAGTAAATATAAGTGTAATAATATCAATCCTATGCATTTGCCCCTTGGCAGTGGAACTCCTCAGTTCTAATCCCTGTCCTAAAATTAGCCTGTTTTCCATGTCAAGCAACCATTCAGTAACACCAGTAAACTGTCCCTTGGGAAAGCTGTCATCCAACATAAGTAGTCTAATCTCTAGACAAAAAAATCTTAACTTCTCTGTGTTTCAACTCTTTGAGCAGCTGAAACTTTTATTATGGACCTTGCATTCACTGCAGCAGTAGCAGATTAGAGAACCTGTGAGACGGTGTATTGTCTAGTTATTGGTATGCTTAAGTTATTGGACATACTCAAAAATAAAATGCTGCCGTTAAGGATGAGTTTGAACCTTCCAGATATGCAAAGGAATCGACCCCAATTCCACCAACTACTGATTTAGTGCTTGAGAAGATGCTTTATTTGTCTAAAAGAACAGAGCAGAGATATCTCCTTGTTAACATTAAAAAAACCAAAATACGTTGCAGCTTTCAACCTTCATGACCATAGGACTGTAAGAGAACTCAGTCATACAATATGCTTCTAATTTTATCACAGGTCCTTCCATCACATAATTCTCACTAAACGAATCAAATCCTTTGCTTTTGTTAAACATAGTTATGAAATGTTTATGAAATAAGTATTTCAACTGTTTATAATCATAGCCTTTAGGCAGCCAGTATCTTTTAACTTTATCATTTTTCTCTGACTCATGTCTGTTCTTCTGACTGTATTCTTCCTCCTTCAGCCTTGGGTTTCTTAGGGTATAGTTTAAACCAGTTATGCTATTCAAATTTTAACTAAAATTTTCTACTCTCTTAGTTGAATGTCATAGTTACAGTCATGTGCTGTGCAGCATTGGGTGTTGCATTGCTCAGTGCTAGTGTGGTCTTTTCTTTCTGGCCTTTGGTTCTTTGTAATCCAATACCCTTCTGCTGTGGAATTAAAGTGGTGTGTTAGGACACCAATGCATCTTTCCATTTCAAACACTATCCTTAGCATAAGATCAATTGTCTTTGACAAAGATCCTTACCTCCTTTGCACATTTCACACTGAGTTAAGAGAGCTATTTATAACTAGAAATGTAGCTTTCCAAGAGCTGATATATTAAATGAATACCACATGGCATTTATTCGGTATCCTTTCTCCCACTTCTCTTCTTTGACAATGCAATTGATGACCTTGTTGATAAATCAGTCTCTTAAAGGCAACATACTCACTGCTGCATTTTAAGGGTATAAGAACTGTGCTTGACATAGGCATGGAGGAAGTATACAAGATGCAAAATAGGGGGTTTCCAAAAAGACTGAGCCACCTTTAAATACCCTAATGCTTTCTAGTTACTAATTACCTTTACTGATGCTTTATAGTCTGGGAATTAGCAATGGAACAACACACATGCAGAAGTCATGGAAACTCTTCTACTGCATGGAATCAGGAGCTTGCATACGTTTTATTCACTGGAACCTGGAGAAGGTGGAGAGGTGGGCCTGTGCAAATCTCAACCAGGACAAGTGCAAGGTCCTGCACTTGGGTCTGGATAATCCTCGCTACCAATACAGCCTAGGAGATGATGTGATAGAGAGCAGCCCTGCAGAAAAGGACTTGAGGGTACTGATGGACAAAAAGCTGGATGTGAGCCATCAGTGTGCACTCGCAGGCTAGAAGACCAGCTGCATCCTGGCTTGCATCAAAAGAAGTGCGGCCAGCAAATCAAGAGAGGTGATCCTCCCTCTGTACTCTGTTCTGGTGAGACCTCATCTGGAGTACTATGTCCAGCTTGAACACAAGAATAACATGGACCTCCTGGAGAGGTTCCAAAGGAGGGCCACAAAGATAATCAGAGGGCTGGAGCACCTATTCTACAAAGACAATCTGAGAGAGTTGGGGTCGTTCAGCCAGGAGAAGAGAAAGCTCCGGGCTGATCTTGTAGTAGACTTCCAGTACCTGCAGGGCACCTACAGGAAAGCTGGAGAGGGACTGTAAGGGCGTGAAGTGACAGGATGAGGGGCAATGGTTTTAAACTAGAGCAGGGGAGGTTTATATTAGACATTGGGACGACATTCTTTACTATAAGGGTGGTGAGACACTGGCAAAAGTTGCCCAAAGAGGTGGTGGAGGCCTAGTCACTGGAGGCATTCAAAGTTAGGCTTGATGATGCTCTGAGCAATCTGATACAGCAAGCTGATCTGTGTACTCCAGGGGGGTTGGACTAGATGTCCTTTAAAAGTCCATTCCAACCTAACACATCCTAAGACTCTATTCCATGATTCTGTGAACTGAAAAAGTAAGAATAGTCCTATATATATTTGCTTCATGTGCTCAACTTTTAAATAAAACAAGGCACTCAAAATAAAATTATTCCATGAATGTTTAAATAGGCAATAAAAGTCCATGGCTAATGAGGAACACAAAATAACCTTGCAGAAATCCATGTGTTTCAATTTAGTAGATTAGTGAAAAGATTTTTTTCTCCTGTAATAGAATTTTTTAATAGATTTAAATGCTGTTAAAAATCAAAACAAAACCAAAAAATCCCAAATGAAAATATCCATACTTTTCAAATTTCAAAGATTTATGGGTTTTCTTAGGATAATTAATATCCTAAGAACATCCAAAAGCATTGAGGTAACCTTTCATAAATTTAATGGACAGCATATACTGTTCCTTAAATGTGGCCAAGTGACAATAGTAACTGCAAAAGAACCCATTCTAGTTAATGACTAAAGTTTTTAGTATGCAAAATGCAATTTACAAGGTGGGAGATGCTTACATTCCCATCTTCTGAAAGTGTCAAGTATCTCTTAGATACATACACATTGGAGAAGATCATGAAATCCTATCCAAATGCTTATTCCTGCAATAATAATTCATTTTTTTCCCTCTCATCTACTTATCTAATAATTTGTTTTTACAGAGAATGTATTGCTTCCCCAATAAAGAAGATACCTTTCACTTTTCCACTACATATTTCTGAAAGTAGCCAGTAAGACTCAATAGTGCAATATTTTTTGTTGCATCATGGTATATAAACATAGGATTACAGGTTAGTTTACTAGGGAATAATATAAATTATTTTGTCTGGATTAATTACATGTGGTATTGAGAGATATCATTCAGCCACATCACAAACATGAATACCCATAAACACCTGCCAAAGCACGGAAATAATCTTTCTCCATTGCTAATTTCACTGAATCCAGTTCTACCTCAAGAAAAAAAGCAAAAAAGATCATTGAAAGAGATATTTTTTTACAAAATTTGGCTTAGTGTCAATTCAATTTTATTAAGTAAAATTAAATTGTTGTTTTATTCAGCATCCATTTTTTAAAAAATTACAGTTTCTTCTTTGGTCTGCTTTGAAAGATACATAGACTTTGTATTAAATAATTAATAAGAATTTAATTAACTAAGAGATCGCAAATCAGGAGACTATTAAGGGAGATCTCATCTTAGGACTGGTTCTACTGATTTTATTTTTACAGAATTGTTACTTCCCAATATATAGAAGTCACATAACATTTCCCAAATGAATTTACAGTCCTTGAATTATGTGCCCCAGATCTGAAATGGAGAAACTGTCAGGATTTTGGGCTCAGAAAATGTGCTGTTGGGAGATATTAGTTGTCAGGTTTAGCATAAGTGTTGCCATAACTAGCTTAGCATAAGCGGATAAATTTGCTGAAACCTTAGGCCACAAACTATGAACTTTCACACAGACATATTGAACTTCTGTGGAACTTTGGTCTAGCTAAGTAAAAAAAGGCCCCAGAGCCAGCTCCAAGCAAGACACTGCTACAAGTATCAGCAGAAGCTGCAACCTTGGAGTTTAGAAAAGAAACAGCCCACATAGAGACAAAGGACCAAAGTGAGAATGGGAAGACCCCATACCCTAATATTACTATTGGTCTGAACTGTCACATGAGGAGAGAGGAAGTTAGATTATAAAGGTATAATTTCCCAGGGATTTCTTTGTTGGGGGTACCTCTGCAGAGGCATCCATCTCTAGCTGTTACGACTGCTGTACCACCTAGATAAATTATCTCATGGGACTTATGGCCTGAATCTCTGCTTTGGGAAGTCTAGGGTCAACAAATTTCCTTATCAGTACTCTGCTCATTTCAAAACTGCAATCATTTGCTTTTGGGAGAGAGGCCCATTGGATATTATTTATAGTCATTTAACAGTTATGTCCAAAGAATAATAACAATAATACAAAAAATAGAAGCACACAATATATACTGGAAAACCAGAGAGAATAATCCATGTTTCAGTATTTAGGCAGCAGACCTCTGTCTAAAACAGGCTAATCCAAAACATCAGTCCAAACATCCAGATTTTTAAAAAGTCACACTCAAACCTACATCTGGTCCAAATTTCCCCAGAGAAATGAATACTGAAAAAGTACATTCATTAAGGACCATGTATGGTGCGGAAAGAGCACTTCATTTTGGGAGCTACTTCTTTGTTTGTTTGTTTGTTTTCTATTTCTGCTGAACATGAGTAACCTCTGAAACCTGAAATATTCCCACACACTCACACCCTGGAGCTGATGAAGAGAGAACCAGATGTATGATACTGAGCCAAGATTTATCCAGCATGGTCAGGATAAGTAAGTGATGAAAGACCATGTGAAAAAAATTACAAACCTGAAACTGGATGTTAGTATTGCAAAATACAGAAGTTTTCATAAGAAACTAGGAAAAACACAATTTCCCTGGGAAATCAATTTTCCATATAAAGACAATACTAAAAACTCATCTGAAGTATTCACATTAGTCCACTTCTGAAATCTCACCTGGGAGTTGCTCACTGAACGTCTGTGAACATGTCATGGGTGTCCAAGAAAGCAAGATAATAATGACTTATGTTATCTCCTAACTATGTCAAAGTGATTCTTCAAACTGGAGCAACATTTCTGGCTTTATTTTGGCTTACTTCCCTCTCTGGCCTGTTGTGTTTGTTTGGGTTTTTTTCTCAGTTTGAAAAGCATAAAAGAGCTACAACTGGAAGAAAGACTTCAGATGAGAGTAACTATCCCATTAAATAGAGGTAATGATTCATTACAGAGATAGGTACATTGCATAGAAAGATGAAATAACACCTCTCTCTCCATCTATTCATGATAACAGATATTCTGGGAAATTTAGAAGTAAATTACAACAATACTATTATGTATTCTTGCTGCATCTACAGGCAAAGACTGCTGCCTATTGGAAATATTTATACCTGCAGCTGCTGCAGTTGGACATGAGGCTGAGCTACATGGTATGAATAGGAGAGCTATACCTCAGCTCCCACACCATCTGAGTGGGAATAGCTGTAGTGGACAGAATTTATGTGGAAAGCACAGCATGTTAAGTCATGTCCTCAGCACCCGCTTCAGGAATCACAGAAATTCATTCAATGGTTCCTTGCAATCATTTCAATCAGTAAATGGCATAGATGACCAATACACACACTTCTACGTTCACTTTCTTCCTTTCTTTTCCAGGCTTCTTTCTGATATTTCAAATTCTCTTCCCTTCTGATTCTATCTGTATTCATTATTGACTCATCATCCCTCTTAATTCAGTCCTTCAGCATCTCTTTCTCTTCCTCTTCCAACATTCTTTGCCCTGTTTTCACATCTCCTAGGGTTTTTTGCATATTTTCTTTCCCTCTTTTGTTCACTCAATCAAACCATTCAATCCTACATGATTTCTGAACTAGTGTGCTCACTCTTCCTATATCACAAAAAAAAAAAAAGGCAACAACCTTTCAACCTAATTAATCTGTTATCCATCTTACATGTTGCAGGACCCAAAATACAGATTTTTTTTAAAACTCATTTGTTAGTATTGTGAGGCAGAACATTAGAATGCTAAAAACCACTTTTTGTGCTGGTGGTCATCATATGACATGACTTTTTTTGGCTGACTTAGGATCATGATGCATGAAACAGACACTAGAGATATTGAAGAGTGTTCAAAGCGCTTTAGCTGAAAGTGAGGAAAAATCATATCCAGCCAGAACTGCAGTTGGAATTTACATCTGGTTTGTTTTGGTTAAGACATTTAGTCTGCTACACCTACTCACACAATAGGGACATCTGTTTTTTAATGATGATAAACAATGAGGATTTAGGATTGTATTTCATCATTGAAATTTCCAGTTTGGGGCCTATTTTGTGTTTTACGCCTCCCTGTATGAGGTTCATACTGATGCTTTCAGACAGAACTGTTTCACTTAATGGAAGGAGAAGTGAAGATGTAGATGACTAAAGCATTCCCACCACTTGCAAGAAAATTTACTAACTGATCTTCTATTTTAACCTTGTAAAGTACAATATGAAAACCATAGAAAACATTAAAGTGAAATAACTTTTTGTTTATTTGCTATGAAAGAGTTTTTGCTTTTCAGCTCTTTCCCAGAAATGTTCTATTCTTCCACTTCTTGGGAATATCTTGTATTTTAATAGTGGATTTTCTGATCTTAATCATGTTTTGTTTGCTAATCGTGACCTTGTGATCTTTGTATTTTTCCAGTAGATGACTTGGACATGTTTAGGATACGCTTTTGATTTGGCATCAGGGCAGTGAACAAGCATATATTTTTAATACCCAAGCATGCTTCCTAAGGCTTACACCATCTCTTTTCACAGAGCTCCCTGGAACAATTACAGCAGAGGAGAAGCTAACATTTGCTTTACTGTTCCAGGACCTTATTAACTAAATATTGAAAATTAAGTACTGCACTGCTATAAAGAGTATCCAGTCACTTCAGCTACTCTGGGGAAAACTGAAGGGGCAAAGGGGAAGGAGGTGTTTCCCTCTGGCTTGGACTCCTAGGTGAGGACTGGCCTTATTTCCAAAATATTGGTAAACCTATTTTAGAGGGCAGTCAGCTCAGAAGAGCCTGCTTCAACTCTTCTCTCTCTGAAGTACACATCTACAAAAACACTGTCCATATCTCAAGGATCATAAGTAGTCTGGAGAAGCTTTCCACTCCTAGGTGAACTACATACTGTAAAAGAAGACCAGATGCTCCAAACCCCAGCTAAGCACCCTGAACAGTTTCTCCATTTCTTCTTATCAAAAATCATTATTTATAAAGTAGTACAAATCTCACAGAAGAACCTAATAAAAATTCTTATTACCATAAATTAGTCTGGTGGATTTGACATTCATCCCAGCTACAACACAGAGTTTTCTGGCGTTTATCATGGTATTGTCAGCAGCAAGCACCTAGGTCTTCTCCCAATACTGGAGTTTTCTCAGCATTAATCTACTCTGATATGAATGGCTAACCATAACCCAGACCTAGCTGGGAAAATACTTGGCTTACCAAGATCTTGTGTCCCTCTGGCACAACAGACTTGAAGCTGCAGCTTAGCCCAGGCTGCAGAGCGTACTTCATTTGCAAAACAGGTAGACACTGACCGGCCACTGTGACTTTGTCAGCAGCACCTCCACCATGAACTTGAGCCCACAAATATTTCTGGAAGCCTCCCAGCCCCACCCACTAAATCCTTGGGAACGCAAATATATCAGAAGTTCAGCATTCATTTCAGTCCCATAGCAAAAAATTAAAAGTGGATTACAATTGTTTCTCCCTTGTCCGTGTTTCTTTCTGCCTTGAGCAAATTCAGGGAATTGATGTCTAGTATTCTGAGAGCAAGGAGGAGAAAAGCAACCTCAGAGGTGATTTTGGTGACTAGCAATTATTGCTGCATTCATGTTTTAGTTGCCCATTAGTTTTTGGTGGCTTAGTCTTGATGCTTATCATAAACTGCTTGTTACCTATTGTTAATACTTCAGTGTTGCAAAACCTCAGATTGAATTCTCAGACCTTTGCAGAGAATGTACAAACCCCAGGTAAAATTATGGTAAATAAACATTTCAGAACATCAAACAGTAGTCTGAAATATGTTCACAGTACAGGAATGCTTTTTAAATTAGACAGGATAAAATGATTGTAAAGCAAAATAAATTTTACTTTAGCATTTTACAAAATAAATTTTACAAAAATACAAATAATTTTTTTAAAAACCCACTAAAAACTGAAGTATTGGAGTAAGTTTATAGGTCTGAGTTAAACACAATAAAGTCTAAAAACAATTTCCAAAACACTTTTAGGTCAGAAACAAAAAAAAAAAAGTTGACTTCCCATACCTGCAATAACTTAACCTGAAAAAAAAGACTTCTCTTTGTTTAAAACAAAAATTTAACATAAATTAGTTTTAAATTCTACTCTTCCTCAGTCATATTTATTTCAGAAAACTTTGATATTTCAGAAAATTTTTTGCAAATTTTTGGTTTTTTTTCCTGCTCTTGAAAAACCTTATTTTTACCAGGAGCAAACAGTCCTTTATCTGCAAACACCACCATGCTTTTCCAACGTAGAAAGCTGCAGGCTTCAGCTCTGACTCTTTGTGGCTGTCATGGATTTGTGCTAAATAGTTTGTTGTGATGTTTCTGAGTTTTTTCCTTTAGCACAAAGTGCTCCCCAAGCCTCAGAGGAAAGTCTGAAATGTGAAATATAGTCACTCTTTACAAAAAAGGCTCCAGAAATTTCTGAACACTGTTTTATTTGTACTTTCTAACAGGGCTTAATTCTACCTTTATAATGAAATTATTCACAATGTATTTGTTCTCACATCCCTAGGGACATACAGGAGTCTAGAATGATGGTGATTTGGGCTCTTTTCTCTCTACATTGTATGGCACAGAATTTTGCTCCTTACTCCAGGTCTACTTATAGGTAATTGTTAAAGTAAACCACGATCAATCCACTGCCATGCTCAGAATTCATCTGCAGGTCCAATATGCCATGTATCAAAACTAGTATCAGGACTGTGAATGCCCTGTACTGTTCTGTGTTGCAAACACACAGACATAACATTTCAGCTTTTAGCAACACTACTTTTTAAACCCATTTACTTCTTCTCTATTTATACTTTCCTCTCAGCTTACAAGCAATTTATCTGGGGCACCAGTACTGGGATAATATTAAGGATGATTATAGATTTGAGCTCATCATCTTCTGGAATAAGCATTTCAATTAATCCTCAGATGTTATGATGACATTTAAAGCTTTCCTTAAGTATAAAAAAAAAAGTTGGTCAAGCTTTCATTTGTTTGTTGCCTGCTTTCTTCTGATCACTGATTCAGTTTTGTGTAAGAGATTGCAAAGGAAACTACACTATACTACACACACCAAACAAATAGCCTTGCATATTTTAATGATATCTGATTCCCATTGTGAGTAAAGAGTGAGTACAACCCTGTAACTGGCAAACATAGGGCTTAGCAGACTGATCCTACTGTTAAAATGGGAAAGAGAACAAGAAGATATTGCAATAAGGTCTCCATAACAGTTTTTATTTGTCATAGGTATGGAAAAAAAATCATTAGTTGGGAAAAGGATTTCAGGGAATTTTTATACCTATCTATTAGATTACCAGTTCCCCTATAAAACAGTGGTAAGAAAAAAAAAAAAAGACTAGAGTATTTTTGAGTGATACAATTTAAATTTTATCCTGTGTTCATCAGACACTGTCTGAACTGTTATGAGTTTCTGATGCAGTACCCGAGAAAGCCACAGCAGGTGAGATCCTCTTTAACATATATACCCTATCAAAGTATTGAGTTGAGAAGACTCCCTAGGATTATTTCCTTTTAAAAAATATAATGTGGACTTTGAATCGGGTTTTTCCCAGTTTACATGCAGCATTTTAGCATGTGAATATCAATTTACCTTGCAGTTATAATTCACAAAAAATATTTACATTATTATTTCCCTTATTGCTTAGACCATACATTCCCTGATAGCTTATTTAAATTATTTAAAATGAAACAGAACACAATTTGGGCTATTGATTGTACATAAGTAGTTTTTTTGTGTGTACTTAATATCCAAACCTGAACTGTCTGGTTCGTGATTAGCTCTGATGAGTCAGTCAAGATTCATAGTGGCTGATCCTTGTTACGCTTTCACTGATCTAAGACAAAGCAGTCAGTCTTCCAAGAAGCTTTTAATGTTTGTACACATCTACAAAGTATTTTAGTGAGTCAGCTTTAAATAGTTTTTTGGAAACAA
Organism: Laterallus jamaicensis coturniculus; assembly: GCA_022605575.1. Lineage (NCBI taxonomy): Eukaryota > Metazoa > Chordata > Aves > Gruiformes > Rallidae > Laterallus > Laterallus jamaicensis. The sequence goes on from JAKCOX010000012.1 coordinate 6,379,203, forward strand.
ATTTCTCCTAAATTTGTGAGATTTAATTTTGTTTTTTAAAAAAGTGTTCAGATAACTCTAGTACTTATTTATTGGAACACATTTTGGTTTGGCTTAAGGTCCATGTCTGCCTTTTGGGTCTAGGAGAAGATTATGTAGGAGTAATAAAAAATTAGCCACAGCAATTTAAACATGCTTAAAATACAGTTTCATTTTGATCAAGTCTGTATCTAAGAAGCTGGAGTCTGGAGTATCGAAAGGCCAATTTAAAACACTTAAAATTGAACAATTATACACGCTGAAGGTTTCTGGTTTTATATCCTGATTTCATAGGACATGTAATGTGAAGCACCCTTTCTACATCTGTAAGGGGGAATGAAAGGTCCATTACAGGCCTTATAGTAACATGACATTGGGCTTAAAGCTACCAAGCACGAAGAATAATGATTGAAATTCTTTCATGTATATAAGCTTTCATGCTTCGATCTCCTGGGTTCTGTTGCCACTTGATAAATGATAAAATGATTGTTGAACTTTTACATCCCTGGTTCATCAGTTCACGGAAACAAGAAAAAGCACATTCTGCTCTACACGAGTCAGCTGAATCTCTATAGATAATTCTGGAAAGAACTTAGATAACTGGAGCTTTTTAAGGTGATATATTTAATGGAAGGGTGTAAAAACAACAGATAGTGGTACATAATAAATGGTCAAGGGGCAATGACCAAAAACTGTGATACAGGACACTCCAAGAGAAAGGGGTTTCACTGTGAGAGTGGTCAAACACTGGAACTGGTTTCCCAGAGAGACTGCGGCATCTCCATCCCTGGAGATATTCAAAACCTGACTGGACACAGCTCTGAGCAACCTGCTCTGAGAAGAGGACTGGATGGAAGTGATCTCCATATGGGCCTTCCTGCCTCATCCTTTTCTAGCTCTAATCTTTTAACTGAAGAACTTGAAATTTAAACAGTACAACTGGAAGAACTGCAGTATGAATGTAACTTCTCCACTGACAATTTCATTGATGATTTTTTTTTTAGATTTGCAATGCATCGAATTTCTGGAAGCATCCAACAAGAAAACTTGAAAGAATGAAGACTATTCTTGTAGACAGTCCAAAAATTAAGTTCTCACCTCATTTTTTCACCACTGCTTGCTGATGCGGGCAACTCTGTGGTAAACACCACCAGGTTGTAAAGCCTGCAATATACCACTGAACAGTACACACAACATGTGCCTCTGAGGTGAGGGAAACCACATAACCAGTCCAAAGCTTGTCCGCACCATCCACCCTTGAGAGGTCTGTGTCTAACATGATCAATTCACACTGCATGAGAACAAGCCCTTGATACAGGAGATGGAAGGGGTAGTAGTAAAGCACCTGATTCATCCTGTCTGTGGGATCCTGTGAGTGCATTGCCATGTGATTTTTTATTAAGGAGGGTGGGCACAGTAAGAATTTTGCACATCTAAGGAGGTTAAGATGCATACAACAGTTTTAAACTCCATGGTATTTCTATTGTGGCAGACTATACTTTCCAGATGGTCTGTAAGCATTGCCACAAGTATATAGTAACACAGTTGTTAAAGTAACTATTATTTACTTTATAAACAACAATGACTCATTTAAAAATCTTGTTATTTATGATATCAGAGGATACTTATTCACTTCCTATAGGACCCTTGCCACAGTTAACTGTAGCTTTTCTTTGAGTCATTACTTTCATTCCTGTAGCTGCAGTCCTTAGAGAAAAGTTTACTTCACCAATCACTTACTTGATAAGGCTATAATGTATAAAACAAAGGAAAGAAAACTTTCTGTTCGGGAACATAATCTTCTTTAGTACAGTAGCTGCCTTTGAAATTCCTTTTAAATGTTTATGCATGGTCATTTATTTTTAATATGAGCAAACCACGACTCAGCTATAAAGCTGAAGAGCAAAATAAGCTAGTTTATTTTTAAAAACTGTTTGCTATATTTAGGGGTGTTTGTCTGAAAATAATTCTAATACTCAAGTATAAAATATTTAACCATGAGACTTCCTTTTTTTTTTTTTTAATTCAACTCATAACAAACTGCCACTAGATTAATTTTTTTTAATGACAAAAAGAACTCTTCTTTCTTTTGTTTGGTTTGTGTGTTAGGTTTATCTTCAGGTTTGTTTTCTCCTTTCCATGATACCTATCAACACTTATGACATACAGTAAGTAGATAAAGGGTAAATGCAAGGCATCTGATTCAACTGCTGCATTCAGTTTCCATTTATAATTTCCTAGTCCCAAGCCATAGCACTGGCCCAGACTCAAGGAAGGGCAGCTTTATCAGTTCTCAGTAGTCCCAAAGGGCTAAGCAACATAATCCAAATGCAGTTCTCTACAGACAGAGCTCCTCAGCCAATGCGTTTACTCTGAGGGCAGTAAAAATAATGTCAGCAGAGCTGTCTGGTTACTGTTCACAGTCCCTTGATGCTTCCTAGGACAGGAATGTTTTGCCTTCCCTGGAAGTGACTTTGAATACAGACAGTGAGCATCATTCAGCACCTCCCATTTCTACGTCCAGTGTAAGACAAAAACATTGTACTCACACAAGGACATGAACATGTTGCAACCACATCAATACTCCTTATTGAATAAAAGAATTCACGTTTTTTGATGCTGGTCACTCTGTGGTTACTCTCAAATAGTAAATAACACGAATGATCTTCCATCTTTATCTTATTTTACTGTCAAACTTTTTCACATTTTCATTCATTATGAATAGGGGTTATTTACTTAGGAAATAATCTTTCAAAATTTAAGAATTCTCTTAAGGATTTCAAGCATGAGATATTGTTCAGAACTGGAAGGTGGCAGCTGAAATAACTTTCCCTGTGTTCCCCACATAAACACAAACACACATCACACACACTAAGGCTCACATCCTGCCTCTGCAACAGGTGCCGAAAACATCGTCATAATTCAGGACCAGTACAAACTGCCTCAGCTGTGTTTGCTGGATGTGTTCTACCAAAATTACTTTCCATAATCATTCTCTGAAATCCACCAAATTAATATTTGCTGTTTCCAGAAGCTGTTTCTGCAAAACAACCTTGCCTGCAGAAACTACAACATCTGGAATCTTATGTCTTTAGATATTCGGGACTGTTAGACCTCAACTGCATAGGAAAATAAATAAAGCAATGTTTGGGAACTAAATATGTGCCATAAATTGACTGATTTGTTGAAATACATGCACATGTGTAAATTTTCATTTGATAAACCATACAAATCCCAGGTAAGCTGCTAAAAAGGCACCTTCTGAGAATCTCTGTACTGAGAAAGTCAAATTAATCATAGCCTTATGCAGAAGAAAAGCCGTCAAGAAATCTTGCGATTTAAATCCAAACAAATTCACTTTTGTCTTCAAACACAAATAATTAAAATGAAAGACTAAAAATTTTATGTGAAGAGTCAAATCTTTCCTACGGTATAAAACATTAATTCTTGAGACAGGTAATACTATACATATCTTAGAATCACAGGATCATTAAAGTTGGAAAAGACCTCAAAGATCATCTAGTCCAACTGTCCCCCTACCACTTATATTACTAACCAAACCATGTCCCTAAGTACCTCATCCAACCTTTCCTTGAACACTGCAAGGGATGGTGACTCCACCACCTCCCTGGGCAACCTATTCCAATGCCTAATCACTCTTTCTGAGAAGAAATTTCTCCTAATTTCTACCCCGAAACCTCCCCTGGTGCCACTTGCAGTCATTCCCTCTTGTCCTATTGCTACTTATCTGTGAGAAGAGGTTGACCCCCAGCTCACCACAACCTCCTTTCAGGTAGTTGTAGAGAGCAACAGGTTAAACAGTCCCAGTTCAATACTATACATATTCAACTGTTCACCATGAATATTCAGGAAAATAAATATGCGCCACTCCTCTCAGCAAAAGGTTATCCAGGAGGTTTTTGGCAAACAGCCTTCCAATTCCACCCTTCCTCCTAGTCTGAAGCAACACATAGTGTGATGACAGACACACACCCGTAAACTGCATGCAGGTTTATTTCCTACCCACTTCAACAATCCTTATCACACCAGAGGGAGCTGTGTGAAGTAGGAGGCCTTAAGTGTTTTTAAGCAATGGTGTGACAAATGGGCAAAGTGTTTGGAAGTGCTGCTAAATATGACAGAGCAAATCAGTGCTAGATTAATGGTTGGACTCAATGAACTTAGATATTGGTCTTTTCCAACCTAAATGATTCTATGTTTACATTTTTTTTGCTATTAACCTTTATGCCTATACTATCTGCTAGAAACAAAGATCAGTTTTAATATCCCCAGGATTGCTGTTCTCCCGTTTTTTTCCTCCTTATCCTATTTAACTCCAGGTTTTAATTACTCATGGAGGATTATCATATCCAAATTAAGACCTGTGTGAGCAGAACATAGGAAGAAACTCTAAATTAATTTAGACACCACCTTACATTACAAAGGGAACCCTGGAACTGATGATTACTCACGCTAGAATTATCTAGTATTACTCAACCTAAAACTGGAGCTTATTATTCAGTTAGAAGTAACATAAGACATAATATTGTCCAAGTATTGCTCCATACAACTTTGATGACACGTTTTTATCAAGACCAAGCAGCGTAAAACTGGTCAAATGTAGGCATCTAAAAAAAACCCCATCCAGATTCACTCCCAGGAGCTCTGCGTGCTCAGCTCAGTAGAAACCGCTTTTCATGAAAGCACGTGGCCACAATACCATTATGCTCTAGTCAATTTTCTATAATATAAATTCTACAGACAGAACCAGATGATACACATGTACCAACCACAGTATGCTTTGTGAGTGGTGTATAGCGTAGAAAATCATATTATACTTTGAATGAATCATAGAATCACAGAACGCTTTGGGTTGGAAGGGGCCTCAAAGATCATTTAGCTCCAACCCCCTGCTATGAGCAGGGACACGGTCCACTAGTCCAGGTTGCCCAAAGCTCCATCCAACCTGGCCTTGAACAGTGCCAGGGACGGGGCAGCCACAGCTTCTCTGAGCAGCCTGTCACAGTTTCTCACCACTCTCATAGTAAAGAATTTCTTCCCAACGTTTAAACTAAACCTGCTGTGGTGGTTTTGGCCCTAGCCAGAGGCCAAATACCCACCAAGCCACTCGCTCACTTCCCCCTTCAGCCAAAAAAGGGAGAAAATAGATATTGGGAGGCTTAGGACCTGAGATAAGGACAGAGGGATCACCCTCCAATTAGTGCAATGGGCAAAACAGACTCAGCACAGAATAAAGGAATGTGATTTATTACTACTACAACTAATACATCCAGTGAACCGGAACGAGATAAGAAGTGGCCAGGTCTTAAAGCACCTTCCCCCCACCCCTCACTTCTTAGCACACTTAAACCTCATCCTGATTTTACTCCCTTCTTCCCCCCCCGACATGGTGACATGGTGCAGGGAGGGGCAGGGAATGGGCAGTGGGGTTCCGGCGATTCCTCACTAGCTGCTTCTCTTCCCAAAATCTTAACGCTTCTCCTTCCCCCCACCCCTCGCCTCTTCGCACTCTTGACTTTAATCATAGATCTGCTCCCTTCATCCCTCCCCTCACAGCACAGGGAGGGGCAGGGAATGGGGAGTGGGGGATTTCAGTCCATTCCTCCCCAGTTGCCTTCCATCTCAGCTGGGGGAGGGCATTCCACACACACATATACTTCCCCTGCAGCGCCATATGGTCCCACCCACGTGAGAGTCATATCCATGAACTTCTGCAGCGTGAGTCCTCTCTATCGGGGAGCCATCTCCTCACCACAGGCCTCTCAGCAGGACTCCTCTCCATAGGGTGCTGACATCCAGGTCCAGACCCCCTGGCCTGGTCCCCTGCAAAGTCACAAGTCCCCTGGCAAACCTGCTCAGGCGTGGATCAATCTTCACAGGGCATAGATGTCTCTGCTCCCTGTCCTCATCCATGGGCTTCAGGAGGACACCTGTTTCACCATGGGCTTCACCACGAGCTGCAGGGGAAACTCTCTTTTCGCATTCTTCACCCCCCCCTGCCTCCTGCAGGCCTGGCCTTGGTGTCTGTGCAGCTTGTTACATCTTCTCTCTCCTGCTCCAGTGGCAAAGTGCGCCTGCCAGCAGTTTTGTTTTCTCCTATATGTGATTCACAGAGGTGCTATGACCAGCTCTGATAGGCCCAGTCTTGAATTTGGCCTTGAATTGAACATGTTTTCAAAATATGGGGCTTGCAGAAAGCTGTTACTGTGGCTTACAAAAGCCACCGAAGCAGCACAGCTACACAAAACTGCAACACCTACCCTCTTTCAGTTTGAAGCCATTCCCTCTTGTCCTATCACTACAATCCCTGATGAACAGCCTGTCTCCCATATGTAAATATCTTCATTGTAACTTGCAGTGCACTGGTAAAGTGGCTTAAATTAAGTTTAGTGGGTTAAATTGTGCAGGTAAAAGGCCATCAAACATCAAACTTTCTCCTTCTCTCAGTCCAATGGAAGTATCTGCCTTACATTTTAAGGAAATTATATTGTTAACTTACTGTTTAAATGAACAATCCAGGACTTCTTGGAAGATAAGTAAGAGAGGTATTATTAGAGCATGGTCCTTCCGAAACTAAATTAAGACAACTGGACATCCTCATTTCATTCCATTAAATGTAAAAAACCTTTAGGCATATAACTTTAAATGTCTAAACTAGAGGAGATTAATGCTACTTTCCCCCCCAAAAAACCCACAATTATGCTTTTTCAACATCAGACACTGAAGTCATCAAAACTGTCTAAATGTTCATGCTTGCAAAAAATATTTTTTCTTGTTCTGTACATACTTTTCAACCAGACTTGTCACAACAGTCCATCTACACAGCTAAAAATAGCAATTATTTTATGTTGTGTCTACTCATCATTATCACCTCTTTGCCAATAATGCACTTTTCCATTTGAAATTAAATATATCGATGACAGATAAAATCAGCACATTCAGATTAGGAGCTTTTCCATCCTGATTCAGAAGTAATAGACTTCAAAATTCTTGTCTGAAGAAGAAAACCTCAAGGCTATTTTAATTGCAAAATAATTATTGAACCATCCAACTTGCTCAGTAAGGAACCCAGTTTGTACCACTGCTGCTGAAAGGCTATTTGTGTCTTTTCAGAGAAGAGCCTCACAAGAGACCTCTTTTCCTGACGCTGATACAGAAACCCTCTTAAAAACCAAAACATACCTGTATAAGAGTCAAAATCCATCATAAAAACAAAACATACAGACACACAGAAAAGACTAAAAATCAATTAGTAGTGGGAAACGTTTATCTTTGCAATCAAAGCTATGAAATTGCTATCGGTATTATTGCTCATTGGTCCATGACTATTTTCCTTCTCTGTCTATAAATACAAAGCAGCTGTGTTGTTAGTCACCAGCTGATAAAACTTGGGGAAACTGTATGAAGCTATGACAGGGAAGGTTTAGGTTAGATACCAGGAAGAGGTTCCTTACTGAGAGGGTGGTTGGGCGCTGGAACAGGCTCCCCAGGGAAGTGGTCACAGTTGAGTTCAAGAAGTATCAGAATGATGCCCTCAGTCTCATGCGCTGACTTGGCTGGCCCTGTGTGAAGCCAGGAGTTGGACTCGATGTCCTTATGGGTCCCTTCCAACTCAAGCAAAACTGAAGCAAAGAAGGCATTCAGTAACTCCACCTTCTCTGTATCTCCCATTGTCAAGGCACCTGTCTCATTCAGCAGTTGGGCCCACCTTTTCCTAGTCTTCCTTTTGCTAACCCATGGGATTCCCCCATCATAGTTGGGTTTCTTCCCATGTGTGGGAGTGCATCTTCTAAGTTGCTAAATAAGATATAGAAAGTTTGTCACTCAGTGCTTTACAAATCTGGCATCCATTGAAAGTCAATAGAATATGTTATTACTTTGTGCTTTACCAGTTATAACTGGATTCATAAACATTTCTATTTGTATTGGTAGCATCTAAGAAGCTTATCATTTGAACATCATTAAGACTGATCAATCAAAAGTCCGAGTTTTAGATGAATTGTAGCTACTGGTCATTTGCTTCCATAGCCTGGAAATCAGTCAAATAATAAATACATTTTCTGCTCTTGATGCTCCACAACAGTCAGAAGCACTGAAGTGAGAAAGTCACAGTCTAGTTGCTTGAAGAGGTGGTTGCCATGTGTCTAATGGTTTATTAGTTATAATTTAATTAAAAGTATATTCAGTGGAGTTAAAGGTTATTTAATGATCAGACAGATTTTTACCATCTGGAGTTTATTGCTTAGTAGTATAATGACATCATGTGTACTGCAAAATGTATAAATTTACCTAGTCATTCAAACAATCTGGTATAAAATTTTATACATGATTGAAAAGGAAAAGCTATCCCTCACACAAAAAATACATGTCCTTTTGCAACAGGTGTTTTCAAGGAAGATACTTCTGGCATCCAAGATACATAGTACAGTGTTTGGGCTTACTCTTTATTATTTTAGGTGATAGAAAAAATTATTAAACTTTTTTTCAGAGACAGAAGAATCAAACAGGAATTGTTTTCAGTGGCATAACAATGTAGTAAATTTATATGTAGATTTTTCTTTGAACTTTCAAAAATCTGATCTTTTATGGCTGTAGATGCTTGTTTTCTTCCATGTTTTTTACTCCTAAAAGCAAACATTACAGTATAATTCCATTTAATTCAGCATTTCTGCAGCAAGGGATTATCTGATACTGAAATGCTTGTTTGTGGTGAATACAAGTGAGCTCATCAGGCAGGTAGTGACTTTACCTATTGCGCCTGTCTCTTAGGGGGATGATGTTGGAACCAGTGTCAATGCCAAACCACAGCAATAAAGTGTGTCATGTACTTCAAGTGTTCTGCAACCACCACAAAACAGGTGGGAATCACACAAAAATATAGATAAGGTCCTTATAACATGAAAAGTGACCACTCAAGCGACTAACTCTTGGCCCTTCACAATATATTCATGAATTTATTAGTTCAAACAGGGCTGGTTTCAAAAGATTGATTTGTAAGTAAGCAGTAAGCCTGTTTTGTGAAGCTATGGGTCGTTCAGTGCAGTTAAGGGTAATAAAAGTGATTCTGTCATTTTGATTAAGCTTGATTCTGAATACAATAACCCCTCCCCCGGTGATTAAGCTAAATAAAGTATTTCAAAAACCACTGGGTTGTATTGCTATGGTAACCCACTGAACTACTGAAATAATAATTATGTGCCTGGCATTATGCATAAAGGTTTTATTTTCCCTCCAAAACGCAATACTGATACACTTAATCATTTCCTCAACTCTTTCTCCACATCAGGGAGAAAATCGGTTTTCTCTAACCTCACAGCATAAAATCTACTGAATTGTCAAGAAATATTATGCTCTGCATGGGTTTGTTTGTGTAATTTTTCCTTATAAGTCTGTGACGGAAAGACACTCGGGTGCAGTTTTTTAAAAATAAAAAATAAGAATAATTTATTTTTGAACCACATGCATTCCAATACGTCACTACTGCAGGCTTCATGGATACAATGGAGAAATGCGCTATTGCTGTTTGAGGAGTATGAGGACAGTTATCACCACAAGAGATTCACAAAATACACTACTGCCAACACAACAGTCACAGAATTCAGTATTACCACCTGCAACAGTCACATCACTCACAGTTAACCGCCCGCAGGCAATTCACAAGGTTCAGTATTACAACCACAGCAGGGTCACAGAACACACTATCACAACTGCGCTAAATACTACACGTGTGATAGTTAATTAACTGAGTCTACAAACTTAAAGCCTACCAAATATTCATTTACCCATCTCTCCAGGTAAGGCTTCTCAGTACGTTACCTCAGCCAGCATCCTGGCTAAGGGTCACTCAGTTCTTTACAAGACTTTTTAGAAGAGTCTCCTCACAGAGTTGGAGAAGGGGCTCCCCTATCTCCGGCTAAATCCGAGGGGGTTTATTTGATTTTCTGTCTGATATACATGACAGTGGGCAGGGCTGTGTTCTAGTGGACAATGCCACCTACCATGGTGATCATTTGCAGTGATCCTCCTTATCTTATGTTGCATATCTTTGCATTGTCTGGGCCCATTAAGGCCAAATGAAAACCCTCTGGCTTGCCTTTACCTTACTGTTAGGCAGCTGAATGGTGGCTTGATTGGGACTCAGGGCATATTGTTTGTTGAAGGAATTTCAAGGCTCGGCCCAGGTTTCAGCTGGTTGAATTATGCAGCACTGTCCTGTTTAGTTTCCTTGTGCTGGACAACTCAAGACTGAGCTGTCTACACAGCACCCCATGTTCTGTCCCTGCTGAGATGTGGCACCAAGGCAATCCAAGGCTGAGTCACTTTACAACCCCCCATGAGTCTCCTGATGGGCTAGACATTGCTGCCTGATGAGCTAGGCATTGTGAAACCTGTTTTCGGACCTCTAAACCAGGTGATCCTGTCAAAGTCATGATCTGTAAGCTGAGCTAGGCTCCATTTTAATAGTAAAAGCAACAGTAGATGTCACTTCCTATTAAAAGGCCCATGTTCTAGAAAGGACCAAAAATAAAATTGATATGTGAATTATGAACTGTGTCTGTACACATACAGTGTAGAGCAAGTCTGATTGTGCATGCTTTGAAAAGTCTAAATGCAATAGACTTGCTCAGACAATTTGTTGAATTGGAATGTGCAGCTCATTCATCGATCAGGAGCAAAACTCTCCTTTTCTGTAAATGTGTTTTACTGAACCTATACAGAATCCAGTTAAATGCAGAAGTTTGATTTCCTTCAAGATGGTTTATATGATCTGCTTTAGAAATGTGAAATTATTCATATTTTCATAATAACTTAGTTTTTCAGAAGTCAGCTTGTGCATTTTAAGATAGTTATGGCAAAGACAGTCTCGTGAGATTTCTAAAAAAGTATTTCTGTTTTAATCCACCTTATCACATTGTATAGGAGAACTACAGTGTCGCCCCAGAGACAGACTAGAAACAAATTTTTGATGTCTTCTTCGCAGTGCTTTGTTTTGTGCACAAAGGTAAACACAGTCCATTGTCTCACTGGTATGAGACAAAGCCTCTGCACTGAGTTCTTCTTAGCAGGACTCTCTATTGGGTTTATTGAGTGAACCCATAAATTTGAAAAGTTAAAAACCTAAATACTTCCATTCCTGGAAGAGGTAGTTTGTTTCTTAGAAAAGCTTATACATCTTAATATTCTCCAAGGCTCAAGCTGCCTACTTTTGAAAGAGTGTAAGAAGAAACCCTGATTCACAACCCATACTGTCTTTTTTATTCTACACTTAAAGACATACGGAGGGAACTCTAAAATTTGTGCCACATACTACAGCTGGTTTAAGGCAAGGGACAGCAGGCAATTTCCTTGCCTCCAGAATTTACAGAAATGTAAACAGGAAGAAGTGAGGCAGTGTATCTTGTCATGTCTGGAACTGGTTCCCTGAATTTAATTTCAGCTCTGGGCAGTGAACACAAACTTCAACGCCAGACAGATAGAGATGGTTGGTATTTCACATCATATGGGAAGCCAGGGTCCAAACCCTCCCTGCTCACTTTCAGAGGAAGCTGTGCATATCCACTACCTCCTGAATCTCAAGAGTTTAATCTCTGGTTTATAATCAATTCTCAACTCTTTAAATAGAATTATACTAATTTTCATTAATGTTTGAGATAACATTCTTCACTGAAAAATCCCTTAATCTATTATTTATCACCACATTATCAATGATCACTCTTGCATTCAGTCTATGCAATGACTTCTGAAACCAAGACGTACTGCTTTCAGTTCAAAAAAATAATCTGAACTGGAAGTACTTTTAGATCTTAACAATATTAACAGAATTTTTTCCTGAAATCCTTGATAATCTGATGGATAAGTCTCAAAAATCTGCAACTAGATGCCTAGATCACTTTTCTTATTCAATATTGACAGTGCTACAGCTTTTACTTAACAATAACCATAAATTAGTTTTGTTATTGTGTGTGCACTTGAAACTTGAGAAAAAAATATTAACGAACCTGCATCTTAGTGTCAAATTAATTCCTCTTTCATACATTTTACCACCAGCAGCTCAACTTGAGCAAGTTAAGTTCCACTTCAATTGTGGCAACCCTTATTTTCACATTTTTTTAAAATGCCATTTTTCCTTGAGTTTAATGTCATGACTTTATAAAAGCTAAAGGTATTTCTTTCATTTGGAACCACTGCTAATTCTCTACATTATGCACCATGCAAAGCAAAACCTAGAATCCATGGGATGACTCCTGACAATGTAGATGCTACAACAAATGGCCTTTTTGTTAACTAGAAGCATAGTAACTTTTACCTTCACTGCAGAGGATTAAATGACCCTTGAAATCCGTAAAATCTTTCCATCACAGTAGAGAGGCATTTAGTTGGGCCATTTATGATGCATATTACTGATAATTTACTGTCATTTCAACCTCAACCAAAAATAATTATTTGCAGAGAGACCTATTAACTGACTAAAAAACTGGATGGTACTGGCTGACTCGTAGGATGTATTGTTTGTTTGTTGTCCTTTAAACAGTGAAGAATAGAGTTTGTGGGCACACGCTGTATTTCACTATCATACCATCTAATACCAGGGCAACCTTGAAATATTAGTGGCAGGGCAGGCACCCTTCATACAGGATTTTACTGCTTCCTCAGGACCACTGCTGTCTGAATCGCTTATTAACTACTATTGATTGGTTCCCTCAGCTCTTATCTCAGTGTTGCACTGGCGCTCACCCTGTGCTGTATAAGCACAAGAATTTGGGAATATTGTGGATCTTATCTCAAGCTGCGTTATCAGATGATGTGCTCATTATCTGAGGAAGAAGGAAACTTTGCCTATGGCAAGAGCATCACCTGCTGTCGAATGAGGAATTAACATCCCCATTACCTGAGTAGTCTGCCTAAAGCTTATTTTATTTTTGAGGGTAATTGGGCTGAATATGCAGCTCAGAATTAAGGAGGAAGACCACACAACTCAGGCTGAACTGCCCCCTTTAAAAAAAAAAAAAGAAAAAAAAAAGGTAGTGTGCACATAACATTGTCGGTAAATAACAATGCATACATTGGGTTTGCTAATGTCACTGTAACACAGATAATGCAGGATATTTTGATGGCTGGGACTTTTCCAAAATACATAAGAAGGCTCAGTCCCTACCAAAAAATCTTACATGGTATTTCTTCAAAATAGTCCTTCCCTGAGTTTTCAAATAAACATTAATAAGGGCTTCCTAAAAGAAAAATAATGAAAAATGTCATATTATATACTACGAGTCTAAGTTTAGAATCACCTCTAGCAACATTATGTTTGAAATTTAATCATTATGCATAAAAAGTATGGGATAATTTAATAATAAACAAAACCTGTAGTGTGTCCCACAATGTTTAAAATTTAGCAATACTTCTTCTTCTGTAAAAACCTGACTCTAAAACAACACTGTTTAAGAGATCAGATTGGGTTTGAAACTTCCTTTGACTTGCCTAAAAATTAGACACTCATAGTTTCCAAGGGTATCCAAGAATGGATGTTTCCTTACATACTGCAGGAACCAAAGTATGTGACATCTTGAAGACTGGCATGTTCAACTCTGAGTCATAATAGTGACAACTTTGATTTTTCTTTTCTCCAGAATTGAAATAGCTTTGAGCTTTCTTTGTGTTTCTCCTTTTATTAATCTGTCTCTGCGATTTTATTCCCATATACATATGTACACTATGTCATGCAGGCACTGGGGGATGCCATGGGGAAGAGTAATAAAGAAATTTCTTCGCTCAAGACCTGACGTAATATATTTATTAAGCTTGTGAAGACAGAGTAATATATACAATGTTTAGTTACTGAAAAACAGTATAAATATGAGGAGAAAAAACATTTGCAGACATGTGCCAAATGCAATTTAAATTTAAACCAAAAGTAATTGATATGTGGGAGCAGAGTCATTTGTCCTGCAATAAATGATAAGAAAGAAATTAATCCATAATTAGTGCTGTCTTCTTTTGAACCGTAATACAAAAATGATGAGATTTGTTTTCACTTTTGTATATCTTGTTGGCTGAGAGATTTTTGACAAGGGAGGTAAGTTCAGAGAAAAGCAATGTAATGGTTGGAAGAATTAGTTGATGGGGGAACATTAGAAGAATCAAACTGTATAGCTTGGCAATGAAAAACCTAATGAGATTTATGAGAAGGGTGTAAAAGCATTTAAATAAATAAACCCAACAGTAAGGGGAAAATTAATTAGCTCCTGCGTGTGTGGTATAGCTAGGCTTAATAGTATGACCTTAATAAAAATAAAATTTAGGCAGAATACCAGCAAGAGGCCCTGAGAGGATAGTCATTAGGTTGGGAAGTTGCAGAAGCAAGAGCTAATAACCTAGCTGATCACCTGAAAACATATGGTACTATAAAGTAATCTTACTCAACATAGTGTATTTCTGAGTGAAAAGCAAACCACACAAGAAAGGATGCAAAGGGTAGGATTATTCTCATGTGACATTGCGATATCTAAACATTAGACGTCTAGTTCAAACTAGTCACCTCATCTGATCAGCTGTTAAGGGAGAGAGACACTTAGAGAACACAAGTCATTTGCACCTAAAATCTGAGTCACTCTCTCTCCACCTGGGATAAAGGGAAGCCTAGGTGACTAGTTTTGACTTTGGGATGTCTACATTTAGGCGATAGGAACCTTGTTTTGAAAAGTGGTCACATCAAAAATCATCAGTTGATCAGGATCATATTTCAGAATTGAGTTAGATTATCTAAAAGTAAAAACTTGATGTGACAGAAAATACGTGATCAACTTAAGGTTTATTATTAGCATCTAAATACTAGTGAAAATGGAGGGAAAAATTGGTAGCCTTCTTGGATTATTTTATTTTAATTCCCCATAAAGACTGACATGACTATCAACCAATGCACTCATAATGATTTTCTTCACAAGAGCCACCATCAAGTCTTCTCTAGTTACTTCTCTAAGGTATATTTCCATTTATCATTTGTGGTTATAGTTCTATATGGATTCATCTTGACTAAAATAGGTTTGGAAAATAACATGATAGCTGACAGCAGCAAACCCTTGACAGGCATTATGTCAGAAATCCTGCAGTGAATATTTTGGTCATAATCCACCCCCTTGGAAACATATTTTGGAACTTGCCTTCAGTCAAACCAAGCTTGATTTTACTACCTTATAGATTTTCCATTATCATTAGTGGTAGTAGTAGAAGTATTTTCTTTATACCTAAGGGTTTTGTTTACCCATGTAAACGTCAAGCCCTTTTCCCTCTATCTTATATTTAAACCTCCCAGGTACTGTATGAGTTTGTATCTTGTCTAAGTTTTTTTTGAGTCCTTTACTACACAAGAGGAACTCCCTTCCCCTGATAGATTGTGTTGGTAGACAGACTGCACCTTTTTTTTTTCTGATATAAACCTCCAGAATATACAAATTCTTGTTGAATTAAACTGGTTATTCTTTACATCTTTATCCTCAGTGGCTCTGTGCTAGATACTCTCAATGGAAGAGATGTTTTTACATGGTTTTCATGCGTTATTTGATGGAGTTTCTAAGTGGTGCTGCAGAAAACCACCAGGTGTTATTTTTTTCTCCTGACCATGGCTCCCTTACAACACTCCTGTAAGGCAGAAGTGCAGAGGAAGCCACACACCCCAGCTGTGACTGGCTCAGAACTCATTTACAAGTAAACCTTTTCCTTCTAAGGTGTAACACCTTGCACTTACCAACACTGAATTTCTTACATGCATGTTGCAGTCAACCTCTTAGTTTTTCCAAAAGGCCAAAGGGTTGCTCCTAGTCCATGTCAATGGCATTCCTACAAAAAACCTAGTTTTTAAGAAGAGGCATTCCTACAATTTTGTGATTCTGTGATTCAATGTTACTCCAGGTGCAAAATGCTGATCTAAGTGAAGTTAATGACCAAAATTGCAAACATGCTGAATCAGTTTCCAAGGAAACCTAAGGATTCAAGCAACAACTGCAAGACAGAGGGAGCCTCTCTTTTCATCTTAAAATGGTTTTGCCCATTTCTCTTTCCATTCAGCACACATATTCACAAAACAAAAAAATTAAAGTGATAAAGAAGTTAGGAAATAAAAAAGCAGACTATACATACCATGTGACATGCTTTGTAAAAGATCTGAAACATCTGTAAGGTTTTAACTGGGGAAGGAATATTGGAAAAACTTATAGTTTCCTTCCATTTTTATTTGCTTAATTTCTTCGCACCATCAAGTAGAATTATCCACGAGTGACTAATAGGTGGCTCTGTAGGTTCATTCTGATATAAAGGCACTTAACCCCCCAAATATTTGAAAGCAAGGATTTCATCATATAATGAAAACAATGCTTTTTAGGAATAATACAACTTAGCGAAAGCACTTAATGCAGCCTTGAGAAATTTACTGTTACTGCGTTGTCTCCACTAGAGGTCTCTAGAGAAATACAGGAAACAATTCAGAGTAGTGGATAACTTTTAGACTTTTCCTCTCGACACTACACACGTGGAAGGTGAAAATCAGCACTTGTTCCACACTTGTTCCAGGTATTCCTTTGGATATGCTTCTTCTGATGTGGATAATAAAAGTTCCTATTACTAGAATAATAATTCACATCCATGGATTCACATAATTAGATTTGCAGCATTAATAAATAGAATTTCTATATAAATTCATTTAGGAAGTATAATATGACATAAAACATTTAGGTGAAAGAAGAAAAAAACTTTAAAAATGAGCAAATTAAAATAAATAGAGCAGTAATGTTATTCTATTGTGCTGTTCATTAAGTCATGATATCACAGGCAAAACATGAGTTCATTATTTGGTTTTATATTCAGGCTAACACAAACCTAAATGAGGAATAGGGTTCATGTAGTTGGACTGGTTTTTTTCCTCCTGATTTTAGCTTGGGGGGGGGTTAATTTGACATTTTAAAATTATAATTTTGTGCAACTTCCACTGGCTTGATGATTTTCAGAATTGTTATTTCCAGTTAAAGATGAGCTTTATCCATTTTAGGATCTATGGAGAAACTCACTCAATTTTTTTATAGTATTTCAAAAAGTCAAAATTATGATAATTTTTTCCTTGTGCTATTTCAATGAACTTTACATCTGCACTGACTCATTTTTTTGACTAATATTTTCTTCATTATATATAATGATGTCACCAGAGTTCCTAAAAGGTTGAATGTTGATTATCCTTTAATTTGGTTAATTAATATAAACTCACATTTGCAGATTTCTTTATTCACCATTTCCTGTGCTTCTGTTATACATTTTACATATGATAATAATAATTCAGATCTTTTCTTCTTTACCTATCAAATGGAAAAGGGAGTTTCATAACATTAATGTAAAGAAGTGGGAAGATTAATGGTCTTAGAATCACTATTTGTTTCCATTATGTCCAGCACCTATCAGAATCAAAGACAAATGAAAAAAAAAAAAAAAAAGAGAAAGCATCTACTAATAAGAATTGCCAATTTAAGAATTATAGCCTACTCTATTTGGGTACTCACATTAACAAATGGGGCACTCTGCAATTTAGGCAGTTTAAGACTGGGTCACTAATTTTTTTCATCTGTAGAATGAGAACTGCAAAGAGTAACCAACCGAGGCCAATTAGCAGCATGAAATGTAATAGCTAGACATCTAAGAGGTGATATTTGTCACTGTATTTCTTCTGCAAAGGATGGAAAGAGATTAAAAGCTCTGAGCGGAATAGAAGGAGCGCATCAGTGACATTCTCTTAAAACCTGTAATACTGTATCACAGAGCTGACCCATCACCTCTATCGGTTGATCTGAGGGTAATGGTTTCAGGTGTGAAGTTATACTGGGTTTATGCACAGCACGTCTAGAGATTCTGATACTTCCATAAGCTACCTTGAGTCATTTGCAGGTAGGTTGAGTACAGACCTTAGCAGAAATAAAGTCTGTAATTAACTACATGCTCCTGCTCTTCACCTCAGAATTCATGAAGTGCTATGGTTATGTAAGGCATGATCTTAATCTTCAAATGTCTACATACCTAGCTATAACCTTCACCTATAACGATGTATAGGAAGCAGTCATTGTCTCTGCCTGCTGCTCTTTGCCCCATTAGTCTCTGCTCTATAATGAGATGTTGGTCCCAGGTGCGTTGGTCCAATACTGCATCCATTTCCAGTTATTCACCCCACTACTCACTCTGGTTGGGAAGAAGAAGCTACAGGAAACTGCTGTTATTAGAACTGACCTTACCCTCAGAAGATTTGAATTGATCTATAAGCTATACCTTGCAGCTGAATTCATATGCAAATACTTCTATATAAATGGCAGAATTTTTCCCTGACATTTTAGGGAACTACTGGAGAGAGTCTGGTGGACAGCTATGAGGATGACTAGGGGAATGGAGCATCTCTCATATGAGGAAAAGCTGAGAGATCTGGGTCTGTTTAGCCTGGAGAAGAGAAGACTGAGAGGGGATCTCATCAATATTTCTAAATATATAAAGGGTCGATGTCTAGAGGATGGGGCCAGAGTCTTTTCAGTGGTGCCCAGTGACAGGACAAGGGACAATGCGCACAAACTGGTGCACAGGAGGTTCCATATGAACATGAGATAAAATAGTTTCTTCACTCTGAGGGTGACAGGCTGCCCAGAGTGTTTGTGGAATCTCTTTCTCTGGAGATATTCCATGTCACTTCACTGAAGACTTGATCTTGTAACTTTGTCCTTCTGCCTCAGTTTCCTCATTTACAAATCAAAACCAGGATCTAATTAAAGTTGTCTCTGCTTACTAGAGTGGGTTTAGACTAGATGACCTCTAAAGGTCCCTTCCAACCTAAGGCATTCTATGATTCAATGAAAATTAAATTTTCCATTTACCTCACAAGAGTCTCCCAAGTACTCAATAAGCATAAAAGGTATATATTTAAATTTTCAGATACCCAGTGATTTTTATGTGATAACATAAAACACTGAATAAAAGCATTATGTTATAATACCTATTGTTCTTAGAATTAAAATGAATATTGAAGCTAATACTGAATTTGATTATGTAACTACATCGTAATCTAAATGTGTGGTCAATACAGAAAAAAAAAAAAAAAAGCTGTTCCAGGTTACTGACAACAGTATTTCTTGGAACTTTCATCAATTTCACTAGATAAACAGCTCATAGTTAATAACTGTGAGGACACAGAAAACAAAGGAAAGCAGCGCAGTCCTTATGGGAACAGACAACATCTTCCTCTGGGTTTGAACTAAACCACACGCAATGATCATGACCTCTGGATGCTTCAGTGCTATAAATACCAAATCATAAGTCAAAGTCTAAACTTCTCAAACTTTCTCTACTGTTGTGTCAGCAGAATAAAATGCTAAGCCTTCTGTAATAAGGAAGAAATTAGTCAATTGGGGATTTAAAAAAGTGGTTTATATGGTTAATGTATGGTACTAATTTAGGTTACTGCAGCTGGCAGCAAAAGCTGCTGTTCTAAGGAGGGTGGTACGAAGTTTCAGGTTGATACTGTCGTTCCCTCCCACCACCTTCCAGCACATATATAAATTGTCAGCTCTCCAGACTCCTTGTCAGTTCTCTCTTCTAGACTTGCCAGAAGCAACAGCGGACTAAAGATGAAGATCTTTTTCTTATGCACCTTTTCCATTTTTTTGTTGTCTGCTTTTGAACAAGCAGCTGCTTCTGCTCACTATGACAAGATTTTAACTCATAGTCGAATAAGGGCACGCGACCAAGGGTAAGTAACCGGGGCTTATTTCTATTTTAAAAGGGGGGTAGTTAATCTTTATTCTCCTTTTTCTTCTTCCACTGTATTAATATGAGCTTTCCCTATAAAGTCTTAGTAACATTCAAGTAGAAGTTTCTTTCTCAATTAGTTATACAATAATTGTTCCTAAACAAAAAGTTTTCTAGGGTGTTTCAAAAGGAGACAGAGTAAACTTAAACTTCATAAAGTGTGGATTAAAATCCCCCTTGTCAATGAATAAAACACATGTGTTTCAGAGTCACTGAAGTTAGTTACAGTTCACAATTAATTTAATGGGACATCAGAGATATCTAATGTACGTTTTCAAATGTTTCAATAGAGCTGTGACCTATTCCTCAGCATTTGCTCTCCTTATTCCATCCCAATGAAAATAATGAACTCTTTTCAAATGTTTTGTTACATGGGAATATATACTGCGAGCCCTTTGTAAAAGTTCTGTTCCCACTAGAGCAATGCAGCAAGCTGCTCAGCAGGGTACCTAAAAGACAATGCTTACAAGCCAGGCTTCTCAGAGACATGGAAATAATTTGAACAGTTTGTGTTAGGGAGACACATGTGCCTAAACATATTTTCTTTCAGTCTTCTTAATTAAAAAATGTTCTGTGAATAAGGTTTTTTTACCATCCAGTCTTCCTTTGTGTAATTCCCTCTGCCTCATACACACACTCTCTCACACACACACACACACACACACACACACACACACAACCCCTGAGCTGTCTAAATAAAAAAAGTTCACTGTCTTCCCATTTCTGTAAAACTTATCTTCTAAATTTTTAACTGTGGGGGTTTTTTTAATTGTAGAACTATACAAATTAGTGGCCAAATGTTTTTGCTCTATGGAATGTGTCATCAAGGAATTCCTCTTCTGTACACTACCATGCTAAGGAAAAAGTACTCCTCATTAAAAATCTGTGACTCCTTGTATTTACATGTCAATTTACCCTTTGGTCCCCTGTAATTCCCAGAATGTTTACTTAGGTGCTTGCGGTCCTCCAAATGGTTGGTAATCAAAATAGTTGATTGATTTACAGAAGACAGGGTTTCCTTCTACATAAAGAACAAGGCACTCTTCTTCCACCTCTCCCCATGACCTCCAGCTGCACAGATGTGTACAAGACAAAAATTTTAATGAAAAGAGCCTGATGGTATTCACAGCTTGGTCCCTGGTAATTAATTCACTTCACAGGGGGAAGGGAGAAATTTAAGACATATTGAGACTTGACTAGGCACAGCTGGCAGTTGCTGCCCACTCCAGACAGAAGGTCAAAACAGAAGGGAAGGGAATCTTCTGTCCCTGCTGGGAGGGTGCCTTGCCAAGGAACTTACCCAGGCAGTCCCAGACTGGGACTTGGTAAGCACTGTGGTTGCTTGAAAGCACACCTGCCCTGGGAAGTGAATCCAGATGTTCATTTCTTGCTCAACAGAAGCTGTATTTGATGCTATTTCATATAGACTTTTCAAATATGTACAGAAACTTGTTTTTAAAATGTTTCTCACTCCTACTCACAGCCCAAATGTATGTGCCCTTCAGCAAGTTATGGGAACAAAAAAGAAATACTTCAGTACCTGCAGAAACTGGTACCAGGGAGCCATCTGTGGAAAGAAAGCGTGAGTATTCTATTATTTCATAACTGTAACCCACTAACTGAGACAGTATAATGCACAATTAGAAAAATCTCCTTTCCTCAGAGGCAAGCTAACTTTCAAATGCAGAGTCAGGAATAATTCAGTTCATACCTTTACAGGGTTACAGTTTATCTTTAGTTGCTTCTAGTAATTGTTGCTAAAAATTATCAGAAAAGGAGTGGAAAGTCTGAAAATGACAGCACTGTATGTAGTCCTTTTTTAAGTTCAAGAGGCTTCAAAGTATTAGTTTCAACAATGCTTCCCTGACTCAAGTATTCAAAGCTTTATTTTACACACAAAGAGATATGAAGTGACCGCCCCACAAACACATGGACACTTCGTAGGCTAGTTGTGAAAAGAACTCAGCATTTCCCAGCAGAGCTGTGCTCTCAGACCACACCTCTCACAAATTTAAAAAAAAAAAAAGAAAATAAATAAATAAAATCAGATATGGCTGTGGCTACAGCTTAAGTCTAGGTACATTCGGCCTTCTTTTGCAATCGCTGTGTATGTTTCAATTTCTGCTTCTCTGAATGCAACTTGTTGCCATCTCCGTGACAAAAAAAAAAGCCAATATCAGGGTCTGTCATAAAGCAGCTTCAGAGCATTAACACATACCTTTGGTCTGTTGTTGGTCTTTCCCACTTGTCTCACTTAGAATTAAGTAATTTAACAGAGACTGACCTTGTTTACCCAATGCAATAATGTTTTTCTCACGGACCGCATTTTCTCTTGCTATTATGAAATTACTTGGATAAATTTCTCAGCAGTTGTCACAGGAAATCATTACTTTTGTTTTCCCATTATTCTCTTACAATGTCCAAATAGGTCTGGGGTGACATTTTCAGAAAGGCGTGAGTGGACAGGGAGTCTGGGATCCAGTTGCAACTCTGTCTTAGGGTATTAGGAGTCCCGTAGTGAAAGCCCATAAAACTCTTCAAATTGGCCAAGCAATATCTAAGCACACAATTTGAAGAGCTACTGAGAGATTGTGTGCCCTGAGACATATAAATGTGGTTATATTTATACAAGTACAAATGTTATATATGAGGAACTTAACTCCATTTAAAGTAAGATTTATCTTTAAAACTTTCCTAATGAACATCAACCACTTGTTTAGAAGTTAATATCTTGTGGAATAGAGGGGTTTTTTGTTCCTGTGTCAAAGGCTTTCTTAGCAGAGGTTAATATGGAAGAAAAATATCTGCAGTGTTAGCCACATAAGGCAGTCAAAGACAATTTCTCTTATAAATAAGCTCTTTAATTCTCTTTAAACTGCTTCTCTGCTCAAAAAGAATTGACAAAGTAAACTAGAAAGGAGAGCTTGAACAAGAAGTGACTGAAAACTTGCAATTAATTAGAGTCATATTTTTATTCTCCTGTCAAAGTCATGAATAAATAGGATCCACATTTTCCATTAAAACCGTGTTTCTAAATATAGAAACAATGGGAGATTCTTAGAAAGGGGGGGGAAAAAAGGCAAAAAAGTAGACATATTTAAATTTTAACAATTACCCATAGCTCACATTGAATCCAAGTAACTTTTATAAGCACAATACTTTTAAATTAAAACTGTAACTGTAAGAATTTGTAAGCTAGTATGAAATTCATTGGATGTATCTTTTCAGAACGTCAAAGAATTCTGTTTTGACAAATAATTAGATACCCACACAGCCTGAGTTTGTGCTGGGGATTTGGGAGAGGCACAAAAAATGATGCAGACTGTGCATGATAGCTAAAAGTGCTTATATGGCTACAGTCTCTCCTGCTCTAGTCAGTGCATCTACACATATGTCACTTTCATAATTTAAAAAATATCCTTTTCCTATTAAAAAAAATCAAAACCAGGTTTACATATTTATTAATTTTTCAGCTAATTCAGCTGTCCTGGCTGAGAAACAATTATATTAATAGTTATTCTTTCCTATACTTGCTAATGTAAAACTGATTAAGACTCCTAAATGACCATTTAGGTAAGAAAAATACTTTCAGTGATGATTTTTGCATTGTTAAAATTAGATATGTAAATCAGATCGAAGTCAGGCAAGGTTTTGAAATGGACTTGGACTCTGGTTTCTACTGGTCCTGTTGGGTGTCAGCGGCTTTGTATTTTTTGAGATTCCTGAAAGATGTTATATGTCATAATACAGTGTTGGATGGATCTGTAGGAAAAAGGGAAAATGTAGTAAGGGGAAGTTTCCTCCCATTTTCTTTCCAAGCAAATGTTTTCAATGCTCTGCCAACATACCATAAATTAATGGAGCTGTGTTATACTTCCTATACAAACTGATTCCAACAGTCTTGCCTTTCAAGCATTGCCATGGCTTTGAAGTCTCAACTCCAAAGTCAGACTAGACATGAATAATGATGCCGTGGCCCCACCAGACCTGAGGGAAAGATCTGATTTTCAGGGGCCAAGCCATCATCCTAAGCTTTGTGCTATTGTAAACTTTATTGGTTACTAATTACTTCCTTATGGAGGTAGAAGAAACTAACAGCAGTAAGATACATAGTGTGTATCTTAGAGTGACATAGCTTGTAATGAACATCCTATTCAGACAAGCAATCTGATCATTCTAAATCCCCAGAAATTTCTTTGGTTGACAGCCTGGAACCCTAAACGCTCTCTCCCATTTTGATTGTCTTGGTTTTTCCAAACGCACACAGATGGGGCAGAATCTATTTTTTATACACATTTCAGATTTGTATGCATTTGATTATGGCAATAATGATCATTTTCCAGTGAACCTGCACTGGTGTGCAGTCATTTGTTCCATCTCCACCTTCATTGTTTTTTCAGAACTCATAGGTTTATAGCTTTTATCAGAATCTTCCCTTCTCCTCCAGGTGGCATTATAATACTGGCTTCCCTTTCCTTCAGTGGACATGCTACAAGGCATCCAAAATACTTCACCTTTTGCAGAAAGTCTGCCATACCACTGACTTGTTTGGCAATGCATTTTATTCCGCTACAGACATGTTGGGAAGAAGGGTATTTCCTGAAAATGACTTAGACTGAAACTTGGATATCCTCAAAGTCAGTTTTGGAAAGCAACCTACTCCTGTGGTTTTATTCCTAGATAGATGTCATGTCTTCCTATGAAAGAAAGCCTACTCTCAGCACAAATCTGTCAGGGAATTCATTACATTGCTAAGGTCTAGGAGTGAAATGCAGTGATAGATACCTTCAGGTGTCAGGAAAAAGAGTTTGAAGAAACAGACAGTTTTGGACTCATTGAACTAAAGTCAGATTGTGAGTTTTTTCTCTTTACCAACTAGAATTCAGAGGAATGTAAGTTATAAAACATTTTGCAGAGCCTGTGTAAGGCCCCAAGAACGAAGCCTGCTACATCCAACCAACTGAAGACATTGAGCAGAGGGACTGGGTGGACTTGGGCACAAAGCTATCATTTATCTTCTCCCTCCTCTTCCAACACTCCTAATGTTGTACAAGCACTCACCGAGTAAGACTAGAGGGGGAAAAAATGTCTATGAGATTAAGTTAAGTTATAGAACTCCTGGTGGGGTATTTTGCGGCTGTAATAGAGCATCTGTTATAATTTAGGCTTAGCTGTTAATGGGAATTTTACACTCTGTGTACTCAAAATAGAAATGTAGACGTGACTAAAGAGATTAATAGGAATGCTAATCCAAACCACAATGGCTGCTCTTCTGCTAATATCTCCACGTTAACAAGTCCTCCTTAACTTGTATATATGATCTAGAAAAAAAGTTATTTTAAGAATGCTTTTATTTACACCTGCTACCCACTACTGTAAATTTCCAACTGGAATGCAACATAAAGATTTGCTAAAATCAAAGTCTATTGAACCAGAAGCCTTTCCACTGTTTCTAGGCAGTATTTTATCTCTATGCCAGCAAAAGGTAGAAACAGATGAGTCACAGAGCTCATCTGAATAAACTGAGAACCATCTCTGTTAGCCAAGAATAGCAAGGGCATTAGATAGTGCAGCTCTGCCCCTTTTTCCTGTGGAATATACTTCTTTGGATGAGGTCAGAACAAGTTTATGCTAAACAAAACCTCAACAATCTACAGAATGAAAAAAACCCAACCAAACAAAAACTCTCAACACAAAAGCATTCATAATCCAATGTTATCTGAGTGACTGCTTTCTGCACCTGGGCACCATCTTATATTGAACTAGCAGGGAGATACAGATGAGGGTGACCTGAGATCTTGCTCCCCTGTGCAGTGTCAAAACAAGTGTGGTGCTGAGGAACTGCATCTTGTACTGAGTTTTATCTGGTTCTAACCTCATGATGGAATTCTCCATATAGAACCCTTTCCTCACATTCCATCTTTCTCACTATGTTTTGATCACTGCTGATATATGGACCTTCTAATTGCAACTGTAAGGAAACATGAGTACTGTAGATAGGAGTTTACAGTAACCCTTTATGCCTGAAATGAAGCCTGGGCTCTATGTAACAAATTGCACAGTAAAAAAGGAACTGATCTTGTAATGCTTGGCTGAAGAAGCATTTTCTTTCTTAACGATGTTCTTCAGCCAATTTTCTGCCTTTCATTAATTGTGTCATTGTTGGATATGGTGAGAAGATTAAATTTACCATATCTTAAGCTATGTTTATAACTCAGCTTCCTCTTTCCTTTTTCCAAAAGCTAATTAAGACTGCTATCTCTCATAACAGCTCGGGGGTGAGGGGGAGATATTTTCTATTCCATGGAAGGAAAATATACTTTCTCGTGACAAAGCAGTTCACACAGTTGGGAGACCATTCTGACTTTTATTCTGCTACACCATTTTCTTTAATCAGATTTTCTTTTTTATTAGCTTCTGGCAGGGATGCCACAAGAAAGTAGAGTATAAGGTTTATTTCATTATTAGAAAATCTGTAGCCTAAACCATATGCTATTCTCGCATTCCCAAGAAATAGCAATTCAATGAATCACTTTACAGAAAGAGATGTATTAAAAAGAACTATACAAATACTTTTGATATATGGTTTCTCAGTTGAAAAGATGCACATGGCAGAAAGGTCAATATGTCATGTGTCTATATGTAGATGAGGGGATGGAGACAAACAAAATGTTTTCACAGCAGAGAGAAATAACAGACTATGTGTTTTTATAAAAAATTCTTTAAACTTCACCATCTGTATCAGATTGCTGTCAATTATGGAATTACAATCCTACTTTTAAAATCATGTTTTGTAATACTGTTGTTCTGCCAGTATATTTTCACTTTTTTAATCTCCTCTAGTAGTTTAGATACTGAAGGTCTATGTCCAACTTTTCATTTGAATAAGTTGTTCATTTAAATGTGATTTTGGTAAATGTTTTGTCAGCTTCAGTATATGAAAAATGAGAGAAGTGTATTCAGCTGCCACCAAAGAGTCTACAAATTAAAAACTGGAATGTAGTGATAAAGACTCAGCAAAAACTTTCAAGGAATTAGTGTTCAGAACTCCAGCACTGCAAACATCAGCCACACCTATAAAAATAAATATATTATGTGCAATTTTCCCCTATGTACACATTTTTTCCATAGCATACCATAATTTCAAAAGTAATATCTGAATTCTAATGTTTTAAAGTTTGGCTCCTGAGGAGCCAAAATGAAATCTCTGAGAACTTCAGTGGATTTTCTCTTTCGTGTGAGAGAAGAATTTGCCAAGCAGATCTTTCATGGAGCTTTTATTTCTGTCATATTATTTAAGAAGACATTACATCTTCTAAGACAATGCTAAAGTGAGTGAGAATTATCATTTAGCCCTGGTTTGTTGTTATGTATAGCTTATATATTCAAGAATAAGAATATTTTATTGACATAATTATATGTTGTGATGACATACTCTGTTTTTGATTTCTTGCAGTCCGGTTTTCATTCTCACTATATTTTCCAGTGAATCTTTCCTTGTGTCCGTCCATCCATCCAACCATCCATCCATCCATCCATCCATCCATCCATCCACCCATCCACCCATCCATCCATCCATCCATCCATCCATCCATCCATCCATCCATCCATTCATCCATTCATCCAGTCTTTAGTGACTTCTTTCTCTATAGCATGCTTTATATCTGTTTTTAATTAGTTCTCCCCCACACTACTGAGCATCTCTGAAAAACTGAGGAAATGCTTTACCACTTCCTCTCACCATATAATGCACAGGACCTTCTCTTAAATACCTGTTTAGTTCCTATATCCAGTGCTTAGGTGACCTCATGTAGTTTTGCCATTTTAATTTCTGTTCAGATAATTTAATTTTTTAATTCTTCCCTTCCAACCCTGCTGCCATCAGTTTCTCTTGATGTCCTCACTTTCTTTAGTTTTTCCTTTCTTCAATCCCATCTGAACTTTTAAAAACAGACCACTGTTCTGGTCCCGTTATCTTTTAATAATTCTACATGAGTTCTACATCGCCTTCCATGTTCCTTCCTAGCGCTTTATAAAAGTACTACCATCGTTATTTTTTATACAAAACCCTTGCATTTAGTAAAATGCAATCAAATTGTAGTCTATACAGTAAAAGGTTGAATTATAAAAAATAGATAAATAATGACAGAATGTGTACTTAGCAACAAAAATATTAAATATGAAAATTTAAAATTAAACTCAGCTAAAATTAGTATATCTTGTCTTGTATATTATTTAATTGTGATTTTGTCTGTATCCCACAGAACTGTCTTATATGAGTGCTGTCCTGGCTATATGAAGATGGATGGTACAAGAGGATGTCCTGCAGGTACAAGCTTATTTTCACATGGATGAGTCAGTATATGAGAAACATTGCAACACAGGAGACTTTCAAATGTGGTCATCTGGAGAAATGATTGCCTCCTCTTAAAAGTTACTGCTTGAGAATACAAAGCTTCATTGGCATATAGCCAACACAGTTAAAAATAGGCTAGCACTGAATTTGATTATGAAGTTTAAGTTGAATTTCTCAGCTCCTTCCAGTTGCTTTGTTGGAACATGTGTATTCCGTTCCCAAAGCTGCCAAAGAAGAATTATAGAATCATAGAATTGTCTTGATTGGAAGGGAACCTTTAGATCATCAAGTCCAACCATCGCCCTAACCTGCCAACCACTACTAAACCATGTCCCTCAGCACCACATCTAGCCATCTTTTAGATACCTCCAGAGTTGGAGACTCCACCACCTCCCTGAGCAGCCCATTCCAATGCCTAAGAACCTGCTCTGCAAAGATGTTTTCCCTAATATCCAGTCTAAACGTCCTCTGGTGTAACTTGATGATATTTCCTCTTGTCCTATCACCTGTCACTAGCAAGAAAAGGCCAGTCCCTGCCTCTCCACAACCTTCTATCAGGTAGCAATTGGCTCTCCCCTCAACCTGAATGTCTTTTCTGCAGTGAGGGGTGCAAAACTGAATGCAGTACTCAAGGTGGGGCCTCACCAGCACTGAGTACAGGGGGACAATTACTTCCCTAGTCCTATTTCATTACACTAGTCCTAATGCAGGACAGGATTCTGTTGGCCTTCTCGGCCAACATTTATTCCTATTCCCATCACACCCCAGAACAACCTAAAGCATACCAGTGAAGCGAGAAACCCAGAATGTGAAGTATGGCATGTCTAAACTCTCTTTAGTTCTTTCCATGAGAAGACTTGAATCTTAATTACTAAAAGCGTGCTATAGGCTTTAAATAAATTTAGGAGTGAAAATGAAAACAGAAAATCCTACTTTCTCCACTTTGTGCTATTCTGTTTGGCATAAAAAAAATTAATTGCAGCAGGGAAGAGTAATTTGAGAAGGAATATATTTCATATATTCATCCCCTCCTTCCTTCCCCTACAAATCCTTGCCACTCAAAACAAAACCTCATAGTGGAAGAAGAGTGAGAGGCCTCACAAGGATAATTGGGGTCCAACATGACCAAATGAGACATAGTTAATTGAAATTTTTGTGATTATAGATCGAATATACTCCTGCTCTGCATATCAGGTCAGGTTGGCACAAAACATGACAACTCTTCTAGAGAAAATGTTACAATATTCAGTATTTTTTCATTAAGCAAACCACAAAAATAAATAAGCAGATGTGTTTGGATTTTTTTTTGAGTATGTTGAGAATGGAATTTTAGTTAAGCATATTGTTTTAATAATGTTTTAAACAGTTTCAGAAAGCGAATATTATTGCCCAACCAAAAGAAACAGAAAGCATTTGATCATGAGAAACTGGATGACTGAGAGTTTACAGTATTTTTCACTCATGTTTATTATTTTAGTTGCTCCTATTGATCATGTATATGGTACACTTGGTATTGTGGGAGCCACCTCCACGCAGGAGTACTCTGAGATATCAAAGCTAAGAGAAGAGATTGAGGGACGAGGATCGTTCACTTTCTTTGCACCAAGCAATGAAGCCTGGGAACAATTAAATTCAGTAAGTGTGTGTGTGTGTGTGTGTGTGTGCGCGCACGCATGCACAACAATATTGATTTTTTTGATAAAAAATGACATGACACAAATTATAATAGAAGAACTTGCATGTTTAATATGCATTACTCAAGCTAGAGAGCCTGAATTTATTTTCAGGAGTATTAAGAACTGTAAGTCTTTCTTATTTAAGCCCTTGAATGATGAATTTTAATATTGTTACTCTTTTTAGATTAGTTTTAGGGAAAATGACCAGAAAATTCTAGGGAAAATTAGGGAAAATTCTATCCATTGCATTTTATAGAATATAATTGTACTTTGCTGGTGATT
The DNA here is from genome assembly GCA_022605575.1 of Laterallus jamaicensis coturniculus. Taxonomy (NCBI): domain Eukaryota; kingdom Metazoa; phylum Chordata; class Aves; order Gruiformes; family Rallidae; genus Laterallus; species Laterallus jamaicensis. The sequence continues at coordinate 6,409,377 of JAKCOX010000012.1, forward strand.
CAGGTGCCCTTCTTTTAGTAACAGTTTTACTTCAACAAATGTTGCATCAAAGGTCCTTACATGACTTGTCTTTGAGAACCCTTGTGTTCCATTTGTGAGCAAATCAGACTAAATACTCATTTAAGTAGAGCCAGAGAGATAGGTGTCATAGCTGTCTTCTAAAAGAAAATAAAAATTGTTGAATATATTGAAGTCATGTGTGAAGGTAAAGGACTTTCTGACTGGAAGAATATTTTTAAGTTTCTAATTACATTCCTTTCTTCTTCAGGAAATACACAGGAATTTGATTGACAATGTAAATATTGAACTGTATAACGCTCTCCACCACCACATGGTAAACAAGCGTATGTTGACAAAAGATCTTAAGAATGGCATGACTCTGGTGTCTATGTATAATGACCAGAAATTGCTTATTAACCATTATCCTAATGGGGTAAGTGTATTCCTTTTTTTTCCCCCGAATGTAATTATTCAGTTATAGCCATTACTCTTTCCTTTATTGCCTTCTATAGCCAAGAAAATAGTATATATAAAGTTTAGCATCTGGCAAGTTAAATTTCCTCTTCAAGAAATTATCTCTTCTGTGTAGACTAATCACTAAGAAAGAATGAAAAAACATCTGCTGTTTGCCATTTCGAAATCAAAGTTCAGATGGGAATGAACCTCCTTCCTAAAAGACAAAGCCTTCTGTGGCCAAAATATAGAATCACAATACATTTGAGAGCAAAATCTACTAATAATCTTCATATGGTTATGAAATGGCATTAAATCAGATCTTTTCTTTTAATTGGAGTGTGTGGTAAAATCATTGAGGATCACAGGGGACACACAACCATTATTTTACTGGAAAAAAAAACAACATAATGCTGAAAATCTCCCAGTCAAGTCACTCATCTTTGTTGCCTTAAATATTGGATTACAGGTTGCAGGAAAGCCCAATGCGATCATTATATTAACCAGATATGGAAAACAAATCTGAATAATTACAATAACAAATAAACCCATAGAATCATAGAAATGGCTGCAGTAAGGTCTTCCTGGAGCCTTCTCTTCTCCAGACTGAACAAGCACTTGCTTCATAACAATGATGCTCCAGCCCTTTGATCATCTTGTGCGCTCGCAGCCCTCCTCTAGACTCTCTCCATTAGCACAATATCTTTCTTGTCCTGGGAACCCCAGAGCTGTATGCAGTACTCCAGGTGGGGTCTCACCAGAGCAGAATAGAGGGGCAGAATCACCTTCCTTGACCTGCTGTTCACGCTTTGTTTGGTGAAGCCCAGGACATGTTTGACTTTCTGGGTGTTTGACTTGCTGGGTGCTGTTGAGCTTCTCGTCTACCAACACCCCCAAGTCCTCCTCACTGCTTTAAATCCATTCTCCACATAGCCTGAAAACACAAATACGAAATCAACTAAGCCTGAACATATCTGCTGGCAGCTTTCAGGAAACTTAGTCAGTTTTTAAAATCTTGTAAGCTTTTTCTTAAAATTTAAAATAACAATGAATACATAATGTACAGTACATACTTTACCAATCTGAAAGAATCAGATTCCCAGTGTACGATCAAAGTAATGCTTAATCTTCTCCTACTTGATTCTTCAAATGTAGGTTGTTACTGTTAACTGTGCCAGGATCATCCATGGAAACCAGATTGCTACCAATGGTGTTGTTCACGTCGTTGATCGTGTCCTGACTGCTGTTGGAAATACCATTCAAGATTTCATTGAAGTTGAGGATGATCTTTCATCTCTCAGAGTAAGTGGACAAGAAGGAAAAAGAAATCTTCCCTGGTCTTTTAGTTTTTCCTTTCTTTTCTATTGATGTATGAAACCCGGAAGTAAGAAGTGTTAGTTCAGTATGAATTAAATTAAGAATTCCAGTTAATATTGCAAATCTAGCTATATAAAAGGCAAATGATATTTTACATAAGGAGCCTGTTTCTGCTCCTCTGTGCATCTAATGGGATCATATTAATAGGAAAGTGTTCCTGTATATAAAATAATGTGTCTTCTCTTCAAGCACTGCAGTAGTGAAAGGTATGAGAACTTTTCAGTGTCTGTTGCTACATAAATAGGAATACTTTCAAAATGGATGATAGAAAATGCTAAAAAACCCAAATAAATTGCATAACCTCACTCATAGCAAGTTTCAGAACACCCGTAGATACATGTAGGGAGGATTTTTATATCAAAGAGGAAGCAGATTTTTTTCTGTCCAAGTTTCTAATTTCTCCTTCTTCTAGAAGGTTTCTGCTCACTCTAATGGTATTTCATTCTGTTCATGTTTTAAAAGACGTGCCATGGTTTAGCAAATAACTGTTTTCCCTCCTCCAGCTTCTCAATAAATGCATAAATAACAATTATTTTTAAAAATTCAGAGGCATAAATGTAGAAAAGACCCTCTGAATCCCTCAAATCCAGTCCAAAACAGTTATATGCAGCCATATAATTTAACCCCTTAAAAAGTTGAGTATAAAAAGCAGCCCCAAGTCACCAGCTGAAAAAGAAGCCTTCTCTGTTTTATTCTTTCTTGTATCTTTTCTGTTTGGGTTTAACGTCTGTGAACTGTAAGCAGACATTTTCACCTAGATAAGTTTTTACCTGCTCCTTTTATATTGACGTGCCTACATCCCCAACAGGGAGGAGTCCCTGTTTATTGCACATACATCTCAATTTCTGTTTGCATGCTTCTGCAAGTCATACTGCTTTAATGACTTTGATTCCAATGAAATCAATGTGTAATGAAATCATTAGGCAACATTAGCCCAGAGACTCTAATATGACTTCTTTTTTCAGGACAGTTATTCCCATCTTCAGTTTGCCAATTTTGTATGCACTAATCTTTCTGTCCTAGATGGAGGTAATAGAATTTCATATTTAATGGAGTAAAATCTTTTGTCAAGTCCATATGTGTTCATTTTTACATGTTTTCTTTTCCTAGAAAATCTGGTTTTAATTTACATTGGCATAATATATTACCTTTTATTCCATCATATATACTCACAATATCTTTTATTACTTTTTGTACGTACATTCTTTTTCTTCAGACTTTATTTTGAATGAGGACAGATAGCACACACCAAAGAAATAAATGTCGGTATAATAGTCACTTTTAGGATTAATCCAATAATAAAAACAACAAAATTGTGAAGTTGTACAGAGGAGATTTATAAGCAAGAAGAATTATTTAAGGAATAAAAAGGATTTTTTTTTTAATATTGAATTCAGCTTCATTTAGCTCAGACTGCTTACCTCTCCTTTATTATTATAATTGTCAATTGGAAGGAAGCTACCATAACCATCTAGTCCAGGCAGGGCTGACCAAAAGTTAAAGGATGTTTTCAAAGGAATTGTCCAAATGTCTTTTGGACACTTGGGTCATCAACCACTTTTCTAGGAAGTCTACTCCAGTATTTGACAATCCTTAATTAAGAAATGCTTCCTAATGTCAAATCTGAACTTCCATGACTTAGCTTTTAGCCATTCCCATATGTCCTGTCATAGAAAGTCAAGGGCAAGAGATGAGCACGTCCTTCTATTCTTTCCCTCCTCAGGAAGCTGTAGAGAGCAATGAAGTTGCCCCTCAGACTCCAGCTGTGATTCAAAACTTTCTCCCTGTATTTAATCAAATTAGTCATACACCTGTATTTTTTTTTCCCAGGACCAAATTATTAGCTTTGAAAGACGATTTCCTTCGATATAATTTATCAAAACCTTTATGTTCACATTGTTATTTGAAAGTTCAAGACATAATACTAAAACTTTCTGTCCTGCTGTCACTGGTATCAGAATGTATTGATGACAGTGTGCTTAATTAAGGAGATAACTCCCTATATCAAGACACATTTTTCCCACAAGCTTTCTATTGTTTTTTGTCAATCAATTTTTAAATACATTTTTCTAAATGCTGATCTCAGCCTAGCATTAAAGTACCTGTGAGCTTTAGGTTAAACTTGGCAGCTAATATATTTTGTTAATATTTCAGTAACCGGCATTAATAACCAAATTTATTCACTAGGCTGCTGCCATCACATCAGATGTCTTGGATATTCTTGGAAAGCCTGGTCATTACACACTCTTTGCTCCCACTAATGAGGCTTTTGAGAGACTTCCAAGGGGAGTCTTAGAAAGGATCATGGGTGACCATGTGGCTTCTGAAGGTATGTAACCTTGTTTTACAAATGAAAAGTGCAGGTGAATGGATCAGGTCGTAGAAACTATATATCCTAGCAGCTCTGAAATTAAGCACCTATACTTTCATATATATAGGAGAAGTTATTTCTTCTGTCTGATTATTCCAGTTACTTAAGGATTTAGATTAACTGAAAACTTAGTTTCCAAAATACTTTAAAGGGAACTGTAAAAATACAAGCACACTGACTTTTCTAATAGATCAGTTGCATAGTTCCAGTAGAGACTACAGGGCTATCTCAATGTGGGATTCTTTCCTAGTTTTCTCATTAACTGCTTTTTCACCTAAAAACATGTTCTTGTAAAAGGCAAGTTTTGCCCTGGAAGTTGAGCTGAATTTATACTATACATTCTGATGAAGTATAGCAGTCAGAACCTATATTCTTCTCAGAATGACAATAAAACTAAATGAAAACTGAATCAGCCTGTTGTGTGAACAGTAATGTTATGGACCACTAAGAAATGGAAGGCCACCTGTCTGTTCTTGTGTATAAGCTCCGTTGCACCAAACAAGTTCTCCCTTGTTTCACTCTAGCCTGACTAAGTCATAATGCAGTATCTCAATGAAAAATGGCAAAAAGATGAATCTGGGCTACTTGTAATGTGAGGCAACAACTAAAAATAGAATCTTGAAATAGCATGGCTTTTTTGTTGTGGCCCTTTTATTGCTTTTTTCAATTTGCTTTCAGGAATTTTTGGTACCCATAGAGTATAGATAGTAAACTGAATGTCACTTATAGACTGAGGCATAATAAAGCATAAATCTGGGGTTGACTTTGTATTTAGATGTCCATTTGGAGCATATAATCTGAATTCACCAAATTATATGCATTTTTATATGTAGATCACAGCAAAACTAGCAGAGTTTTCATAACATAAAGGGTGCTGAAAATTTTTGATCATACATGTTGTTTAGAGGCATACAGAATTAATTCTCATAAAAGTAACTTTCAAAAAGCAATCTTTGAGTGAAAATATGCTAGATAAGCTAGTACACTATTAAAATAGTGTAGATAATAATTTATCCCCACCTATATGTGATTTTTATATATATATATATGAATATATATGTCCAAACACCTATATATGAACTTCTTGTTCTTTTCTCTGCAGCTCTTGTAAAGTTCCATATTTTAAACACTCTCCAGTGCTCTGAAGCCATCACAGGTGGAGCTGTCTATGAAACGTTGGAAGGAAACACAGTTGAAATAGGTTGTGATGGTGAAAGTCTGACTGTGAATGGAGTGAAGATGGTGAAACGCAAAGATATTGTGACAAGCAATGGTGTTATCCACCTCATTGATCAAGTGCTAATTCCTGATTCTGGTCAGTGATGTGTACTATGAAAAACTTGTTACACTGAAGACGTTTTCTTCAATCTCACCTAGATATATTGTTATGGATAAGCATGGAGAACTCAAACCAAGAAAAGGAACAAATTCTCTGTTAAAATACCTTTCCTTATTCCTTTATTTGCAGCTAAACAAGTCATTGAACTTGGGGGTGCTCAGCAGACTACTTTCAAAGAGCTGGTGGCACAGCTAGGACTAACATCTTATTTAAGACCAGAAGGCCAATACACTCTCCTGGCACCTCTGAATGGTGCTTTCTCAGGTTAGTTGCCTTAAAAGATTATGTTCTGAACGTCTAAAGAAACAGTTATCTTGACAGTTCTCCAAATAAACTCCCAGTACTTGTTCAAAGTCCCCAGGAAAGAAAGACATAGAGAAATAAATTCCCTGCCTCCTTTCAAAATACATACCACGCTGGAAGACAATATAACACTAACTACCACACTACACAGCTTGCTTTTAGTGGTATAATTTGTTAATGTAAAGAATATTACTAAAATAAGATTCAAAATATACACAGATTGTGGGAAAAGAAAGATCACAGAATCACAGAATCATAGGGGTTGGAAGGGATGTCACGAGATCATCAGGTCCAATCCTGATATTAATGAACTTTATTAGATAATATTAATGATATGAATTTCCCTTAATATTTGCATTATTTGCATTAGATTCACAACTTATTTGTTCTGAACAATTTTACATAAGGTTGGTGTTTTCCAGAACATTAAAGTAGAAAGAAACTGATACAGGTATGCATTAAATGGTGTTCTCTTATTTGTAGAAGTGACCACATGGGCATCCTTCCCTACCCCCAAAATCTGAGTGTTAGCTAACGAGCACAAAAGGAGATGCGGAAAGTTTTAAAGGCACGCAAATTGAAAGGAAAACTTATAAGAAGAATCTCAGCAGTAATTCAGGAGATGGCAGAAGCCCACATATAAATCATCTGCCATATTATTTATAGTAATTAATCAGGGCCATGTCAAAAGTTCATGTGTGAATTTAAGGAATGGCAATTTACATTAAAAAATTTAACAATTAATTTTCTGTGTATACAGATCTATCCAAGCCTTAACTCAAGCATTTCAAATAAAGATTCAGTATTTCCATGGTCTTTTAATACAGCATCCACATTCAACCTTATTTGAATGAAATTTCACTTTGTAGATGACACCTTAAGGATGGATCAACGCCTTCTTAGAGCAATCCTGCAGAATCACATTATAAAAGTGAAAGTTGGGCTCAACGAACTGTACAATGGACAAGAGCTGGAGACGATTGGAGGGAAACTGCTAAGAGTCTTTGTGTATCGCACAGTAAGTGAACAAGGCTTTCTAACACCATGTGTCCCAACTACAAAAATGAAGAGCTGTGAAAGAATGAAATACAAAGTTGAATTAAAACTCCAATGTTTGCCATTGCATCTATCTAGAAAATATCTTTTAAGCTAGCAAAAAATGAAAATCTGATCTTTATCCATGGGAACTTTCTTTGTATGGAAGGGTCTTTTGGAAAATGAAACAGGATTTCAGATTTGGCACCCCATTTGTTGCAATTTTTCAAGCTCATTTTGAATCTATTTAAGAACGTTCTTAAGGGAAACAAACAAACAAAAAGTTTTAAAATATTTACACCATATTAACACACTTCAAATTTGGCTACTTTCACTTTCTCAAGCAATACCTCATATCCTGGCAAGAACACACAACTTGACTGTTTGAAATATACCTGAACATTATTTATAAAATTAGGGGCCTGTTGGAAAGTATTATCTATCTCTTCTTATCAAATAAGTTCAAATATGTATCATAGAGTGAATAGCTACACTTTTTTGTCTTTTAATCAGGCTGTATGTATTGAAAATTCATGCATGGTCAGAGGAAGTAAAGAAGGAAGGAATGGCTTTATTCATATCTTCAGGCAGATCATCAGTCCAGCGGAAAAGACATTGCATGAAATGCTGAGAAATGATAAACGTTTTAGGTGAGTAGCAATTTTGACAGCACTGAAATTTTCCCAAAAAGAGAAACTGTGTATACAGCAAAGCCAGTCTGATAAACAGTAGTAGACTATGAATTGGACATGATGACTTTTATGGGTCCCTTCCAACTGAGTATATTCTATGATTCTATGGGTTGTTGGGAGTGGGGAGGGCAGGGAAGGGGTTATTACCTCCTTCAAAAAAACAGGTGGGGAGGGCAGGGAAGGGGTTATTACCTCCTTCAAAAAAACAGGTGTGGAGGGAGGGAAGAAAAAAAGAAAGGGTTCTCCAACTGTATGCTTGTAGAGCTTCCAGACTTTAGGATAGAATGGTTGTTAATGGCACATAGAAGTCAGTAAGACACCAGAATGAGAGAAGAGGATGAAAGGGATTGGATGATATATCCATAACTATAAATGCAGGTCAGTCAAGAGGTTTCATTATCATGTAGTGCAATTTCATATGAATGCAGCATGATACACACCATTTGAATACATATTTCTTTCCTCTGCCTGAAAGTATCTCAGCATTCCTAGAGACAGCAACTGCCCTTGTGATCCTCCTTTCATCTCTTTGATCTGTGGGGATTTTTTTTTTATTAGTTCTGCTCTGATCTAGGCTGCCAACTTTTCAAATCCTTATTCCTCTGTCTGCTACTCTTGACTTAAGATATTCCTCTTCTACTCTTTTTTTCTGGGATACCATGACATTGGTTGAAGACTGAAGCACTATCAGAAAAAATGAGGGAACTAAGGGCCTGGATCCAAGCACAGTTACTACACTCCAACAGAATGTATTTGTGTTTTGTTTGTTTGTTGTAAACAGTGTTTTCCTCAGTCTGGTTAAAGCTGCAGATTTAGATGATGTTCTGTCACGACCTGGAGAATGGACTCTGTTTGTTCCAACAAATGAAGCCTTTAAGGGTTTGACTGATGATGATAAGGCTATATTGATAAGTAAGTAACATTAAAAAACTAGAAATATGGGTAAAGATAAAATTGATGGGAAAGGTGGCTAGTGCATTTCTTAACAGAAAAGATGTCTGATATATAGCCTACCTTTTGCACAGAAGGTCATAGGACTTCCTTAAATTAATTCCTGCTTGGGGGACAGAGAAAATATCTTTTTGGGAAAAAAACCACTCAACCTGAATTCAAATTTTAATTTAATTCCTTGTTATAGTATTCCAATGTATAATTACCTTCCAAATTTAAACCAGCATTTCTTTAATTAGTTTCGACTTTTTACCATTCAACATTGCAATAGACTAATTTAACTGAAAAGTCTCATATTACGTTTTTCTTCTAGTTGTGACCATTGCATTAAAGTATATGTGGTATTGAGTTTTCTATCTTTCCTTCCCTCTCTCTTCTCTACCTCCATCCAGTGATTTCTCATATCACAATCTACAAGTCCGATACAGAATATATATTGCTAAATGCGATTTTATGTAATTTCTCAAAATTTACACTTTAAACCTCTGGAATTATATAGACTTTTCACAAGATTTAAAAGCAGTTTATTTAATGTTATGCTTTCTTTCCATAAGAGATGAAATGCACTTAAAACTGCTGCAGAATTTGCCACTAGAGGGGTAGACTGTGGCCACAGCACCATAAATAATTTTAGTTTACTTATGAATCTGGCCTGTGCACAAGTGTGGGAAGAATGATTGTTTTGAAGCCCACATCCAGAAGGTCAGTCACATTTTCAGTTCCTGAACTTTTCAGATCAAAGTTCAAAGACATGAAGCCAAATCCCATGAATCCTTAATGACTGCTGAGAAGTCCAGCTCAGAGCATTGATAAGTACCAACCCCAGCTCCTTTCAGCCTCTAAGTCGCTAATGAGGCTTTGTGAATTTGAATTATCTCCTCAGCCATTTAAAGTCATGATAGTGCTCTAAATTACATTTCAGTGTGGTGTGACTCTAGAGCCAAACAATAAATTAATGGATAGCCTAAATGGCTGACACTAGGTAGCTACAAAATGAAATTAAGTTTGTCTCAAGGCTGTGAACTGAAACAACTGGGTAAATGTTTGTTTTTATTGGAGTATATAGTTATTTTATTGACTAAGATTGAGTTTATCAGGTTTATTGGTTTTGTCTTTAATGCACAAATTGACATTGTACACAAAGAACATATAATTTTTGGATTATTTCTATAATTATTTTTTGTGGCAGAATATCCATTTCTAGTGTTATTACTTTCTGGAATTCTGTCTTCGCTTTCCTTAAAGATATTGTGTTGCTTCCTCCATAAAAATTAAAATATGTAATTTTTAAAGAAACATGAAGAATAACCTTGTTTATCTATAAGAAAGACAAAAACCAAAGATAATTTATTAACCGATAGCCATTGTGGCATAAACGAAAGGTAATCTAAACTTTGTGAAACTACCACATGTTTAGGCTTTGTATATAATTGACATTATTTGTGAATGATCCAGTCACAAAATATAAGTGCTAATTTTAGTAGGAAGAAAATGAGGGGTTAATTGCACCTCAATAGTAAAATGAATTAGGGTAATATCAATGACCAAAGCAAAAAACAGAAAAAGGAAAGTGTTCACGGAAAGAGACACCAGGAAGAAAAAATTAAAACCAGATACTATTTCCATTTGAGTTTCATCAAGGCTGAAACTCCTAATAACAAGAAGTATCAGTATGTAATGCTGATATGAAACCTTTAATAGAATGATCAATGTCCCATAAAATAGCAAGCAGATGTAATTTTAAAGCTGTTCTGCTTAATACCCTGTCTCCTTGGCAGCTTGTGGGTATTTCTACAGCCCATCCCATGACTTTGAACCTCCATGGACCAAGAGCACCAGGGAGCTCTGCCAGGACACTAACTCGGGTTCCATGATCCATTTATTTTTAAAAACAGTCTTGAAAATTTTTGGGTTTTAATTTTCCTCCCAAATAGGAATGTCAGACTTTGGAATATGGAAATCATCTTTCATTGGCTTGCAGTGTATCTGTAGCTCCATGAAATTTGATATTGCCATCTTCTTGGTGGTCCTGAAATTACTATGTTAATGAATGATTTGCAGAGTGCATTTAGGAAAACGGCAAAAAATTCCAATTAGAGGCACAAGCAAATAAGAGATAACAACACAGAAAAACAGGAGAATGCTGGCTGCTTTTTTGTTCATTTGTATAGGAGTTCTCAGACCATCTTTATGATTATGTTCCAAATCCATTTATATCAAGTGGGTTTTTTTCTTCTTTATTGTCATTTTAACAGATTCAAATCATAACTGTTCATGGTAATTTCATTCATATCATGCTTAATTAGGGCTCAGGTATGAATGCATCCTTAGAAATTCCAGAAAGAACTATCCATTTAAATTTAATGTTTACCCCTACTTTTCTCTCCTTTTTAAATAGGAGACAAAAATGCTCTCAGGAACATTCTCCTTTACCACTTGATACAAGGAGTATTCATTGGAAGTGGCTTTGAGCCTGGTGTGACAAACATTCTTAAAACTATCCAAGGAGGGAAGCTCTACTTGAAAACAGTTAAGTGATGAAAAATAATTCTCCCTGATATAGCCTTTTAACAGGGATTTATGTCCCATGTCTATCCACATTACAGAATAAGATGCATTTCCCTGAACATTGTATTAAAGTTTGTGATTTGGTTTTTTATGTCTTGTATAACTTGTGTTCTCTTTCCATCCTTTACAAGGTCAATGATACTCTTCTGATTAATGAACTGAAATCAAGAGAATCTGATCTCATGGCAACCAATGGTGTCATTCATGTTATTGATAAACTCCTATATCCAGCAGGTGAGCATTAGTTCATGGAATTTATACACACTCTTCTGAATCTGTTTACATGCTCAGTAGGTGCAGTTATTTTAAAATGCTAATTCCTTTAAAGAGACAATTCCTATGTGGAATAAGAAACAATAATAAATAAGAAATAATCTACCTCGCTACTCATGTTGTCGAAGACCCACCCTGAAGCCATGCAACTCTGAAATATTGTGAAAATCAAGTGGAAGATAAGATGCCATAGGCTACCTTTGCCACTAATATGGAAAAATGCATATAAACAAGTACATACTTCTATGAGTGTGTGAGAATGATTGCATCTCCCTATGCAAAGTAATGAAATTAAAATGAACACAAATGTATGTTTCCTCTTACATGCATATTTCTTCTGTCAGATGTGCCTGTTGGAAATGATCAGTTGCTCACAATACTGAAGAAGTTGATTAAGTACATTCAAATCAAGGTACTCTTTAAATCATGATCCCTTTGGGGTTCTATGTATGTTATAATTCATAAGTGATTCTCAGGTTGCTCTGTTTCTTCAGCGGGCAACATATTCAATAACTTCCAGTTACCCAAATATAATAATGAATGAACCACTGTGCTCTATAGTTAGAATGTATGTTTTTCAGCACCAAATAGTGGTATAATATTTGCATTTTGCTAAGTCAAATGTGAACTGGCCCAAATCTGCTCTTTGGTTTGGATACAATTTATCATTTCAGCAAAATTAATCACTTCCAAATCCTTGAGGCCATCCCTCTTTCAAAGAAATACTGAGTCAATTGCTATGTCAGTAAACCCACCAACCTCAATAATCTGTTGAGAAGCATAGGCATCCTTATCTATCTCTATCCTCTTGAGACTACATTCTTCCTCAACAATGAATGAGCACCTAGGTAAATTGCATAGCTGAACATTTAAAACAGTGAAGCAGTGAATCCTACTCAAGTTCATTAGGAACCTACAGGACAAATATTCTTTCTTTTAAATTTTAACCTTACTTTTCTGTATTTATAGTTTGTTCGTGACAGTACGTTCAAAGAGATTCCACTGACGTTTTACAGTAAGTTCATTTAAAATACTTACAGATGGTTTTGAGATTTCTTTCTTTTTTACTGAAAAAGGAAGGCTCTACAATTCAAGACTGGAAACGGTAATACTTAAAAAGCAATTTCTGGGAAAGTAAGCTGTGTCAATGAAGCACAGGAAGAGAGAGACCCAAAGTGGAATGTTTCTGGCTGTTGCGCTACCGTATGTATTTTTTTCCCTTTCCAGATGTGTGACAGGAAAGTAACTCTGAAGTAAACTGCACAAACTCTTTGGAGTAGGCATGATACATGCGGAAAAGATTATTTTCACGTGTTAGCCAAGTTTCAGTGCTTGGTGCATAGCAGACTTGTACTGCCTCACTCTCCAAGACATACCACTATGCTGTACTTACCCTCCAAGACTTAACATTGGCCAAGCTCTTCACAGAGATGCTTTCTTTTTCATAAATACTTCCAGAGAGACAGAGTGTAACTGTTCCACCTATTTCCCATACATGCAAATATGAAGCTTGTGTGGGAAGCAGTTGTTCTGACCATTTTCTTCATGGACTAAATGCAAAAAAAGGAATCAGGTTTTGCATTTAGTTTCTCCATATAAAGTCTTGAAGCAAAGTCCTAGAAGATAAAGATCCTGCTGAAGCTTTGGCTTGTTGAGGGAATATGAATTTAGACAAATGATTACATTTCTATAGGATTCCACCCGCATTTATCAACCGAAATGGAAAATATCACATTGGGCTTTTGAAAATTGAGAACAGATATATTGAAGTTAAAGGACTCTTGGAACAAAGAATGGTATAATCTATCTTGATGGCAACTTGGCAGTTAAAAAAGCCCAACCATATCCTAGGGTGCATCAAGAACAGCATAACTAGCCAGTAGAGGCAGGTTATCATCCCTGAAACAAGGGAGGTCACTGTCAGACATCAAGGAAGTTGTACCTGTTGATTCAGTTCAAAGTGGGAATGGGAAGGATAGGATCCTTAACAATGAAGGCTTCTCTACCAGTAATATGAGTCAAATACTGATCTGTCAGAGATGTTCAAGGAGTACGTGAGCCTGACTTGGGTGTAGAGGAACAATTTCGTCTCTCAAGAGCGCCACAGTCATAGTCTCTGTGATATTCTATCAAATGTAAGAGTAGTTCTGAATATCCATTCTGAATTTTCTCATTTTCTGGGTTAGATCCCTTATGAAAAGGAAAGAACAAGATTCAAACTTAAGGTATGTCAGGGAATTGTACAAATCTTCATGCAGGGAACTTTATGAGCCCTTGTTATTATATACCTTATGGTACCATGGGTTTCATGACCACTGCGCTTTGTAAGGCACAGCAAAAACAAATAGCATGCAAGCAGACTGTCTGCAGGTGACTTGTATACACTACCATTAAATAACTAGAACTGTGATCCATACTCTAGATCCTGTAGTGTTACTTTTCCATCCATTAATATCTGTGATTTTATCAACAAATTTATGACCAGACCAAATTTAGCTGATCATTGTCATAAAGAAACTGTAAGAATGGAATGTGCTTTATATTCCATTTTCTATACTTTCAGAAATTAACATAATTGAAAGCAACGTCAAGCCCATCATCAGAAAGGAAGGTAAACGAGGCCATTAGTATATATATTTCTGTATATGTTCATATACATATACAGAATATATATTGTATATATTTCTGTAACAAGATGCATTTTGGACATAACAACTCCAGGATGCTCATCACTTTGCTGTAAAAGCAAAGATACAAATATTGCAATTAGAACTGGCTGAAATATTTTGTATAAAAAGATTTTGCACAGTTATTCTCCCCAAACAGATTTTCTCTTTTTTTTCCATGGGCATTTTTAAATAATCTTTTTAAATACCATTTCTTTTAAGAGATCCAGATATTACTATACATTAAATAAATAAATAAATAAATTAAACGGAAGTAGATTTATTTCTTTCATTTTCAATCAGTTCTAAATACCAATATCTGTCATATGCCTGGAGAAGACTGATAGCCAAACTTTCTTTTTTAATGTCTTGAGGCAAAAGCCTGAGCTAAAGATTAGTGGTGGGACTAAAGACACCAAAAATTGATTCATAACACCCATTGTTTTCACTAAACCACGTACAGATCTAAAGAGCTCCAGTTTTCCACTGAAATTTCAAAGGAAATTAAAATGCTCCAATGGTATCTGATTAAGCTCAATTGAGGAGAAAAACTGTCTTACAAAAATTTTATCCAGACTGTGTAATCATAATTTCTAGTAGGACTTCCTCACAGCAGAAGTGACATGAGCTTGCTTTTTCGTTAGCTTGTCTGTACTTCATCCCATTTAGAATAGATTCTGATCTTTGTTGCCTTGTCTCCATCATTAAATCAGATCCACAGAACAATATAATTAGGTAGATGATTCCATATGATAATTCATCTAAGGTATTTTAGAAATCTTCCTATGATGAAGGCAAATCACCTTCAGAAATTACCTGTTTTATGTTAAATCCAGACACAGGACAGATAGTTTAGGCAATTTACATGATGTTTAGAAGTGGATAGTTAACTGAAACAGAACTGTCTTTTAAAGAAAAAAAAAGAAATATCTGAGTACTTCTGTAGTCAAAAGTACAATTAAGAGTTATTCACCAGAGAGATAAATAAAAAAACTCTGTAAGTTAGTGAGTACTGAAGCATGACTGCTTTCCTTTGCCAGTGCAGTGTTTCTGCTTTGGGACACACTCAAGGGAATTATCTCCGGCCAACACAACCTTTCTGTTGATGATTCAGAAAGAGTCCTAATAAAGCCAGGTCTGGACTTACTAAGCATGTAAGCAGTAACAGCAGTTAGCAGCAGCTCTCATCAAAACCACATAAGCCCACAACTGTCTGTAGAAAAAATCTGGCAAAGTTGCATGTCAGAAAGTTCTAGCAGATCATGATGGAAAGGAGATTTCAGTAAAAAATTCACTGCTACCACTCCTAAGCTTAGTAGATGATGTCTGCCCTTTCTTGTCTCAATTTTTTCTACTTGCATTGTGCTTCTGTTGTCCAAACATAAACAAATTAAAGAGATCTAAAGACTTAAATCTAATTGAAACCCAAATCCTAATGGATTAATGGGGTAGGTTTAAATTTCTTACTAGGAAAAATTTCTTCACCAAAAAGGTTGTCAATTGCTGGAACAGGCTGCCAAAAGAAGCATTTGATCCACTATCCCTGAAGGTATTTAAAAGACATGTAGACGTGGTGCTTAGGGACTTGGACTAGTGGTGGACTTGTCAGTGCTAGGTTAATGGTTGGACTTGATGATCTTTTCTAACCAAACCAATTCTATGACTTAGAAAGGCTTTACCTTTTATTTTGCATACATATGCTGTATCAATCACATAGGAAGATACAGGAATTTAGATATCCAAAAAAAAAAGAGGGGGGGGGAGATTTATAAATTTTCATAAAGAAACCTTTGACAAGTTTTTATTAATATTCATCACTTTCAACATACATTTGTATTTAATGGATCTCAAAAGGCAAAAATGTCTCTAAACAGAAGAGAAGCAAGTGAAAAAATCTGTAATATTCTTTACCATCTTTTGGAATGTTTTTCAGTCGGATTTGTTAGAAAATAAAAAAAAAAAAATGGGTTGTTTAGCTACTTAAAATTCTGAGTAGATCAGAAATCTGTTTCATAATAAATGGGCATCATTATGATCATATCATCTCACCTACTGTGAATAAATCAATTATTTAGCTTTACAGTCTAACTTATGCAATAATCTTTTGCTGCAAAAGCAAATCAAAATGTATGCTGGGATTCGTTACCGTTAAAGGGCACTAGTTCCTCTGAATTGTACTGTTTTCAAAAATTTTGCCTTTTAAAAAGGTATTCTTAAATGCTGATCAGTATTTTATACATATAAAAAAATCTATTGACTTCTACATTAATGAAAGTTTTTTAAGGGATTTTTAAAGAAGGTGAGAGAGATAGACTGTGTTAAGTTTCTAACTGGCTATCAGGCAGGGATGCATTTGGATCAGTGTGCTCTACAGGGATTGCAAAAGATTAAGAAGGTTGTTTTGGCCACTGAAATCAAGATAACCTCTCGCATGCGACTCAAAGAATGAAAGTCATGAATGCTGACAAATATCCTTACAGCCATTCCAACTTGACAAATATCCTTACAGATGTTCCAGTCGATCTCTGAAGTTTATTTACTTTTTAAACTGGGTGACCACTGGCCAAGTCTTGGTAGATTAAAAAAAAAAAGGGAAAAATAAGCTGCATAAAAGAACAATTGACACATACCTCCCCTGCAAAACAACAAACAAAAAATCCCAAAGCAACATAAAGGAATACTGACTAAATGGCCTAGTTTCCTCTTGGGTATCTAAACAGTTAGTAAGAAATAACATGACAAACTCTTAATTTTTCTCTCTAATTATTTTTTAAGCCTTCATACAGTAGTTTCCATGATCATCACTAGCAGAGCAATAGGCATAAGGTTCCAGCAGTGCCACAGAGTAGGCTTCTTATCAGTATATATAGAGGAAGACTTCCTTTCAGCTTCTGAGGATCTGGTTTTTTGCCTGAGACTTTTCAACAGATGTGAAAACAGTCAGATACAGAAAAATAGTAAAAACCCCTAATTCTAAGTAGTAAGTGTGCAACAGGATCTAAATTACAGATAGCATGGGAGGAAGTGCAAGATGGTACATTGTTTCTAATGACTTCTCAAATCTCAAAAATCCCCCATTACAATCACCTGGTTTACTAAGGGTAGGGGGAATAATGCTAGCTTCATATCAGCACCGTGGAATACCATACATATATTTATGAATATTTGTAATGTGTTGTTTTTTTCCTATGTCACAGACCCATCTATCACACAGCTCACTAAATTAATTGAAGGGGAACCTGAGTTCAAAATAGTCAGGGAAGGGGAGACAATAACTAAAGTGATTCATGGAGGTTGGTATGATTTCAGCAAGTCAATTTGTATTAGTTAAAATGTGAAACATTCACTGTTCCCACTCTGCTTCTACTTTAATGGAGGTGATACATGTTATATGTAGTTTTTAACAAGGCCTCCAGGAAGTATTGTAATTTTATTGTATCATTTCACCTCTGATTCTCATTTCTCGTGCATTTGAAAAGAGGAATTTTTTTTCTTTTCCCTAGCTGTGTTCTGTAGCTGCAGTCAGGACAGTGTTAGGAATGCTCTGCATGCTGACATATCATCTGCCTCGGTTAAGAGTTGTTCATTGACTTTTGTTTTGCAATCAAAACTGCGGTATGACTTTCTCTGTTAGAAAGGTGATTTTATCAGACAGGTGAGCTTTGCCTCTAGGGGCATTGAGAAGTTTACATTTAGGGTACTTTCGAGGGAAAAATAGCATGTGGGCAACCTAAATTTTGGGGAAACTTAGTTCCCAGTCTTCTCTAAACTTTCTGATCTTTTTGCAAAGTAGGCTATGTTTTTTCCTTGTGTGCTTTAGTAAGTTTCAGCCTCTCAAAAACAGCACTTGTAACACTGTTCATTACTTGAATAATGTCTTCAATTTAAAAATCCTTGTAGAACCAATTATTAAAACATATACCAAAATCATTGATGGGCGACCTGTGGAAGTGACAGAGAAAAAAGTAACAGAAGAAAGAATTATTCAAGGTAAATTCTGCTGAGCTATTCATACTTAGTGAAGTTCATCTTTACATGCAGAAGTAATGCATTTTAAGTTCTATCGTAATGCATTAGCTGCATTTCCAGGAGAGATTAATTTTCCCAAATGCTTTCTACTACCTATTTATGGCTCAAGTTGTTACTGCATGTGCCACATAAACATATACAGAAATGGCAACAATACTGTAACAGCATGCAAAACAATAAACTTGTGGGTTGTGTATCTCCAGGGAGGTTTCATTTGACCATAGGTGGACCGTCAGTGTGTGTATACCTACTTTTGCATGTCATGCTAGTCTCCCTTGACAGTCATTTCACTAAAAGACCTTCTCTGTTTTCTCTGTAAGGGGGAGGATCTAGGCTGATCTGGCATCAACAAGTTAGACATTTGTTTTCAGCTAATATAACTTAACGTGCATCTGCGTCCTTTGATCTTCTCCCACAGTAATTTTCAAACTCTCTTTCCAATTATAATGATATTTGACCTAATATGGAGGTATTTCTTTAGAAATCCTAGAAACTTCACAGGAATTGAAAAAATGAAGCAGATTTAAGCAGTTACAAATTCTCTGTTAACATGTTTTCAACCTCTTGGTTAAATACTAGTTTGAATGCTGCCATTAAAATTCTGTCTGCCAGAGCAGTTGTAAGGAAAAGTCGGTGTTATAGGAACATAGTGGCTTAGCAGAAAGTCCTAATATTCTGTTTATTTAGAAAATCTCAAAGTTTAATTTAAGAAGTCATTCAAGAAAGGGAAAAATAAAGAACCATATTTAAGTATTATCATACAATTATTTACTACAAAGAAAATAGCAAAACCTTTCTGAATGAATCTGCTACTATTCTTTAGTACAGAATTTTTGGGGAAGAGAATAAAACACTATTTTCTCATTTCTGAAATTCAAGTTTCACTCGTATCTCACATAAAATATCAATATAATGCAAACTTCTAGTGTTTCAGGCCCAATATTTCCTTCTCTTCCTTCTGTAGTAGAATCTCAAATGACAAACAATCTTAAATGTTAAGCTCTCAAATTACTCATATCAGTAATAAAAGCAAAAGTGTCAATCAGCAACAGGGCATTCAAAATCTTTTTGCACCTAATACAACAAAGTGATTAAAACTGTGTCTTACTTCAAGAGCAGATGTTTACTATTACTATGTTAAATTTGTGTGGGTACTTGCCTGAATATCTCTAAATACTGTCTGTAACCCTCTTTCAGTTTAACTGGGGACACAGTGAAAGGTAAAATGATCAAAAGAGCAGGTTAAAGCATGCCAAAGACAGAACCACCCTGAACAGGACTTTAAATAGGAACAAATTATTTAAAAGGGAATCCTGTTATATCTAATTGAAGACACTGATTTACAAAATTTTTTTCCAGGTCCTGAAATAAAATATACCAGAATTACTGCAGGTGGTTCAGACAATGAAGAAAAGTTAAAGAAATTACTTGAAGAAGGTTAGTATCCTTGTTTTCTTTCCTTCATTAAAAAAGAAAAAAACCCTTACCTACGTAACCGCTGTGTGCATACTCCACGTTTTCAGCAAAGGTGCTCATACTGCAGAATCATACTGAGATTAAACCTCAGAACCTGAGAGCTGCCCATGTTCTAGTTTGAGTCTCCAATCTTCATATTTCAGCCAGCTCCAGAGTCTGCCTGGGTCTGAGATACAGAATACCACGTTTGTCATGCAATACAGTGTTTTTGGTTCACATGGAATTCAGTATTGTAACATGAATTTTGTAATTCAGCAAAATGCTATGATAAGATTAATTCAGTAACATGTTCTTATAGGATTGTCAAATGTTTTCTGTAAATCAATTTTTTGCCATAACCTGTATCCTATCAGAGGTTACCAAGGTCACCAAATTTATTGAAGGTGATGGTCATTTACTTGAAGATGAAGAAATCAAAAGACTTCTGCAGGGAGGTACAGTACAGTAATGTACTATAACTAACATTTTTGCAACAGGTTATGATAACTGAAAACCCTCTCAGATATATTGATTTCAACATTTTAAAGACTGACCTAGTAAAAGTGTAATTTTAATGGGAGAAAAAATATAGAATGCCATATCTGATGCGCCAGATGTCTGTGAAATAGAAATAATTACCAAAGGTTGCTTAATCAATTTTTTTCATTAAATTGATCATGGGAAAAAAAAAAGTTTTTTTTTCAGTCTTTAAAAAGTTATCTGATGAAAACTCAGGGGAGCAATGAAGATTTATTCCACTAGCTGTGAACTCTTTTTTTCAGCAAATTTAAATCTGTGAAAGACACAAATTCAGCTTCTTTGTCAGTTCTTCAGAAATGAATATTCATTGCCCTCAAGTTAATAATCAAAGGCATGTTTAGCATCTTTCTTTGAATGCTTACAGGTGATGGGTATGAAGGCATTAACTTTAATTCTCTTCAAATATGTAATTTCAAGGAATGGTTTTCTTTCTTTCTTGCTCTCTTAATTCTAACAGTTTTGGCAATATTTAACCAGTAGCTGTAGAAAACTGGTAAAAGAATTTGTGCTTATTAAATTAATCTTTATCTATAAATTTGGAATGTTATCTGCTTAATGTAGATTAGAAAAACTGTCTATAATAGCAATGGGGAATAAAAAAAAGAGAATTCAAGTGTTGTAACTTCAGTAATCGTTAGTGTAAACCTAAGTCAGAAGCTCAAAAAGTGTTAGTAAGTTACAAAGTTGAATACAAAATCTTGTAGTCCTTCAAAAGCACTATTCTGTAGATGTAACTTAAACTTTAGTTAAGTGAAAAATTTGGTGATGCCTGAAAAGCTGCTCAGCTTTTCACCAAACAAAACCATGCTAGTTGGCAAGAAGACAAGCCAAAATATGGCTATGAATACTGTTGGATGTATCTCTCCTTTATGTTTTAAACATCTAAACCTTAGTTTTACAGATCTAAGCCAGGATTTGCCTAGAATCATGAAGAGAAATAAGAGCTTTCTGGTTTTTTTTAATCTTGTTCTAGCTTAAGTGTCCCAGCTATGTGAAAAGAATTGCTCTCTGGAGATGCCTATTTCAGTGTTGAATATTTAACATGAAAGAAATTATAGCAAGAAAATCCCTCTGTATACTGGACTATGTTCTACTGGTGTTAGCCAGGAAATAAAGAGCAGGAATAAACCTTATATGTAGACTGTTCAAAATTTTGTTGACAGTTCTGATGCCAGAATCTAACAATTACAATTGTAATCATCCTCACTTACAGAAGTAACTATTAAATAGATATAATCTGTAGAGATACACATAACAGTGATCCTATAGATATATGGAAAAGAGAGAGAGATTTTCTCTTTAGTGAATTTGAGAAAGACAGTATTGTCTCTTGAATTCTTGCTATTTTCCCCTTGCTATTATATGTTAGTTTGCATCCTGCTTTACAGAATGGACCAAACAGACAGATTTGGCTTTTGTTTTAATTTGATTTTTCTCTATCTTTTCCATGAATTATCCGGTCAGCTACCCTTGGCTGCCATGATAACACCTTACCATATGTTTAGCCAATAGAAGCAGATACACTTGCTGCTTTATGACTGTTGGTGATAATGGTTAATGGCCCTCTTGTCTACGTCAAATTACTCCTGTTTTATTGAAAATTTCCTAAGCATTTAAAACTGAGTCCCATCACAAATGAATGCATTCCCATGGTCTAAAGTAAAACAATTATTTCATATGGGCTGTAATTCTACTCAGGCAATATCCAGCACTAGTTATTAAAATTAGCAGTCTTTGCTGAACCACAACTTTAAGCGAAGATTGCAATGAATGACTCTCAGCCCTAGAGAAGGCCCTGCCATTTGTGGCAAGGCCAAGGAAATCAGCAGGACCTTATGGCATGAATAACATGGTGGCCTGCATACATCTACACCCCCAAAAATGACATTGCTTCCACTGAAGACTCCTAGCATATGGAAAAATGCTATGCCGGATTTAACTCATTTGTTTTTGATGCTCATCGTAGCTGGAACTGAGTACACCAAGGTTACTAAAGTAATTGAGGGAGAGCCACAGATTATCGAGAGAGAGATCAAGGAAGTCCATCTGGAAGGTTAGTTTTTCTAAAAATCCAGTATCACTAAGACCTGTTTTGTCTGAAGTGATCGTCCCAGGTGGGGTTTTTCAGCATCTATTCACAAACAATATTTAGATCAGAAGCTAGTAATTTAGCAAGAATTGTTCTATAATTGTTTTGGAAAAGAATTCTTTTGCTGATGTTGCAGAGAAAATTGTTGAGGCTTATCTTGTGGCTTAAAGTAACTAAAAGACTTGGCAAGCATAGTGAACAAGAGGAAGTACCTAACCACAAAGCTTAGGTACAGCATTTGAAGGAACATGCACCATAAGAATTGCCTTTTCTCTAAGCAGCACATCCAGAAGAAGACCACGTGAGTTGTTTTTAACTTGAGTTATTTCTTTTCAGTGTTAATGTGACCTGATAATGTGAGGGGTTCTCAGCTTGGTGAGGTGGGGGGTAGGATGGAGGGAATATAACCTCTGGGGTTAAGTAAATATCTCACAGGGCCTTGGAATTTCTCTACTCTTATCCTGTTGTTAATTCATGGAAGGTCTTGGGTTTAAAAAAGCTGAGTGGTGTCAAGGTCCAAAATTAATCTCTGAAAAGAGACAAATATATTTCAGCCTGGCTTTGTACTAGGTATTTGCTTTCCAAGTTTACCAATAATTTTTTAATGTTCTTCATTCAAAGTTAAGTAGCTTGTTTAGGGTTTCTTTCGTATTTGTATGCATGTCCTTTTCCAATGTTAATTCTAATAATGCAGAATAATTTGTTCTGTCCGTCTTTGAACTAAATTTATAGGAAAAAATGACTCATAGAGAGTGGAATTATATAAATGAATTTATACTGTTGACATTTTGAAGTCTATTCTAAATACTGCTATTATACTACAGTGTTTGTATTATTTCAATGTTGAGTACTACAAGGTATGCACGGAAACCAACTATTGCCTGAAAATCTGTCAGGTGTTATCTTCAACCATGGAGATGCCTGAAAGCACAGTTTTATGTACACCATACAAGTATGGAAAGCACACTTTCAACGGACCAAGTTCTGTCCTTGTCAGGGAAGTGCAGAGCTTCAAATTTTCTGTCACACTGGTACAGATACAGTGTTTAGCCTCAGCTGTAATGAGGTGAAGCCTGTATATCAAGGCTATGTCTTTATATACCCCATACCTCAGGAAAAAATGCCATCTGACTTCAGCTGGTTAAGTGAAGATGCAAGCACTTATATAAAAGAAGGAAAAAACTGGAGTAACATTTCTGTAACAGCAACAGAAGGACTGTCTCTCAACTAAGAAACAGCTGGTTTTAAAAATGTTTCATGAGAATGAGAAAAAAATGTCCATTCTGAGTCAGGATTTTGGAAAACAGTTATATCTGCTAATGAGGGTGGTCCCTGTTCAATAGCCCTTGCTTTACCCTACCCTTTAAAATGGAAATCTCTGAGAAAATTAACTGAACTCTAAATATATAGAATCACACTGTGGACTTGCAATGCACTTCCACATCAGGACCCAAACACAGCTGGAAACTTTGCCAATATCTTGTAACCACTATGTTTCAAACATATCACTTATAAATGAATCCTGAAGTAATGACTATACAGAAGACTGGGACATCCTCTGACAAAAGTTGAGACTTCATCCTGGACTGTATGTTAACCTGAGCTTGTTCGTCACTGACACTGTCAGGTGGTGTTTGCTGGATGAAGACCATGGGCAAAATGTCTGCCACCTGCCTACATCATGTAACCATCTGTAGGAGATCAGTATGAATAACATTAATTAATCCTGTTAAAATGTAAAATACTGCTTTTGAAGTATTGGTAAGATTTGATGGATTACTTCACAAGATAGAAATGTGTGAATTATGTTATAAGCATTCATGTTTCAGGTGATCAAATCAACATGCTAACAGGAGAAAATTATTAATTTGCTGAAAACTTTAAATAACAGATTTTGCAAGTCAGCAATGGGTTTCCAACATTTCTAATGAATTCTAATTCAAAGGCTCTTACAAACAACTTCTGACTCCAAAATTTCTGTTTTCTAGAAGCACCTGTACGGAGAGTACCGCCAAGGAGGACACAAGGTAAAAGCAAAACATATGTCTAACCATTTTAACATGCATCAAGTATTATTCTCAGTGACAATAAAAGTTAGGAGGGAAAAAAATACCTTTATGAAAATAGAGTTCAAAAGGAAAGGGTTGCATTAATGCTTTTAGAAAAAGAAATTTTAACGAAACTTGGTATTGTTAATTACTGTGTTTCTAGATTGTTTTTTTGTATATATTTTTATCTGAAAACAGCTTAGATTATGTGTTTTTGTCAAAAAACGTTTTGGATTAGAATAAAGCTATCAAAATAAGATCTGACTTTGTAGTCTAACACTGTGAAAATGTCACTGTGGTATTCCTCAATGTGGGATTTGTTTCAACATTATTTTGATCAATTAAGAAGCTGAAATATCATTATAATTTCCTGTCTGCCAGCACAAGAGTACAAGATTCAGCTTCAGACTTCAACTTTCCTCTTTGCATTTCTGTTTCACCAGTAAATACAATATATAGTGTAATATATTATATTATATAGGATTATGGGCACTAATGATGGTTCTTTTTCCATTTTTCCCAGGGGGAGGAGCAAGAAGGAGGACAAGACTAGCTCATTCCTAAAAGTTTTCCAAGAGAGATTCCACAGAATGACTAATTAACAGTATGGTCTTTAGAGGAAGAGAAACTGCCTGTTTAAAAAAAAAAAAAAAAAGAAAAAAAAGGAACACTAGAAAATGACGTTGTTTTGATAACACAATATAAACTGAACCATGAATCCACAAAAAGATGTGAAGCTGCAGATACTCACTGCTAGCACAGTGCTCACTAGAAGGAGTAGTCCATTGAAGGTGCTTTAACTGCTCCTGATATTAAGCACTCCACAGGCTGGAATCCTGGAACTGCTGAAGGCCATCAATTTCTGTAGAACCAGGATTCATTCTTATGCTGGCTAGTAAGTGTTTGCAGGATTGGATTCATAAAGAGCAGGGAACAATACAGAGTGTATTTTTTTATTATTGTTATTTCCACTAAATAAGAAATATAAATGAAATTAGATCATTTCTAGAAAAAAAAACCCAAACAACTTCAGGTGACTTTTAGAATAATCTAAGGAAATATGAGATATAAACATAGCACTTTTGGTTCAGTAGTTTGTATGCTTTTTCTAAGTCAAAATTCATCATGTATTTAATGTCATAATGACACCAGTAATGTTGCCTTTTCTAAACAGACAAATATACCCTATATTAAATGTATCTTTTTTGTTGTCATTGTTCTACATTGCATATCCAAATGCCTTCTAGTAACATGGCAAATGGAAACTCTTAAGAAGAAAAAAGCAAACATTATTAGCTTCTCAAGATGTATTTGAGATCATGTTGACTTCTTTATTTATAAAAAACTCATTCCCATTAAAGGAATCCTATACCAACACATATACTGAGATCCTTAAATGTTATCCCACTTTTCCCTAAATGAGTTTTCTCGATTATTGAAGTGGATTATAAAAGGAGTAAATTAAATGCATGCAAACAGTTAGCTCAGCATGGAAAAAGATTTTACAAAAATTAGGCTAGGTCTGAAAGCTTTTATATCAAAACATACTTTACTAATGTCTGGTACTAATGTGGATGATGTCCATTTCATAACTCTAGTTTTGTACTCATAAAAGTTGTTTGCCTTTATTAACAAAAGTTGGAAAACAATTACTCATGAAGTAAGCAAAAAATGTTCAAAGTGCCTTAATTCTGCAGACCAAAGTTTCAGAGGAGTTAACTAATGTGCTTTTATACTTCTGTTTTGAAACAAATACTCAATAAAGAATTTGGATGAACTGTGTGTGTTTTCATTTGTAATTTTATTTTTAATAGCAAATTCTAAATATTCTTAAGGTTTTAGTGTAGTTTTTTGTTAATAAATGTTCTTTCACAGAAGAAAACTGATGCTTCCCTTTCCCATTTAGCACATGCTAATGCATTTAAACTGCATCAATCTCCTTAAATACAATTGAAAACCTTCCCTAATTCCATAATCTCATACCACGAGCACTATGCCCTGAATGGTAAAGCTATCTAAGCACTGGATTGATAGGTTCTGTACAGTCTTACTGTCAAACTCTCTCAGTAAGGTGACCTCAAGTATCTACTATCATAGTGTTCTGGTGGAAGGACAGCTTTTAATGCTGGTAAGAGCTAGATAGCTTTTAGGTGGGAATGAGAGCTCTTAGGACTGCCTAACAAGTGAGCTGAGGCTGTTACCTTTCCCAAGGCCTTTTACTGTAAATCATTAACTTTACTCTGTTTTTCTCACTGCTATGCAGTCAGTCAAGCAATATTTTAAAGGACATTAATTATGTGAGAGGAGGAATGTGCTCATGCTCTCCTCTCCCAAAAAAGAATAAGAAATTTGGAAGAATACTGAATGGAAGTGATAGATAAACTATGGATAGGAACTAAGGAGAAAGCAGAAGCAGAAATGATGGTGCATTCAAACCTATCATGTAGTAAGAAATGTTTAACTTTTCAAGTGGGAACAAATTTGTAGCATACTGATTTTCATATGTTTTCTGCTTTGATAAAATTCTAGAACTGAAATACC
Organism: Laterallus jamaicensis coturniculus; assembly: GCA_022605575.1. Classification (NCBI taxonomy): domain Eukaryota; kingdom Metazoa; phylum Chordata; class Aves; order Gruiformes; family Rallidae; genus Laterallus; species Laterallus jamaicensis. The sequence goes on from JAKCOX010000012.1 coordinate 6,436,107, forward strand.
CTTCTGTACTTTCACATTCACTTATGTAATCCAGGCGAAATACAACAATATATAGGGCACTCTTCCATCAACTCCTATTTCCCTGATACACTCCATCCCTGTGAGTTCATCCTTCATCAAAATAGGTGCCTGCCCAGCTGCACTGTAGACTGACATGTCTTTTTTTAATCTACCTGAACAAGATTCCTTCTACAACAGCATGTAAAAAGGAAATCAACCTGCTCTTTTAATTGCTTTTCATACAGATAGCTATGTCTGGCTCATCACAGTCTTTTACCAAAGAGCACATCTGGAGAACTTCTGTGAATATGACCCCACCACTCTGTTTTACCCATTTTTCTTCACTTTGTAGTCACTTAAACTCATGTCACATGACTCTGTGTCATTGTTAACCCAGTGGGCAGCTAAAACACCCCAGTGGGTTGGGAGGGAGAGAAATGAAAGTGAAAAAAAGAACCCATAACCAAGCAAATAACCACAAACTTCATGGTGTGAGATAAAGACAGTTTAATAGGACAGAAAAAGAAGTTGATGATGAGTGCACAAGTTCACAAGCCCATGGAACCTAATGAGTTGCATCTGCAGGTCCTGAGGGAACTGGCCAATATAGTGACTAAGCCACTGTCCATCATATCTGAGAAGTTGTGGAGATCCAGTGAAGCTCTCACTGACTGGAAAGGGGAAACATAACCCCCACTTTTAAAAAGGAAAAAAAAAAAAAAGACAAGGGGAAGTACAGGTCAATGACTCCCCCCTGTGTCTGACAAGATCATGGATCAGATTCTCCTGGAAACTATATTCAAGTAAATTGAAAATAAGGAAGTGATTGATGAAAGCTGTTATTCAGTTTCACACCTAACTAATTCTATGATGGGATTACATTACTGATGGATATGTAAGAGTGGCTAATGTCATCTACCTGGACTTGTACAAAGCATTTGTCACCGTTCCATATGACATCCTTGTTTCTAAATTGGAGAGACATGGATTTAACAGATATACCACTCAATGGAGAAGGAACTGGCTGGATGGTGGCACTCAAAGAGTTGTGGTCAGTGGCTCAATGTCTAAATGAGACCAATGACAAGTGGTCTGCAGGGGTAAGTACTGGGACCAGAGCTGGTTTTCATCTTTGTCATAGACGTAGACAGTGGGATCAAGTGCACATTCAGCAAGTTTTCCAACATCAAGCTGTGTGCTGCAGTTGTCACACTGGAAGGAAGGGAGACCATCCAGAAGGACCATTTCAGGTTGGAGGAGCAGATCTGTGTGAATTTCATGAAGTTCAAAAAGGACAAGTGCAAGGTCCTGCACACAGGTTAACACAATCCCAAGCATAACTACAGGCTGGAGCAGCCCTTTGGAGAAGGATTTGGGGGGTGTTGGTTGATGTAAAGCTCAACATGAGCCATCAATGTGCACTTGAAGCCCCAAAAGCCACTTGTATCCTGGGCTGTATTAAAACCAGCAGGTGATTCTACCCCTCTACTCTCATGAGACCCCACCTGGAGTACCGCATCCCACTCTGGGGTCCCCTGTACAAGAACGACATGGAACTGTTGGACTGAGTCCAGAAGGATAAGAGGCCTGGAGCACCTCACCTATGAAGACAGCCTTAAAGAGTTGGGCTTGTTCAGTGTGGAGAAAAGAAGACTTCAGAGAGACCTTAGAGCAGCCTTCCAATACCTAAAGAGGCCTACAGGAAAGCTGGAGAGGGACTGTTTATCAGGGAGTGTAGTGATAGGACAAGTGGTGATGGATTTAAACTAAAAGAGGGTAGATTTAAGTTAATTACTAGGAGGAAATTCTTGACTGTGAGAGTGGTGAGGCATAGGAACAGATTGTCCAGTAAAACTGTGTCTGCTCCCTCCCTGGCAGTGTTCAAGGCCAGATTGAATTGGGTTTTGGGAAACCTGGTCTAGTGAAGGGTGTCCATGTCTATGTCAGGAGGATTGGACCTAGCTGATATTTAAGGTCCCTTTCAACCCAAACTGCTCTATGATTCTATCTACAGTTTGGTGATGATGATGATATAATAATAATATACAAAAAAAGTGATTAACAACACAGTTTCTCAGCAACTGAAAGCAATGCTCAGATAGTTCTCAAGCTGCACCACCTGGACCCAGTCAACACCCAGTTATATACCGAGCATGATATGATATGATATGGAATATCCTGTTGGCCAGATTGGATCAGCTGTCCTGGCTGTGTCCCTTCCCAGTCTCTTGTGTGTCTCCTGCCTTCTCACTAGCAGGCCAGTATAAGAAGCTGAAAAGTCCTTGTTTTGGCTTGCTTGGCAACAGCTGAAAACATTAGTGTGTTATCAACATTACTGTCATCCTGAATCCAAAACACAGCACTATGCCAACTGCTATAAAGAAAATTAACTCTTTCTCTGCAGGAGGGAAAATATTCATAAATATTTCTAAGTTGACAGGTGTTGAACAGAGCAGAGCATCGTGAAGGTCTTTCATATATTGGATAAGGTAAAGAAAAGTGGAAGCTACAAAGCAGAAACAGTATAGGGGAATGACAAAGCTGCCCTAGTATTAACAATACTTAGCATTTAAATACCATCATATACTTAATGCGTAGATCACTAGAATAAAATTACTTCCAATTGTGACAGACCAAAAAATTTTTATCATTGTAGTAACAGCCCTTAGTTTGATGGCCAAGGACCTTGAACTTGTCACAGCAATAGAGCCTATTTCAATGTTACTGAAAGAACTGATCTACTAAAATGGTATACCATAAGGAAGTCCAGACCTAAGGAGTAAAAAAAAAAGATATGGACAGGATTGAGAATGATGAGTAAAGGTTTCCACAAAGAAAGATTTTTAGATGAAGTTTAAATTAAGGTGCAGACACACAACAAAGAAATATCTTATCATCACCTCAGTTACTGTTGGAGGCAGCTTCAGAGAATCAAACACCTGACCAAGTAATAGCACAAAATAGGACTTATTCTAGGTCGTTGAAGATGAGTTTTTATAAATGTAAAATGGGATTCAAGAAGGAAGGATAAGGACAATTTGGACATAAAACTAGTAAGGGATGTCAAGGAATAAACAAAAGGTTTTTCAAGTACATCAACAGCAAAAGGAAGACTAGGAAAAATCTGGGCCCGTTGCTGAATGAGGTGTGTGTCTTGATGATGGAAGGTGGTGTTACTGAATGCCTTCTTTGCTTCAGTTTTTACTGCTAATGCCAGTCCTCAGGATAGCGTAGGTAGGAGAGAAATCTTGGGGAAGAAAGACCCTCCCTTGGTTGATAATAATCGGGTTAGAGAACATCTAGGCAAACTCGATATCCACAAGACCATTAGTCCTGATGGGACTCCCCCACAAGTGCTCAGGGAGCTGGCAGAAGTTATTGCTTGGCCACTCTCAATCATCTTTGAGAGGCCATGGAAAAAAGGAGATCTCTGAGGATGGAGGAAAGCCAATATGACTCCAGTCTTCAAAAAAGGGCATGAAGGACGATCCAGAAAACTATAGGCCACTCAGCCTCACCTCCATCCCTGGAAAGGTGATGCAACAATTAATTTTTGGGAGTTATAATAAGTATGTGGAAAAGAATGTTATTTGGAATGGTCATGTATTCACCAGAGGGAAATCATGCCTGACCAATTTGCTATTTTTCTATGATGGTATGACCAGCTGGGTTGATGAGGTGAGAGAAGAGGCTGTTGTTTAACATGACTTCAGAAAGGCTTTTGATGTCATCGCTCATAGCATCCTTGTAAAAAAAAATAAGAAATGTGGGTTGGCTGAATTATGTTGAGAACAGGCTGAATGGTAGAGCCCAGAGTGTTGTGATAAGCGCCACAGTCTGGTTGGAGGCCTGTAGCCCGTGTTGTGCCACAAGGGTGAGTACTCCTATTCAACATATTCATCATGACCTGGACATGGGGACAGAATGTGCCCTCAGCAAATTTTCTGATGACACAAAGTCATGGTGGGATGACTCCTACGATTGGAGCATCAGGATAGAAGGATACCAGCTCTTTAAGGAAGGACAGGTAGGACAGGTGATGGATGGACCACTCAGTGGATAAGGAACTGGCTGGATGGTCACACTCAGAGTTTTGGTCAACAGCTGGATGTCCACATGGAGATCTGTGATGAGTGGTGTTCCCCAGGGGTCAGTATTGGGACTGGCACTATTCAATATCTTTGTCAGTGACATGGACCGTAGGATCGAGTGCACCCTCAGCAAGTTTGCCAATGACACAAAGCTGTGAGGTGATGTTGACATGCTGGGGGGAAGAGATGACATCCAGAGGGACCATGACAGGCTGGACAGATGGGCCCTTACGTTCATGGGCATAAGTTCAACAAGGCCAAGTGTAAGGTCCTATATGTGGGTCAGTGCAATCTCAAGCACAACCACAGGCTGGACACAGAATGGATTGTGAGCAGTCCTGATGAGAAGGACTTAGGGATGCTGATCAATGACAAACTCAGCATTAGCTGACAGTGTGTGCTAGAAGCTCAGGCAGTCACCTGTGTCCTGGGCTGCAACAAGAAAAGTGTGACCAGCAGGTCAAGGGAGGTGATTCTGCCCTTCTACTCTGCTCGCATGAGACCCCACCTTGGAGTACTGCATCTAGTTCTGGGGTTCCCAGTACAGGAAAACAGTAGAGCTGTTGGAGTGAGTCCAGAGGAGGGCCACAAAGATGATCAAGGGGCTGGAGCACCTCTCCTGTGAAGACAGCCTGAAAGAGTTGGGCTTGTTCAGTCTGGAGAAGAGAAGACTCTGGGGTGATCTAATTGTGGCATATCAATACTTAGGGAGGTTCTAGAGGAAAGTGGGAGGGGGACTGTTCACCACAGAGTATAGCTATAGGACAAGGGGCAATGGCTTTAAGCTGAATGAGTTTAGGTTCAGTTAGAGGTTAGGAAGAAATTCTTTACTTTGAGGGTGGTGAGGCACTGGCAGATGTTGCCCAGTGAGGTTGTGGAAGTCCCATCCCTGTAGGCGTTTAAGGCCAAGTTGGATGAGGCTTTGGGCAACCTGATGTAGTGGAGAGTGTCCCTGTCCATGGCAGGGGGGGTTGGAACTAGATGCTCTTTAAGGTCCCTTCCTACCCACAGCATTTTATGATCCTCTGATTCTAAGGCTGCACTGCCATTCAGTGAGACGTCTTATAACAAAACTGTATAATTACAGTTAATTTTTTCTTGCAGACTCTCATAGTGGTTAACAATAAGTATTTATCAAACTGAAAAAAGTTATTCCATTAGCTTTGCTACTAATTGCCAGTGTTTATTACTAGCGATAAAACTGGTTAAAACACTCAGGAATCCATTTGTCTAATGATCTAATAAACCTGGAAATAAATGATAAAAAACTCAAGGGCATTCTTTCCATGTGTTTTGAGATTAATTTTTAGTAAGAGGAATATTAAATATAAATTAAAATAGTTGTTTTCATGCTTGGAAAATATGAGAAAATTAGTTACTTTCTTTTCTCAAAAGATCCCCAAGCATCTTACTGAAAAAGTCAACATCGTTGCCTCAGTTTTACAGATGGACACACTTAGTCACATCCAGTTCACTTCACAGTTTTCCAGATCACACTTCTCTGGTTTCCTCATCACTGGCTAACTGACATCAAAATGCCGTAAAAATTTTGACATCCTGTGACTCTGATGGTGGTACTTTTTGTGATTTTATGAGAGAAGCTATACTAGTAGGACTATTGGTATAGGTGACATGGAAGATTATATCCTTTAGCTGGACATATTGTCATCAGGCAGGCCTACATTTCCTCAAGTTCTTTGTCACTGGATACCATAGGTAACTCCACATGCCACCTAAAGTGTCAAATAGGTTCACACAGATAAACTAGAGAAGGGAGATGATACACAAAGGGAGCACACCAGGCTTATACTTAGAATTGTGTCCATGCTAGCAAGCTAAACAGATGGGGGAAACAAGATGGACCACTGAGATTTGGTGATCCATGTCACTTAGCTGAAAACATGCTCCTTGGTCAGGGTTATCCCTATGACAACTCAGTGGTACATGGGCATAGTTCAGGGGACAGTGATGAGAAAGGACTGTTCCCAGCAGGAAGCATAAACAAGGCCATCTTGATTTAAGCAGCGTGGAGTAGTGAGTCTCATAGAGAGCCATAAAGTCCCACTTTCCCCCACAGTCAGGAAAGAGGCCTTCATCTGTTTTATTGGCTAGTATGAATATATAATAGCAGTCTTGTGATCTATTCTGGGCCAGCTGCCCACCTTCTGTCTCTGTTTCTCTCCCTAATTCCCTGTTTCTGTGTTTTACCCATATAGAATCGGAAATAGCCTTACTGCCTTAAAGATAGAGGCTGGATAAGGCATAACTTATTTGTGCTTCCTTCCCCCAAACATCAATCTCTTTATCCAAGTTGAGCAGCTGAGCAGAGCTGCTGCTTTAGGAAGTCCAAGGTACTTCTTGGGAAAGAAGTGGTAAAATATTTTAAAAATAAAATCCATCATCTGTGCTGACTATGAATGGTTCCTCTCACCTAAAATGGAGTGTATGCAAGGTGTATTTCTACATCTCAAGTATTTGTCCACATTTTCCTCCATTGAGGCAGCCCAACACAGAATTTAGAAATTTAGGTTCATGTGAGCAAAAGTAAGCATCTGCTCTAGGGTAGAGGATGTGTAACCTAGACTGTCTAAACACCCAATGCATAAAAAAGGGTGTTAAGGCAGCAGGCTCAGACATGGACCACCCCTAGAGTGTAACAAGTCTCCCTTGGGTACAAATGTCCAGTGACTTTTAAGTCTGCAAATCAAGTTTTCAACATGCAAGACTTTAAAATTTTTTTTCCCCCAGAAATAACTGTAAGAAGCCACCAAGTAAAATCACATTGATAGTTTGACTCCTTTATAAAGGCAATGGTGTGAAATTTAAGCAATGTCAGAAAGAACATTTTTTACCATTTCCATTTTGACAAATCAAAACATACTATGTAAGTGATCATCTTCAGTGTAAGCTTAGTATCTCTCTTCATGTCATTGATCTGTCAAAAGATGTGGAATAACAACAGTGAATTAATGAATTCTACTTTTATGTCCACAAAGTATTTCAGGTAGGTAATTAGTGGAGGCAGCAGTCATGAGGTATAAATGTTTATGGTGACTCATTCTTTTACAGTCTGAAGCGCAGAATTGCTAAACACTAATCTCAGACAGGGGATCTGAGTAGGGATACTGATGTTTAAGCATAGCTCAAATAAAGGAGATTTGATTCCTTTGAATACTAAAATGCAGAAATTCCTGTTGATAATGAGACATGTAATTGGAATGAAAGTCTTTCTGGAATTCGTGATGGCTTCACATTAAATCAGTAAAGAAAGATTTACTTCCACTTCTATTCTGTTGAAGCCACAAATCTGAAGATTTCAAGGGCTCACCCTGAAACCTTTATGTTACCGACAACATTTCAAGAACCATTTCTCTTCTTTTTAACCAATATATGTGTTTTGTGTCTCACTACTAGCACAGAAGAGAAAATATTAGCTATAGATTCTAAGCCAGGAGGATAATTTCTTATGGTAAAAGTAATTGGTAGAAGATCATCAAGAAGATACTGTATCTTAGAAGCCCAGCATATTATTGATTGAAAGCTAGCAGTACTTTTTATTCAGGAGACTTTGAACTCTCCCTTAGAGAGCCGTAGCAATTTATTCCTCATGTCATACTAGATTAAACAGTTTCTTTTCTTGCTGCTTTAACTGGCATCTTTTAAATATAGACCTCAAGCTTTCTTTTCTAGATTTCTTCCTTGTTAAACAGAAGTAACCTCTATGATGGAATGTGCAACTCAGAGGAATGGAGTCATCACTTACACTTTAGATCGTAAAGTTCACCCATTGTGTTGGGTTTTTCATTCTTGTTTCACTATCTCATCTGTGTCTCTTGCCTGCTTAGATTTCTTAACTTTTAATTTTCATTTCCATATCTACACTTATAAAAAAAACCCCAGAGCAAGAGGTTTTACTCTTATTTGGATCCAGTAGCGTGTGCAGTCAAAATTCACACCACGCAGCACTCAGTCCTCAGCCTCTTTTTCCAGACGGTGCCCCTGTGGTTTAATTTTCTTAGCAGGGGCTGGGGAGAAATGCATTTTTTTTTCCCTCTTGCTGCTGTAGAGTGTGTGAATTAACACAGCACTTCTGAAGATGCTGTTTTACCATGACACAAAAGTTTTACAGGATATGTACTGTGATGAAGTGTGCAGGGGTTAACTGAGAGTGCAAAGAGAGTAAGCAAAATCTGTGCAGCCTTGTCTACGCTGTCTGCTGGAACATTCCCTAGAATCAGTTGTTCACAGATTAATGCATGGGATTGGCTCAGAAAGTGCAAGCTGTCATGGACCATGCTATGGAATGTTTTAACAGCAGAGCATTGTGTTCAGTGTTTCATCTCATTCCCATATAATATTTATAGTATAGATGTAGGCATGGACCAGGTTAGTTGGAATTCCCTCTTTGTATGTATTTTACTTCATATTTAACTTCATCTAAGACAGAGCAAATTAGGTGCAGTAACATTTGCATATATTGGCATACTCCAGTGTATGGGGAAAAAGAAAAGGAAAAATGCTAGTTTCAGGCATCATTTTATCAACTGCCCTGATGTCTTTTTTTTAAATTTCTAATAATTTCGCATGTCTTGCAACAAATGTGTCAGATTCACCTGGGTGAATCCGAATAACTTTTATATACAAACCACCTTGTTTAGGTTATTTGTAGAAAAAAAAACCCCAAATATAAACTTTACAGTTCCTCTGGACATCACAGAATCACAGGCTGGTTGAAATTGAGAGGCATCTCTGGAAATAATCTACTTCGACCCCCCAGCTAAGCAAGTGCACTGGAACACTTTGCTTGGATTTGTGTCCAGCCAGGTATTGAGTGTCTTTAAGGATGGAGACAGTACAGTCTCTCTGGAAAACCTCTGCCAGTGATTGATCACTACATTTACAATAAAAAAGCTTTTTTCTTATGTTTAAATGGTATTTCTTGTATTTCAGTTTTTGCCCATTGCCTCCTGTCCTGTCATTGCTAACATATGAGAGGAGTCTGGCTTCATCTTTATTACATTCACTCTGAGGTATTTATGAATTTTTATGAAATCCCTCTGAGCCTTTTCTTCTCCAGGATGAACAGTCCCAGTTCTCTTAGCTTCTCGTATGTCAGATGTTCCAGTCCCTTCCTCATCTTAGAAGATATTGGCTGTTCCCACTCCAGTCCCTCCATGTGTCTCCTGTACTGGAGAGACCAAAACTGGACACAGGACTCCAGATGTGGCCTAACCAGTGCTGTGTAGAGAGCAAGGGGCATTTTTCCTAATACAGCCCAGGAAGATGTTGGCCACCTTTTCCATGAGGGCATATTGTTGAGTCATGGTTGATGTTAGCACACAACCTATACTAATGCCTAGGGCTATTCCTTTTCAGAGGCAGGACTTGGCTTTTCCTTTGATGAACTCTACGATATCCATGTTGGCCAACTTCTCCAGCTTGTCTGCTGAACAGATGGCAGAACAGTTATCTGGTATATTAATCACTTTTCCTCATTTTATAGACTCCACAAACTTACTGAAGGCACACTCTGTCCCATTGTCCAAATCATTAAATAATATTGGGCTCAGTACTGACTCCTGGGATATACCACTACGAAATGAAAGATGCTGCTAGTCATGGTGTTGGATGTTTAAGCTATGAGGAACGCTGCTTACTGCATGCACGCCTACTTTATAATCAAGTGTTTCATTCAAACTCCTGCTGATAATTTTTAGGGTTGTTTTAATCGTGTCTGGGTTGAATCACAGACATTTATCCCTCTAATTGCTAGTCTAATTAGTCTAATTATCTTTTTTTTTTTCCCCTTGGCAAAATATTTAACAGTTATTTCAACAGCTGTATTTCCCACAATGGAACATGTGGCCTGAGTCAGGGTCACGTTGAAGCAATGTGATGTGAATGTGTTGCTAAACAGAATTAAAACAGCATGTTTATTAATTGAGAAAAATGCATCAATGCAAAAACTACTGTCAAGAGATGGGAACATTTGCAGGAGCACAGACAGGAATGACTTGCTGTGATTTGCAGAAGCTTACCGACCTCGGGTTCTTCAGACTGTATTGTAAATGAGATATAAGAGACCTCTCCAGGTCATAAGTGTCCCTGAAGTTCCCAGATTTAAGGTGCCTACCTGTTATTTTCAGTCTGTAACCATGATCTACAGCAAATCCTGACCCCCAGAGTTCTTGGTGGCAAATACAGATCCATCTGTCTACAGACACCTAGATCCATTTGTCTGGAGGACTTAGCAGGACTTGTTTCTGTCTTTTATGAAGATCTTTATGAAAATGGAGTGAAGACTGAGACTTCTGACCCTCATTGTTCCATCTGTAGAAAAAAGCAGCTATGATTTAATTGGGAAAGACTGTTCTTTCCAGGGAGGGCAGAAGGATAACTCATTTCTGTATCGCAGCTAAAAAGAGACCGGAAATAAAGGAAGTACAATTTTGAAGAGGAATCCTGCAAAGAGCTTTTAAAATAAGGTGTATAGTGCTGTATTTTTAAAAATTTTGTATTTTCATATGAAATCAGGTGTGGGTGAAGTCATCTCTGGAAAGGCTGATTCTGTAGTACCAAGAGATTAGCAGAAGAGCATGTGACTAGTGCAAATCACAAACCTCTTGCACAAGTTTAATAAAGCCCTAGGAGCATTTCCAGAATAATGGATCTTCACAAGTTTCCCAAATATGCCCTAACTCCACTCTCTAATATCCCCCTAACAGGGATAATACCTGCATGTGTATTTTCCTCCATTTCCAGTCCTCAGAAAGGACTGTGAAAACATGAGCCAGGGAGATGTCATGCCATAATCCAAACAGAAGCAAGTCTGGAACAAAAAAGCTGTACATCAAACGCGTATTTATTATTTCCCCAGCTGCAGATCAGAGACATTACAGATGGAAAAGTCTTATTAGATCATGTTATCGATCTCCTTGCCAAGCCAGATTGTTCCTCTCTGTTACAGTCCATAATGCTTTGCCCAGACAAGAGGTACCTTCCCACAGTCATTCCTCACACCCTCCTCATTGCCCCTCTTCCCATATCTCGCTCCCCTTTCTGGCTTAGCTGTCATCAGACTCGACAGCCATATTCCATCAAGTACTCCTTCAGCAGAAAAGACAGATGGTTTCGCCATAATGGGGGTGAACATCCCTGTTAATGTGACAGTAATGAACTCACTCATTCTTTCCTGAAACATCTGTACAATTAGAAATCTATTTTTGGTATTGAACAAGCTATTTGCTTTAATTTAGTTTGTGCATGGCCTCATAGGTATGACACATTTTTCTTTTTTTTTTTTTTTTCCTTTTTAATGTTGCCATAATGGTTCAGGATTGTGTGATTCATAAAATCACAGTGTCACAGAATGTTTAAGGCAACTCTGGAGGCCATATGGTCCAAAACCTCTACTCCAGAAGGATTAATTAGAGTCCTAAAAAATGCTTCAAGACTCAGTTGCATTTGTGAAAAATTTCTTATGATTTAGAAATGCCCCAATGTATTTCCCTTCCTGTCCCAGAATCAAACATATTTTTCAAACACCAATGCAATGAAGAACTATTTCCTGTAACCAGTGGCACTCCCCGTGGGTCAAGTAGAGTTATGTCAGTAGAAGTATGGCAGCAGATCACTATAAAACTTAGCATTATTTTCAGTTCCATTGTTGAAAACATTATGTCTAAAAGAGCTAGAGTCTTCATCTTCCAGCAGCTAGAATATGATATTGGGCTGCCCTCAAGAATTAGGGAGCAAAAAACTATTTCAAAGTCATTGGCATCTAGACCCTGTGATTCAAAGTTCAGAAAGCCTCTAGGTTTCTGGTCTCACACCCAGAATTACCTGTGAATAGGTGCACAGATGAATGAAATATCAAGAGGAAATCAGTCTACATTAGCTGATCATAGAGAGACAATAAGCCATACATTGAAAGTATATTTATCTGCAGTTTCTTCACTAGGAATCTTAGATTCTGTCTGCCTCATCTATTCATACAGACCATGTACACTGTCACAATTAATTTATCATGTGGATATTTTTGTGCATTTTGTAACCGTGTGCTCAAATGCAAATGTTAAATTTGCAGCCAAGTTCTATGGCGTAATTCAAATGACCTTTGGACAGCAACCAGCTACTCTGATGCACAAAGTAAAAAAAAACCCAAAAAAACCTCCTTTAAATTTTATGTAAGCAGCCAGAATCAGTTGCTAGTCATGTGCCTTTGGCTTTGAAATGCTGAAGAATCCAAGGAAGCCACTAGTCATGGATTGTTCACCTGTGCCAGATAGTTCAAGATCTATTCTGTTCAAGCCATTAAAATGCACTACACAGTAAATGAGGGCACCTTCAACATTAAGATCTTAGACCCAGTGCTGAACATTATTTTGCAGCTTTCTTTTTCTCTATATACAAAATTACAGGTCAACAAGAAGGATCATGACATGGTTCCACTGGTGTCATTTATGACTCACCTTCTAGTACTGCTGAGACACTGCCATCTAATCAGATTGTGAAGTTATGATCTAATTCTTTGTGCTTTCTGTGTGAATGCTATTAAAAACAATTTTGCAGTGGAAAATCACCACATAAGGAACAACAAATGTTGGAGATAGAAACCAGGCATTTTGTATCTCTTCCATTCCTGGATGCTTTTCCATTTGCTCATGGGTGATGAAGCATTACCAGAAACTGACGTAGCTCTTCTGTCCCCCTAGGTCACCACTTTCTCTGAAAGAAATAAGAGTGTGGGAAGGATATCCCTGTATGACCCGAGCTCACCCCAATATGTGGGTGATGGCATGACATACACAAATCCAGCACTTCAGAAGTACCCTCATGTCACAGACGAACATCATGATCAAGGTCACCTAACCTCCTCCCTAATGCATGGCAGAATTTTCTGCTCTGTGCAATGTGGTAAGCCTTCTGTAAATTAATTATTTAGGTTTCCCTCTTTGATACCATTATTGCTTTTATGTTCTCTTTGTCACTTTCAACAATCTACAGGAAAGCAAGAGAATTTTCCTTGGGCAATGGGTATAGCTGTAAGTGACAGACTAACTTTTGGGTATACAAGCCCTTCAGCAAGGCTGAAGTGGAAGCATTCATTAACTGAACTATTCGGTACCAGAAGGACAGGTCACTTCATAAGCTTAATTTGGAGTTGCAATTGTATGGCTATCGTAAAGATTTTACCAACTATTTGATTAGAGACAGTAGTGGAATATTACTGGGAAGGAGAAATTCAACCCCTGCAGATACTGGGTTTGTCATTAGTTTTAGTGGAGGCAGGCTTACTTCATAGTCTTTTTCCTTTCTTTTTGTACTGTCTCTTCAATCTTCATTTATTAGATCAGCTAAACTAAATGATCTGAGACTCAGAATCTGAATAAAACTTCTAAACACATGATGTCAGAGAGTCTTGCTCCCAGTCTTTGCAAACTACAGAATCACACAGAATCACAGAATGTTGTAGGTTGGAAGGGACCCCGAAAGGTCATCTAGTCCAGGATCACCTAGAGTAGGACAACAAACGGAGATGTGGGTGGGAGGTCCTGAAAGATAGGTGGTTTGGATTCATATCACTCTCCTTTTAGACTTAGAAACTGAGGTAAGTGTCTGCCCTCTGTTCTACAGTAAATTAGACAGATTTTGGCTCTTGGTCATTGCAGAATCCAGGAATAGTAAGGTATGCTGTTACAGCTATCACCTATACAAAGCTTCAGAAGTGACTGCTGTGCAAACACCAGTGTGAGACGCTGAACATTTGGGTTATGTTCTACCATGCGGTTAGTCAAAACACAGCTTGATGCAGATTACTCATGTCTGGGGTTTTTTTCAAGGGAATGACTTACTGAAACAGCAGCATAACCGGGGAATCTGATTTCCTGTTGTTGCATCTAATGAATAGAGAGTCTCTATTTTGGATAATGGCATTCCAGAGTTAACAGGCACAGCTATTCACTCTTGGGATTTTCTTTCCTTGTAACCCAATCATCCTCTTTATCACACCAAATATCCTTAGCAGCTTGGCAGTACATCATTTCTATGTTTTCAAAAACACTTGTAAGAGGTTAAGGTGAACATTTCAGTCACGGGACAGGTGTGGAAATGTAACAATTTATGAATACTGGGAATTTTTGTGGTGGCATTATGTAGGCTTAATGAAAGGTATTATTGAAAAGAAACCAACCAAAAACCATGCAACACCTCAAAAGTCATCCTCAATCAAGTATACATGGACAACTTTACATGGACAACTGCAGAGTGACTGGTAAGCAGACTATGGACTGGTTGTTTTGTATTTCTGTGCAAACAAAAATCTATATCAACAGCTCTGTCTGAGTTCCCAGCTTGTCCATTGCATAGAAATGTCAGCCTACTCCTAGTTTCTTTGGACCTCCATCTAGAACAAAAATTTGCTCTCACCAGCTGATAGTTCACTTTGGGCCCTCAATCCACAGGCATTACTGAGATGGTGTCGAAGGTGTGCTCCCCCTGTGCTACGTAGAGACGTCCAGTGGGCTTTCCATCCTCTCTCCCTCTTACAGGATTCAGGACCTCCTCTCACTTTCCCGTTGTTTGGTTTGGTTGCAACACAGACTTCATGTTGGTTTTTAAACTTCAAACTGAAAGGCAAAGGCAAAATAACTGCAAGGTTAAGAGAAAGCCTGGGTTTACACTCTGTATGGATTAGCTAATCCACTGTAAAGGAAGCTGTCTCTGAACAGCGTGGGTACGATAACTGTCTTCAAATAGCATGGTGTCCCTGAAGCAGATTCATTCACTTGTGTATAGCTACTAGCCAACAGCACAGTCAGAAAACCTGCAGGCTGAGAAAACATAGGTGCTCAGGCTTGGTAAGAAACCAGCACAAGGCTGCTCAGGCAGTCACAGAAGGTCACTAAGAGCTCCCTGTGATCTGTATGGTCAAATATTCTTATCTACTGCAGCTTTCAGCCCAATAGATGCTTGTCCAGCTATTTATCACTTTTAAACTAGAGCTTCTTTCTGCTATTTAAATGAATCAATTGGAATTCAGATTTGGAGTCCCGTCACTCCATGGCCTTGTAAACAGTCCCTCTTCAGCTGGGACTGGAAAGCTACTAAAAAGTCTTCCCAAGCCTTCTCCTCTTCAGGCTGAACAAACACATCTTTGTCAGCCTGTCCCCATAGAGGAGGTGCTGCAGTCCGTGATGGACTGGGTCTAACAGCTCCATATGTTTCCTGTACATGGAGACCACAGATCTGGACACAGTACTGTAGGTGGGGTCATACAAGAGCAGAGTAGAGGCACAGAATCATCTCCCTCAACCTGCTGGTTGTGCTGATTTTGAAACAGCCCAGGATACAGGTAGCTTTGGGGGCTGCAAGCACTCATTTCCAGCTCATTTTGAGCTTTACATCAATCAACACCCCCAAGTCCGTCTCCAAAGGGCTGGTCTCAATCCATTCTCCACTCATCCTGTGCTTGGGATTGTGTTCACCCATGTGCAGGATCTTGTACTTGGCCATGTTGAACTTCATGCATTTCACACAGGCCCAGCTCTTAAGCCTGTCGAGGTTCTTCTAGATGACATCCCTTCCCTCCAGTGTGACAACTGCACCACATAGCTTGGTGGTGGTGTACTTGCTGAGTGTGCACTTGATCCCACTGTCCATGTTTCTGACAAAGTTCTTAAACAGCTAGAATGCTAGATAGCTCATGTCATTACACTTTTTGTTAGCTGTTAGGTTAGACTCAATATATAGGTTGGTCTCAGCTGAAAATGTATCATAGGTGGTGCTAGATGAAAAGGCAATTTAGACTGATTTGCAGAGCAGCATGAATGTGTTCATGTGTGCATTCTCCCACACTTTCTGAGTTTTTCCACACATCAGTGGAATTGCTGGTATCATACTGTGTGTACTCTACCTGAAAATCCAAACAGCTTGAACCACAAGAAAGTCTTTGGCATGATAAACTTTAGTAATTAGGCTTTCTGTCACATGTAGAACTGTGCAAGAGTGAGGATATCTATGGTGAATTCAATCTCCTTTTCAGTAAGCAATAGAAGCACTTGAATTATCCAGGGGATATTTCATGTTTCTAAATTGGGAATTTGCTTTGTCTTACTTGGCCTAAGTGAGTGTTCTTCACCCAGAAAAGGAAAAGACATCATAATGAATGTGCGTCTGATGAACACTGTGCATGGTATTCAGCTATCTCCATTAAAGTCTTTTAAGGTATCCAGTGTCAGAATTAATCTTTCATATTTAGACTTCATTGCCAAAACATTTAGGCAGTCTCAAGTTTTAAATAGCTGTGAAAATGTAAAAATGTTTGAAGGAGTGTTTATAATCTGAAATTGTATGAAGGTAGCCAGCAAATCTTATACACATAATTAATAATAAAAAATATCTCCATTGTTTCTGCTCTTTCTGGTAAAGAGTGTTATCAGTATAATAATAATAAATCCCCACAGACTCAATAATACTTAGAGGTCACTGATAGAAATACTTTATATACACATTACATGTGTAAGAATTATATCCAAGTCTATTTCACGTATTGTCTTAACTCGCTAAAGAAGAAAACTACAAAAGATAATTCTTGCCTAACATATGTGCTCTTCATATCTAGTGAGTGAGTATATGACACATCATAAGGCCATAAAACCCCCCCAACAAAACAGCAGAAAAACCCCACAGACCCAGATTCTCTGTGAGAGCAAAGAAAGAGCAATTTATTTTTTTATTAAGTTCTCAGACAATCAATCTCAAAGCACCTGTAATAATAGTCAATGGAGACAGTACACTTCACCTCCCTTCTAGTAGGGAGGATTTTAGACATGACACTAATTACTTGGACAATACACAATACAGAGATTTAAACAAAAATACAGACATCCACAGCATTCTGATCACGTTAGTTTCCACTAATATAAATATTTCTGTACAGAAAAAACACTATAAAAAAGGCAATTCAATTCACATGTGCAATTCTGAATTGCATATTTTACAAGTTGTTCAAGCTTTTAACCTAGACAGTAATAACAAGAAACATTAAAATTAGTCACAATACTTATTTGAGCTAAAACTTGGCGTAAAGATATCAGATATATTCATTGAACAAGACTGAAAAGTTCTGTTTCAGTATAATGGCTGTCATTTTAAATTGTGCCACTACTAAATATTTTCTTCTTTTAAATAGCTAGTGATCATTTCTTACACTTTCACCTTCAGCCGGATATATTTTTTAAGTGCATCTGGATCAATTTCCTGTATGACATTGAAGCCATTTCTCCAAGACATGGGACAATTACTCTGAACAGGTGATCTGTCTATATTTTAGTATTAACAGTCTGCTCTATAGCATCTATTGTGCACTTGACTTTCATAGTTCTCATTTAGAATCGCCCATGTTTTCTGTCCTGAGAAAGCACCTCTTTAAATTTAATCGGCTTCTCTGAAATTTTGCCTGAGTAGTGCTTGACAATGGAAAATGATATGTATTTATTCTCATCCAAGAAAGTTCTTACTATACATAAAAGATAAGTGATTTTTTACTTTTTAATTAGATCTTATTCTTTAAACAAGTTTTTTTATAACTAAGAGATCAGTTCTTTTAAATGACATTTTTCCTTTCATAAACTATAAATATTTAGCAACAAAATTACTATTTCTTTGCAAAATCACAACATAAAACTGAATAATAATTAATAATATCAATAGTAATAATAATAATCATAAACAACTTCAGAAGAAAAACTGTTAGAAAATATAACAGCTAATCAGGATCCAGGGGTCATGGGACCATTGAGGAGCTTGGAGTAGCTTGTTTCTATACTTCCCCACAACTACCCATTATCTTGTCCCTAAGACAAGCAAAAAAAAAGTCTGGTCATCTGGAGTTATTTTTCCTGGTCAGTGCAGGAGACAGTAAACTCTACAGCATGCAGAGGCATTAATTATAGAAGACTGTTCACAGTGTCCCCATAGCAGCAAACTGTGGTGTAAAGGAGTCACAAAACAGTGATCAAAAATTGCTGATGGAAGCAGGTTTTGTTGCAATGCTTCATGGGTAGAATAGGACTATATTCCTGGCTTTGGCTCAGGAGGACAGTCATGTGAGGTACCTATACAGAGTTTCCAGGAGATCACCATGGGAGTTTCTCAGCCAACATACTTTGTGCCTGTGCAGAATTATGCTATTTTTCCCCTCAAAGAAACTGAAACTTTCTATGAGAATGTGTATTTGAGCAGCTTTATTTTTGCCTTGCATTTTAGGCAAACAGATTGTCATCACATGTGCTGCCATTTTACTCTTCTGTTTTGAAAGAACTTTTCTGTGTAACAATTCCTTTTCCATCTCTGGGAACTTTTGGGAAATCAATAACCTTGTTTTCATTTCACATGCCAAAATAATAATTTCAAAGCAATGATTTGTAGTTAATGGTTTCACACTTGAAATCCTTAATATACTTTATAAAAACACTGTTCCAAAACACTGAAGAGTTTCTGCAATCATTTATATATTGTCAAAGAATACATCAAAACTAAAAAAGTGCTTGCTAAAATATTTCCTGCTCAAAAGTTGGGTTTCATCAAATCATTGTGAGCTCTATACTTGTTCTGGTGCGATTTTTTTAATGGATTGTTAGCATTAATTTATATTTTAGTGCCAGAATTTAGATTTTAGTGCCAGATATTCAGTTATGCAGTTCCAAGAAATACAAGAAATCTGTCAGTGCCTTACAAGATGCTTAGTGCTTCAAACTTTTCCTTCATTACTTCTTATTTAGTACTTTTACCTAAATCAATTATTAAGTCTTCCACAGCCAGACTTATCATCACAGGATTTCAAAGAAACGGGACAATGCGTCTTAACTATTTTAAACATTAGGTTGTATGATTAAAAATACTTCTCCAAGCAGGTTTAAAGGAGTGTGATTCCCCTGTTATGAACTCAGATATTTCAATATACAGATAGAGAGACCATGGGAGAAAGCCACAGGTGTCAGGATGCAAGTCATACATTCACAGCACTGTTAGCTTATCCCTGTGTTTATGACTTCAGGGATAAGTGCTTGTTGTAGTTTTGTATGGCTGTGTTCTGTTGGAGGAGGGGGGCTGTAGGGGTGGCTTCTTCAAGAAGCAGCTAGAAGCTCTTTGCAGGCCCAAGAGAGTAAACAGCAGCTGGCTCAAGGCTGGAGTTGTTGCTGACCAAGGCCAAGCCTATCAGCGATGGTCACAGCACCTCTGGGAATCACATTTAGGAGAAAAAATACGCAAGCAGCTCACTTTTTGCCACCATAGAAGGGAATGAGAACATGTAAGAAACTGTGCAGGCACCAAGCCCAGGAAAGGGGGGGAGGAAGCACCTCAGGGGCTGGAGAGAAAGATGCCCCTGCAGCCCGAGAAGAAACCCATGGTGGAGTGGGTGACCCCACCTGCAGCACATGGAGAGGCTCCACACTGGAGCAAGTGGAGATACTCAGGAGATACTGTGACCTGCATTGGAGCAAGACCCTGCCAGCACTTGCAGCCTTTGGAGTGAGACACAGACAGAGACATGAATAAGAGAAAGAGAGATCTGTGCCAGAGCAGGTTTGCTGGGGGGGAAGGCTTGTGACTCTGTGGAGGATGAGGCTGGAGCAGTCTGGGACTGAGAGACTGAGAGACATTCTACAATTTATGACTGCACGCCATAGCAGTGACCCACGCTGGGGCATCTGGCGAAGACCTGAAGCCCTGTGGGAAAGGACTCACTTTGGAGAAGTTCATGAACGACTGTCTACCATGGGTGGGACCCCATGCTGCTGCAGAGGAAGGGTGTGAGGAATCCCCCTCCATGACTAAGAAGGAAAACAACTCCCCAGGAACTGACAGAAACCCCCATTCCCCCAGTCCCTGCCCCTCCCCATGCCACAGCAGGGGGGAAGAAGGGAGCGAAATCATGACTAGAGTGAAGTCTGCTAAGATGGGAGGGGTGGGGGGAGGAGCTTTAAGATCTGGCCACACTTCTCATTATCCAACTCTGGTCTCACTAGGTGTGCAGTACAGTGTAATAAATTAGTGAGTTTCTTTCTTTTATTCTGCATTGAGTCTGTTTTGCCCATGACACTAATTGCAGAATGATCTCTCCCTGTCCTTATCTCAACTCCTAAGCCTCTTGATATAAATTTTCTCCCCTGTCCAGCTGAAAAGGAGAGTGATAGAACAGCTTTGGTGGGTGTCTGGCCTCCAGCCA
This sequence comes from Laterallus jamaicensis coturniculus, assembly GCA_022605575.1. NCBI lineage: Eukaryota > Metazoa > Chordata > Aves > Gruiformes > Rallidae > Laterallus > Laterallus jamaicensis. The sequence continues at coordinate 6,456,429 of JAKCOX010000012.1, forward strand.
GGGCTAAACCATCACAGTGCTACACCATATCTACACACATCTTCATCAGAAGTACATGATAACTCTGCTGTGCTGTTGAAATACCATCTGGGTCCCTTACAAAATTTCTCATTACTCATATAACTCCATCTTCAGCTTTCGGCCTCTTGAGCAGCCAAATCCAACAGTTTTCAGTAGGTTTTCATTTGCAGCATGTATTTGCTGTCTTAAAGAATCAGCACGAATATGCCATAATAGATAATAACAGTGTAACTCATTGCTTTGTTGCATTTGTTCTTCTGCCCACTCTGGGTTGCATGGTTCACTTCTCATAATAACTACTTACCAAGAAAAGTTGGTTTGCTTTTTTACCTATCATTTGCATTTCATTTACCTTGTGTTATTTCATCCCAATAAAATCCTTTCCTGATTAATTTCTGATACATGAAAGGTGTTAAAAATAAGCTATAGTTCTTGGCACTTCCATAGAGGAAATTAAAGGGAGCCACACAAGCACCAATGCAGTAAGACAGCATTTTGATTCGCATATAAACTCTTCATTCCCCTTCAGCAGAAGAAGTAAACACAAAGACTGTGGAAACAAGATGAAATAGCTAACCAGTACTATAAAACAACCCAACCATATGGAGTGAATATCAGAAAAAGCAAGGCAAAAAAAATAAGCAACAATAATGCTGTGAGAGTACCAGGAGGTAATTTCTGAGTTACTGAGAAGCCAACACAGCAATGGAAGTGTTGATCTACAGTCACACAGAACGGGAAAACTGTCAGCCAGCCTGATGCTTTCTTTACTTCTTTGCAAAGGCCTTCCCTGGGTAGGTCAGAGCAGCTGCTATTAAAATGAACTCCAGGCACAAAGGGCAACGGTCTTTCTCTAGAGTAAAACAAATGTCTTCATTTGACCAGATAAATTGCAGTCCAGGAGATAAAAGAATATGACATAATCTCAGAAGAAAAAGATATTATCTTGGAGAATTTTTGGAGAAGGGTCAAGTACAGGAATAATGGGAGAAGTGTTTTTAAAAAGGGATGAGACAGAAAATAGGAACTTTCAGACCTATTGACTGGATAGAATTCAGGCTGATCCTGGAAAAGGACTTCTATCCTGGAAATGTTCTGGAGGAAGCAATGTTTTAGCAAGTAGAAAATAACAAAGTGAACTGTAACTGAGAGCATGGTCAATTACAACTCATGTTAAAAAAAGGTGGTTTTCTTCTAGTTAACAGATTCTGTGACTACAAGGAGGGGCCCACATTAGAAACAGCATTGCCACTGGTCTCTCATAAGCTCTCTAAATGTTCCTAAAATAATTGGCATAAGTTAATTATATAGCATACCAAAAAGAGATCAAGGTGGTGTGTTATGTAGGAGAAGCTTTTATTGACATGCCTTTGAAATAATATGTATTGATTCAGTCTCAGACTTACTGTTTTACTTCTGCAATTAGGTATTATATGGGTAGCTTATGGAACATTTGAAAATATGTTCTTTTTGTGAAAGGCTAATCTTAGCACGCACCCATTAGATCATACACATCCCTACTACAGGCCAAACATTTTATTCTAAAACAAAAGCTCATCCAAATGTTATATTTATCCAAGTGTCTATTGGTTTACAGAAGTAGGTTGTGAATTTCATTAGGTACAGTATTTCTTACACTTTTTCTGGCACTTTTACTTCTATTCTCAGCTGGGAAAGAGATAAATACAGCACCTCATGGTAGTCAAGTATTTCCTCTTTTGACACCAATCCAAAATTCAGTGGTGAAGAATTAAAAAGGCAAAAGGATTTTGCCATTGAAAAAGGAGAATGAGCTCTTGATGTTTTCTGCGTCCAACACTGATGATGGTGAGGCTGGAGGGAAATGTATTTCACACTGTCAAAGGGAATGTTTTTCCATACACAGATCAGCTGGACATTGCTGGTGGACATTTTTGTGAGGTAAGTCTTGGGGTAGGTGGTTTTTTTTAATTTTAGCTTTAACAAAGTAGGTAACTTTGTAATAGGTTAACTGAAGTTCTTGTGGCTTTATTTATATGAATTCTGGTAATTCCTTGGGAACCAACTGAAGCTGGGACAGTCCCCTTCTGTGCCCAGGGAGCCTGGTGTTATTTCAGTCCCACTCTCCATACAGCCGTTACTCAGTCGTTCAGCAATTCAGCATTGACACAGATGTGGTCAAGCAAAGCTGACGCAAATTATTATACAAACATTATCATTGTTGAATTTAGCTGTGACAGAAGATTTATCGCTTTACATAATCACATAAATCATTCAAAGAGCCTGGAGTTTCTCAAATACAAGGAAGAGAATTCAGCTGCAACTCTTGCAGAAGTGAAGAGTCCTCCCTCCAGCCCCCAGGGCTCAGCAGCTTTCTACCACTGAACCATGTAACTTTGGAGGTATCAACCCAAAGGCTGGACTAGCAATGTCTTTCAGAGTGCATAGCTTGCTGGCCCAGCACACCACCAGCAGAACCCTGCCCAGCTCAAAACATAGGTTATATATTAGGCCACTCACAGGGCATACAGTAAACCAGTCTGAATCCTCCTGATCATGCTTGCCCTATGGTCCAGACTCCCTCCCATAGGGCAAGCACCATCTCTTCTCATCCCAAATCCAAGGACCAGACTTTTAGGCATTGCAGCATTCAGTACAACAAACAATTCTCCATTTTTGGCTACCAGTTTATTTCTCAGAACACTTGACAAATCATTGGATGAGGAGGTGGGAAAGGTTTTAATAGCCAGTTTAAGTTATACGCTGTCAGCTCATGCTGTCAAGGAAAACGAAAGCAGGAAAGCAAAGAAATAATATGTAACTTGAATTTCCTTTCTACCAATTTGGACATTTTCTTGTTCACATGTGGCCCCATGAAGCTAAACTTTCTTAACTGAAACTATAATGATGATAAATAAAGCACAGAGTACAGTAAGGATTTAAGAAAAGACTTTGAGGTAAAATTTCTTTTAAAGAAACAACCAGGAATCTCAAGTGATCCGTTTTAATGGTCAGACCAATAGCTCTGTCTCATTAATTCCACACAAGAGTGTGCTGAGATATAAAAAATGTCAATTTCAGCATTTTCAGATCTTTTCAGTTTGTTTTTTAAAATGATACTTCAGAACAAAAAATGACAAAATTTGATTCAGTAACTTGAAAATAATGAAGGATTTTCCTGTAAAATATTTTATTTATATCCTGGACATGTGATTTTTTATTTTTCATTTGACAAAACATACAAAAATAACTCTGTTTTATATTGATCCATACCTCTAGAATTTTTCTGCACAGATTATTAGACACAAGATAGTCGTTTACACAGCCTTAACTGCATTTTCTTAGTCTCATGTGAAAAGCCACAAACTGAGAGAGGACCGAACTGCTGTAATAATATATGATTATGATTGTTTATCTGAAAGTTATTGGGGAAAAAGTCAAGCTAGGTTATAATATAACTGCAAGTACAGTGTTATGTATTTTAGTCACTCAATCACTCACCCACCAAGAATTCATTTGTGTTGCCATCATAGTCTAACTAGATACAGAATGAGCAAATTTCTGAACACAGAGCTGTATAAACACATTTCAAGTACATTGGCCGCAGCTCAGTACCCAAGGTTTCAGAGGTCCTTTACAATTGCAAAGGTTACAAAGTTGGCAAAGATAGGATTTCGTTGTCATATCACTAAAGATGAACACAATACTTTTTAATTTGAAATGATCTACAAATAGTGTTTAACTAATGATTAATAAGATCACATGGTTGAATTTTCTAGAGGCCTCAATAAATCAAGGTTTGTAATTCAAAATGTATGCATAGATTGAAAAACACAGTTACAAGGGCAGATAAATATCCTAACCTTTCATAAGATAATATTTTTACAAACAGTATCACATTCCCCATGTCTTAGTAGAAAGGAAATCAGTTCCTTTCCCATTTAAAGAGGTAAAAATAGTGTTTACCCTTTTCCAAAAACCAACGAAAGAGAATGAACTAACTACACTGTAATGCACATTTGCATTATTGGCATCGTCTGCTGGCCTTTTCTAAAACAATAACAATGAAACTCAGAAATCTCTATGCTAGATAAAGTTTGCTAGTACCACTGAAGTCCTGATAAACAGCCAGGTTGCAATAAGTGTTCACTTATGGCAAATGGTACTTGAGTGGAATTTAGGCCCCTTAATCCAGAGTTATCATTCCTACCCTCATCTTAAATTCCTGCCAAGTATTTACGGCTGCTAACCTGCAGAGTTATTATTTTTTTTGCTTTTACAAATTGGAAATTTCCCCAGCATGTGAAATTCTGGGTAGGTCAAAGATGCCTCAGTGCTGGCAGGGTAATTACCCCACAACTGATTCTGCTTGTGATACAGGAATGTCATGTTCCTTCTAAACCCCCAAAAGGCCACATACATCTGAGATGATGTGACATGTCAGACAATTCCTCCCAAAAGTAGCCTGGCAACTGCAAATTTTACTTAGCAATAAGCATCACTGGTAAGTCATGGGACATGATCCTTCTCTACTCAGCACTGGTGAGACACATCTGAAGGGCTCCCCAGTAGAAGAGAGACAGGAGAATGCCAGAGAGAGGCCAGCAAAAGGCCAGGAAGATTTTTAAAGGATTGGAGTGCATGTCATAGGAGGAAAGGCTGAGAGCTGTGACTGTTTAGCCTGGAGAAGAGAAGGCTTCCTAATGAGAAGGAAAATTGCTCCCATTTACTCTGCATGCCTTACACTGTCAACTTCAGAAAAAAACCGGTGTGCATTTAGAGGGAGTTCAGATGTCTCACCATGTCACACATGGTTCTGTGTGATCTTACCAGGATTGCCTTCAGCAAGTCTAGTGAAACAGCACACTTTTTACCTTTTTTTCTGACTATTGCCCATAATCAGTCGCATGCGAGAAGTTCACCAATTGGAAATCTCCCCCTTCATTTTTGGTCTCTTTCTCCTACATTATAGTGAGGTTCAGAGGTACGACATGTAGCTCCAAATAGGAGTGAGGTCAAAAGCTTTTTAGGCTGACATTCTTTTTAGAACAATCACCAGATGGCTCATCACACAGATGGGAGCTCTGTTCTTTCTCAGAAATCAAATATTTTAAATATAGTTTCTTCACAAAGCTGTAAGCAGGGCTACCGTTTCTTGGAGTGCATCACTGAAAGCATTCTCGGAGAGGTAGCGGTTTGTATCTGGCACATCACTGACATATACATGCATCATAGCCATGCAAACACAGCATGCTGGGACTGGCTTTCGAGGATAACAAGCTACTACTTTCCTCCTTTTTATAGCTTAAGTGTAGTCTCAAAGCAGAGTTAACATTTTACTTAAATATGAATAAATGTTGTTCACATATAGAAATTAGCTCTTCTCTTGCCTTTTACCGAAGAAATGCTATAAGCTTGTCAAAGGAAATTACTTAGCTGGGGAGGGAAAAATCTGATCCTGGATAAATCGATGTAAATGTAAAAGGAGATCAGGAGGTTAAGGGAATTTTTCTGTGGAACTGAGAGAACTTGGCTTACTTATTCTGTTTTACAGGGTGCTGATAACTTTCACATAGTAAGATACCCAGTAAACTGCTAGGCCAAATAGCTTCCTAGCCAGGAGGTTGGATGAAATCCAGCAAAAGGCTTATGCATCTGACGTGACACTTACATGGAATTTAACTTCATAAATCTTAAGTTGTGATCCCCAAACCCCCATTTTAATGGTTAGATCACCTAAAGCTAAAAGGGCACAGGTTCTGCATGTAATTTACTCTTTTACTTTGAAGTTTTCCGGGTATCTGGGTTCACATTCCCAGAAATACTTCAGAGCTATGTAAACTGACACCTAACTTATCATTCATTTGAAATCTACATGTTCATCTGCCTAAGATGCCTGACAGATCTCGAACATTAGGTCTGATAAGTATGAATGCATTTTGGCTAGAACATGTTAAGGTGGAATAATGACTTAAAAAAACCCAAACAGAATTGTGGAAGGAGGCAGGGAAGTCTGGGACGGTGGTAGCCATCTCATACCTCACAACCTGCCCTCCTCAACAAAAGAGAAGACCTGGATTGTGCCACAGTCTAAAAAGTTTTATATCAATATCTATTATGAGACTTGCTATTCTAGTGTAAGGTACTCAGCCACTGTCTTTTTGAAGCTTTGCCACTGCAGGGTAAAGCACACAGGATACTGGAAAAAAGAGCAGAGAGCAAGAGAAAATAGTCTGGGCCAGTCAATAAGAGAAACAATCCACTGTGAGCAGGGAATCCTGTACATGGGCTGCTGCTATTAACACCATTTTATACCTATTTCGTACATATTCAGCAAGGCTTGGATGAAATAAAGGAGTTATTCTAGAAGGTCTTCCTTTCCCAGCTGAATGTGGTGCTGAGTTACACAGCCTTTCGCTTTCTCAAACTCATCATCTAGCACAGCGGCTACTCAAGCCTTTGCTGCCAAATACTGTTTTAAAAAAGGGGAGGTGGGTTAAAGAATCATAAGTCCTTACACAGAATAATCTGTACCCTGGTGCTTAAGGCCTCTGTTTAGAAAACTAAGCATGGTTTTGAGTATTTGTGTGATCTGCCCTGCAGCGGTGACCCCTGGAAGCACTGCAGTGCAAGGCCAGGCGTATGCCTGCCAGAAAGCTAACGAGCGCTCTCTAAGGCACTGGGCTTGAACTCAGAAAAAGCCCTTGTTTGGATTCAGTCCAGTGTGTTAATTTATGAACTGAAAAGGGTTTGGGAATACACTGCATAAATCCCAAGCTAATAGTAGAATATGCATCTGTAAAAGTTAGAAATGTAACGAATTTTAAAAATAATGTACACAAAAATCAGTTTCTTTCATATACAAAATTCAAATAGCATGATAATTTCACTGATCTCATGTGGTTTTCTCATACCCAGCCATGGGAATTTCCCTTTTATTGGTTATGAATTCAGTGGTAGGAATGTGCCCTTGCTGCTTTCCCATTATTCAACAGTCTACCTGGCTCCACTGCAACAGATGTGCTTAGATTGCCAAGAAGCTAAACAGTAGCTCTTCCATCTACACATTAAAACAGAGGTATGTTTTCTTCTCCTTCTGTTCCATGCCCCCCAAAATAGTTGCTGTACATGGTGATGGGTTATTTTTCTCAGTATTACAACCAATGATGTACAGCACCTTGTGAAGCAAAGATGCCAGAGACCAGGATCCTCAGTTTCACTGACATTTTGTCATCGCTATGTTATCAGCCTCTAGGTGATGTCAAGTCACCTCACAATACCCCAGAAAGTTATTTGTTTTATGTAAACTTTGATCATTTACAGAAAATAAAAGGAAATATGTTGCACTTTAGATGTATGCCACAGTTCATAGACTAATCTGGACTATGAATATCCTTAACAATATTTAATAAATATCAAAATTAGATAATTAGGTGTCACAAACTAGAAAACAGACTGTGCTGACATTGCTTAAGTGCAGCAACCCCACAGCAGAATGTGAGATAAGCAGAACCCTGACACAAAATTCAGCCTGAACTGAACATGATATAAAATGGCATTTAGAAGTTTGAAATTATTACTTGTGAGCATGGATATAAAAAGGATCTATTTCTGTTGAGTTTTGACTCAGAAAGATCAACATCATAGTCCTCCTGGAAAAGATAGAGGAGGGCACCTGCAACAGTGCCTAGTTAAGCCAGCTACAACAGAAAGCAGTTACCTGATAACTGTATAGGACTTAAGGAAAATTAGAGTAATAAATTACTATAGAATGTTTTTGATGGTTGTTGGAGAAATACTTTCTAAAAAGTGAAATACAGTTAAAAAAGAAACAAACAAAAAAAAAACAAACCCCAAAGAAACCCCAAAACAAAAGCAAAACCAACCCACCCAAAAAAAACTAAACCAAGAAGAAGCACTGGAGATTTAATGTTGTGTTTGCTTACAGTTAATTTTGTTGTAAAAAATGATATGAAATATCACTCTACTGTGTGGTTACCGTTAAAGGTGAATAAGCTCCTGGAATATATAAAATATTAAGGACAGAGAAATGCAATGAAACACAATATTTGCTGTACAACGCGAAACCTGATTGCAGGCTATACTTGGGTTAAGGTGTGCTTTTCTTTTTCTTTTCTATTGGAAGGCTGGCGTTGCTTTGGGGACAATGTACCAGTGGGAAACTAGGGGGAGTCTATAATTTAAAGTTGTATGTAATAAAGGAAAGCTAAGAAATGTTCAACTTAATTTTTACTAGCAAAATTTTCCTAGTAGCCATCTAGCAGTAAATTTATTTTTAAAAACTGTCCAAACCATGTTGTGAAAGATAGAATTTATTGAAGACTTACACTGTGCATGTTTCTAGGAAGAACTACATTCCAGAAGAATATTCTTCATGAGATTATTAAGAGCAAATGAAGAAACCATGAAGAATGTGTTCACTGTGACTACAGCAAGTAGGTGGAACCAGCAAAAGAGACAGCTTACATTAAGCAGAAGCACGGAATGGGTCATGGCCTTGGATACTTGTATATCCAACACCAGTGTCTTTGCTTCCAAAATCCCATTCACAGAAGTATTTCAAACAACATCTACGGGGATTTAAAAAATGGCTTGTGGGATCCACAGTTGTGACTATTTGGTTACAAGGCATATTCAGCGTGGATTAAGCTGAACCTGTGCCAGTGTCTTAACTGTATCCCGGCTGACATGCCAGGCTGAGACACCACTCTGATCAGAGGCAAGGTGTGTTTGCTCAGCGGCAACCCCACATGCCATGCAGGTTTCAGAGCAGTGCTGCCTTTCACTTTACCTGCTCCAAGTATCCTGCCTTTAGTTGCACCTGCAGGCAATCTACCCTGAGCACCCAGCAATGCAGCCAAGCATGCACCGGGATTTGCATGGTGCTGGGACACCCTGATGCTGATTGAGAACAGGTGAAAAGGACTCTGCAAAATGCCACTATACGTTTATCTGCAATTCCAAGTGTCTAAAAATCCTACCAAGCTGGGCCATTGGAGTGTATTTGGAGGGGATGACTTTGGTGCCCTTCAGAAAGTGATGGTCAGTGAGTAAGAGAGGCTGTCGTTCCAATGCAACCCTGTGGAGAGTCTGTCTCCCTGCTCTTGGATAACGGATGCAGCAGCAAAGGATCAAATGCCTGGAATGCTTTCTCTGGACCTGTTTCCATTTCATACTCCACCCCCTGCTACTTTTCATAATGATAATGGTATCTGTCATTATATCTTCATTGTCTTTGGAATTGTAGTCAATAAATAGCATTGTTTTCCTGAATTGTTATGATTTCTGTGCTGAAATTTCCCTCCAAATTTGCATCTTGTCATACACCATTGTGTATGAGTGTACTTCTTGTATCAGATATTCACACATGGGTGTGATCCTGTTCTTCTTTATTTTTAAGTATGTTGAGGTTCCTGATCTCCTTCTTATTGGCTTTGGGCTACTTCCTGTCTTTCCTTTTATTTTGCTGAGAAGAGTTTATAAGTTTCTGTGGCTTATCATTCAAAACCCCTATTTCATAACATTACCTTCTTGAGTTCCTTCCACAGCGCACTGCAAATCTGAGAAAATTTTCAGATAGGGGAGTGCCCTGCTATTTTTAAGGTTGGTCATGTACTAGCCAGTGATCTTATATCAAATTTTTATGTTGTTTCAGATGGTCACCACGCTTTATCTCTTTAGAACAGCATAAATAACAGTCTGCTTTTCTATCTACTGTAGTTGATTGTACAAGATATACTTGGAATTCTCATGTAAGAGTTTTCCAGCACCTTTTTTATATCTTGAATATTTCAGAAATTTCACCTTTTTGCTAGAATCTCACCCTATGAAGCCTTTAGCAATGGATATAGAGGTTCAGTGTCATTTACAGTCAGTAAGTCAAAGGATAAAATATCTCATTTGTGGTTATACAAAGTTAAAATTGGCCTTTAACAATAGAAATATTTGCCAAGCCTAAGAAAAACACTACGGCCATATGGTTTGGCTTGTCAACAAGGGTCATGCTAAGCCTTCATCACGTAAATGGCCTTTTTTTAGTCTGTGACTATCACTGAAGTCAACATACAAACAAGATAGCCACCTCAAATAAGAGTTTATGAGATGTATAAACAATTTAGCTTCACAATACCGTAATTTATTAACTCTGAGGCAATGACACAAGTTTTTATGCTGATGCCTCCTTCCATCACAACAAAAATAAACACACATTTGTAGACATCTTTCATTTGCTGGTTTGTCTTTTTTTTTTTCTTTCAGGAAGATGGATTATTCTTTTATTTAATTTCAGCCCTATGGGAAAACATGAACTTATGTTCAAAGATGTTAGCCTTGGAGTTCTTCTTTCCTGTTTTGTATTAATAACTTCTTTCCTGTTTTGAATTAACTGAATGAGAAAAAAGCATCAGTCTTTCAATTTATAACATATCCAGCAATAGCCCGTCAGCAGTGGGCAGGTTTTTTTCCTGGAGAGGATAATAGATATACCCTGAGAAAATACAATCTATCAGGAAACCTTAGAAAACAGTGGCGTCAAACAGCACATTCCAATAGAGAAGGAACAAGCAAGTTGAGCACTAGTGTATACTGTGTGTGTTTGACTGATAGTGGAAAGATACTTTTCTTTACAGTATAAAGAAAAAAATACTTATTTCCCACAAATAGTGGCAATTTACAAACAATACCCATGGAAAATACATTTCAGAAAGCTTCTATAGATAAAAACCACCATGATTGAAAGAGCATTAGTGTGTAAAATTTAAAATTGTCTTTTTGAGAAGGATGCAAGATTTAGTTTAATGGGTCGTGTTCATGATGGGACAAGTCAAAATACTTTAAACTACCTATTGCATCTTCCATAATGTAATTTTAAAAGGAATACACCATTGTGCTGCCTGTGCACATGCAAAAAATTGCAAAGAACAGAATTTTCAGCAGATGTTAATTAATTTTTCTTCAAAGGGGAAAAGATTTTTACTTGATGGGTAAACTAACAAATACTCAACTGTGAAATATTTAACCAGATGGTGGTCCCCAGTTTGTGGGGTTGCTGAAGCAATTTCTGCATGTGTAATTTTTAATCCTTGTCAGTTTACAACAGTGTGATTAGAGCTAAGGAAAAAAGTCATACTGAATAAATATTTGAATGGAAAACTGAATTTAAATGTTTTTGGAGAGGTTGTGGAAGTCCCCTCCCTGGAATTGTTTAAGTACAGGCTTTGGGCAACCTGGTCTAGTGGAGGGTGCCCCTTCCCATGGCAGGGGGATTGGAACTAGATGATCTTTGAGGTCCCTTCCAATCCAAACTTCTCTATGATTCTTTGATCAAAAGCAGCAATTGCTATCGAGGCAAATTTTTTTTTTTTTTGTAGTGAAAGACTGCTGGTTTTGGTCAGACTTGGATATAAAACCTTACTGACAAACCTTGAAACTGATTGAAAGGGTAGAAAAAATAAATTAATATTAACACTAAATTACTGAGAAACATCTAACTGCTCTGGAAATAGTGAATATACCAATGGAGTAATATCTTGCATGGTTAATCAAAGATTGCACCAAGTTTCACATTTGCAAACTTCACCTGTGTTGTTCTTCTTCGCTTTAATGTCCTCCTGAGGTTAAAAAAACCCAAACAAACCCCACCCAAAAATATTAACATCAGCTACAGGGTAGAATTATACCCCACATAGCATCAGCCAATTCTGTTTATCACTTATGGACTTGGATTTAAGATCTTACCTTTGAAGAAAAGCTTTATGTTTCTGCTGAGGAGAGGCTAAAGATGGCTAAAAACATTTAATAAACCTACAAAGCTAAGTGAAAAAACAAAATCATAATACAACACATCAAAACCCAGAACATTTTAAGAGAAGCAAAATACATTGCCATCAAAAAGAGTCTATGCCTGTTCACAAACTTATTATCCATCTTGGTTTGCTTGAACTAGATGCATAACTTTCAGGCAGCAGGATAAACTAATTCAGGCCTATCTAATGTACTTAGGGTTTTCATAAAACTCTGAACTGTGGACCGTGACTTCAAATCTTGTTGCAAGAGCAACACTGATTTCAAATGCACAGTTGAAGTCTTAACACTTGATGTGTATTTCTTATTTAAATTATAATATGCACATGAGCTACACATTAAGAAATGTAAAAGAAGTAGTGCTAAGATGTTAAATTATTAACACAAATATTTTCCTTTACATAAAAAAAATAAATTGTTAGGCAGATATCTGAACTCAGAAGTACAGCTGATGCTTTAACATATTGCAAGAGAAATGAGCAAGGGAGAGGACCTAAAATGTAAAATGTTGGGCCCATTAACAATGCAACAGTAGAAAATTGAACAGCACTATTATTTCAGCAATAGTTTTATGTAATAAAAACTTCTGTCCCTGTATTTGGTGGTGAGCACATTCAGCAAATCCTGCCTAGAGAGGATATTGCTGAAAGTAGACACTGAGAAAACTTAAAGTGTTATTAGGTTGGTAATACCTGGAATAAAAGCTATCTTTAATCAAAGCTTGAAATTAGTTTGTTTTCCTTTATTTTCTTAGCTGTCATCTTTACCCATGAGACAATGCTGCCTTCCCATCTTTTCATACAGCCCTCAGTCATTACTCCTTTTGTCTTACTGAAATCTGCGTGGTGAAGTTTTGCTTAGGTCTGCAATCTCAGCATGGAAACCCTTTTCTGATTTCATTTGCAGAAGGTTTGTTAGATAAAATTACATAGTACCATATGTGGTCCCACATCACAACAAAAATTAGCTAAATGAAGGCTTCTCCTGCATGCTAGGCAATAGCACTGCTCCATGCTGGGTAATATCTGTAAACATATTCCATTGGGAAGATATTTCCTCCAGTTGAAATTGCTAGCTTACCATAGTTAAATAAAACCATATGCCCAAGAAATGCAGACACCCTCCCTTCATAGACCTCTAATGACAGGGCAAAACAGAACATGAAGAACACCATGTAAATTATTACATCGTGCTACTGTATTTGCCATTATGCCTTTCAACCACTCTGAAACAATTTTCCTCTCTCTCATGGCAGATGGTAAAGGAAAGCCAAGACATATGGTATTGTTTGGCTTTAAGGCATTTGACACCACAGAATAAAGGAAATTATCACGTGGTGCACACGTATTTGCAAAGTAATTCCCAAAGCCATTAGCAAAGATTTGTTCCTAAATGTTTGAGACATTTCTATTAGGATCCCATAAATTTCTGTGCAGGGTTTGGTTAATAACTTCCTGAAATACTAGGAACAGAACAGAATATATGTCCATAAAGTTGCTAGGTGACACCAAGCTGGCAGGCTGGCAAACACACTGAAAGAATTGGATACATGGCCAAGCAGAAAAATGGCAGATCAGTGTGCACAAGGTCACTAAGATTTAAAAAATAAATGAGTAATAGGTGTGATTATGACATCCAAAAAAGAAAAAGCAGATGTAATTCTGTGATTCATCAAAAGTATGGAGCAATAAGACATGCATCATTTTATAATTGGCATGGGAAAGGTCTCACCTCAGCTGAAATACTGTGTTTTTAAGAAATGTATAGGAAAACTAGAAAATCTAAGAGGAAACAAGAAGCATGACAATGGGAAAAAATGTGTGAGAAAATTGAGAAAGGATTATGTTTGTTCTCTGTAGAGAAGACAGAGGGGGCAGTTGGAAAGGAAAGGAGAAAGAGTAAAGGTACACAGTAATGGTACAAAGACACAGTGATGATATTGTAAAGAAGATGACAAACAGTTCTACTGGCAATTTGGGCGATGGGCTGGATTTAGGAAATGACTTTGCAATCTTCAGGAAGGTACAGCCCTATAACAGGCTATATGCAGAGATCATGGAATACATTCCATTCTAGGAGGTAGCAAAGGCCTACTTGGCCCTTCCTTAGCACATGACAGGCAGTCATGAGACAAATCTGTTTAAAGACTTGTTTTCTATCTTCTTTTTGAACCTTGCACCCTAAAACCAAAAGGTATGAGACAAATACACTAATAACACACACTAGAAAACATGCTTTTGATGTGCCAAGACAATCCTTGTATTTGAATGTATTCAAAATTGTCATTGCTTTCAGTCTTGGAAAATACATGGTTATTGTGACATCAGACTTTCTGTCCATGTCCACCTGTCAAAGATCGGGGACTACGCTACTATCTCAGCCATACCAGTAGCATACAAGCTTCTGCTTCTCATACTCTTGCCCCCCTCTTCAACACTCTTTTCCTTGGTACATCTTTATGTGCAAAACCTTCTGATAACAAAAGCATCAGAGAAATGACAAAGTAGACAAGGGCTAGAGCGATGCCACAGGGACCACAACAGCCTGTTGTACAACATGAAGTCAGTGTCAGGGAATGTAGTTTAAGCTGGATCATGAAACCACCTTCTGACTTCCTGTTCATTTTGAGTGCAACCACAGAGACAATCTTTCAGCACAAGGACTCAGTTTATACAGATGTGATGTTGCAATTCTACACCAGCCCTGTTCACCTCCCCACACTGTGTGTGGCTGCTCTAATGGCCTTCATTATGACACCAGTTTTCTAGCTCATCTCATTTTGTTTAATTGTCCTCAATGGCTTTTCCTGTTGTTTGAATTTTTAGATGCAGCCAACAGAAAATCTTACTTGGTTTCAGTGTTGACCACTGCCTGTGATGAAATTTCATGAGAATTTTCCATTTGTATCCTAACGAACTATTAATCCCAGCGAGGAAAATATTGAATTTTTTAATTTATATTTTGCATTGTGAAATTAGTGTATATAGAGATATACGTGCTCTAAATACATGTCCCTAGTGCTTTTTACTTAGATGATTTATGCAAAAAAAAATTAATGAGGTATTGATTTAATTGAATGTTAAATGCAGAAGTTGTGGGGTTTTTTTCTGCTACTACTATTGCCATAGTATAATCAACCTTGGAAGATGCAAATTTCCTCTGATTTCCAAGCTGGTAATTAAAAGCTGCATTTCATCTAAGATCAGAAATTGACTGGATTTGGTGTTGTAATTATACAAAGGTGCAAACGTACTAAACTCTGAAGAACCACCAGAGGAAAAAAATACTCAATCCCTATATTTCAGAACAAGAATATTTATTTTTCATTATGAAACTATCCAAAGATTGATTTTCCTTTCTCTCCACTGAATTTTGGTGGGGTTTTTCTGCGATCTCTGAATGAAGTCTCACAAACTGTAGATTCAATATTCAGCCCAAGGGACAGAAACATCTGGAGAGGAGAGTGGAAATGAACTGCCAAGAAGGAAGAGAGATTTCCTTCCATCGCTGAAGAAAATCCCCTTTTTAGAAGTGTCTGGAGGAGATTTACATTTACATCCATTCCTGCCTACCCTCTCCCAGACCATGCTTGTAAATGAACTGCTTATATCTCTGTCTTCTGTTTTGGGGCAGAAACCTCCACCAGCGGTGTGTGAAAATCACAGAATCACAGAATCACAGAATTGTAGGGGTTGGAAGGGACCTCGAGAGATCATCGGGTCCAACCCCCCTGCCAAAGCAGGCTCCCTATCTCATATTACATAGATAGGCGTCCAGACGAGACTTGAATATCTCCAGAGAAGGAGACTCCACCACCTCCCTGGGCAGCCTATTCCACTGCTCCGTCACCCTCACTGTGAAAAAGTTCTTCCGCATGTTGGTGCGGAACTTCCTGTGCTCCAGCTTACAGCCATTGCCCCTAGTCCTGTCCCCACAGACCACTGAAAAGGGGTTGGCCAATTTCCCCTGCAACCCATGGCTAAGATATTTATAAACACTAATTAGGTCCCCCCTAAGTCTTCTTTTCTCCAGGCTGAACAGACCCAGCTCACTCAGCCTTTCCTCATAGGGGAGATGTTCCAGACCCCTAATCAGCTTTGTCGCCCTTCTCTGGACTCTCTCCAGAAGGTCCCTGTCTTTTTTATACTGGGGAGCCCAGAACTGGACACAGTACTCCAGGTGGGGCCTGACCAACGCAGAGTAGAGGGGGAGAATCACCTCCCTTGACCTGCTGGACACACTCTTCCTGATACATCCCAGGATCCCATTGGCTCTCTTGGCCACCAGGGCACACTGCTGGCTCATAGTCAACCTGTCATCAACCAGGACCCCCAGGTCCTTCTCCACAGAGCTCTTTTCCAACAGGTCATCCCACAGCCTGTACTGATACATGTGGTTATTCCTCCCCAGGTGCAAGACTTTACACTTGCACTTGTTGAATTTCATCTGGTTTCTCCCTGCCCAGCTCTCCAGCCTGTCCAGGTCTCTGGATGGCAGCGCTGTGTTCCTGTGTGTCAGCCACCCCTCCCAGCTTTGTATCATCTGCGTACTTGCTGAGGGCAGATGCTATTCCCTCATCAAGGTCGTCAATGAAGATATTAAACAGGACTGGACCCAACACCGAGCCCTGGGGAACACCACTAGTCACAGGCCTCCATTCAGATTCTACTCCACTGATCACGACCCTCTGAGCCTGGTCTGACAGCCAGTTCTCAACCCACCTCACTCTCCACTCATCTATCCCTTGTTTCCTTAGCTTCTCTATCAAGATGTTGTGGGAGACAGTATCGAAAGCTTTGCTAAAGTCAAGGTAGATGACATCCACTGCTCTCCCTCCATCCACCCAGTTGGTAATGACATCATAGAAGGCTATGAGATTGGTCGAGCACGATCTCCCCTTGGTGAATCCATGCTGACTACTCTTCATGACCTTCTTCTCTTCCAGTTGTTTGGAGATGGCGTCCAAAACAAGCTGTTCCATCAGCTTTCCAGGGACAGAAGTGAGGCTGACTGGCCTATAGTTACTGGGATCCTCCTTCTTGCCTTTTTTAAAGACTGGAGTGACATTGGCTATCCTCCAATCCTCAGGCACTTCTCCTGTAGTCCAGGATCTATCAAAGATGATAGAGAGCGGCTCCGCAATCACCTCCGCCAGCTCTCTCAGCACACGTGGGTGTATCCCATCCGGGCCCATGGATTTGTGTGCATCCATTCCGTTGAGTCGCTCCTGGACCACCCTTACCTCAACTAGAGGGGAGCCATTCGTTCCCCAACCACTCCTACGTTCATCTGGGATCAGTGGGTCTCGAGAGGCCTTCGGAGTAAAGACCGAGGCAAAGAAGGCATTAAATATCTCCACCTTCTCATCATCTTCCATTACCAAGACACCCGCCTCATTCAACAAGGGACCTACATTATCCCTGGTCAAAAAGGCACAAATGACAGAAAGCTCAAAAGGAGAAAGGTGAATCAGAAAAAGAACCATCTAAAATGGAAATAAGCAGGTAAAGTGCTTATCAGTATTAATTGATAAACATATTTTCATGTACCAACTCATATTCATAAGTTTATTTAAGTGGCCTGTATCTAAGTAATAATGAATATTGATAAAGAGATTTGTAGAAGTTATTTCCTTCTCTCTTTAACACATGCTTCAATTATTGAGCTCATCCAGTACTGTGAGACTGTGAGGAACTTCTAATGATGACTTAAATGGTCTGACAACAATATATATATCAACATCATCATCTCCCCACAAGCAATATTTATTTTGAGCTTATACAAGCACTATTACTCTTAGGCTAAGGATGTCCTTCCACTGTATATGAAGATGATGTTGTGGCATACATGAATACAGCCTGTTGCCAGGCATTTTTTCTACAGCCAATCCAAGCCCATTGGGATTGTAGTTTATGCTGAAATTTGTGCTGTCGTATTTTCATTTGCTGCCTAGGCATGGCCTTCAAAGCAGATTCATATGGGCTAATTCTGGTCCTCTAATAAATAAATACCTACTTTAAAATAATTATATGTCTAGTGTTAACTTTACAGATAATAAAACCTCTTGAAGTTTAGTAAAGGCAGAATCTGTCTTTAGGACAGAATATCATCAGGCAATAGTGCAGGGTTTAGGTGGCTGGAAGGCAGCTTTAAAGAAAAAAGATGAGGAAAAAATAGTATCTTCTCAAGAGAAAGAAAAAGAAATTATTTGAACCATCAGAGAAGGCAGGCTAACCTGCATTTCTGAATACTTGGTTGGGGGTTTATGAAGTGATGATTTCAAGACAACTGAATAATCTGTGATGTTGACTTGCTCAAAAGGAGTATTATATATTAATTTTTTTTTTTCAATAATATTTTTACTGTACCATCCCACTGAAAAGTAACCATATATAAATAGTTAGTTACATCATTAAACTGGCATAAACCTGTGCTGCCTCAATGACTCATGATATTCTTTTCAATGAAGCATTACACAGTGGGTCAACAGCCCTCTAGTTCATCAGTAGAGCACTGCAGTCTTTGATCATTTTTCTTCAGTGACTCATGCTAACATAAATCCGTGTTAATACATGGTGTACAATAAAAAATGATGGCTTTGAAAAATATTCTAAAGTAGCTGCTTCTCAGGGTGTTGGAAAAGATATCTGAGTTTTCCAGTTTTTACCAAGACATATGATCTGAGGGCAATGGGATCCTGGGGTGGATCAAAAGGAACGTTGCCAGCAGGTCGAAGGAGATGATCCTCCCCCTCCACTCTGCCCTGGTCAGGCCCCACCTGGAGTATTCTGTCCAGTTCTGCGCTCCCTGGTATAGAAAAATCAGGGATCTCCTGGAGAGAGTCCAGAGAAGGGCTACGAAGATGATTAAAGGGCTGGAGCATCTCCCCTGCGAGGAAACGCTAAGTGAGCTGGGACTGTTCAGCCTGGAGAAAAGAAGGTTAAGAGGGGATCTTATTAATGATTATAAATATCTCAATGTGGGACACAGAGAAATGGCCAATCTCTTTTCAATCGTCTGGAGACAGGAGAAGGAGCAATGGCTCCAAGTTGGAGCACAGGAAGTTCCGCACCAACATGCGGATGAACTTTTACACGGTGAGGGTGACAGAGCCCTGGGACAGGCTGCCCAGGGGGGTTGTGGAGTCTCCATCTCTGGAAATATTCAAGACCCGTCTGGATACCTACTTGTGCCATCTGTTCTAGGGAATCTCTGGAGGTCTCTTCCAACCCTTTCGATTCTGTGATTCTGTAATTCTGTGATTCTGTGATCTTTTTTGAACATTTTACTAAGGATTTGGCTTTGTTTGATTTACATTAAGTCGTTAATGCAAATCAAATGTACATCAATATAAATTAAATATACATTGAGTCAATAATGTTGTGAAGTGATTATTTCTATGGAATTGCTTTCTCAAAGTTTGCTGATACAGCTCCAAGGTAGTCAATTGAAGGTTTAGGACAAGACAATCAAGCCCAGTAAATAATCAAGACAGAAAGAGGAAGAAGGGATAAATAAAAAATCTTACTAACCTGTCCTAATGTAAGGGTGTAGAAAATCTGAAGAGTAAGGTAGAGAACTGTAGACTAAATTCTCAGAGATGCTACTCCCTGGCCCTCTGTGACTATGCTGTGCCTTAGATTACAGAAAAGGGAAAGAGATGAAGGAACGTCTCTGTCTCAAATTAACCACTGATAAGTCTCAGATCACAAGGATTAAATAAGTTCTTTCCTGACTGTCTCTTAGGAAGCTTGGAGATGTTTTATGGCTAAATACCTGCCTTAGGGCTGTGCCTAACTGATATGTATTTGCTTTGA
This sequence comes from Laterallus jamaicensis coturniculus, assembly GCA_022605575.1. NCBI lineage: Eukaryota > Metazoa > Chordata > Aves > Gruiformes > Rallidae > Laterallus > Laterallus jamaicensis. Next base: position 6,476,069 of record JAKCOX010000012.1, read on the forward strand.
ACTAATGAAGAAGAATGTTTTCCATTTAGTAGCTTCAGCCTATTGCTCTGGCCATCTGGCAACTATTTCTGTACATATTAAACATTCTCTTTTCTTGATTTAATGAAATTAACTATTTGCATAGCAGTTTTCAAAGTACATCACTGATAAAGCAGGACAATTATTTAAATCTGAAAATAGTTATTCAAAAGCTCATGAGTAGAGAAAAACACCTAGTGAAGTGTTCAATATGCTACAATTTACAGACAGGTTTTTTGGTTGGTTTTTTTGTTTGTTTTAGTTTTTAATTCTCATATTTATTCCTATGGAGTACAGTAATACCATGATCTTCAAAATGATTAAGACCTTATTATGAAAAAGATGGTCAGATACTGCCAGAGAAATCAGACAATCGGAAATTAAGCAACATCACACAGGACCATAGAATTGTTGCCTGGAAGAGATCTCTAGACATGACACAGTCCAGTCTCCTACTCAACGTGGAATTATAGCCAGCACGAGGCCACATCAGTCAGGGTTTTGCAAAATTTCTTGAAAATCTCCCAGTACAGAGATGATGAGAAACTCCCAGATTCTCCCACCTGGAATGAAAGCTTTTTCCTTATGTCTAATCCAAACATTATGTTTTGCAACTTGTCACCATTGTCCTTATTTAAGATATTAAATGAAGTCATTGTCATTACCACATATTAAGCTTCACTGCCTCCTATCTGCTTATGAAGCAAACATCCTTCACTGTCTGAGTGCTGATTGGAAGATGGCAAAGCGGCATGTTTTCTTGAAATTGAGTTTGTGCTGGAGAATATTCAATGTCTCACTAGAGGAGGTCAAAGCCTCTGAAGATGAGAGCTGAAGTTGAAAGATGAAATACTGGATTCAATCCATAAGGTTCTCTTCCAACTTGAGTTATTCTACATAGAGATGAATCTGCCGGTGAATGTCCATCTGCTTCCTGTTAGAGGGTTTGAACTTTTGCTTCTTTATAAAAGCAAAGTGCACACAGCGCCCACATAATACATCAGGGAACTAGGGCCAGGAACAGAAAATTTATATATACGACAAAACTTTATTGCTCTTACACCAATGCCTGCCATACCATATGTCCTCGTTTTGACAGCGATAGAGTTAATTTTCTTCCTAGCAGCTGGCATAGTGCTGTGTTTGGCTTTAGGATGAGAATAACATTGATAACACATTGATGGTTTAGTTGTTTCCAAGTGGTCAAGGACTTTTCAGTTTCTCATATTGGCCTGTTAGCAAGAAAGCAAAGTGCCCAAAAAGCTGGAAGGGGACACAGCCAGGACAGCTGACCCAAACTGGCCAATGGGACATTCCATACCACATGACATCACATTCAGTATATAGCTGGGGGGTGGGCTGGGAGATGGCATGTCTCAGGAACCAGCTGAGCACCAGTTTCAGGTGGTGAGAACTTGTGCTGTTCATCACTTGTATATCGTAACCATCATCATCATCCTTTTCTGTCCTGTTAAACAGTCTTTATATCAACCCATGAGTTTTAACTTTTTTTTCCTTTTTGATCCTCTCCCCACTGCAGTGAGAGGAGGAGCAAGCAAATGCCTGTATGGTTGTTTTAGCTGCGTGCCAGGTTAAACCACAACATCATATTTAAAAGTATACAACTCCAGCCCATTAATGCTGATGAGACCAAATTGCTGCAAATCAAAGGATGTTTCACCTTTAGATTCATGTTACAGAAGCAAGTGTGGGTTTCTAAGTATTAGGTATGAGATTCAGCCTCCACTTAAATATGGTTATTTTGAGGAGGATGTCTATCTGTGAGGTGTTAAAGCTCTCAGTGTAGTCAATGGAGACTACTGACCTACTTGACTCAGTTATTGAAACACAGGTGTTCAGGCCATGTCAGATGGCAGCATACCCCACCAGGCACCTTCAGACAGACATTCCTTTCACCTCCTAAAGGCCAGAACCTGAGGAACAACTCCACTAAGCAGCACTTCCTGCTTGAGTTCCCCCAGCTTCTCCCTTTCCTCCCCCTGCCCTCATTCCCGTCCCTGGGCTGCCCCCATATTGCTGTAACTGTCTATGTGGCTGCTCAGTGACTCAGATTGGGAAACTGAGCCAGGTTAAAAAATAACAATTTGGGGGTTTTGTCAGATTATTCTTAGTCCAGTCCCTTGGGTTGTACAGACTGAACTCCAATCTCACACCATGAACATAGCCCCTCATAGTCTTTATTTTACATAAGATGTTGCTCCTTTACTGAAATGCTTTCAGCTGATACGTCATCTTGAAACTATAGGGATTTTTTCCCTTTCTTCACAAAGACAGCACGTTGACTATTGGGATTTTTTTGGGTCACTTCCATCTCTTGATGCAACAAACATTCATTAGTCTGAGCTGTAATTACCTCATAAAGCCTTGAAGCATCTGAGAGAATTTCCTGAAAGAGCAGAAAATGAATGCAGTAACCAACTTGTGAACTTACTGAACAGAACACCACACATTAAATTTACATCCAACTAGGCAGAAAATCATGTCAAGACGTGGGCAAAAAAGAAAATACATGGCTTTGGTTTTTTTCACTGTATGTTAAAGGAATTGAAAGAATTTATTGCTTTAAATTAAGCTTTCTAGCAGCTTGCTTGCCATATTAGCACTTCAGATCTTATTTGTTTTGTGAACTGGAAGCTGAAGTTGATTTTGGGCCCACTGGAGCAAATGGTAAAACACCAGGTGACAGATACTTTAGCACAGAGCCCCTGAAAAACAGTTCAGACAAGATTGTCACAACTCCCAAGGAAGCTCAAATAGATTTATGCCCTGAGAAATGTCTCAAAACCTACTTCATAAATGTTGCTTAGAAAAGGCAAATGTAAAATTCTGACTAAAAAAAGGAGAAATACTTCACTAGCTTCTCTGGGCTTTTGGTTGGTAGGTTGGTTGGTTGGTTTTTTAAGAGAGCTTGATACTGATGTATCAAATACAGGAGAAAAGCTATGTTTGTTAAGCGTTTACCACTTCGTACCTTTAGACCCTGAGAGATATCCCATGTCATATCTGAGCTATCAAAGGAAAGTTTTCAGTGAAACAGAATACTTCAGCTATTTCATTCTTGATACAAGATGAAAAACTCTTTAAGGAGAAAACTAATTCATTTTAGTCTGTACTGGTACGTGCACTCACACCGCAACAAATCAGGAAAGCATACACAAAAAGAAAATGAGTAAAACTAGAATATAATTTAAATAACAGCAATTGCTTACATTGGTTTTCCAGAGGCATAATGCATCCTGCAGGCATCCATCAGTCAACTGCTTATATCTACATCTCATTCACAGCCAAACAAAAGAAACTAAAACTAATACCTTTTTTTTATTATTTATTTAGGATTACACATTTAATATCTTTGCTATTTTCATAAAGATACTTTTGTATGCTTGTATGACATGCTTTGAATGACCCAGATCCTGGGTTAATATTACCTCCCTTGCAATCAGTGAGACTGTAATTTACACTTATTTAATGTGCCTCCCATAATTTGCAGCAACTCAATTCAGCTGAGATATCTGGGCTTTAACTGAGTATTTGGGTGCCTATTTAAATAATATACTGCATCCTTTGTTTCCTTGGAATTCAGAGGAAAAGGTGCTCTGCATGCTAATGGAAAACAGGAATTGGGACATTCTCCATTGCAAGCATAAAGGCCTTTTACCTGATACAGCAGTAAAAAATTCAAATTGCCACAGTAGTAAATGCAGTGTGGTCAGCAACTCCTAGCACTAATGCTACTCCAGTGGCGTGAAGTCACAGCCACCCAGACTGTTAAGGTTGTCCAAAACCATCAAAAGTAACTGGACCCATGCTATCTCCCAAACCACAAGTTTTGTATTACCTGGATGACTGTGAGATGGCCTAGACCAAAAGCCTGCCAGGAAATATTGTAGTATTGACAAGCACATGTCCGACATGCTTCAGCAATGTTAATTTGCCTGATTGCAAATCTCCAGTGCTTTTTGAACAAAAATGGTATTTGAACGTGGGTACAGCAGATACAGTAAACCTGCACTGAAATCTGAGGAAGCTTTGAGTCAGAAATCTATTAATTGTTTCTGTCAAAGGGTTTATGTGACGATGGGAGGGTAGAATGCAACAGGGCTCTAACTAATAGGTTAGGGCAAACATGCCGAAGTGAGTCTAGAGTCAGTCTGTTTGGCCAAGTTTGTTCTGTCTGCTCCATGAACAGGCTGTTCATGCCTCCAGCTATACTAGCAGCCCTTTGTTGAACAATTATAATTTGACCTTCTTTGCTTCACATACATTTCACAGTATGTGGAATGTGACTTTAGTGCTTCACATTGCATGATGTTTTCTGCTCCATGCACCTTACATGAACATAGAATGGCATGGGTTGGAAGGGACCCCAAGGATCATAGAGCTCCAACCCCCCTGCCACAGGCAGGGCCACCAACCTCAGACCTGGATCTACACAAAGTTGCCCAGGGCCCCATCCAACCTGGCCTTGAACACCTCCAGGGATGGGGCATCCACCACCTCTCTGGGCAGTCTGTTTCAGCACCTCACCACTCTCTCTGTAAAGAACTTCCCCCTAATATCTATTCTAAGCCTTCCTCTTTTAGCTTCAATTCATTTCCCCTTATCCTGCCATTATCTACCCTTTTAAAAAGTTGATTCCCTCCTGTTTGTATGCTCCCTTCAGGTACTGGAAGGCTGCAATGAGGTCCCCCCACAGCCTTCTCTTCTCCAGGCTGAACAAGCCCAGCTCCCTCAGCCTCTCTTTGTAGGGCAGGTGCTCCAGCCCTCTAATCATCTACGTGGCCCTCCTCTGAACCCTCACCAACAGCTCAACAGATTTCTTGTATTGAGGTACCAGATCTGGACACAGTATTCCAGATGGGGCCAGAGAGGAACAATCACTTCCCTGTCCCTGCTGGCCGCCCCTCTTCTGATGGAGCCCAGGATACCATTGGCCTTCTGAGCTGCAGGAGAACACTGCTGGCTCATGTTGTTTCTCGTCCACCAGAACTGCCAGGTTCTTCTCAGCAGGTCTACTCCCAAGGAGCTCTTCTCCCAGTCTGTATCCATGCCAGTGATACCTCCAGCCCAAGTGCAGCATCTTACACTTGGCAGTGTTGAACCTCATTAGGTTCACCCAGGCTCATCTTTCCAGCCTGTCAAGATCCCTCTGGATGGCTTCCTTTCCTTCTAGTGTGACAACATGATGTGATACATGACTAAGTCACAAGGTGGATGTTACTGGTGGATCATAGTACATTTGAGCCTTTCACTGTACTCTGATAACTGACAAGCTCCCACATAGAAATTCTTGTTATTAATTCCTGTGCATGTGAATTTTCATTTTAACCATTGGGTTTTTTTCCAGATGATGAAGCTTCGACATCTTCCCAATGAGTTCTTGTATCAGTGGTATGTCACCTGTGTATCAGTGTTTTCTGATACTTGCTTGCTAATGGAAATACTGAAACAGTTTCAAAAACTAGGCATAAGAAACTGAACTTGAAATCTCCCAATCAGAATAATGTGTTTCTACCTTCTGACAACTCCTCACATACCTCAGACTCCTTGTGCTTGTCCCCATCATCTCCACCTAACAATTTTTCAAGAAACGCATTATCAAATGTGTGGAAGAAATCCAGACACATAAGATCTATTATATTTTCTTGCCTAGAAAATGCACTCTCATATGAAAGTTACCAGATTAGTCTGGCACGTACAACTCTGGTAAATACACATTGCTCTTCACAACAGTTTCCTTTACCATTCATGTTTCAATTTTTCTCCTTTTTAACACATCTCCTAAATCTTTCCACACTGTTCAGAACACATAACTTGTGAGAGCAAACAGAATTGTCTAAATCCCTTTCTTATCTTTTTTTTTCAGTGTATAGGCATTACTACTGTGATATCTAATATGGTGTACTCTCTCTCTAGATCTGCTGTACATATCTGCAGCCAGACTGAAATTTGATATACACCTTCACTGAGAAATGTGGAGCTGATGTTACCCAGTGCCCTAAATGTGGTGGGTTTCAGTACTATCTGATTCCATGCCCTTATTCCCATCAGTTATCATACCCGTCACAGTTTCCTTCCTCTCTCCTCACCCCCCCAGTCAATGTTATCCTCCCTTTTGAAAACTGAGTCAAATATTCAGCTAAGTTAGTTTGCTCCCTATCACCTTCACAGTGTGAGGTGAGGTGGTGTAAAATCTAATTGACAATTCTTTTTTTGCTCTTCTCAATTTATATTCTCACATCTGGACCTCAAAGTTGTCAGACTCATACCTTCATTTCTTGTATATTCCCTGATTTTTCCTGATTCATTTCTTGTCAAGGTTAGTTATTCAATTAGCTTTTCCCTCCCAATTTCCTCCCAGTCCAGTCCTCTAAAATAAAGCACGTAAGCTTTATCAGTCCAGGTGTCACCGGTGACTCATTATTGCTGGTATGCTGTTTTGAAATCCAGAGTCTTAGTCTCAGGCTTTACCTGAATTAACCTTTCCACTTAATTGAAGTGGAAGATTCACAACTACCTGACCCATCTTTTTCCTTCCTTCAACCACGTTGTATAATTATGAAACCCAAATCAAACCAGTATCATACTTACATATCTTAGTTCTGCACTAACCTCATTTGTCAAATAATGGCATTAATAAATTAAAGCAAATGACAAGTAAATTCAAACTTTGAAACCTGGAGTTTTCCTAAATCATCCATTTTACTACAACTCTGATAAATCTTTAATCCCTGTGGATTTCCTGTGCTCAGCTGTAACCTGAATCACACATCAGAAGGCGTGTGTAACTATTCATTTATTAGATTAGATTTTTTGCTTTCAGATGTGATTAGATTACTATTTTATATTTGATCTAGTTTGAGAAGCCACAAGCTTCAGCTGCACTGACAATCTTCATTCCTGAATGCAATCAAATATTGGTTAACTGGCTATGACAGCTTTGGTATAAAGTGTGAATAGTAGAGAAAAAAGGGGTTTTTTTGTTCATTTAGAAGCTGGATTTCATACTAACTACAATATTAGTGAAATATGTCTTCAATTAATGGATTTCCTTTTCTTTATTTCAGAAATATGTGTTTATAGTTACTCAAAAGGAAAAGCTTTTCAGATGCTTAAGAAATTTTGAGCACATTTCAGACATGATACAGACCTTTCTTTCTACTTGGGACAACTAATGAGGTTGTGGCAAAAATTGGCTTCCACTGAAAGAACTGAAAAAAGTTAAAAATGTAACTATTAACTTTTTATTTTAAGACAATGACTTATTTTTTTGGCAACAGCATTACATTCTTATAGGATGCCTGCTACCCACTATTCCTGTATTTCTTTCAAGGGGAATTTTGAGGTTTAAAAAAAGAGACGTGACTACTATAATTTTTCCCTGTGTGATGGCTGACACATGACAAAACATTTTATTGCTGAAATGAGCAACAGTACTGTACTTCCATGTTCAAGTACAAGATATGTAAAATGCTGTTTTAAGAGTAGCAGTTGTTTTGTTGACATAAATTTAGCATTAAAATAGCCCTGTTAAAGCTTTTCTAACAGTGCCATTAAAAAAAAACCAACTTACCACAGACAGTGGTCTGGTGAATAGAACATCATGTGTGTTTTATTTGTCTAGGGTAATGTTTTAATTGTGTGCTTTTCATGCACTCCTATTTATTTTTCTCCCATTTCCAAAAAGGAAAGAATATTCCAAAATATGTCACTTTCTCTAAGCAAAGCAATATTGAATTTTTTTGTATGCTTTTTTTTTTTTCATGTGCATGAGAAGAAAATGTATGGGAACATCCTGAAAAGAAAAGGTTGGCTTTTTCCCACTTCAGCTTCCTTCTCTAAAACATGTTTTTGGGAACTATTGTAATTTTTTTTTCCGATTGAATAATGTAAGTAATATGTTTGAAATTATTTAAATTCATTTCCTGGATTTATGAGACTCAGACTTGGGACCAAAAATATGCAGGAATATGGATCAGAATCTGATGGTCTATGAAGCCTGCTTATGCTTGCAGGATAATGGCAAGAAGCTGTTATGCACGTCTTGCAGTAGGTAAGTATAGATAACCAAAGGTAAGGCAGGGTTTCACTATAATGTGAAACTTAGAGATGGCAGTTTGAAACCCAACTGGACATCATGCATGTTTCTTAGCTACTTCTGAAAATATCAGTGAAATAAGGAAAGGGATGGGAGAGAGCAAGACCCCAGCTTGAGGACTGGATTCACTATCTTTTGGGGAAGTCATGGAGAATCCGGGCAAGCCCAGGAACCCATATCTATGGCATTATGCAATCACCTGTAACTCAGAGAGGGAAGCAGCTTCTTCCCTTCACGTTGTCGGTCTTTATGGTTTGCATTCATCCTTATCCCCATGACCATATTTTCTCCTGACAACATGGAAGTACTTGCGGTTGTACTTGCTGGTGTGTTTGTAAAACCATGGCACATGGTTTCTGTCACTTAACTGACTGATTTAGAGCTTTGGTCTTATATTTTGACAGAGATTAGCCTTCTGTCACATGTTAAAGTTAAAATGTTATGAGGATATGAGAAGATCACATTCCTGCAGATCAGATTGTTGAAAGCAAACACATCTTAAGGACATATTATTGCAAAGAATAATTTACTGGAATAGCCTTTGTATTATAAAGTCTTTAAAAGCAAGAGCCTGTTGCTTTGGCTCTAAATATCCGCCCATACATCACAGTTTGGAAAATTCAAATAGTGATAAAGTGTCTTTGAAGTGCAGATGGTATATTTAATCATTAAAGCAAACAAATAAAACACATGGCTAAAACCCCCTCCTAGTGTATGTGGGAGATCATTGCTGACAAGAAAATGGACACATCATGGAGTAGAAGACTAATGTGAAGTCCCACTGGGTTGTGAAGAGAGCTCGTCCAAGCAGTATTTAGATACTACATGGGAAGTATGCACTTATGTTTTCCATTTATGTATCAGTCCTCATGAAAATACAAGTCTCCAGACTAATCAATTATTTTTTATTAGTGGAATTATGATTCTTCATAAATTGTGTATGTGCATGCAGATGTGTCTCCCTCTGTATATAGCCATAGCAGAAAGTTCAGTAGAGAGCAGAGATTTGGGGGAGAGAAAAAAAAAAAAAGCCTGTGAGGAAAAGCTGAAGAACTACAATGGTTTAAACTGTAGGAAAGTCAGAGGAGATAAGGAAATACTTCTAAAATACATACGTGGTTGAAGAGAGGAAGAATAAAACACCTTTACCATAACAAATGCAACAAGTTATGTGTTTAAATCATGAGACTGAGATTGAACATTAGGAAAAACCTACTAATGAAAATAATGATATGTAATAATATGAGCATAAGGTATTGAAATAGACTATGGTAAAGAGATTTCTATCACTGCAAGCCTCTAAAAAATGTTTGGAAAACATTTGTCATAAATAACACTCAAGAGTTGATCCTGAGCTACAGTATGTACAGAAGAATGTCCTTCAAGAATGCTTCTCTCAAACTGGTCTTGATTTTTTCTGGCACTACCTCCATTTTTCATTTCTCTCTGGAAATGATTCATTGGCACAAGGCTGAGATCACTGAGAAAGAGGATCAGAGAGTTCTGTTTCTGGCGATTTCTGTTTCATTTTTGTTTACTGCATTGTCAGACTACATAATATGTTTCCTGTCCCCAAAGGAGACATGACTTAACAGTGACCTTATTTTTGCTATGGATTGCCTGGGAGACTGTAAAATCATATATACTAACAGAAATGGAACAAGAACTCAATATTTTCTCTGCAAATCTTTCCAAATGAAGGACATTGAAGCAATTTATCAATCAGGGTTATTCTCAGGTCGTCACTCAAATAATTTCTGTATTGTTTAGATACCTGGACATAGTCATACCAGAAAATCCCTAAAGGAGAGCAAGATTTACCTTTGCTTTGTTAAAAAGCTTTTGATAATTTCTCAGTGTAAAGAGCAATAGTCAGTACTGGAATCTCATAGAATTGATTTCCAAATTGGTTAAAATTTTACAAAGCACACATTTCTCAGTTTCATTTGGCATCTGCAGCAAGCCACTGGGAAGGAAGAAAGGGAGAGAGAAAGGAGGAGGTGAGGGAAAAGGTATGTGAGGCATGGCATTCTGATTCCCATAAGGACCTTTTGAAAATATCTATTGCCAACAAAATTAATTCTGAATTTAAATATGCACAGGAGTGTCCTCATGCACATGTGCACATGTAATGTGTTATTGTATTACCTGTGGCAATTCTATTTCAGTCAGTGATATAGTTATTTTGTGTGCATCTCTCAAACTGTATTTATGGTGAACAGCTTAGAAAACATTGCAGGTTTATTACATACTGCAAAAATAAATAATCTTGTTTGGATTGACTTTAGAAATTGAAAAATGAGGACAAAAACTATATACTTGTTAGCAAATGTTTTTCTTCTGACTATATGTGGTTTTAGTGAGCACGTAAGAGCTATGAAAGCCAGTAAATGCTGTGGTTGATAAGAAATGTTTGTATATTATACTGGATTTCTGCTTGTGATGGCATTTGCTTTCACACCACTGTCATTATTGAAAACATATTCTTCAAATATTTAGAGATTTTGCTTCAGGTCTACTGCAAGGTAGGCTGAGTAAATAGCTGATTATGTTTACCAGTGAGTTAGAGTAGTAGATTCTGGTCCCAATGATATCTTTGCGCTATTTCTAAGCAATTGGAAGCCCATAAAAGCTGATAAATCAGATATGTGTTCCCATGAGCATAAATCATGCAGGTACTACTGGACCCATGCAGTCACCTGTACATACATAAGTCCACAGCCATGATCCCTTTGCTATGGGACAATGTGCCAAATGTTAGCTAGAAACCTCCATTATAATCAGTACATGGAAAATGTACACAAATCCAACAAGAAAAAGAAGTCCAAACCCTGATTTATTTTTTTCCTCCTTATTCTGTATCTAAAAGACTGGGGTCCAAAGGCATACCTTTCAAGCAGAAAATGAAAAGCACTAGATTCTTCAGAGTGCCCAAGAAATGCAAGAAATTCAGAAACGGGTTGAGTCTACTTTTTGGCAAAATACAGGAAAAAAATAATTATTTGGGGGAAAAATGAGACAGTTATATAGTGTGGCTTGTTTTTCAAAAGGATTTGGCAAAATACAGGAAAAAAATAATTATTTGGGGGAAAAATGAGACAGTTATATAGTGTGGCTTGTTTTTCAAAAGGATTTGCTACATATTGAATGCAGATCCACATACTACTGTTGATAGTATGTGTGTGATCTTACATATGACTTTTCATTGAAGGAGTTCAGAACATACAGAAGGTCAGAGAAAGGTTTACTCAAGTTTCTCCATTTAAAATATGGGAAAGCTGAAGTTCAAATAGGTGAAGTGACAGCCAGGAAAACAGAGGCGAGGCAAACAAAGTACCTTGGCTTTTATTTATAGTCAACATACAAATTTTACTATAATGTCATTTCAAACAGACCTATGAGATCTGGTCTTAACTTTACCGATTTATGTACCTCTGAATTAAGCAATGTTTTGGAAGAGTTATTTTAGGTATTTAAAGTTGTCTTTTGCAACAGTTTAAACGGTAGCATAAATTACTCCCAGTACCACACATACAACCAACTTAGTCACTCCTCCTTTTTCTGATTTTTTTTAAGCAGTTCTGTAGCATAAATTCAGGACGTGGTTTTCTGCCTTCCAGAGACCCCCTTTTGTTCTCCTCTCCCGTCTCTATATTAACTGTGTGACTAGCTAGATATTACAGACAGTAATGAGACCAATATGAACTAAATCTAGAATGGCAGCATCTGATTATGCATGTGACTTCATTCTTTCAGCAGCTGGAAGTGCAGGGAATTGATTTTCCTTTAAAAAAAAAACAGAACACAGGCTGGGTTTTTTTTTCTTGACATTTCCATGAGGTAGGTTCTTTTTGGTTGTTCACCAGCAATACCCTATTTCTGATGCCATTACATTCAGTAACTCCCTGAGTCCTTGTCAAAAGAATACATACAAACCCAGTGGGTTTTTTGTTAGTGTGAAAAAGAAAGAGCCATAGAAAAGCCTAAAGTTCAGTATATGTAGACACCATTGTCAGACCAGCTTCTTAAAATGTAAAATACATCAAAATGAGGGAGGAAATGCTGCTGAGACTAGTCAGCTCTTCTTCCTGGTAAAAAGCATGTTTAATGAGTTGCTTTCATGGGAAAAGTTTTTCTCTTTGTGTTTCTACATTCCTATGCATTTCTTTTATTGACGTAGAAGAGGTCTACATGGAAAAAATTTATTGAAGTCTATTATCTCTAACTTCCCCTTATATTTCCCTGAAACCAAGATTACTTCACCTGTCAAATAAGGCAAAATTCTTTGTCTCTAGGGATGTTCAGAACATATTACGCAGAATTAAGGGCAAGTTTGACACTGCATAAATCCCGTAACTCGGGGGTTAATGTTTTATAGCCTTCTTCAGGCAAGAAAGAAAGAGAGAAGACAACATGGACAAATAGATTTTGAGCATGAAATTCCATAAGAGTTACAGTCTGACCCTAAATCTTAAATCTAGCCTATCGTGCTGTGAAACTTCACTGGAATGTGTGCAACCACTCAGCGAAGCTGAATTGGGAAGCTAATCCATCTGAAAACAGCCCATTTCTTTTTCAGCTGGTGTCCAGTTTCCTCAGCCTACATATTCAGACTGCTGAACTGCAGTGCCAGCGCATGGAAGTGGAGGAAATAAATGGCAATGGGCAGGGGAAAAAGGGATGAAGCAACAGCCTGCAATCATACCATCTTTATCCATTTTATGGCTATGCTATGCATTTGTGGCTTCAGACAGCAGCAGGATGGCTTGAGCTTTTTTTCCTTCCACAGCACATTTCTGCCTTTGAGTTGTCCCAGTGCTATACAAGCAGAGCTGGTTAAGGAACTTTAATTTGAAATGGGCTGAGGAATATATCTAGCTGGGAAGAAAAACTGTTCTGTCTTTAGCTGGATCAGCTTCCCAATCCACTTTAGAAAATGACTCTGCAAACTGTTATTCTGAGGTTGCTCAGGGAAGAGAGGGAAGAAATTGCTTAATCAGGCATGGTGACTGAACAAGGTCACATGGAACCACAGACTCTGGAAAACAAATTGGGAAGGGGAAGGGGAAGAATGGGAAGGGGAAGGGGAAGGGGAAGGGGAAGGGGAAGGGGAAGGGGAAGGGGAAGGGGAAGGGGAAGGGGAAGGGGAAGGGGAAGGGGAAGGGGAAGGGGAAGGGGAGGGAGACTGCTACACATAGAAAATACTCTAGAGGACACAAAGTTCTGCAAATACCTTATGAAATGTCATAAATACCTTTTAAGCAAGTTCTCCCACAGTGTGAATCTACTGGAAATCCTAATGGCTGTCTTTTTTTTCACTCCTGCTCTTGTAGGCCTTTTGATAATAAATTAGAAAAAAAGGGTTACTGTTCTATACATGAACAAAGCTAATGTTCATCTTCAGCAAGAATTTCACAGAATCACAGAACCACAGAATCATAGGGGTTGGAAGGGAACTCCAGAGATCATTGGGTCCAACCCCCCTGCCAAAGCAGGCTCCCTAGGACTTATGCATCCAGACAGGTCTTGAATATCTCCAGAGAAGGAGACTCCACAAACCCCTGGGCAGCCTGTCCCAGGGCTCTGTCATCCTCACTGGGAAAAAGTTCGTCCGCATGTTGGTGCTCCAACTTGAAGCCACTGCCCCTTGTCTTGTCTCCACAGACCATTGAAAAGAGGCTGGCCATTTCCCCCTGTGTCCCACACTTGAAATATTTATAAACATTAATAAGATCCCCTCTTAACCTTCTTTTCTCCAGGCTGAACAGTCCCAGCTCACTCAGCCTTTCCTCATAGGGGAGATGCTCCAGGTCTTTAATCATCTTCATAGCCCTCCTCTGGACTCTCTTCAGGAGATCCCTGATTTTTCTATACCAGGGAGCCCAGAACTGGACACAATACTCCAGGTGGGGCCTGACCAGGGCAGAGTAGAGGGGGAGGATCACCTCCTTCGACCTGCTGGCAACGCTCCTCCTGATGCACTCCAGGATCCCATTGGCTCTCTTGGCCACCAGGGCAACTGCTGGCTCATGGCCAACCTGTCATCCACCAGGACCCCCAGGTCCTTCTCCACAGAGCTCCTCTCCAGCAGGTCATCCCCCAGACTGTACTGATATAAGCAGTTATTCCTTCCCCGGTGCAAGACTCTACACTTGCTTTTGTTATTTGGTTTCTTACTGCCCAGCTCTCCAGCCTGTCCAGGTCTCGCTGAATGGCAGCGCAGTGTTCCTGCGTGTCAGCCACCCCTCCCAGCTTTGTATCATCAGCATACTTGCTGAGGGTGGGCACTATACCCTCATTGAGGTCGTTGATGAAGATGTTAAACAAGACCGGACCCAACACCGATCCCTGGGGAACACCAGTAGTCACAGGTCTCCAGCCACACTTAGCTTAATTTCTTAAACATTAATCAGTATCCAGGAGATGGGGCAGGCTCTCAGGGATTTTCCAAGTACTTCAAAGCCATTAAGCAAACAAGCAAGCAGAGAAGGGAGACTGCACAGTCCCAGTCCATGAATTAATAATTTACTGCTTTCCTGTTACTGCTGAGACTAAAATCTGTTCTTCATAACCAGAAGGGCGCAACAAATCTGTTTGCCTTGCCTTACCCATCAAAACTGCAAACCCATGTTTTCTACATTAGTAATGACTCCTTCCTTTCTCTGTCTTTACTACAATCTATCGTCAGCACTCAAGAGAGTGGCCATTGCAATCTGTAAAATAACTTGCACAGTATGAGAGAACTGTTGAATATGATTAATGTTAACCACATCCTATTTTTGGACATTTGTCTTCCTTCTGTTTCAGTTGTCCTGCCCTGTGAGCACATACTGTGAGAAAGAGTTTTCCAGCTAATACCTCTGTTTCCTTCATGCTGTTCCCACTCTTCTTTGTGACAAGCATGAAGATGCTTCACTCTAAAGCATGTGGGCTCACCTGCGTCAGACTCACTGTCTAAGGAAGAAAGTGTAAGGTAAGTAGAGGCCCTGCTTCTATTAGAAAACATGTCCCTTACTGTGTATTTCTATAGCATCTATTTTTATAATCTATGCTAGTAAAGCCTGCAGCATATGAAATTAAGTTCCTTCATGAGCCCTTTAGGGCCTCAGAGGAGACAGGTGTGAAGGTGAGAGAAGGACATGACATTAGAGAGCCAAAGATTTACTGCCCTGGGAATGACTGAAAAATCTCTGCATGCTTGTAGAAAAAAGAAATTAAAGTTTTGATATGATGGGAAGTAACAAGGATAAAATATAAGCTGAGTTACTGCAAAAATCCTGTTCTAGTATGCCATATTGCTCCGTATGATGCTGTGACTGCATCCATGCTCACTGCAAGGATGGAAGTTGGGGCCTCGAAAGCAACATGCAACCCTACTCAAGGAAGGACCACGACACTAAATACAGAGAGCAAACACCTCTCAAGGACACACACAGTCCTGCCTCCTTTGTAGTCTTAGCCCTATTCCTGTTGCCTGTGAATTACCAGAGAGAATCCTGAACCCTTTTCCATGTGTAGACGTGTGGCTTTTTAAGGAAAAAAACCTGTTTTTCATGAGCAATGGAAAACCCGTGGTTGTGCTTTTCTGCCAGCATTAGATTTGCTCTTAAACTAACATCTAAATAGAAATCTAAATCAAAGTTTGGACAGGAATGGAAGAGTGCTGTAGAGGAGGCATTTTGGACACATTTATGAAACTCTAAAATAAATAGCAGGACCCTCAGGAGAGTTGAACAGAAACTTCTGCTTCCTGGCTGACCCAGAGAAGTAATGATTTTTGTTCAAGTTAACTTAAAGCATGCGCATTCAATGAAGGACTGAGGCAACATGCAACAGCTTGTCAAAGGAAGCTAGAAAGTTGCTGATTTGAGATTTCTCTTACAGTAAGCCTATTTCATGTCATAACATTTGTGATACTCCAAGTAAATAGACAAATCAACTGAAGAGACACTCATCTTCATTAACATGTTTCATAACATGATCAGTAGTACTGTACTAGTGAAACCACAATCAATACTTGACTTGGGGTAAATTCAGCATTTCCTCTTTATTGTCTAAATTCTGGGGAGCTTTTACAGTCTTGGATGAATTCCTATGTAGGTCATTCAGCTTTCTACATATGGCTAAATCTTTTCTAATATATGGCACAATTAATTCACTTCATGTTTTAAAAAAGTATATTCTACATTACCTCATGCCCTAACATCTACTGATGATCAGGAGAATGTTTCACAGAATCACAAAATCACAGAATCATAGGGGTTGGAAGGGAACTTCAGAGATCATAGGGTCCAACCCCCCTGCCAAAGCAAGCTTCCTAGGACAGGATGCACAGGTAGACATCCAGATGGGTCTTGAATATCTGCAGAGAAGGAGACTCCACAACAACCCTGTGCAGCCTGTTCCAGTGCTGTCACCCTCACTGTGAAAAAGTTCTTCTGCATGTTGGTGTGGAACTTCCTGTGCTCCAACTTGCAGCCATTACCCCTTGTCCTGTCTCCACAGACCATTGAAAATAGGTTGGCCTATTCCCTTGATCTCCCACACTTCAGATGTTTATAAACATTGATCAGATCCCTCTCAGTCTTCTTTTCTCAAGGCTGAACAGCCTCAGTTTATTCAGCCTTTCCTTATAGGGGAGATGCTCCAGGCCCTTAATTATCTTTGTGGCACTCCGCTGGACTCTTTCCAGGAGCTTCATATGCACACAGCTCCTTAGCTGTATATGGAGTGTAGATTCTTTGCCCAAGGACCTTAGGCACAACAGGCTAGTCAACGGCTTTTTTTTTCTGGCAGCAGCAGCTCTGAATAAAATGTTCACCACGTCTGACATTTTGAGTGGAGCAGCTTTTCTTCAGAGCAGCACACACATCTCTCTAAGTACACAACTTGTGTCAATCTGTATCCTTTTTTTGAAGACCTCATTCTGTGTGCAGTGATTCTCCTGAGCAGTGGGTGCTCTCTTGCACTGCTGCTATGAATGAAAGTATTGACATTATGCTGGGAACTATTTTTATAATTTTTGGCAACAAAGTAGGAGTTTCAAAAGTTAAACTAGCCTAACTAAATATTTTTTGAACTCATAGAACTATATTACTGAAGAGAATAAAACAATTCTTTAAGCTTCCAGGAACTTGCAGTGACATTATTAACAGTTGATTTCACTTACGTTATCCTAAAAAAAACCCACCTACTTTTCTTTAAAAATGATAAAGTCTATATATAGATAAACATAGCTTTATGCAGCATTTTGGGCATACTAATGATGGCAACTGAAAGGTCAAATGAATAATTTTCAAGAATTGTCTGTTTCTTTTCATACATTCTTAGAAATAACGGGAAAAGAGAAAATATTTTTCTGTTGAAAGAAGTACCATTTTGAAAATACACTAACGTATAAATGCATCCAACAGTCATATTTAAATTGCCTCTCGTAAGAGAATGACAATGACACACAGCAGAGCCAAAAATACAGAAACGCTATGTCATTAAACTTCACTATGACAGCAGCTCAATCTCAATTCAATATGGACACTTCCTTTATGGCAAGGAAGGACAAAGGGAAAGAAAACGAAAACTGTATTTCCTCTGATTAAATGAGGTATGTGACCCTGGAGGTACCTCCTGCTCTCTCATAACCACACAGCCCAAAAACCAAAACTACACCAGACAGATAATTTTCAGATTGATAGCTGCAGGTGAATTGAATTTCAGTCTAGAGGTCTGCTGACCTCACTTTAGGAATATGATTTTTGTATCTTCAACTTTTGCAAAAGCTTGACCAAGGAAATTCTTGATAAGGAGACACCATCAAATCACAGGCATAATTTGGCCTCACGCTTTTCCAAAACCCTCTCACCAAAAATATAATACAGCCCTGCAGCTCTGTCTTCATTAATCTCTACCCAGACAACCACAGTACTTGCAGTCAAGGGGCTGAGGGAGAGGTATTTACAGTGTTAATTACTATTTATGCTGTTGTGATTTCCACGGAAGACGTTATTTGTTTAGAGAAGAACTAGAGGCTAGCCAAGGGTCTTGTGGTATCAGCTGAAGGGTGTCTCTCACTTCAAGGGCCAGTTCAAGTGCAGGAAGAAAAAGATGTACATAGGCAAGTAGGAGACTAGGACAGGCAAGAACAGAGGAAGGGTGATGTCACTGGAAGGGAAGAAAAGTAGGTTCAAAAATTCTGCAAAACCTCAGTGACCTTGACCCATAAAGAGGCAACAAGTATGAATTTGCTAATAGCACAGTAGAAATTTGAGTCACAAGCAACGGAGATAATCTGTATTTTAGCCTGTATTAGGTAATGGTTGATGTCAAAAAGACAAGAACTTTTCTTGATGGCATAACTTACCTTCTGAATAGGTTTCTAAATCAGTACTGGAGTACAAAGACCTCTCCAGCACTGAAGTTTTATAGGCTTGAGATATTTCATTAACTTTCTTTGTAAGACCACAGCTTTATCTGCCTGCTTGCAAAATACTGAGTATGCCTTTACATTTTGAGAAAAAAATTAAATGTCTTTTATGTAGTCATGACAGGTATATAATGCTATTTCCAAAATTAAATATGTATGTTTCTCATTAGAAAATGATACTAAATATAGAAACTATCTCTAAGAACTCGTGCTTGTACCTGAATTCCTTAAAAAACTTTATAGGAAAACAATTAAATCAACTGTTATACATTTTTGCAGTAGTTAATGATTGCCATATGTGAGTACCATGCATGTCAATAACAAACTTGGAGGAGTGTGTACACGTAGAACTTTTATAATGGAAAAAAGAGGAAAAGATGACTTAAACTAATTTCTGGGCCAAAAGGAGAGCAAACAAATATGCTGGTTCTAGACTAATTTAAATGTGATTTTTTTTTTCTTGTTATTTTGCATCAACATATCAAAGTTCTCAGCATGTTGAAAATAAGTTCTCTGCAGATTATTTTTTTTCTGTCAAAAAGTCTCATTTGCCATGTGTGCACATCTCTGCTTTTCCTTTGTAAATCTGTTACCTTTCAGACCACCGTTAACAGAGCAGATCATATAGGCAAAAACTCTATACATAGTAAGCAGTTCTACCCAGCATGCATCTTCAGCAACTGATGAATAGTATTCACTGACTTGGAAATGGCATGGTCCCTTCATGGAAAGAGCATATTTGTGTAACATCTCTTTTGCAGCATGATATATATATTACACACGCAGGAAACAGAGTAGAAAATGAGCAAGTACTGGAGAAAATCTCATTTTAAATGAAATCATCTTACAATTTGGAGCTTTTCTTGAGAAGTAAGTCTGTGCTAGCTACAGCAGAATGTTTTATTTTGTGTGGCTGTGGATTCCCTGCTACAGGGAACAGAGGCACTGGGCCAGAACTGTTGTCCTGGAGATGTGTTACTTGCCAGCATGACAGATGTGGAGTGTTACAGAAAGTGCAGAGGGCCTTGGGTTGTTATCCTTTTCCAGTCATCAGCATGGGTATTAGTTGCACTGTTGAAGTGAACTTGATCATGTGAGACGTGACTGTAGGACTCTAGGGGCTGAAGAGAAGGGCATGAGAGCTGAGCTGAGGTTCTCCTCAGTTCTGCTAGGTGTGGTGGGTTGACTTTGACTGGCTGGAAAATTTTCACTTGACATCCTGCTTCACCATGGTCTTCTTCACAGGTTGAAATGGAAGCTCTGCTGAAGTACCTGGAGCACCTCCTTCTCTTACCTTGGTGCTTTCAAAGTGTTTTACTCACACTTTTTTTCCTCATCCCTCATGACAGAGCAGTGTTTTGTCCTTTCTTAAATAGCTTTCCCAGAGGATCCCTTATCTTGGCTGAGGGGCTCAGCCATGCCCTGTGGTGGCTCGGATGGACCTGGCTAGAATTTGGTTTTGACTGGCATGGGGCAGCCCTGTGTTCTTGTCACAGAGGCCGATCTGCAGTCCCTGCTGCCAGCACCTCACTGCTGATACTCGATACACTAGGCAAGGAACAGATACAACCTGTGGGTCAATGCCTGGCAGCATGATGCAGTTAGAGCTTTGGCTCTTGCGGCAATTGAACTCACTGAAAAGCCTGATCTAACTTCAAAGTTAACTTTTCTTTCACCTGGTTAGACCAGGTGACCTCTGGCAGACCCTTCAAACCTAAATTTTTTTACTACTCTACACCTGACACAAAGAAATTATCTGTTAAAGAGACAGTATCTTTCCCTCTCCACCAAGTATTTCAGTATGTCTAGTTACAGAAACTATAACAGAAACTATATCTCCCTACCTATTTCTCAATGATTTATGTAGCAAAGGGACTCATTTCCCCTTAAAATCAAAATGAAATTGATTATTGAAGATCATGAGTGAAGTAGTATTGATATGAGGTATCATATCAACTGCCAATTGATTCAGGCTTTATCAGCAGCAATTCTGCATCTTTGCTTTCAGGTCTGATATCTGCCTACCTATCTACCTTGTGCCTTTAAGAAAACAAATGCTCCTATGTCTACATACCTTTGACATGATCATCTTTATCAGCTGATATGGTGAAGATAGCTAATATTTACCTTAAAATAATAGAAAATATGTAATAAAAATGAATTGTATAAATATTGACATAAATAAGAAATGGCTTATTAACATTCTTTAATTGACAGGCTTGGGTTTTTTCCTTTTATTTTCAGTGGAAAATGTACCTCAGATATTTGAGCAGGTCAGAAAAATCCAGTCTTCTGTGGTTCTGAAACATCATATTTATATATACTTCAAGATTTTGGTTGAAAATTTTGCATTAACCAGAGACAAATCAGCTATGTATCCTTTAAAAAAATGTCATAAGCATCCGGTTTTCCATGTACTACTGTGAGTTATATCACAGCTCCCTTTGTACTATTGCATGAAAAGACACATTCCGTAAACCAGAAAATAAAAAAAGGATCTATGAGACAGGGAAGGAATAATTAAAAAAAAAAACCAAAAAAACCCAAAACAGTGGCCTTGTCAAGTATAGTAAAGGGAATTTATGGTTTTTTTCTAAATATGCAATATTACTTATCCACTTCAAACATCTGTTTTGGTCATGTGTCATGGAGGAAGGGAGACATTTATTAAAGATATTTGCAATCCCAGATAAGCAGAAGATATACAGAAACACATAACTGGCAACAAAACAGGCAGTGAGACACGTGAAAACCACATGTAGAATTATGATGCATATTGTGTGTTGGAAGGAAAAATGAATGGTTTTGGAAGACAGTTTCCCATAAGACTAGGAAAGCAAAACTGTGATTAGTTATATCTTCAGTCACCCATAGTGCCCATGGCCTGAGCAGACTATCCAAACTTGGAAGCTAAGATGAATGAAGTAAGCAATTTTCATTTTTTTAACTTGGCAAAAGGGTAGCAATTAGATTTGTGGGATGTCACTTCAAATGTATTCATGTCATCCAAGCACAGGCACATAAATTAGGAACCTGTATAAGGAACCTCAAGATCCTGTATAGATGGTGAAGGTTCTAAGGAGGAGAAAAAAACCCCAAAATTTTAATTCTTGAACTTACTTCAAATCCCTGTGCATTCTTCAAATCAGGCCACTTCATCAGGAAATACTTTCTATGAAGACATTATAGGTCAGTCTCCTGATTCACTTGAATAAAAATGCCAAACAAAGCACAATCTTACAGTCCTTTTGCTTCCAGTTCTTGTAACAGTTGACTGGTTTACAGAATTCTTTCACTTCTACTTTGCCTTATTTACTGGTAGACAGATTTTCCTAAATGGAATTATGTGGCTGCATCAGATTTGAATTTGAAAAGTAGATGTGGGAAAAGATGGAAACGGATTTCTAGACTTTCTCATGTCATGCTATTCAAATATATAGGGAAGGGATGGGAGAAGTGTATCTGACTGATATTTCTCTCAGGGTAGAGGTTTTCCTTTTTGTTTTCATATGTTATTTCCCTGTGACACTGATCCTAACACAGAAGATAGATAAACACATTTTATCCTTGGCTACTTGCTATTTTATATCTTTAGTTACACGAAAACCAGGTGCAGTGACCAGACACCATTCCTCAACTTCCGGACTCTCTCAATTTGAGGTTTAGAACACCCAGTATATAATATAAATAGGTCCTTCCTGGAATTCAGAAACAAAAATCGTGGTTCTTTCCGGTGTAATATGAATGATTTTTTTATTTACCATGATTTGGAATTACAAAAATGTAATTCAGACAAGTAAGGTTAAACTTCTGTTTTTCGTGCCCAGTTCTGGGCTCCTTGGTTTAAAAACGACAGGGATCTCCTGGAGAGAGTCCAGAGAAGGGCTACAAAGATGATTAGGGGCCTGGAGCATCTCCCCTGTGAGGATAGGCTGAGTAAGTTGGGACTTTTCAGCCTTGAGAAGAGAAGACTAAGGGGGGACCTAATTAATGTCTATAATTATCTGAAGCAGGGGATGCAGGGGGAATCAGCCAGCCCCTTTTCAGTGGTCTGTGGGGATAGGACAAGGGGCAATGGCTGCAAGTTGGAGCATAGGAAGTTCTGCACCAACATGCGGAAGAACTTTTTCACAGTGAGGGTGACAGAGCCCTGGGACAGGCTGCCCAGGGAGGTGGTGGAGTCTCCTTCTCTGGAGATATTCAAGACCCGTCTGGACGCCTGTCTGAGAGATATGTTCTAGGGAGCCTGCTTTGGCAGGGGGGTTGGACCCGATGATCTCTCGAGGTCCCTTCCAACCCCTACAATTTTATGATTCTATGATTTATATCACCAGTACCTATATAGAAACTTCACAGATTTGTTTATTTGTACAGGAAACAAAAGCTAATTACCTCAGAATTGCAATGCTGTCAGAAACTTTACGCACAGACAAAATTTATAACCCCAGTGCTTTCACAGGTAGAACTCCTCCATCAACATCCTAAGATTAACTGAAGGTCTACTGAGTTATACTTTCAAGACAATCTGGGTGAGATATTTAATGGATCATAAAGTCAGAGACTGCCAATAAATCACCCTTGAAAATGAATCTCGTTTCTGTAGAAGAAATAACTAAGTAGCAGTTCCAGTCCCTTCTACTTCTAACAAAGAGGCTTTTATTTCAGTGGGTGCCAAAAAAAACGCCCAGTTAGTTTTCAAGGAATAATTACGCAAAATAAATTTGTCCATTATATTTGATATCAAAATCTCAAAAGTTTCAACTAATTCCACCCAAGGAGTCCTTTGAAGCCTGCTTTAAAGGTGGAAAAAAATGGATTAAGGTCTACACAATTCATACGCCATTGATTAATAATCAGAAATTCTTAAGCAATTTCCCTTCAGAAATCAGGAAGGCAATTAACATAATGCTTCCTTTGGTGGATACCTCCTTGTTCCAACCATTGCCAAACCCCTCTCCAGCATCCACATGGAAAAGGCTTTTTTGTGATTGTGTTAGTGAAATTATGAATTTTATCCCAGGAATCTATCTTGTTCCCTTCCTCTGCCAAATCTACTACTATAAAACATGGAGGAATTGCCTTCTGAGATACAAAACTCATACGCCAGGCCGCTTTCCAAGGAGACTTTCTGTAGTAACTGCTTTTCTTCACAACCCTTCAGCTCCTGCAGAACCTTGCCATTCCATTTGCAGTCAGGTCCTTCCCAAGACTCTCTGATCAATAACAGAACATCTCAGCTGATTTTTCACAGCCTGTGCTGAAGCCTTTTTCATGGTACAGTACTGTGCAATCCCTCTCTTTCAATAAGCAGGTAGAGTGGAAATGTGATTACTAGGGAAATCATTAGCCATCTTCACTGAATAAAAGGCCAAGGAATCACAGGTAACTGTAGCTAGATTTTCATCAGGAATTAAACTTTAATGTAAGGGTTTTTCCACTCTATTTTATCTACATACAAATGTCCACATATTTCATTTTTGGCAATATGAAAGGCTATTTCCAGGCTCTACACTCACTACAGAGGAAACTGGGAATAAAGTTTATGGCAAAAATCCTTCTGAACTGCCAAAAGCCCAAAGTAGTTTGTTTTATAAACCTTTCCAAAGTGGTAAAAAAGACCCACTGTTTTGCTTTTCCATAGACATAGTCCTTTACTCAAAATATTCCACTCTGCTCATTCACAAACCTTTTCCACAGCTGAATACTGGGCTGCTGAATGACTCATTTCTGTTCCTACCTCACCACCCTGTTTTTGTGCATATTTCTTGTATGCCTGCTGTATAGGACTGACAGAGGAAAGTTAAACTACGTGGTAAGAAAAGGAAGTGCCTTTAACAGAAGTGAACATGTACTGAACAACACGTAGGTGAAGTCAACCAGCAAAACCTACTGGAATCATTGTGATTTCCTTTCCACATGCATTGGGCAAATCTTTTTATGGCTTTCAAGGCCATCCTGGCAGGAGATATGCATGAAGGACTCATAACAATGCTATTATATGTTTATCTTCAATTGTAGAATGTTCTTCACATCATAAAACTTCCTTGCCCGAGTTTTCCATCTAACTAGGAGGTGATATCCAAAGTACATTTCTATACTTGTTACTACAGGGAAGAAAATCCCTTACGTACAATCAATGCCATTTTTCAGATGTGCTCAAATTTTCAAGGTCCTAAACTAATTTCCGACCATCTTTCTGTTAACTTAAACTGGAGGTAAATACAGAAAAGAGAGGCAGTTTGTTAAACACGGACTTTATTTCAAAGCATATAACTACTCTGGCATTTGGCATTACCTCAACATGGCTGTGGGCAAACAGCCACTCTGTGAACTTAAAGACATTCTGTGAACTTAAGCTATAATTTTGGAAACAGCTTGCTGCTTATCCATTGAAAATTAATACTGTTTTTTTCCAGTGTGCTGCTCATTTGCTGGAAAAGTCAGCTTTCCCTCACATAAAGCCAGAAATGCTTGTATCTCTCTGCTTTGTTATTTCCCAAAAGCAGAATGGTACATTGAATGGCAAAATAAGTAACATCTGCAGTCCTCAGATGGAAGAAAAGAGAACATTCCCTGTAGTATCCAATATAAATATCTGCAGTAAACACTCCTCAAAGAGCTTAACTGGAGGACAATATGAGCATTACAGAGAAATACTTTGTTTGACTTTTGGTATTCCACAGTTCAAGTGAAAAGGACACCTCTTCATTTCAGTGCATCTCAGGTTTTCAGAGGTTGGATTATAATAAAAAGCTAACATTTAGCCTGAAGAAAACAACTTCAGAGTTGCTCTAGCCAGTTTTGTCATACTTGTTCAGGACAGAAATGTCTGTCTTGGTTCAGCTTTACTCTTCTCCAAAACTACAAATCACTGCTTAGTCCAAGGAACTGGTAGGAGAAAAAAACTTTTTAAAAAATGTATAATATTACACCTCTAGGACTGCATAAATACTGTACATTAATTTGGAGTCATAAAATATCGTAAAATTATTAAATGATGGATGAGGCAACTATGTGAACTTTCCGACTCACTTTTCCAAGAATTCAAGATAATCCAATGTTTGCATGTATGAATTTGTTTTCAAATTACTAAGATGCAAAAAGACTTAAGCTTTGTTTCCAGGGGGGTTAGAAATATTATTTTTTAATGTCTTCCATTACTGTACACAAACAATGAATTCTGATGCCTTCTACTTTGCTCTGTTTTCCAGACAGCACAATATAGATGACAATGTCATCCAGTTCTCAACTGAGCAAGTTTGGCAAGAAATAAACCACTACTCTGTTGGTGTTTCTTTTTTCTCCAGTTATTCAGAGACAGTCAAAGTTAAATATAAAGACATATTTTATAAATATAGAGACATATTTTTTGAGATACTGAATGGGAGAGAACATTCAATGGGGTCAGGTTAGCAGATAGATCACAGTTTCGTAGCCAGGAATGGTCTGTGCTAGACACCTGAAAAGAAAGCAAGAGTCAGCAAGTCTTTGCCAGAAATTTCTCTGCAGGAAAGTCTGAACTTGCAAGAAGAACTGGCTTAAAAAGTAGGCAAGAGATTTTCCAGTCTTTTCTGAACAGTTTATTATCCTGTATTTCCTATTGTTTCTATTGATAGTGTTGTATTCATAATAGTGCAATCACGTAATGTATAATTTGGCTTCACAGAGGTTAAGAAGCTCTAATTACTTTCTGGTCTCCCATTAGAACTGTAAGTTCAGAAAACTTTGACCCGTATGCATTCACTTCTCCCCAGCATACAGAATCCATGGCTTTTGGAGTTGTACATTTCAGCTGTTTTATCCAAGGAAATCACAGAATTGTAGGGGTTGGAAGGGACCTCAAGAGATCATTGGGTCCAACCCCCAAATAAACCTGATTTTCTCTTTGGCCATCAGGAAAGACATACTAGATGAAATATGTCATATATGTTCCTTTGCTTACAGGCTTCTGGTCTAATAGGGTAATTTTTATTTATAGTTTTTTGTTTATGTTGACAAAACCAAAGAATTTGTTCTTGTTTTTTAACACACACATTCTTCTTACAAGCTGCCAGTATGTTACCAGACTGAAAAAGCTTTTAAACAGTAAACTAGTGTAAGTTAGCATTGCAGACTTACTCTGACTGGTCAAAGTAACACCTGGGGCTGTGATTTTCTCATGAAATAGAGTCCGATGGTGAAGTTACTCTCTTGGTGCTTCAGTTTCTGTAGACCATCTTTTCTGAGGAGTGGGGGATCATTACCATGATATTTTTACTATGTTGTTATACAAAGTGCAGTGCTGCTTCAATCTTTTCATGCTTAAAGATCTTTTCACACTTTCTCTGACAATTAGATTATAAATACACTTTTCAAATCACTTTCTCCTGAATATTGGCAGGGATAGTTTCTTGGACTTCTGGCCTCTTTATAAAATTAACTTCCAGCACCATATTGAGTGGTTAGGTTTTGTGTTGTGAGTAATGACATGTGGCTTCAATATCCCAGGTGAAATGTAATTAAAGTTAAGCATGGAAGTAAACATTTGCAGGACTGATGATTTAAGAAACCTTGTAAAAATAAATTCAGGAGATGATTGATTCTTTCCCTGCTTCTTTCTTTTTCCTTTGGATGTCAGGGGAACCATCTACACAAGGACTCCACTGAAACTTCGATAACTTTATGAAACTTGCTTTCTTCCCCATAATACTATTCTACTAAAAATCAGAGCATTGGAGATTATCCATCTGAATTCATCTCTTTTCTCCTCACTGAGTTATCAGCCAGACCTGCTGCACCTATTCATGTATTTTCTTACAATTTCAGATGATGAAATTTATATATTACTTGGTATTTTAAATCAAAGGTGTTAATCCTCTCATTTTATCAAGAAATGCACTGTCCACACATTTTCACTGCAGAGGCATTACTGTATTTAAGCTCTATGCTGAAATCTATTTTAAACATATTCCTGGGGGATTTTTGTTAGCAGCCCAACTAAATCCTATAGTTTTCATGAGTACTTTTGCTCTTTACATACTTCTCTTTGCAGTACTGACTTTTAATCTCAAACATCTGCACAGTCTTTTCTACAACTTTTTTTACCCTAAGTTTTCTGAGGCTTTATTTTAACTTTTGCTAGTCTAAGATATTCCTTCATGTTAGGTATATACCTGTGTCATGTTAATATTGTCATGTGACAATACTAAATCACATTCTGAACCACTGCAGCACCATCAAAGATGTCATAAGCTGGAAGAAAATTAGACACTAAAAAATAATCATCTTTTCAATGGCCTGGGAGATGCTAAAAAGCAACATACAAAGCTGTAAGGCAATTTCTGCTGAAATTCAGCAGAAGAATGTGACTTTCATATCACTCTGTTATGGAAGAACAAATTGTTATATTTTTCTCCAAAATTAGTTTTATTTTCATTAATCATTTAAGAAATGACAGATGTTAAAGCAATGCTACACACACACACCTGGCATTTTGCACATTCTGAAGTGTTTCTAAGACTGAGGTCTTGTGATGAGGCCATGTGAACACTGTTTTTTTGCACAAAAGCAGGTCCATATGTATTTCCGCGTTCAAAAATTATTATCATCTAAGTGTTTGACTGCAAAGCCTATAGGTCCATGGGGCTCATAACCTGAAGATTTGGCTTGTAGAATAAAAACAACCAAAAGCACATCTGAAAATTAGGTGACACTGAAAATTTTCTCTCTCGTTTTAGACTTCAATGAAGAGAATTGTGCAATGTAAATTCTGATGGCTGTACAACTCAGAAGTACAGTATAGCTGGGGATAAGTGGGAAAAGCCATACCAAAGACAAATTAGAGTAACTGTAAAGAAAATGAGTACCACATTTTATCATCTTAATGAAGTGCATTTTCCTTAGTAATGGAACAGCAGTGCTACCATATTTTAGCATGTTATGTGTTTTTTCCACACTTTTAAAAGCCTGGATCTAATTAGAATAACCAGTTGAAAATTCAATATTGGGGGTTTTTTTTGTGATTTATCAAATTAAATGGTTATTTTAACTACACTTTTTAAAAACTTTACTGCCCTGTAAATCTGCTTTTTAAAAGTCATTGCATTACTTGGGTTTAACAAAGAATGGTTTTCACTCTTCTGAGGGTTGGAGAGCAGATTTAAATACTGAGTTTACAAAAAAACCCCAACTATTTTAATAGACAAATCCCCAAAAATGAAAACAAATGATCTCTCCATCCCACAGGCCAAATTTTTCTGCCTGTCTGAGAAAAGTTCTTCCAGCAAATTGTCCTTGAAGACTATGACTTTCACTGCACCAGGCATGGTCCTTCATCCTTATCCAGTCCTTCATTTCTACTCCGGCTGCCTTTTCTCCTTCAGAAATTTCTATGCACCCTCACACCTAAACCCAGGGCCTGCCAAATGGACCCACTGTCCATTTTGCTCTTCCATGGGTGTGTGTGTTGCTGGCAGGCTACAGGTGCTGCAGAATGTGGACACCACATTTAACCCATCCAGGAATTTGTCTGTGCAAGTCCCATCCTTAAGCCTGTAGTTCTTACAAGATACAGAGCTCATAAAGCTTCATGATTCCATTGTGAAAACCTGACTTAAATGTGACAGTCACAAAAGAAGAGAAGTTGAAGCATATTATTGAAGTGGGCAATGCTGATGGAAACTGGGTTGCCCAGCTGGGGTGTTGCTCATCCCTAAAATTCACAAAAGCAAACCTCAAAGCCATAGAAGCATGTATAGTCCCATCACTTCAGTGGCAGCTGTAAATCTTACTGTGCTAGGCATGGAAGAGTGCTGTGGTTTGGATTTAGGATAAGAATGATGTTGAAAACACACTGATGGCATTAGTTGTTGCTAGGTCATAGTGCTTTCTACACTAAGTCAGGGTCTTCCTAGCTTCTCACACTCTGCCAGATTCACAGGAAGCCAGAAGAGCACAGCCAGGACAGCTGACAACTGGCCAAAGGGACCTTTCCTAACACATAGCATCATCCTCCTGGTATATACGTAGCTGGGGATACTGGCCAGGAGGCAGAATCACTTCTCAGGGACAGACTAGGTGTCACATTATTTTATTTTCCTTTTCCATATGGTGAGCTATTGTATTTGTGCGCCACTCTTAGTGAGACATCACTGAGCCTATACACGGTGTGTATAAATACCTGATGGGTACAGGACACCCATACTATAGATATCTTGCCAGTGATGCCCAGAGACAGGGCAAAAGGCAGTGGGTGAAAAATTACATACAGGAAATTCCATTTTAACACAAGGGAAAAAAAGTTGCAGTGTGAGGAAGGTCAGACATTGGAGTTGCTTGCCCACGGATGTGGTGGGGTCTCCATCCATGGAGATAGTCAGACCCTGACAGGAAAAAGTCATGAGCAACCTGCTGTGGCTTAACCTGTGCTGAGCAGAGAGGTTGACAAGGTGATCTCTAAAGGTGCCTTCCAACCTCAACTATTTCAATATTCTGCCACTCTGCAAGTTTTGGGTCATTGTAGATGGCAGTGTTTTACTAATTATTCCCATCTTCATAGCAGTTAACCACCACTGCTGCCTAACTCAGGCAATAACAAAAGGATTTATCCCATGTGGACCTAACAAGTTCCAGACGCAAGGGCAACATACAAATGCCCACCTCACTGTAGGGAATGTGGTTAGCTTTGGCTAGTTCTGACTCAAGTAACTAGTCTAAATCGCAGATTACTGCTGTCTCTGGGACAAATCCAAAGCCCATTGAACTTATTCATCAAATTAACTATTTCTGAATCTGGAACTTTCATTTTTATAATTAATTTATCAAGTTAAAAAAAAAATCCAGGAAATAAATTTTCTCTCAGTAAAATGTCAAATTGGCATTGTTTTGTGACATCTGTTGCTATGTTATCATGATTTTTTTTGCATCATTCAGGAATTTTGATAGTCGTACAATTATGGGGTGTGGATTGGCAGATATAATTAGAGATCTGTGCTTTGGGAGTGGGGGAGAAATAAATTATAAAACCAAAATATTACCACATATTGCACTGAAACCTATTACAATGGACTATGTGATATAGACAACCTGGTATACAACAGAACAAAGGCATCTCGAGCTATTCATTCAACGGTAAAAAACCACGTATTTACTGTAATTAAGGTCGCCTTATTTCTTATTCAGCCATGTATTACTTAATTGCTTTCTGGAACAGTGTGACTACTTGCTGTAGCAAAAGAAAAGTTATAATAAGGAAATAAAACACTGATTATAAAGAGATAATGTCACAGTTTTGGTAATAATCTACCATACATTTGAGATTAATGATGTGCAGAGCATTTTTAATTGTTCCAACTTTCTTAATATATTGAATTTTCATGCTTGCGTTAAATTCTATGCCAACTGTCTGAACTGTCTTTGACTTGGAAGCTTCTCTTAATTTGAGCTATTATCTTATCATTATAGGTGAACCTTGCTTCTTCTCTCATGTACAAGCTATATTAAAACACTCTATATTTTTGGGTTTGTTTTACATTTGATATAGAGAGAAAATAAGAGAAATTGTTGTAGTGGTGCTCAGATGGCATCCTAAGAGTGAAAAAGAGAAAAAGTTGTAATATCAAATAAAAGATTTTTTTAATCATTTCCTGGAATTTAATTTCTTCCCAATATTCTGTTTTGTAGTCACAAGTGCGTGTCCTCTTTTCTGTATCAGCATATTTTCTCTGAACTCAGTAGAATTACCCACCTGCAAATAAATCCTACATTCAATATTCACAATTTATTTATATTAGCAATTATTATTGGTAAATGGAAGCCATCGATCTGACCATTAGATGTGTTTTCTATTACATAGGAATGGTGCAATGGAAAATTTACAGAAGAAAATTATTACTATACTCGATTCATTTTACTGCTGAAAGTTACTTTCACACTTCTGTTACAATTAGAAACATAGCAAGAATTCAAGTAGAGGCGAGAAAGAGAATTTGAGAGGAATTCCTAGATGTGGAAAGAAAGAAAATAATTGAAATTATGGACAGAAGAAAATTCTGAGGAAAAAGAAATCTTTTGAGGAGGAACACAGCTCACACATTTTTGTTCTATTTCCTGGCAATGTGACTTTCAGGACTGGACATACTATCTGCATACTAAGATTTGTCATAACAATGGATGGAAAAAATATATTTCTAGTGTTGTTTCAGTTTCCTTAATTCCTCATTTTACATGGCCAAACTATGGATTATGAAGATAAAATTTATGGTTAACTTTAATTACATTAATAATTTTCTCATGATTTTTAATGTGGTATTTCATTCCTACACAATTTGAAAAATGTACTAAAACTGCAGTATGATATCATGTTTTTTGATGGTGGACTGCTCACTTACTTTAAACTTATGTTTTACAGTATCTTTTTATCACAATGTCTAAGGTAGCAGACAAATCAATATTAGAAAGTCAATCCTTTGCTGTTCTATGGGCCCTAATGGTTGACATATTAAGTGACAGGCAGGTTCTTCCCCAGGACATGGTTATTACTGAGAACTGGAGTCCTTCAATTTTCCTTTCATATCAACAACACCTTCAGGCCTTCCTTGGGTTTAATCTTACCAAGCTCTTACCTAACTGAGAAAGTGAGGGGATACTCCTTATAGTCAACATCAAGATGATATAGCTACAACAAGCAAGTTTGTGCAGCAGCAGTGTCAGTGGAAGGGCCATAATTAACTCAGAATGAAAATAATTCTTTAAATTGCTTTTTAACACATTATGCTTAACATTTTGCTCAAGGAAAGTCAGCAACAGAGTTGTATAAGAAGCTGCAGCATGAGCAGCTGGCTTAGGGCTGGACCTCCACTTCCAGCACTACCTTCAGACATAGGAATTTTCTTTTGGCAAACAACAGGTCTCATCACACAGTACACAGACAGCATAGGCCAACTCTGAGAGGAAACAGCTCTGAAATATATGATTTTCAGTGCACTGAACATGGAAGGTCACAGGCAATTGGTTTTTTGCTATTTTTCGCAGAGTTGTACCTTTAGAACTGGCCCACAGACCTGCCATTAATAACTTATTCCTAACAGTTTGTTCTGGCTAGACTTGGGAAGTGGCATATTGTTCCACCACCCTTACTAACTTCCTTCAAAAACATGAAAACCAAAACTGAGCACAAGGTTTAGTTCTTGTTAAACAATACTGCCACCATATAACAGCCGACAGTTTGAAAATATTTTTTTTCAAGTACAGAAGAAAATACCTGGTTTGGTTCTATCAACAAAAGTGAGATTAAAGATATGAAATAAGTTTTTCTCAGACATGCAGTTGCTTCAGTTCTAACAGATAAACATTGATTTGGGAGTAACATTGTGCCAAAATAGGTCAATTGTGCATTTTGAACAGCAAAGGGAGGAAAATTGTTAGAAAATCTAATAAATTGCCTCATTCTGACTATCCAGCCATACACACAGAAAAGAATTTTATAATCCCAAGCAGAAGTGGGATGGGACAGTGTGGATGAAGGACTATGCTGTTTCCATCAGCCTTTGAGTCAAATGATGAGGAATGTTTGGGTCATCTCTTGCTAGCTCATGCTAGCATGGAACAAGAAAGCTAAAGTGTGTAGGCCTTTTACAAGCAGTTTATCACAAGGAATGTACACAGATGAAAAATCTTAGAGATCTATGGGGAAATACACAACAGCGGCTTGCTTCTTACCCTTCTGTGGATTGGCATATCCACCTTCAGTTGCTACCACACATAATCTCAATGTCACACATATAGGCATACAGGTGTGCAGTTCTTAACCATAAGCACACAACCAGGTTAGCAAGGAAAAAATCTGCTCCAAAGGCAGTTAAAAAGTGTTGCAGAAACATCACTTCCTGAAACAACTGTTTCAATAAATGGAAATCTAACCAAACCTAGTAATATAACCTCTAGTAATATTACCTCTAGTTACACTCCAAAGAGGTAAGTTACTGTGCAATATCTATGAGCTCGATAAATCCAGTCTTTGTCCTGTACCTGGGCAAGTCCATACTGTGACCTAGGCTTTAAAGCAGAATTCAACTCCATTTATTTAGCAAAAGTGGAGATGTCTTGTCCAACCTTCTTTTTCAGGCTCTTTCAATAGTCAGTGGAGTGATACATCTCCTCTCAGCTGTCTAAAATAGTTGGGATGAATTGCTCTTTAGAGGGCCTGTCCTACTCCATTTGTGAGCAGACAAAACAATTAGCTTAGACTAGCCTTTTTTAAGAGTTAGAAAGATGAAGTGCAATCAGACAAATCTCCTGAAGCATTTCCCTTGACACAGATAGCTGCAGCATAGAGGTGGTAGAAGTATTTTTTAGACAGACATTTCTCATTTCATTTTCAGAAGTCTGGTCTACACAATCTGTCGTAAGTGATAAATAGTGAAGGTAACGATTAACCAGTAAGTGCTGGTTACTTCTGACACAAGGCTGAAGAAATCAGCTAAGCCATAAACCATCAAATGTATCAGCCTGAGGGTAACATTACCATAAATTTCAAACCTATAAAAAAGCTTGTGGTGAATTCTCTCTCTTCAATACACTAGTGATAGGACTGTCTATGAAATAATATACTGATTTTGAAAACATTAACTATGTGAATAACTATGTATATTTAAGTACTGGAAGAACCACAGCTTAATGCAATTCCCACAAAAAATTCCTTCTTAAAGGAATGAATCATCAGCTTCTCTGTGTCATGGTGGGATTAATGCTTAAACTGATGAACTGATATTCATTCACCATACATTTTATAAATACTTGAGGAAAAAACCCAACATCAAAGTACACCTACAAGATAAAGCATAAGACATCAACCATGTCAGCCAAGCTCCATTTTCCTTGCATATATGTGTATATGCTAATAACCATAATTAATCACATATGTCAGGGTTTACCTAAATAATGCATATTTTCCACATTGCATAGTTTCAGCAAAGTTTTTTTTTTTTACATTAAATGTAAAGCACAGGAATTTGGATGCAGCTCAAACTCTGCACGTCTCTGTGATCTGCACTGGCTTTTTCCACAGGAATGGGGTAATCAGATCTTTTAATCTTCTGATATTTCCATTCTAGGGACTAGGTCATAGTCCTAGCTACATGGGGGTAAGTGAAGAATGCTTGCACAAAAATAAGAAAATGCCTTGCTTTCTGTCAGGTAGGCCAGGACTGGTTTGGCTTCAGTTGCATACTCTCATTCCTTATCACAGAACAACCAAGACCCTTAAAATGTACTGATAATGTATTTACAGTGCAATCTCAAGGTAGGCAGGATCTCAGTGACCAGGCCAGTCACCAGACATCTGTGAATATTAAACCAAATTTTTAGCTCCTTTAAGTTACATCTGTAATCTGAGGAACATTCTGGATTTATGTAATGTACAGTAACTCAAGCAGGAAAGTGTCCTACTTCACAGTGTACTGTAGTTATTTAAACCTGATCAGTGAATGACTTGAAAATTTTGACTTAACTGCTAATCAACATTCTCTCCTCCTCCTCAATGCATCTATATTGCATCTGATAAAGCCTATCTCCTTCCTTCACGGAAACCTACACATTTCTAACCCCAACTCAAAATAGTATAAATTAAATTAATCAAACAAGTTAACCAGAAGATCGAAACAAGTAGATCCTTACCATAGATAATAGTTCCAAATTTTCAGATTCTCTGAGAACAGGTCTTCAAAATTACTGTCCAGTGCTTTGGACAGACTTCATTAGATCAAATGCAACTTAAAGAGTACAAAGACATACTCAAAGTGATAAATAGAGTGAATCAATAGAGGAACAAAATATACAAACACCATTCTAAAATTATTTATATTGTAATTTGATGTTCTGCTGATAATCTTAATTTTTAAATCCTTGCAATTCATATTCACACCTTCCTCAGTATCCTGGTTCTGGCCAGATGAGTCAAGCTTCCCAAGCAGCCAGCACAGGTGAGCTGTGTTAGCCAGGTTGTATTCCACACCACCTGATATCACTCTTCCATAAAAGAGGCTGGTTGGGGAAGGCTACTCCTGGGTGTCTGCAGGGCAGTCTGAGTGCAGTTGGGACATTGGGTTGATCCTTGTGTTGATGCAGTACTCTGTGTTATTAGGGGATGTAAGTCAAGCTTTCCGTGGGCTGTGGAAAAGTTTCCTCAAATAGGAAATGTTTCCATGCATTCCTGAAGTAAAGGCAGCAGCTGGTTGTTACATGAAGTAAAAATCAGTTTGAAATTGGGCTGTCCCATAGGGAACATCAGGACAGTTGAGGCAGTGATGGTCTCTTGCTCTCAACCCATGTTTTATCACCATACACTTTACAATCTCAGCTCATATTAAGAGCCACCTCCAGACAAATTGCAGGCCCCCAACAGTGGGGACAGCCTTGTCCATTAAACACCTGAGCTCATGTTCTGACTGCAATTCGCTCAGTGTATGGATCTGTCACAGAAGCAGCCACAGCGAGGATGCCACCTCCCTGAACCTTAGAAAATACTGTAAATCCTGTTCTTGACAGCGTGGTCTGGAGCCTGGCCAGCAGCCAGGAGAGTACCATGAATACAGCAGTCATGACCTCTAGTTCATATTTCACTCCTGGGTATACAGCTAGCCAGTTTCCTAGGATTTCCAGACACGCCAAAGCAGTAGTCAACCTTCTGAAGACAGCACAATGTAATTCCCTCTCATGA
Source organism: Laterallus jamaicensis coturniculus (assembly GCA_022605575.1). Lineage (NCBI taxonomy): Eukaryota > Metazoa > Chordata > Aves > Gruiformes > Rallidae > Laterallus > Laterallus jamaicensis. The sequence goes on from JAKCOX010000012.1 coordinate 6,512,321, forward strand.
TACATTTGTAGATGTGTCATGCAGTCTCCTGTAAACTCATTCTTATTGTGCTGTAAACTGTAATTTAAGGGTAAGGGGAAACAGGCAAGCATTCCACTCCTCCATAGTTTATAAAAACAGTGGAGAGATTCTTTTTCCTTACAATTTTCCACCTGTATAAAGCACAATCAAGCCAAGTGAAAATCTATGGACTGATATGAAGTGAGATACTTTCCCAGGTGAGTCAAATGGGATTGTTGTATTACCTAACTAAATGGAGATGCATAAAGGTTATCCTTGATGGAATCTGAAAACCCAGTGTTGCTTACATGAGAGACCAACACATGAGTAAGACTTTACTTTCCTGATGCTACCACCTTCTGAAAAGGCAGTTACATCATTTCAAGCATGGAAAGCATGGCACTGTGTTTGAAGCCAAGTCTGGTTGGGTTTTTTTCCCCCAATGACCCATAATCAGCGGCAATAAAGATATGAAAATTTTCATTTTCAAAGCAAGCAAAGAGAATATAAATTTGAATACATTTAGAATATGAACAAAATATTAATATGAATATATTTCCTTTAAGCTGCTTTTGTTCAAATTACAATATTTCAGCTTTATTTTTCATTATCAAAAGCTTGTCCTTAATTTCTGAACACTGTGTATCAGACACATTTCTTAGATGTTTGGCGTTCTTTCATAATTTAAGACCTCATAAAATTTCAACTTACAGGTGGCAGTGAGAATGGGAAATCAGTCCAAGGGTGTTTTTCTGTTCACACTGGAGTAAAGGAGGAAAGTTAAGGGTTTTTTTCAAATGTTGTTCTGAATTTTCACTCAGACTACATTCTTGCAGTTCCAAATTCATCATATGACCTCTTGGAAAGTACAGTGGTAAAAGAAAATATTATATTGTGAGTCTTCTCCCTTTTTTGTCTAGGAAGAACTACAAGTGGTTCAAAACCATCCTGAGCTTCATGTAGAGATGAATCCATATGCTGACCATCTGGGGACTCTATATGTTCACTCATAGATCTGGCAGAAGTAAAGCGTTTAGCACAGTCTAAGCCATCACACATAAATTGAAAAAAACTTGATTTTGCCAAGCTGGAAATTACTGTCAGCCCAGCAAACTGTGAGGTTCCAGACCCTCTGCAGTGAAATAAGGGGTAGTTTAGAGAGAAATACTGTGAGCAAATTCTTCCCTTCATCCTGTCTGTTAAAGATGAACCAGTCTGCAGAAAAACACACAAGAGTCAACAAGGGTGGAATAAGTAGATCAAAATCTGGCATTGCAACTCTCTAATGGTATCTCATTAAAAGATAATCCTTTAAATTTGCCTAGGGAAATTTTAAAATTGAGCAAGGAGATATGCAAATGTTTACACACATTGCAAGGAGAAGCAATGCTGGCAAATGGATCTTTTCAATAATTTTCTGTTATAAACTCTGTCTAACCCTCATGCTATTTTGTATGCTTACTGGAAATATTAAGTTGGAAAAAGCAAAGCATTTTGGAGGTTATTCTACAGTATGATATTTAAAATTTTGCTAGAGAACTCAGTGCTGTCAGTTTTTTTCACTGTAGTTGTTCATAGCGAAGAAGCTCACCTTCTTTTATTCTTTCATGCACTATGGATAATGACTTGAATTAAAAATCTCTTATTCCCTTCTCTTGAAACTGACATATATTTGAAACACTTTCTGTGCTACAGATCAGTAGATAAAGAATGCAGAAAATAAGGCCAAATGAACATATCAATCTTTGTCTTTAAACACTTGGGAAATGGGGGAATATCCAGTTGAAGCATTCCTCTTTGTTCATCCATGCAGGCCTCCTGGCACCTTTGCTTGGTTTACAGGATTAAAAGCCTTCCTAGATAAACTGTAAATGACCCATCATTGGAAAATTTCAAGGTCAAGTTGGATGGGTCTTTGAGAAACCTGATCTAGTGAACCCTGGCTACAGCAAGGGGGGTGGATAAGATGAGCTTTAAAGCTCCCTTCCAACCAAAACCATTCTACAGTTCTGTGCTTCTATAGTTTATTGTAGTCTGCCTAATAGTTAGTCCAGCCCTGAGACAGAAGCCTGAGTTACTCTGAGTAGAAGCAACTCTCTTGTTCTTTTTAATTTCATGGCAATAGCTATGAAAGTGTATCAGGTTACTTGTGAAGCTTCCCATTGCTGTCATAGTACATTTTGTTTGATTGAAAAAACAAATTAACTGTTGATTTTAATTCTACATTTGTACCTAATCTGCTCTTCCCCTATTGAAATGCACATATAGTTTTTTAGCATGTATTCATTGATGGGAGTTGAGGTAAAGCATATCTTAAAGCTATAAAGCTTCCCAAGCAATACAGGCAGAAAATATGAAAGAATTCATTAACCGGTCAGAAATCTACTTTGCAATTTGGCCCTAACCAGGGCTCAGCAACGAAATTAGGTTAGCAATAGATTTTGGTTTTACTGTAAAACATGGAAAGAAGTCTCTTTCTCTTGAAAGATTCTTTTTCTGAATTGGCCAGTTCAGCAATACTGTAACTTTTTAATAGCTCTATTATTCCTCTCAGCAAGCTATCCTTGTTTGCCCTGTAATCTGCCACTTTATCACATCCTTCTAGTTTCAACAGTGACTTAGAATTTTAGTGCTAATCCAGTCACTAAATTAGAATAATTACCTAAGGATTATTTCACTTCATGTTAATTTCACCTAATGTTAGTCACTCACAATTGTGTAGACTAATATTTTTTTATTACAGGTGGCAGTGAGAACAGGAAATCAGTTGAAGGGTGTTTTTCTGTTTGCACTGGACTGTCCAACAAGCATCTCTTCAGAAAAGACAACCAGGTGAGCCTGAGAAATGTGCCTTACTCTGATCTCTGTGATGTCGATCCTGTTTGGGAAATGTTTAGGCAATTAGTCTGAAAGATGTGTGTATTTATATATATATACACATACGTACATATATATATATAATATACTGAGATATATATATACTGATATATATATATATACACTGAGATACATATATATCAGTAGGTAGCCTGCATGTTGTCAATAATAAAGAAATAATAATAATGTCAATAATAATGAAACTACTTATGGACTGCAAGTGATTAAAGAAAATTAAAGTTGTCCTTGCTCAACAGAGCAAACCTGAAAACTCCCCCCCAACTATAGAAGTTCAAATGGTCATAAGTGGAACCACTTATGCATTTGATTAAGTGTAGACCACAGTACCTCATCAAAGAGAAAGAAAAAAATGAAAAAATGAATAGTAGATTAAATGAAGGACAACAAGAATATCCAGGAAGAATAAATATACAGTGGTTTTGAAGTTTTAAGGTTTTTCTTACATGGGAGATGATCCAAAATGATCCTCTATCATCCTAAAGTTGTAAAAGCTGTGAACCAGAGTCCTCTGTGTTAAGCACTTGCAGTTGTACTACAGTAGGCAGAAGCATAACAGCTACAGCTATATTCTAAACATAAGACCTCTCTGCTCTGAGCTTTACCTTTATGTACTCGAGCATTTGGCTACATTTCTTCAGAGTTTTACCTCCTCAGAGCTGTTAGCAATCTCTCACCTGCCTCATTTAAGATGATTTGAACAAGGCCTCACAACATTTTCATTTCATCAAAGAAACCTCCAGAGAAATTTCTTGTATCAGTAAATCATTTAAGAACTTTTATGCATGAGGATTTTTCTTTTGTAATTTTTTTTTTTTACTTTCTGGAAAATCTAGAGAGAAGCTTTCAATCAGGTTAATGTTTTAATTATTCCCTGGTACATTCAGCAAGGTAAGCAATCAGTAAATGTCACAGTGTGTCACAGTGTAGTCATAAACTAGCTAACCCAAATTATTTGATCACTATAAATTATTTGCTATATTCTTTTTGTGAAGAGAGGCAATTTGCATTCATGTGGCACATCTTCCAAAACACTTCAAATACAAACCAAAACAAAAACCTTGTCAGTAACAAAACTTTCATATTCCCTGTTGAGACCAAAGGAGAAGCAGCATTTTATTTTTTACTGTAACTAAAAAAATTCGTAAAATAGTGGCACTTATTTGCTGTCTGGGGTTAAACCATGACACAGACCATTCCTTCAACAAGAAGTGAATACAGGAACAGAAAAAAGGAGGAAAGAATTCAATTCAGAGCAGAAAAACACCATCTGGAAGATGCATACAAAAAAATGGAATTTATTTTATCCATTCATGTAAGTAGCCTTTGTATTTTGTCCATATAGTGAGAATGAATTTAAACCTTTGCCTCTCTTCTTGACAAATACATCTTGTTTTAATGTAATCATAGATCTATCCTTCTGAAATACATATTGATTTGATGTCTATTCTCCAAAGTAAAATGCACATTCAACTTAGTAATGTTAATCAGATAAGAACTTGTATGAAAATCTTAAATTGTTCCTAATATCAGTCACAGAATAAACTGCAAGCAAAAAGAAGTTTAATCAGAAGAACATAAGAAAACAGGATTCCTTAGGAAAACATCTTCTGTGGTTAACTTGCAAGATTATAGATACTGAAGATGCTTTTAAAGCTTCTGTGAACTTTATACACTACTCAGTCTTTAGGACTGAGTTCTGATTCTTAGTAACCGTAAGTTAGTATATCTCCAGTACTGGAGAAGAAATTGGTCAGAAAGAAGATCATTGAGTGAAGAATGTATAATGTAGGTGGAAGCAGCCATCCTATGAAGATGCTTCATGTACAATGACAGCCTAAATAATCAGTTTAGTCTAAACCCTAAGTTTTATATATTAAAGGGGAAAGTGAATCTCATCTTGTGGGTATTCATAATCTATTTCAAATGGCCTTGAGTACAATTAGATCTTCAAGGTATGCCTGTATACTGCTACTCAGACTGCGGGTAATAGTAATACCAATACAAATAAGAATACAAATGTGATTATGGATATTAATTTATAAAGTCATAGCAAGATATTCCCTGTCAAGAATAAAATCCATGAAACAGGATACATTTTTTACCTTATCTTATCTCATCTTATCTATCTTATCAACTTAGCTTCAATTTATGTAACAGTAAAAGATTACTCAACAGTCTCAATGTGACTGCGCCAGTTTCTGGGAAATTTTGTTTCATTACTTCAACAGAAATTCAAGTCCATTAGTTATATCAGCAAGCTCTAGAGCAGTGCTTTTTCTTGGTAACCAGGGAGTAAAATCATTGCTTTCACAAAACTCTACAAAGTATAAATTATTACAATATTTCTAACCTTTTATGCTTGCGTTTCTTTTTAATTAAAAATATACATCACAAGCTATGAAAGTTCTCTGGAATCAAAACAATTGTGTAAACTCAAATCCTGAAATGATAAAAAATGCTGTGTGGTGGTTTTGGCCCTAGCCAGAGGCCAAATACCCACCAAGGTGCTCGCTCACTCCCCTCTTCAGCCAAAAAAGGGAGAAAATAATTCATTAATTCATTTTTAAATGTGCTTAAATTTTTCTAATTTCATATTCAAAAACCTCATTAGAAATAAATTTTAGGTGCTTGATGAGCATTTGATTAGAACTATCTTAGCTAGAAAATGCCAGACTTAGACTTTAAAACTAACTTTATTTAAGGATTTAATACTATTTAAGTCTTCCATGAATGACATCAGTATATTAATTTGACTTGCTAAAGAGCATCCTAAGAAATTCCATGTTTACAAATTTCCATCTTCTTTCAAGTACATTCAAATATTAGACATATGTATAATACACACAGTTTGCTAGGAAACGTAGAATTTAATTAAACAGCATTAATGCATGTTTTAATTAAGAAGCACTTTTTGAGTAAGGGTACCATGTCATATATTTTTATTTTCACTGGCAAGATAATGCAAGGCCACCTGCCATTTTTAGAGTGTATCATGTAAGGGTTTGGGTCTGTACTAAAAAGGAGAATCTGAATAAAATTAATATTATGAATAGACTGTGAGTCTGCTGTCCCTTGGTGATAAACACTGGCTCAGATAGTGACAGCATCTGTACTTTTTTGCCCTACGATGAGCACCACTCAGTCAGAGGACATGATTCACTGTCTTACCAAGGTTACAGTTCCTGTATTCATCACCAGAAGCGTGGCTTTTGCCAAATTTTATTCTCACACAGGTTTCAATCTTTTTTGGTATTCAGCAAATCTCCAGTTGTGTCTCTGAAAAAGACACTCACTTTCCTCATTTGTCAGAAACATGATCTCTTTAAGTACATTTTTCCAAACAGCTAGATGCTACTAGCCAAGGATGTCGAGGATGTTTGAGAAAAGTGGCTGCAATTGTGGTGTCAATTGCTGAAACCCAGAAATTGACTTTGGGTCAGAAAATAACTGTATATCCTACCCATCACAGAACTGCAGAATCACAGAACATTAAGAGTTGGAAGGGACCTCAAAAGATAATGTAGTCCAACAGCCCTGCCAGAGCAGGATCACCTTCTTGAACTGACGGGCCCAGAACTGGACACAGTATTCCAGGTGGGGTCTCACCAGGGCAGAGTAGAGGAGGAGAAGGACCTCTCTTGACTTACTAACCAAACACCTTCTAATACATCCCAGGATGATACTGGCTTTCTTAGCCACGAGAGGACATTGTTGGCTCATGGTCATCCTGCTGGCCCCCAGGATCCCCAGGTCCCTCTTACCTGTGCTACTCTCCAACAGGCCAGTCCCCAACCTATACTGGTACCTGGGGTTGTTCTTATAGAGTGGTCTGGGTTGGAAGGGACCCCAAGGATCATAGAGTTCCAACCCCCCTACCACAGGCAGGAAGTTGAAAGTTCTTCCCTAGATGCAAGACTCTACACTTGCGCTTGTTAAATCTTAGTAAACTTCTCCCTGCCCAACCCTCCAACCTAAGTCTTGCTGAATGGCACAGCCCTCTGGTGTGTCAGCCACCACTCCCAGTTTTGTGCCGTCAGCAAACTTGTTGACTGTACACTCTATTCCCTCATCTGTGTCATCAGTGAATATATTGAACAGCACAGGTCACAGTACTGACCCCTGAGGGACTTCACTAGATACAGGCCTCCAGCAAGACTCTGTCCCATTGATCAAAACTCGCTAGCTTCTTCCCTTCAACCCAACCAGCTCTCAATCTACTTCACTACTTGACCTTCTAGACCACACTTCCTCAGTTTAGCCACGAGGATGCTGTGGGAGATGGTGTCAAATGCATTACTGAGGTCAAGGTAGACCACATCTACTGCCCTACTATCATCTATCCACCTGGTTATTTCCTCATAAAACGTTATTAGAGTAGGCAAATATGACTTCCCCTGTGTAAAACCATGTTGACTGCTCCTAATGACCCTCTTATCCTTGTGGTACCTAGACACAGCACCCAAGATAAGTCTTTACATCATCTTTCCAGGGTTGGAAGTGAGGCTGACTGATCTGTAGTTACCTGGGTCCTTCTTCTTGCCCTTTTTGAAGACTGAAGTAATATTTGTTTTCCTCCAGTCCTTGGGCACCTCTCCTATCTTCCAGGATTTAGCAAAGATGACGGATAGTGGCTTAGCAATGACTTCTGCCAGCTCCCTCAGCACCCTTGGGTGCATCCCATCAAGCCCCATGGATTTATGGATGTCCAGAAGGCTTAATTCATCCATGACCCAATCCTCATCAACTGCAGCAGACTCATCATTTATCCTGAATTTCTCTGGGGATTCAGCCATCTGGAGCTCCTGCAAACAGTCTCCAGCAGCATAGACAGAGTCAAAGAAGGCATTCAGTAACGCTGCCTTCTTACTATCCTCAGTCACTCTGGAAGGGTTTAAGGCCAGGTTGTATGAGGCTTTGGACAACCTGATCTAGTGAAGGGTGTCCCTGCCCATGGAACTAGATGACCTTTGAGGTCCCTCCCAATGCAAAGCTTTCTATAATTCTATGATTCTATGAAATCTCATTCAGGTTCTCAGCAGACAAGAGGAAAATATACCTGCCTGATGGTACATAACATCTAGATCAAGTACAAGTAGAGTTACTTTTCTTCATAGTAACTAGTATGAAGCTATGTTTTGGATTTGTACTGGAAACAGTGTTCATAACGCAGAGATGGTTTTTTATTGCTAAGCAATGCTTACACAGAGCCAAGGCTTTTTCTTCTCTTCACCTCAGCTGACCAGTGAGTAGGCTATGGGTGCACAGGAAATTGGGAGGGGACACAGCTGGGACAGCTGATCCCAACTGACCAAAAGGCTCTCCCATACCATATGACATCATGCTCAGCATATAAAGGGACTGGGAGAAAAGGAAGGAAGGAGGCATCCAGAGTGATGGCATTTGTTTCCCCAAGTAACCATTACATATGATGGAGCCCTGCTTTCCTGGAGATGACTGAACACCTGCCTGCCCATGGGAACTTGGAATGAATTTCTTGGTTTGTTTTGCTTGCATGTGCAGCTATTCCTTTACCTATTAAACTGCCTTTATCTCAACCCACGATCTTTCTCACTTCATGCTTTACGATTCTCTCCTCCCCGACAAGGGATGGAGTGAGCAAAGAGCTGCGTGGTGCTTAGTTGCCAGCTGGGGCAAAATCACAGCATCTTCTCACTCTAAACTGATCCCAAATACATTTACTTAGGAATAAATCCACTACCTCTTACAAGACTCATATCTCTTCTTATTGGGATTATTATTTCTACTGAAAGCTGTTTTCAGAGCATAGCAGTTGAGTTTTGTGGGTGTGTACATAAGCATGCATATGTGTCCGTGGTAATAAGCAACTGCCATGTACACAATGTACTAATTCACAGCAGTTTGGAAGGAAATTGAAATAACCAAGATGGTTTATATGCTGGATATGGAATCCCATCCCTTCATTGCTGAATGTGATGCAAAACAACAGCTTTCCAAATGCATTGCACCAGTGTTCATAAACAAAATGACAAAGTAACCATAAATGGGATGTCCTTATATCACCAGCATTACAAAAAGAACCATAAAGAAAACACCCAAATCTCACATAACCATTACCCCTACCCAGGTGTGTACTCATGTATGGACCTCACAGTGATTAAAATCATGCCACCAGTATCCTACAGAAAGGGAGATATGATAAGTTCATGCACTAATTTCATGCTGTAAACTCAAAAAAGAAAGAAAATTTCAATTTGCTAAACAAGCATTCTGCTACATCTTATGAGGAAAGTTACCAAAGGTGCTTAAATCTGTTTGGTTATATTTACATATTTCTCATGCTTAGCTGTAGACAGTAGGGAGTCCTACCCCAGGCTGATAAGCCTTTGGCAGCTCAGTAAGGTGTGTCCTGTTCCTCTTGTCCAAAAGGACCACAAGGGCCACAAGGATGCAGGGGAGGAATCAGAAAAGAGGATCCCTCAGGCTCTGAGAGGGGTTGCAAGTAAGATTTCTCCCCTCTAATATAAATAAATCAAATAAACATGTGGCTTTGGCAACTGTGTGATGCTTTCCTGAAGTCTAAATTGCAGGTCCAACTGATGACTCTATGTTGAAATGAGTCACCACTATTCACTGAAACACCATCCAAAACACTTGGAATGTGACTAGAAGCAGGGATCAGCACTTTTGGATGGTGCTACTTATGACAAGAATTTGGAAACAGTTTGCATCCAGATATTTAGAACTTGAATCAAACAGTACATTATTTGCTTTTATTGCTGCCTGACAATGTCTGTTTCTCAGGAATCATCTATGAAGTTTATTAGAATCAGTTTCAGTCAGAAAGATGCTGCAGAACAAAACTACCTCATAGCATAAAAATTTTTGTATTACCAAGAATTTTCTTAGGGAGTTTATGAGATCTGCAAAGTATCTTTAGATACAAGAGATAAAGAAGATAGTGCCTACTCACTCTTCTTTATTACTAAAACCTTTCCATTCTAGACATTACAACCAAAAAATTATTAATATTTTATACTTTTAAAATAAGTGGCTTGTCCTTTTAGTCAAGGACATTGGTCATAGTCATAAAAAGTCTCTACTCAACGAGTATCAGATCATAAACATTTTTGTGTAGTTGTGGTAAGCTCAGGATATACACAAGAAAAGATCTTTAGGAGGGATTTATGAAAGGTTTGGTTTTGTTAAACCATTTGATATCTTATGGGTGTAAAATACTGGATTTCAGATGCCCTAGTCCTTCCTCATGTTGGAGCCCCAAATGACAGCTTGCACTAATTAGCATCTAATTCCATAAATGGTCTCGAAGTGTCAGTGAGTTTGTCTATAAAAGGGAGCTGTATACTAGTGACAACATGAATTTGCAACGCATTTATTAGTCTCCATTTGCATATTGTGATTTACATGTTTTCATCAGGAGGAAGAATGAAAGACAAGAAAAGGGAAGGGAAGGGAAGGGAAGGGAGATTGTTGGGAAGGGAGAGTGTTTACTACCAGCTGCTTGCTCAGAAAGCTGGTTTTTGGGGATCTCAAACTAAGATGTCTAACCCTCATGTATCCTGCAGGGAGTTGCAAAGCTGAGATATAGGCTGCAAATTCTTCACAACAGTTTAGTTCCTAAAGGTTATAGACAACTGAGAAGTTTATCACAGAACTCCTTCTGGACATTGATCTAAAATGCCATCCTTGTTTATGAGGCAATTTCTACTGATAAAATTGTATATTTATGTTACTGTATTAAAAATATTTTTACAGAGAAAGCAATTAATGTTGAGATATTTCTATACAACAACAGCAGGTCGTGATCATCCACTCAGATATTTGAAACTTTACAGTCTTTGACAGTCCTTGGAAAATCTCTTCTGCTGAATCTTGTTGGGTTGATTTGAAATGTTACCCTGAACCCTTGTGAGTGCATTTATTAACTGCCTCAGAGCAGTCATTCCCTGTTCAGGGCAGTGAACTAGAGTGACTGAGGCAAGGAGTCAGTCACCCTGTGATGAGGTGGTAACCTCTGTGAAGACAAAGACCATGCCAAGGCAAAGACTGCTGCAGTGTTTCAGGTAACTCCAGGAACACTAGGAAAAGAGACTCCAAAAGAGAAGGGGAAATGCAGCAGTGCCAAAAAAAAAACACTTAGAAAACTTGCAATAGATTTTTTGGATTAGAGAACTCTTGCATCACACAAGGCAGGAGAGGAGATCTTTAATGTCTATCAGCTTAGATATCATATCTTAATTTGTGATAAGGTCTACTAGATTGTGGAGATTAACAGAGCCTAAAGAGGGAACCAGCTAGCCAATATCTCAATCAGAAGGAAACAATAGAAAGTTCCTCTTCAGTTTCAACTGAGATCCTCAGATACTTGGTTCTGGAGCACACAACTTGATTTTCCATGGCATTTATTAGAATAATTTATTTTATCATTATTATTAATTTAAGTTTTGACAGATCGTCATGGTCTTAAAGCAAGTTATTGTAAAGATAACCCACAGATATTAAACATTTGCCAGTGTGCATGCTTAAAAGAATATACATGATGGTAAAATAAGTTATACAGCTTGATAAAAAGGAGTATTTTAACTGGAATATTTTTTTAAATGTTATTGGATATAAACACTTTTCCAGATAATTTAATTAACATCTTCTCAGTTTTATGCATATCAAAACTGTGCTCCAGCATTCCTCCTGGGCCATTCTTTCTCTTTCTCTTGTTTTTCAAAGCTTTTTTTGGCAATCCTTTTACCCTATATTAAGAATTATTTTATGAATAACATTTTACATTGAAGGGCTGGCTCATTATACTGCTTTGTTTGCATAACCAAGTGGCTTGGGACAATGGTAATAGGATAATTCATACCAGCTTTCACCTGGAACTATGTTTAAATTCATTAATAGCTTCATTAATTTTACTGGGATTAGTTGCATGCTTAAAACTAAGCACACTGCTGGATAACAGTCAAAATGTTCAGGAAGTTTTTGTTGGATATACTATAGCCATATAATTCAAGTAATTAAATGAAAACTTCAGAGAACAGATACATTTGAAACATGATACTGGATGACAGAAAATGAAATTTAGACTTTGTGTTGAAATATCAAAACTGTTCTCTACATCACAGAATCACAGAATTGTAAGGGCTGGAAGGGACCCTGAAAGATCATCTAATCCAACACCCCTGCCAGAGCAGGATCACCCAGCATAGGTCACGCTAGAACGTTTCCAGGCAGGTTTTGAATGTCTCCAGAGAAGGACACTCCACAAACTCTCTGGTCAGTCTGTCCCAGTGCTCCGTCACCATCACAGTGAAAATGTTTCTCCTTGTATTCACATGGAACTTCCTGCGCTCCAGCTTGCACCCATTGCCCCTTGTCCTATCTCTGGCCATCACTGAGATGAGCCTGACTCCATCCTGACACTCACCCTTTACATATTTATAAAGAGTAATGAGGTCACTCCCATAATCATCTTGGTGACCCTGCACTGGACTCTTTCAAGGAGTTCTATGTCCTTCTTGAACTGAGTGAGGGGCCCAAAGCTGGACACAATATTCCAGGTGTGGTCTCACCAGGGCAGAGTAGAGGGTAGAAGAACCTCCTTGACCTACTAACCACACCTTCTAATACACCACAGGGTGCATTGGACTTCTTGGCCATGAGGGCACATTGCTGGCTCATGGTCATCCTGCTGTCCACTCAGGTCCCTCTCCTCTATGCTTGCTATATTACTCAAAGAAAGGATTCTAGAAAAGCTAACTAGTTCTGAGTGAAAGGCTACAAACTAGAAAATAATTAAAATAAAGAAGTAATTTTGCTAGTATTTTTTTTCTCATAGCATCATCATGGAATTACAGTAAAACTGTTAAGCAGCAAATATGTATATGTTAAAGTTTTCTGCATGTGTCAGAGGAATCAGAGGAGAGAGATGGTGCAAGGTGCTTTCTGGATTTCAGTGAGAAAGGCCCAACAAAAAATGGCCTAATAAAATAGTACCTTACATTAGATACAATAAAAAGAGGAATACAGATAGTCAGAAAATCATAGGTCCCTTAAGACACTGGAAATCCCACATTTGTGCAGCTTCGGGCAGAACCTGAGGAGATTTTCCCACAGCACATTGCACAGATCCCTTCTGTAGAGATCACAGAATCACAGAATCGTAGGGGCTGGAAGGGACCTCAAGAGATCATCAGGTCCTACCCCCCTGCCAAAGCAGCTCCCTAGCTCATATTGCACAGATAGATAGGTGTCCAGACGGGTCTTGAATATCTCCAGAGAAGGAGACTCCACCACCTCCCTGGGCAGCCTGTCCCAGGGCTCTGTCACCCTCACTGTGTAAAAGTTCTTCCGCATGTTGGTGCGGAACTTCCTGTGCTCCAACTTGCAGCCATTGCCCCTTGTCCTATCTCCACAGACCATAGAAAAGAGGCTGTCAATTCCCCCTGCATCCCATGCATCCCATGTTCCTCCTCTATCCCATGGAACAACGCCCTTTATTTTGAGTAACAAGCAGAATCATTTATCTTCTTTTGAAGTGCACACCAACCGTTTCCCATAAGATGGGTACACATGTTATCATACGGGCTGCTTGAGCGCTAAGTGCAATACCCAGTTGGGCAGACACATCCTGTTCAAGATCACTGACTGCTCAAATACAAAGTCATCTGTGAGGCTGCCAATATAAACAGTTGAATAAGAAGTGTTGGTATGAAAGTAAGATAAACATTTAGATTCATCGCAATACTGGGAAGAACTTCCTTGCAAGGAGATTTGAGCTACTGAAATGCTCTGAAAGAAAAGTGGTAGAAGGTCCATGATTAAGCATGCTTATTTGGACGTGAAAGTTCTGCAGAACAGTTGCATATTGACAAGACATGCTCAAATAAAGACTTAAAGTGCTTTTCTCCATGCTTTCCATAAGTTTTGTGAAGCCTATAACTAGCACAGACTGTGATCTGATAAATAAAACGGAAACTATGTTGATGTCTTGAAGAGACAAATAAGGATTGAAGGGCTCATTTAAGTATTTGCAGAAGGTGGTTTACTGTCATTTCGAAATGTGCTGTCCATAGTCACAAGTAAAAACTCACTGTGATTTATGCGTACTCTGCAGCCATCTGGATCAAGAGCTTTAATCTCAACTATGGATAGAGAGGTGCAGAAGACCTCATGATTTGGAAATGTGATGGCTCAGCATTTTAAATCTAAGACTGGGTATTCTAGTTCTTGAAATAACTAAACTTTTCAAAACTTGGCTTTACCTTTACCTCACATGCAGCTACTTTAAGGTTAATCTGCTCAAAGGCTGATGCATCTTGTGCTACAGATGTGATCTCAGAAAATTTGACATGGCAGTGGGGACCAGGCAGTCAACAGATAAAATACTTGAGACTGGAGAAGAACAGGAAACCTTCTCATTATGTGGCTTTCATTTAGACCCAGTGATTTGGCAGACAGTTAAAATCACTACATAGCTTCCTTTTCTGTCTTACTGCTTTTGAGGATCAGGAAAGGTTCACCTCTCTCCAGTAGAACTCAAAAAGCTTTTAGGAAGATGACTTCAAAGCATCTTCAACCATCAGAATAGAAAGCCCTGATGTGGCCACAATGCTGGTAAATGTCACAGGTGGTAAAAATTGAAAGATTTGAGGAACATTTTGGTCATATATGAGACAGAAAAAAACTGATAAAAGCTCTTTAGGAAGAAAAATTAGTTTCTGTTTTCAGAAGGAAAAGTTGCTGCTGCTGCTGGGTTTAGGGGTGATACACTTCAAAGCAGGCTTTATCACAAGTGGCAGCACCCAAGAAAATAATATAAAACACCCCTCAGCCCCAAAGTATTCAAAGTATACCTTGGGGAAAACAATGCACAGTACAAAACAGCTTTCCAGTTTCTTTCGTCTAATAGAAAGCAGGGCACAAAGAAGCATGGGGTGAAGTTAATAATCTGTTAGCTTGTTTCATGGTCTCCACATATTTGTATGTTCCCATGCTGTGAAAGGAAAAGCATCCAAAGTGGTCTTTGCCATCCCAGACTGCTCACTCACAGTTAATTCTCCCTCAGGACACAGTGGTTTTATTTGTTGATCTTAAAATGCACATGATCTGGAGGAAAGAATAACAGGAAGGAAACAAACAAACACCACCACCAACAACAAAAATCTAATAACATAAGGACATGTGTTTGTAAAGTTCTAAATTTTTGTTTCATCTGTCATAAGTATCTCCAAGGTGACCTGTACGTATCTGTGGGTGCCTGTTATAAACTATACGGAGAAAGAAATGCAAACTTTGCTATAACCTCTTCCAAGATGTAACCTACTCTTTCATCATGTTGAAAGTGTTTAGAAAATAGCTTTTTAGGACCTGTTTTTCTAAGTAAAAAAGGATTATATCATCGCTTTCCGTGTATATGAACCTCACAAGTAATTTCAACCAAATTTGACAATTTGGAGATCAAAGATTTATACATATTTCATGAACAGAGACAGCCTGGTACACCTTAAGGAGAATGCAAGCATCTATAGTGAAGCAAAGGCTTTGGCATGAACTCACCATTTATTAGACAATGAAGAGTCTAAGGGGGAAGGAGATGTTATGAATGCTTCAACTGCAGGAAAAGCCTCATTGGACACCAGAAAAGCAAAAAAACCCCATTTAAAAAAAATCTCTAAGAAACCAGATTTAGTTAGTCTTACTGTGCAGAGGTACCCAGGTGTGACTTAGCTAAATTTGTGATTTACAGCTGAAAGCATCCCAGCCAGCTAAACACCAGACTTCCCTTATTGAATGTGTGAACCAAACTACCATCCTGTAAGTGATATTAAAGTTGTGATACCAAGCTTTCACAAGCATTTTCAACTGAAAGCTGTGCTTTAGTGAACATAAGCAGGAATTTTTTTTCCATTTTCACCCGAGTTTCATCTTGCCATCACATATTCTGCAGCCCGGACATTTGAAACTTGTCCTATGTCCAAACTCAGCACCACTGCCATAGAGCATACACTGGGAAGGTACAAGAGCCAAAAGCTGTCACCTCCCTTCACAGGGAAGTCCATCACCACAAGTCACCTGCTTCTTCAGCACTGCAGCTCCTGTCTCTGTGGATGTAAAAAGAACCTTACATCTCATACAGACCTGTCAGGAAATATTAAGATCATATAAACATCTATGTGCTATATAGAGTGGCACAGATACAAAACGCTGACAATTTATCTGAAAAACTTATATTTGATGTGCAGTTGCATTTAATAACTTTATGATTAATAAAAATTACACAAATTAAGATATTCTGGGGCAAAATACATCACTGAAGTTTTGGGGTTTTTTATTACCTAGACATACATCCATGTGCCTGAAAATTAATTTTATGTCCATAAACATTACACAGTTAAACCTGGATCCTGATGTTACTGTGTCAATTCCAACCTAAACTTCTCCCAGTCTTATTTTACTATTACACATTTAAAGGAAAAAGTTACCTAACATGATATTTTATGAGTCACAATAAATATTAAATCCAGACAGAATATCCTTTCTTTTTGATGAAAAGAAATAGGGAAGGAATCAGTATCTTGAACTATGATAAAACATTTTCTTTTGTCTCCTTACTTTTTTGCCTTTTACTTACATACATTTAAAACTTAGTTGAGCCAAGATGTCTTTTTTCAATTATGCCAAACATTAACTACTTTATTACATAAACAGGTTCTTCACAGTTATGGAAGATTGTACTGTAGTCAATATCTTAAAAAGAAATACTCTGATTAGAATTGAAATAAAGAATATGTTTATTAGTGCACATTTATTATTTATTATTAGTGCACAGCTCTTTCAGAAAAGACATTGGGTAAAAGTACCAAGAAAAATTGCAAAGTTACTCCTAAATTTATTTTGCAAGGTATTATATTGTCTAAATTAAACACAACAGTAAAAATAATCTGCTTACAATATCAGTAATATAAACCTAGAAGAATATTTTTAAACAGCACTGGATTTTTTTTCACACTTCCACCACATGAGGAAAACCAGACAATGTTCTCAAAACATTCTTGACAAAACAATGGCATCACTAAACTGAAAATATTCAAAAGCTTTTATTTAGTAGTTAACTTTCTAGGAGCTCCTGTTGTTTTCTAATTCTTGGTAAACATGCATGAAATTAAGTTTGTTATATTATCATTTAATTTAACCTCTCGCCAGTCCAAATTCATAGTGCATGGCAAAAAGCTGTATACAGCCTGACATATTATACCACTGAAGATACTGTTGATACTAATCACATTCCAGACATTTAGGATTAGTGAGGGTCCTGGTTCACAACTGAGTGCAAAAGCTGCTAACATTGACAAGAATGAGAGCATCTACTACTAGACAGCAGTTCAGGAGACCAAGTCTTTCTGTGAGACAGCTTTCTGTGAGTGGAATTTCCAAGACAAACTCAAGATAAGTTTAAACTGTCTGATTGCAATTCCCTACTGCCTTTCTGGATCTGACTCAAAATCCATTTAATTCAGCTGGAGCCTGTCCACTGACTTCAGCAGGCTCAGGATCAACTCCCCTATAGTCTACATAACAATAACATTTTGCTCAAATTTGCTGCAGCTGAAAATGCTACTTTCCCACCATTTTAAAAGACACATATTAATAGGGAATAACAAAAAATCCTTACACCAGGAAATACTGAGTTTGACACCCTGTTCTGCTAAGCTCAGTGGAGATAGATGGTCAGATAGTGCCACACAAACCTTATCAGATAAATGTTTATAAACGATTCAGCACCTTAATTTCCATTTATTTCCCTGAAAAATAGATACATCAAAAAACCTTTCACATTCAGCCCTGCAGACTTTGAAATGTCTTTAATTATTTTCCCAGACAAACCTTGACTTCACCTTTAACTCCCATTGTCTTCAACTGGTGAACGGATCTTCAACAGCAGAAAGGATCGGATTTTCTGTCACCTGTGCATATTTGAAGCTAAAACTAGCAGTTATCAGTGATATAGTTCCCCATTTCTCACACGTGACAAACAAATTTGTCCACATTTAGAAGTGCTATTATACTACTGTTCTGAATGCTGTATTTATGCATCAATTCAGAGAACAGTCTTTGAGACATATTCTTATCTGTTTGCATTAATGAAACCTGGTCTTACTATTTAAATCCACTATATTGAAGCAATAGCTCCACTGTGCAGAAGGGAAAAATTAATTGCAGTATATGCTTCTAATCCTTTTGTGAACACTTTTGTTGGTCTCTCCTTCCAGATTTTTTACTTACTATCTTAATTTCACAGATGTTCTCAACAAGTGGTGGGTTGCAATTTTGCTTAGATGAGCATTTTCAGATGTGGGAAAGATTTCAGATGATGTGGCTGTTGGGACCAGTGGGAATATATCACTGTATACCCATCACGGTGAATTGAATAGGCTTTTATTTCCTTTTGGAGAGCCCTCAAAGGAAATGAGTGCAGCTGCATCTTTTCTGACTCCACAGCAATGGAGACTACAAAGTACATGGTTGCTATCTCCTTACAGACATAGGAGATAGTCACTGCTGTCAAGCAGAATTTTCCCTGAGGCATACATTCAGCAGGAGATGGTTCCCATGTCCCACCTTAGCTGTTAGTGTAATTGGAGAAAGTGTGTCACATACACCAACAGAGTAACATAGTTACCCAGCTGGAAATCTTCCT
The DNA here is from genome assembly GCA_022605575.1 of Laterallus jamaicensis coturniculus. Lineage (NCBI taxonomy): Eukaryota > Metazoa > Chordata > Aves > Gruiformes > Rallidae > Laterallus > Laterallus jamaicensis. The sequence continues at coordinate 6,530,916 of JAKCOX010000012.1, forward strand.
AAGGGACGCCCTCTAAATTACCGCCTTCCCACACTTGAGGCCTTTAAGGTCCCAAGCTCTTTTCCCCTTCCCCTTTTCCTTCTAGTCTCTCAATAGCCTTCCCACCACTGCACCCACTCAGCCCACCCATGAGGACCTGCAGCTTCCTTTAATTTTGTTTCTTCATTTCAGGTATTTTCTCAGTCAACCCTCTATGTAGCATTACTCACTGAGAAGGGTGAATCTAATTCCAAGCACTTTAATCTGGCATGAAGATCTGAAATTGTGAGCACCCTATTCCTGGTGCATCTTTTGCAGAGAAACTCATCTTGATGTTCTGTTTTGGCACTAGATGATGACAATCACTATGGAGTACCTTAGTGTGCCACCACCTTCCTGATTATTATGTTGTGACTGGTAGAGCTCTGAATGAAGATACAGAGACAAAGCTAGCTTAAACACTTCAGAATTGGGAAAAAATGGAATTGTAATCTGAAAATGACGGGCAAAGTTCTTGATGCTCTAACTAAGAAAAGGGCATCCTTTAAGGAGCAGATGTGATGCAGTTCCTACTGAAACATATTGATGTATTCCCTATACTCATTTTATTCCTTCTGTTGTTGCACCACCCAGAAAAAAAAAAGCAACAACAAATCAAACTTCCCAAGGACTGTAGAGTGGACAGGATTACTCTGGAGTTTTTGTTTTCACCAATGATTTTCTGTTGGCAGCCAGTTGCTTACCTTGCCCATGCCTGGTGTTTCTGTGAGAAACAGGTTTTCATGCTATGCTTTTAAGGTGCTTTGTTCTCTGTTAGAGAAATAGTATGACCAAAACAAAGTTATGAAGTAGGGTAATTTCTGGCTTTATTGTTTTTGACAGTAAAAAATAATTTTCTGAAGAATTGTGTGCATTTCTTTGGAAAAGATTTTGTTTACACTGCATTTATTTATTTATTTGTGTGTTTCAGCAACATTCACTTTAATAAGATAAATGTTGACTTTTGAGTTCTACCTCCTCTTATGGATGGATTTTTCATTGCTCTGAGAAGCAGCATAAACAGGGGCTTCAGTTTTCCCATATGAGCATTGCATAAATGCAAAGAGGTTTCTTTTGCTGTTTGTCCTTTCTGGAAAGGAAATTCTATTATCAGCCATCCTGCATGAACAATGATACCAGAAAATTTGGAGGAAGTTCTGGTTAAACTCACCCTGCCTCAATGGGATAAGAAAACGACAGTGACGACCCTCGGCCAACACACACAAATACACAAGGCAGTGCACACCATGCTATTGGAGGTGGGGTGGGGAGGGAGGAGGATGACCAAAATATGGTCAGGCAGATGCGAAGAAGTGGAAAAAAAAAAAAGATTAATTTTAAACACCTTTAAAGAAGAGACACAAAATAACCCTGAATATGAATTCCATAGTTGTCTATTAAAGGTAGAGACTGAATTTGAAATATTGGAGCTCAGCACTGGTCTTTTCCTGAGACTATTTTACTAAAACTTGATGCAGTTTCTCTCCTTTTATATTAGATACAAAATCCCTGACTTCAGACCCTTGGATTTTACTTGGCTACCTTTACCAAAAAAGTATTCTGCAAAAAAATCCTTGTATCTTGATTAAATCAGCAGACTTAGCTCCTAACTGTTTGCTGAAATATTCCTATTGCTTTGGGGGCACAGAATCACACATTACAGTGTGTCCTGGAGGAAAGTGCAACAAAGCAACTCAAACCTGTGACCGCAGGGCTCCATGCAGCACTTCATAGAGTTTCTGTTTTCCTTTACCCCAGAATCCCACTTTGGCAGGTCAGAGTTCACAGAACAGACACACAGCTTCCCAGATTTTCATCTTTTCATATATCCCTTCTGCACAACTCCAAATGTTTAGAGAGGGGTGCTTAAACAAGTAGTTTGAAAATCCTGTAGCAACGAAGTAATATCAAGTGATGCTTAGAAGAGGCATCTAACAAAAAGTGGCCCTGTGGCTAACTCTGTAAAGCTATATCTACCCTACTAAAATGATACAGGGCCAGACTGAACTTGAGCACTGCATCCCTGATTGCTCACACAACACTAGGCTGTTAAGAGCACCAGGCTCTCAACACACTGCAGGGAAGGGGTGCCATCTGGATGGATCTTGACAGGCTTCAGGGGTGGGTCGGTGCAAGCAATGTGACACCAAGGCCAAGTGCAAGGTCCTGCACAAAGGTTGGCACAATCCCAAGCACAGCTACAGGCTGAGCGGAGAGTGGATTTAGAGCAACCCTGAGGAAAAAGATTTGGGGGTGTTGGTAGATAAAAAGCTCAACATGAGCCAGCAACACCCATTTGTAACCCAGAAAGCAAACTGTATCCTGTGCTGCATCAAAACTAGCATTACCAGCAGGTCAAGGGAGGTGATTGTCCCCATTTACTCTACTCTCATGAAACCCCACCCAGAGTATTGTGTCCAACTCTGGCATCGCAAAATCAAGAAAGACATGGAGCTGTTGGAAAAAGTTCAGAGGAGGGCCACAACGATGATCAGAGGGCTGGAGCACCTCTGCAGTAAAGGTGTGGGGCTTGTTCAGCCTGGAGAAGAGAAGACTTTGGGGAGACCTTATAACAGCCTTCCAGTACCAAAGGGGGACTACAGGAAAGCTGTAGAGTGACTTTTTATCAAGGAGTGTAGTGACAGGAGAAGGGGTAATGAGTTTAAACTAAAAGACAGTAGATTTAGATTAGTTATTAGGAAGCAATTGTTTACTGTGAGGGTGGTAAGACACTGGAACACATTTCCCAGAGAACTTGAAAATGCCCCCACCCTGGAAGTGTTCAAGGCCAGGTTGATTGGGGTTTTGGGCAACCTGGTCTAGTGAAGGATGTCCCTGCCTATGGCAGGGGGTTGGAACTAGGTGATCTTTGAGGTCCCTTCCAATATAATGCATTCTGTAATTCTAATTCTATTATTTAAGTGTGAAATATTTTCAGGAAATCTCTAAACTTTTCGCTACATATTTTTGTTTAATATTTTGCATGTTAGTGTTATTGAACTACCATCCAGTATTTTCCAGCTAGAGCTAGAACTCATGTTTGATGAATAAGCAATGACCCCCTTTTCTTGCCTATCTTTGCCCCCTGAATGTTCTGCCTGTGAGTGGTGCACTCTGATAGATGACAGCTCTGCTTCATGCCTTGCCACTATTCATACGCACTATAGCCCTGAGTCAGTTAGAGGTAGGAAATGGCACAGACCAAAAACATATCCTACATTGCCTCTCATCATACTGAAAAGAGTGGTGAAAACACTAGGGAAAAAAATAGGGGGAGCAGGGGATTTTCAAGCAAAAGAGACACCAACTCTCCTAACTTCTAAGTAACACTTCTGCTTACCTATAAATGGATGCAGTGCACAGGAGCTGCTTTGCACCCAGAGCAGCAGTTTACTGCCACTGACAATTATAAGTAGAGCTTTCACAGGGTTTTTTTGTGGACATTTTCTAAATCATAATGCATTATCCCTGAGGAAAAAAAATCTACTCTTTGTTTTAGGTGGTATTTACATTGCACATGCCCTTCATTCAGAACCATTTCTCTGGCTTCAGGTCAGAGAAGAGCTGTTAAATACATCATAAAGAAACAAGGGACTTAATAGGGCTTTCTGCAATAGTCCTTCTCCTAATAGATGCTGATGCTTGCTACAACACTCAGATCCCTTCTAACACTCAACAGCTTGAAACAAACCAACCTACTCACCCCATTGTCCTCACTTTCATCTCAGCTAACCTCTGCATTAGTATATGAGATTGACGGAAGCCGCAAGTTTTTTTTTCGTAGGTGAACTCCACTGCAGCTTAGGGCACTTCTATTGACTCTGTGCCTAGATGAATAAGCTTAGGTCAGTAAAAAGGTCATTTATTCTCAGTAGCAGGATCAGTATTCATTATATAAAGAGGACATATTGAAACAGAATTCAATGGACAATTAAATTAGTATATATAGAGACCCTACACCCACTGGTAAAGAAGCAGTTGAAAGAGCAAGAGATATTTCAATATACAATTACATATGTTCTGGTTTCTTACAAGCATTAAGTCTCTAAGATGAAGACAACACAAAGGAGACTCAAACAAGATGTACCTACTGAAAGTCATCAAAGAATAAATTTGAGGATGATAGCTTGCACAGAAGTATCAGAATTTTTATTCCCTGAATATTCTTAGAAATAATAAAAATTACTTCAGTTGATCTTTTTGTCTGCATGAATGGAAAGTGTTTCTTCATCTTGCAAGATGGGAACTCATACTGAAAGTCAATGAAATTGCTCCTCATTAAGTAAGTCTTGCTTTAAAGATTTTCATATTTTAGGAATTGGGCATGTTTCTTTGAGCTCCTGGACTGCATTTAATAAAAATAAAAAATAATAAAAAATGATCCTAAATAGATGTCACATATTTAAAACAAAGCGGGAGATGAAGTGGGTGAAAACTGCCAGGAAACACAAACAGAATTTTTTCTGTACAAACAGTATCCCTTAGACTTCTGGTAAAATGAGTCAATAAAATTTGTCTAACTCCATTTCTTCCACTCTTTTTAAGTCAAGACCTTCTGAACTACTAAAGATATTCAGAAGGTGGAATAAACTGCCAAGCCTGTCAAGAAAGAAATAGGGTTTTCTCAAGGAAATCATTAAATGTAATTACTGAGCTCATAGGTCTAGTGAGAATTCCAGAAAGTTTCTTTCAGTGTTGCAATCACAGTTCAGTTACTTGTAGAAATAGCAAAGCTGTGGAGTGGGTGTCAAGATGATATCAAGAGAGAAACATTGTTTTGGTGCTCAGGTGTTGCTTTGTTCAAATAAAAAAACCAAACTTCAGAAGTTGCAGCAGCCTTTTTTACTGAATGGCAGCACATTCCTCCAGTTTACATCAATTTTTAGTTCATATTTTTATTACTTCTGAAATTTATCCCTCTTGCACAGAGTCAGCACAAGGTCCAGGGACATTCAGTGACATGGATGGTCGGGACCTAGTTGGGTACCACATTTATCATGGACTTTCAAGCAAGCACCTGGGTCTTGTGCTAGATCTCAACTCCAAGGTGAAGCACAGCTTAGTATAGAATTCCTAAACCTCATAATAGAAGGGAGTCTCTCCAGGTCTGAAATGGCTGCTTCTATGTGGACAGTCTTATGATTCCAGTTTGAACTCCTGACTTATCCAAATGTGCTGTGTTCATAATTCAAGGGAATGATAGGAATTTTTTCTGCTTATTTCTGTTGTTAAAGTAATATAAAGGGCCAAAAATTTTCCCCTGGCTGTGTAAGCATGTTAACAATCAATGCTAAAAGAAGTTCAATGTGTGATACAGTGAAAGGATAATGTATGAATCTGAGAGACAAAAGGCCTGTTGGATAAGCCTAGGATCTGTTGGATAGGATTTGACGCTGCATTTTTTTCTTTTCTTATGGTCTATGAGAAGTTGGAAAACATGTATGTATTTAATTTTCTATGGCAGATGATTCAGGCCTCAACTTTTGTTGGACCACCAAAAAGGTCCAATTGGACAACAGAAATCAAGTTATCTATCTAACCAAAAGCACATGGTTCATCCACATGCCTGTGACTCAGAGGACCTACCACCTCACGTAAGCATTACTTTTATCTGTTAGATTGCTGAGTTCAGTGTAAAGGGAAGCCTGGCAGAAACCCATCTATGATGGCCAACATATCTAGTCTCCCAAAGGACTGTATCATTTAAAAAGTGTTGTCATGCACCACCAGAAGTTTCTAATATGGCCAAGCTTTGCTTTAATATCTTTGAGTCCAGCTATGAGCTACTAAGAGCCCTTTCCCACTTGTACTGGTGGGCTGCATACCAAGCCATCTTTTCTCAACATGCTATTCCTTCTAGACAAAACTATTAGATTTAGATCCTTCCTGACACTTCATCTGAAGACAATAGGAATTTTTGGGGGAACTAAGACAGAGCAGGAACATTAGGGTAAGTTTCTGTAACTGGAATGGAAGCAGCCAGAGCTGGACTTCACTCAGTATTTTCTGCAGTGCAGTGTGCAAGGACTCAGCACCAGGCACTGTGGTGTGACTCTCATTGTTTATATAATAAAACAAGAATTTCCAGAAAGCCACTGTATCTATGGAAGCTTTCCCCTGGCTTCAAGTCAGGCAGCTTGAGATCAGGAGTTTTGCCACTGAAACAAAGTAGCCTCGTTCCCTTCAGTTTCTCACCTCACTTAAACTTGATCATAACTGTGTCTAAAGATGACTCATTTGAGTCACCAGATCCAAGTGCCCAGGGTTCTGTTGGCTTCCTCTAAGTTACTCCACAGAGGTTTCAGCCCTCCCCTCTCCCCTTCCAAACAGACCCTACGTCTGCTACAGAGTCTAGCAATTAACTCAGTGTCGCAATAAGTCTAGTTTGTGATGTTCCTGGACTATCTTGGACCACTTGTCACTTGGAAGCCAGGCCTTTCTCTTTAAGCAAATTACTATTAATTAAGAACAAAAGCACTTGAGTTGAAAATAATGAATCAATTAAGTGCATATGTACATGACCAATTTACCTGACCTTTTATGTGGAGATCCCAAAAACCTTTTATGTGGTCAGATGGTCATGCCAGTCTGCTCCAGGGTTGAGGCTGGCTGCCTGCATCAAGGCTTTTGTTTCATGTAACATCACGTCTTATGTCTGTTCAACCTCTTTAAATCAGGGCAAAGAAGATTGTGTTTCTTCCACGCTTGGAGGAAATTTCTTAAGATTCATTTGTGCCTTGAATCCTGGCAGGGGCATCCCTTGTCTCACCTGTAGGGCCAGGAATGCAATATTTTCTTACATTAAAACAGAGCTTGAATTTTATTTTAGGAATTTATACTTCATTGAATGTCTTGTATATTGTTTTTCTACCAGTCCCATTCTATTAATGAGATAAGTTAATGATAGAGGAAAACCAATGAAGTATTCAGTCTACAAAACACAAAATCAGATTAGAAACAAATCAGATATATTCCAAGGGTTGGGATGGAATTTGTCCTAGAAATACAACTCCTTCCATTTCTATACTTTATTGTTACATTTAATCAACTTTAGGAAAGGATATGCTAAACTCCTATTTGCCTTAATTAGTACTTAAGGTCAGTTTGTACAAGAGATACTTAAAAGCTTGCATTAAAAACTTCACTAGTTGCTAAATGTTTCTACACATTATACTGTCACACTTGCAACCAATGTTCTGTTTATACTAGAAAATTGAAAAGTAGTCTTCTGAAAAGCTGTTTGTTTCTTTACACTTAGCCTTAAAATTCTCCCAGATCATATCCAACCAAAAAGTCCAAAGTCAAGTAAAATTTATTTATCTGAGAAAACAACCCAATTCCCATCAATCAAAATGAAAAGGCAATTTCCAAGATGAATGTTCCATAACTGCTTTGGGAAATCAAGTTTTATGTGCCAGAAATTTAAAACTTAAGATCATGTATTCATTCTTATGTTATTTCAATACTCATTTGGACAAGAGCTACAGTCTTGTGAGCCCATAATGAACTGTAAAACAAAATATATAAAGTCAGGCTGATCGGAGTTCTGAAATAAAATTGGAACTTTTATTTCTAGAGTAGCAAAAAGTATTCATTGGGAAATTGTTTTTCATAATTCACTTCTTAGGAAAAAAAATAATTCAGTGATTTGCAGACAATGAATGACAAAAATAATCATTATAACAATTTTAATAAAATTTCATAAACATTTCCTTATATGGAATAGAAGGAAAAAGGCCTCTTCTGCTTTATAAGGTGTTGGATGTCAGGACATTTTAGAGCTGCAGAAGAAATATTGATTTCAAGTTAGAACCTAGGAAATTCCGCACCAACATGCGGAAAAGCTTTTTCACAGTGAGGGTGACAGAGCCCTGGGACAGGCTGCCCAGGGGGGTGGTGAAGTCTCCTTCCCTGGAGATATTCAAGACCTATCTGGACACCTATCTGTGCAGTATGAGCTAGGGAGCCTGCTTTGGCAGGGGGGTTGGACCCGATGATCTCTTGAGGTCCCTTCCAACCCCTATAATTCTGTGATTCTGTGCTTTACAATGCAGCCTATATGAATCTTTTCTAGTATGATTTTTAACCATGCTTTCCAAATCAGTCTTTTCATCTGTGCCACAATAAAGTGCTTCTTTCCAGTTCTCCTTGCTTTGAATTCTGCCCCTAACCTATGCTCAAATTGCTTCTATACTCTTTTCCTCCTCGCTTTCTAAGCCTCTTAATAGATACCCAGAAGAGATGTCTTTTTATAAGTAGCTGATTTAGTTACCTCAATATGTATTCTGACAAATACATTAGGACAGCATAATCTGGCATTGTTGCTGAACGGAAATTAATCTGCCACTTACTCCTTCCTAGGTGTCAGCCTTCCTTTGTTCCAGCTAGTCCATAATATGGATCAGGGAACTCTTCTGCTGAAAAATAACTCTGAAAAGTTATTAACTTACTCAATTGCTGGGTGGCAGACCAATGCTCATGTCACCCCAAAGTTGGATGATGCTGGGACAGAGAATACTCTACCAATGGCAGGAGGAGGCTGGACTGTATCTTTTGGTGGCCATGTGATTTTGCAGGACCTAAAAGTAATCACATATCTGCCACTGTAGTCCAAGAATCACAGAATCACAAGGTTGGACACCACTTGTGACCAGCCTCCAGCTGGATTTTGTTCAATTTACCACCACCCTTTGGGCCTGGCCATCCAGACAGTTTTTAACCCAGCTGAGAGTCCACCTGTCCAGGCCAGTGGCAGCCAGTTTCTCAATCAGAATGCTGTGAGAAACCATGTCAAAGTCTTTAACTGAATTCCAAGCAGACTAAATACACAGCCTTCCCCTCGTCCATTAAGCAGGTCAGGTTAGTCATTAAGGTGATCAGGTTAGTTTGACAGGATGTACCGTTTGTAAACCCATGTTGGCTAAGCCTGATCCCTTGGCCATCACGCATGTGCTGCATGATAGCTCCCAAGATACCCTCTCCATGATCTTTCACAGAATTGAGGTCAGACTGACAGGCCTGTAGTTCCCTGGATCCTCCTTCTGGCCCTTCTTGTATATGGGTGTAACATCTGCCAGCCTCCAGTCAAGTGGTACTTCCCCAGTCTGCCAGTATTTCTGATAGATCATGGAAAGGGGTTTGGGTAGCACATCTGCCAGCTCCCTCAGTACCCTCAGGTGGATCCCATCTGTCCCCATTAACTTGTAGGTGTCTAATTGGCCAAGTAGGTCACTAATCATTTCCACCTGAATCATGGGAGCTTTGTTATTCTTCCCCTCCCTGCAGGGTAGAAAAACAGGCCTCTACTCTTTAGAGGCATCTTACATTTTTTAAGGTAGCTACTGTGGTAATCATTTTATCTATGTTGAGTATGCATAGAACATACATGGCAGCAGTTGTCAGTAATGGTTTGGATTCCAGAAATGTAAGTAGTAAAACTGAAAATAATAAATAAGCAAGCAAATAAATAAATTAAGGGGGGGGACACACACCACCAAAAAACCAACCCATACCGCATACCCAGATGTTTTGTATGACCAACTCTGGAGAAAGAACTGTGGTAATATGCAAAGTGTTTACAGATCATTAACACACTTGCTTCTCTCCCAGACATGTCAACATGGATATTTCTTGTTGCTTCTTTATTTATCAGGCCTGCAAGAAACGTCTCTATCAATGGACTTCAAATGGAAATCTTTTATTTTTATGCAAGTTACAAGGAATAACTTATTTTGTGTGGATAGCAAGTCCTTTAATCACTCTAATAAAGTCACTCTTCTACTCCCATTTCCACAACACTGCTTGTTTTCGTCACAATTTCTGTTGTCAAGAAGTGAATTTTTTCCATTGTAAACTACAGCTGTGCTGTAAGAATGGAAACTGTTCAATTTTCTTGGCTCTCCACTGGAACTTCATACACAGCACTAACAGAAGTCCTGAGTTCATGCTCAGACTTGACATGCATCATGACATGTTTTGTACTGCTCATTCTCTGTTCTTCATTAAGCTACTACAGTAGAGTATATTTAGTTTTAATGTTTCTGGGCCTGGTCTACAAGGCTAGACAGCTAAAAGTGGGATTGAATGCAATATGGAAAGTCAGGTTGTGGGATCTGGACTAATTAAATAGAACACAAAGTTTTATAAATGTGTTGAGGTGTTGATTTTTCAGGTTTTATCATTTAACCTCTGCAGAACTCATTTCAGTTTCCAAATCAGAGTAATGATTAGCAGAGATTCCTGGTCCTAAAGCAGGTCCTTGTCTGCTGAATGGAAAATAATAATCAGATCAATTTTAAATTATTTCATGATTATTGCAAAAAAATTTAGCGGATTTCTTTCAGGTAAAGATGATAGCACATCCAAAGCAATGCTCCCTAAAACTTCTATCCACTAGGCTACACTACTAAGGAGATTGCTTGTTTTAGGAAGGTAATGTTGCTATGATCCTCTCAAACATTTTCAAACCTTCAGCTCTACTGCACACAATAGAAATTAGCTTTCAGCTCAAAATTATCAAATCCTAAAATAGCCAAGAGTTTTTAACTCATTACATAACTTCAGCTTACTTGGAAAATCCATGTAATATGTAGCTCCCAGTTATGACATTGACTGAAAATCGGCAGTCTTCCTGTTATGATTGGAAAGCCTTGCCCCTTACAAAGGATAATTTTGTGGTATGAGTTAACTTCAGAACAGAACCCCAACCTACTAAAACCATAAATCCCAGTTTGCAAATATCTTAGCCCACACCTTGAAACTTGTTAGTATTTTTTTATGTATTTTAGGGTTGCAAGGCTCCCTTCTCCTAATATAAATATTCTGACACCTCCTGGCTTTTCTTCTCCAAAGTCAACCTTCTATCATGGCTGATAGCTCCATAAGAATACATTTACTGCAGCATCAACAGTGGTGATTTCCCATTTCACGCAAGTGTAAAGAGGCATGGAACTTTACTTGTAAGTGATTTCTAATTATGAAATTCAAACTTCTCCTTCAGTTGTAACCCTGGTGTAACTAAGTGCGAGGACTGTATCTGCATATATATCCAGTGCACTTAAGCCACTAATAACTTGGGTGGTCCAGAAACTCCCTAGCTAGTCATATAATAGCCTGGTCTGAGACAACAATCAACCTAAAGTTAGGTAATTCATTAAACCGCACTATTTTTACAAATGTTTGACTGATTGATATAGGAGCTTTCTAGGTGGGAACTTTGTGCAAATCTAGAGATTACCCAGGTAGGTCCTTCTGTGTTGTTTTAATTCTTATGCTTTAATGTGACAATAAGCATTCTGATTGCAGTATCACAGAACCCCAGGCAACTCCTGCTCCATAACTGATCAAATAGTGCATAGATAAGTGGTTTATAAACAGCCAGTTGAAACTGTTCCTACACATGACAGTCTTCTGTATCTGGTTAAGATATTTGACTGGCCTTATGAGATTAAGATAATTGATAGGAATGGATTGTGCATGAACTGGGGTGGTCATGTTAAACCATCGCCAGATGGATTATGAGAATTGAGTGGAACAGTGATTCATTGAATCTCACCGGTCAAGATGGAGTCAGCATTGCAAGGACCCTTGCAACTGACACTCTTTTTGACACCAAATAATGACTAACCATTTTGTTTGAAAGCTCTGATTCCCTGTGCAAGCATTAGATTTTGCAAGGATCTTTTCTGTAATGTCTTACTAATCTTCATGCATCCATAAGCGTCTGGGAAGTTGTCTGGTTTTGCCACTCCCAATTTCCTTTATCAGAAGAAATGTTTATCCCACTGATGGTGTTCATAATAAGGTATATTGTCTATTTTGGGATTTTTAAAAAAAAAGACTTTTTGAGTATTCAGTGTCAGCATAGCAGCCCACCACAGGCCATTTGCATTCTTAACCACAGAAGAATATTACTTTAAGTAGCTGTAAGCCAAGTCATGTGATGAAAATTGATTTGCCAAGCCCTTTGAGTTTTGTTCCACTTGCCAATACGCCCTATCAGTTTCCACTGATGAACCTGTCATATCATTTTTTTGTAATAAGAATATTTTAAAGTTACTTCATCTGGTTTTGTAGAGTGTACAAGTAATCCATTGCTGTCATCTCTTTGCCTGATCAAAATTGCATAGGTCAAAGACCAGTCTGTAGTCTCTAACATGTTTTTCCTGACACATTTAATGATCCTTGTGGGAAATGTACAAGCATGGCATTAATAATGCTCAACAAACAGACTTTTCCCAGAAATGCATTATTTCAGCAGAACGATGAAATAAATCCACAGTAAAACAGAGCAATGTTCAGGAAACAGAATGTGGACAAAGATAAGAAATGGTTATATATCCTGCTGCATAAGTTCAGAGCACAGACATCCCTGGAAAGTAGCACACATTGCAGGACATCATACCACTCCTTCAGAACTATCGTTGTAGAACACTGAAAATGCAAAATCTGGAAAGTCACAAACACCCAGTTCTGTTCTCTGGCCTGCCTATACAAATCTGTTCTCCATAATCTTCATGATCTTACTTCTATGATCAATATATGGCCTTTTACAACCATAAAGATTTATAGTGCCATAGAACATTTTCCTAGGAAAATTCTTTTTAAGTGTACTGAGAAGAATTATGTGAGCTAGTAAGCCAAATAGTAATGTACCTGAATATTCTTTAGGTTTTGGAAAGTTGGCAGCATTCAACACCCAACTTCAATTTCAGTTACAGAAAAGGTCTCCAAGGTCTATTTTAGCCTACGAAAAAGAGTATCTGTTGAAGTGAAAGCTTTCTAAAAAGTACTATAAAATAAATTTAAAGGCCTCAGCATCCCATCATTAATCTAAAGACAGAAATTTGTATCCCATCTTTCTGTTATACCTGCAAACAGACACCCTGTGAGTTAAAGAATACACCACACAAATGTGTGGAGTCCAGAGAGAAAGCACAAGGCAAAGGACACTTCATAAGGATTAAATGTAATGGAATCTGACTTTAAGAAATGAAGACTCTTCCTTTCTTGTTTTTTTGTGGTGTTTTTTTCTTCTGGAAGAAATGAGAAGATAGAAACCTCTAGAACTCTGGTACAGAAAAGCCATGTCTGTAGTAGCTTTTAGGGAGCTTTGGCTTTAAGAAAGTAATTCCATTACTTGATGAGTTCACCAGAGAGGTCTTATCCAATCCTGATGTAATTCAGTTAAATTCCATGGAATAATTAATTTGTACCTTTCTCTCTCCTTCTCCTTCCTCACTTTGTCCACCTTTCCCTTTCTCCCTCCCCACATTGCACCTAGCCTCAGTTATCTCTCTAGATAAAGCTCTACAAGGCATTCATAGTGCTGCAAGAGCTAAACTTTGCCACCTCCTCCCTCAGAAAGAGTGTGTGTGTGCCTCTAAGTCTTTACTTAACATTTAACAGATTCAGATAGCCCTCTCTGCTTGAATTAAGATACTTGTAAAGTAATGCCAGACAAAAAATAAACACACACACACACCCCAAAAAAAAACCCTAATCGAACCACTTTTCTGTTAAATAAGTCTCTTCACATGCCAGATCTATTTCACAACTTTTCAATTACATGGTTTCATATAAAATACAGCAGTAATCTCCAGCAAGCTGTCAACAGAAATTTTGGCTGATGAAAGATGTGTATAATTTATTGTCTGAAAGTGCTCTGTATTGCTGAGTAAGATATGTTGCTGTAACATAGACACTGACTCCTACAGAATGAATTTAAACATCTGCGTAACCTTTGTGTGGCATTGAGAAATTCATCCTCATGCAGATAACCTATCTATCTTAAGTTAAGAAGGAAAAGGGAAATGGAGAAAGTGCTAGCATGATAATGCCATAAAATAATTTGGGCATGCCCAGAAAGACAAGCAAGAAATAGGATACAAACAAAGGACATAAAATGTGAGGAGAAGCAGTCTATACATTAAAATAACTGGGAAAAAAGGAAGGAGGAAGTCAATAAGAATGTCAGGTGACAGTAAGACTGATCATGTGTTTTATCTCTTCACCTTTCATGAAGTCATTTACCAGTGATCTGTCCAGCAGCAAAGACATTTATCCATGCTGACAAAGATATAAAAATAACCATGATAGGAAACATTAAGGCATATTTGAGAAAGTTAGGTGCCGGTTGGGTCCAATGTGTCTGGGACCATGGATCATAGAATCATAGAATCATTGGGGTAGATGGGACCTCGAGAGATCATTGGGTCCAACCCCCCTGCCAAAGCAGGCTCCCTAGCTCATTTTGTACAGATAAGCACCCAGACAGGATGATAACAATGTTTTTCTTTAAAAGGTCAGAAATGGAGGAACAGAGGAATAATAGGCCAGCTAGTTAACAGTGAATTTCAGAAAAAACAGCAAAAATTCTTTGTAAGCACATAGAAGAAAACATAGAATTACACAGCCACCATGACACGATTTTCACAAAGAAATTGTATTAAACCAACTTAATTTATTCTTACAAAAATTTAACAAACTCTTTGGACAGGTGATATGTAACAGATGACAACTGTCCTCCCTGGAATACCAATAAGCAAGTAAGGGAAACAAACAAGCCTGTTCTGAATTTGATAATATTAATATTTTCATTAATGATGATGAATTAGAGAGTATACACATCACATTTGCTGATTATAATTATACACATTGTAAGGCAGAATTCAAAATTACCTTGACAAGTGAAATATGTGCTGTGAAAAAGCTATTTATACTTGAGAAAGCCAAAATCAAAGCTGTACAATGGATGGGAATAATCACTTGCACAATAGCAGACAAACTCCTCCTGGGACTGTGAAGAGGCAAATGCTGTTTATAAAATATATGAAGTAAACCTTCTACATTTGTCAGTGGTGGAAGGTGTACCTTTTCTGGCTTGGAGCAGAAAAATTTTCAACCTACGTAGATCATCAGCAATCTAAAAAAAAGGGTCTCAGAAAAGATTTGAAAAAGCAGTGATGGTAAATTTAGAAAAAAATTGTCAGAGAGAGAAATGAGTCTTTAAATAAATAGAATACATCTACAAAATGATCAGAAATAATTAATTTAGATTGAAGCAATGGGATTTAGAATAAACATTAGTATAAGTGATCTAGTAATTACAGCAGTTAAGCACCAGAGCACATTATCCAAGCAATGCTGTCCCTTTCCAGACATCTGTCAGGAATGTCAAAAGGGCCAATCCAGCAGCCTGGAGGGGGATGGCACAGTGGGGCAAAGATGAGAGAACCATGCAAATGCCCTTCCAACCCTTGTTTTCTACAAGTCTTTGAACCTATTGCTTAAATCCTTAGGAACTGATCTTCAGAAAATGAGGTGTGGAATTATCTCAGTATTCTGTTTTGGGTTTATTTTTTTCTTTTAAATAAGCATCAACATAATGATTAATGAACTGAAGACTGGAAATATCTGGTCTGGGAACCACACCATACTTATTAAATTCAACATCTTGGATGCTGCCTGCAAGGATGAAAGGATATGAAATGTGAGAATAGCAGTTCTGGGCTCTAAAATGCTGCTGCTCCCCTATTCTCTTAAGGCAGAAACAATGCAAGGCAGGTAAATTCTACCAACAGTTGTACACAGATTATCAGAAATAAACACACATTCCACCAAACCATGTAAAACAAATTCACTAACTTGCTTTATATTGCTTTGATCATCCAGTTGTTGTGGAGTAGTGAGACCCCAATACTGAATTTAACTATTCATTCACTATCTATAATAATGAAGTCCAACACCATTAAACATTTTTATTTACAGAACAGGCATAGAGTAAATAACTGACCTGCAGTTGTTCAATGTGGTGAGCACCTGTTGCATGTTTTTGATTTCAGCTTGAGATTGGCAAAGTGACACTTCACATTTTTCAGCTCTGGAGACTTCAAAGGAAACAATTTTGCTGGCGTTGGCCTTTTCCTAACAAAATATCTTCTGCATGTCGTAAAATTACCCTAACATGTTTATCATTGTTTTTTGTCAGGCACAGACCAAGGAATCATGCATGGGAAAGCAACAAATAACATACATTGTTGGCTTCTCCACAGTCTACATCTGTCAACCAACTCCTTGCATGAGTATTAAAGCCCGAAGCAGAAATAAATACATGAATCATAGAATCATAGAATGCTTTGAGTTGGAAGGGACCTCAAAGATCATCTAGTACCAACTCCCTACCATGGGCAGGGACACCCTCGTTAGACCAGGTTGCCCAAATTGGCCCCATTCAACCTGGCTTTAAACACTGCCAGGGACAGGGCTTCCACAATCTCTCTGGGCAACCTGCGCCACTGCCTCATCACCCTAACATCTAACCTAAACCTACCCTCTTTCAGTGTGAAGCCATCACTCCTTGTCCTTTCACTACACTCCCTGATGAACAGTCCCTCTCCCACTTTCCTGTAGGGTTCCTTTAAGTATTGCTAGGCCGCAACTAGGTCTCCCCAGAGCCTTCTCTTCTCCAGACTGAACAAGCCCAACTGTGTCAGCCTGTCTTCAAAGGAGAGGTGCTCCAGCCCCCTGATCATCTTCATGGCCCTCCTCTGGACTCACTCTAATAGCTCTATTGGAGCTGTACTAGGGACCCCAGAGCCGGACACAGTACCAGGTGGGGTCTCCCAAGAACAGACTAGGGGGGCAGAATCACCTCCCATTTAAGTAGGCTGTGAGGGAAGGAGTGGATGGAGTGGATGACACTATAAAACCTATTGCTTTTATAAATCATATTGCTTTTATAAACCAAATATTCTGGTGTACAAGCAGTTAACTTTTCATTTGTGGTATAAGTAGTACATTCATTAATAATAATCAAAATCATAATTATGATACTATTTTGTTTATACAACTGATGCAGGTCAAGGATATGGAATTAATTAATTTAATGAATACAGTTTCTAAGAAGAAAGCAAAAGTATTTGATGCTGTCCATTACTTCACTAATTCCAGTATTTTTCTCTAATAAAATTTTTCCTGTGTTCACAGACAGGGGATCATGAAAGATCACATCATCAGTAAGCATTTTTTTAAGATGGCAATGATGTGTGTAAAAGATCTCATGGCCTTTGAAATTCAATTTTTTTGAGACACCAAGCTTTCTGCTATCTAGGTGGAGACCCTTTGGCACATTCAACTGCAAGTAAATCAAGTAAAAATAAAGAATTCAGTAGATGAGCAACACTGACTTGATCAGACATGAATGTTGGAAAATATCTTCTGCATCTTGGCATGTGAGATCTATAAACAAACTACAAAAGAATAACTGAATGTTGCACAGGGGATCGCTTCATCTCTCAATCATACTTTAATTCAACTATTCATAGAAGTCACCTTTTTGGTTTTTGTTGGTTGTTTTTTTTGGGGGTTGCATTTTTTTTTGTTCCAAGCTGCTTTGGAGATGAAATGCAAAATATATCATCAAATATAGATCTTCATTATTGCCTCAGGTCTGGATCACCAAAATGTCACTAGTTTATGTAAGTTGGGAGGCCATCCCAGTTCCTTCAGCAACAGCCAGTTTCTTTTGTCAGTCATTTCTGTGTGGATCTAGACATTCAAGAAAATGTGTCTATGTCAGGTCTGTATTCTGCTCTATTGATTTCAGCATTGTTCAATTTTCATCAGTATAACAGAAAACAAATCTGCCCCTCAAGCTGTTTTGAGGTCATAGCTCAAGTGCATGTCTAGTCTGCACCTTGTGACTGCCACAAGAACCTCCAACAGGATATTGAACACAATCCTCCACATTTGAGAACTAGTGTACAGGCTATTGTCTGCTCTGTTGTGGGTCTGAAGTCTACACCAAACCTTACATAGATCAGAAAATAACAAGTGATTCTTTTATTGTATCTTCCACATGCTGGTTAACTGCCCTATATGTGTGTGGGGGTGGTGTTGTATCAAAGGACTTTCTCATGTTATGCTGAATCTGAGACTGTTTTCTCAAAAAGGGTTAAATCAAAATTTTCCCATTAGTTTTTGCTGATAATTGGCTTCCAGGTATGGGTTAAGAAGATGAAGAAAACAAAAGTCTACGAACCTGAAAATTTTCTGACTTGTTACTAAATTCCACCATATGCTTTTTGTCACACAACAGCCTATACTTTGAGTATTGCAAACTTGATATTTAGTGTCAGAAGTTCCAGACTGGGTCTTCACATATAAGTGAAAATTGTAGATGCCAACACTGTGAGTACCTTTCTCAGATGCTGCATTTTGAAAAATCTTTTATTTATTTTCTTCCCTCTGTGAAAGAGAGGAGATTGGAACAATACTTTGCAAGGAGATATTTTTAAAACACATGGAAAGAAATTGCATACATTCTATATGTACGAAAAGGCAATGCATGTGTGAGGAAATCCCCCCATTTCAAATCAAAGCACCAAGAACAGGCATTTGTGCTAGTTGTTAATGTAAAAAATTTTCTTCTCTATATTTTTAACCTAAGCCTAAACCAGACACACTGCTCACAGCTCCAAGGTAATTGTGCACATACAATTTACAGTATTTTGCCAGGAACTGTTTGGGTTGGTTTGTTTTGTTGTGGTTTTTTTTTCCTGAAAAGACATCTATTTCTTTGCATTAGTTTGAATCTGCCTTGCTACAGCTGGCAGTTATGCAGAAACTAATTTAGTGGCTGGTTACATGCATGAATGGCCAAGTAGAAAGCTTGTACAGGGCATTGGAATGAATCCAAGTGGCTTTGAAAAGTCCCTAAGTAGACTGGCTGTAACAGTCATTACTGTCCTGTTCCTTGAAGAATGCATCTTCTCTCACCAATTCTGAAGAAAATGATCTTTAATCTCTACAAAACAATGCCTGGTAAGAAAGATAAATTAAGGATTTGTTTGATCATGAATGAGACTTCTTGGGAATAAATATTTATACCAATGAATTGATGAATAATTTGACATACTTTCATAGTACTTAGATTTAACAATATCTTATTCCTTCCAGATTTATATTTTATGAATGTCATTGTTATTTTCAAAATATTTTTGTGAGAACATAGCATTCAAAACATGTGTTTCTGGCTAACTAGAAACTCAGACTGTGAAAACATTGTTGTTTATGAAGTCTTGAAAGCATTTTTAATTCTTCCAGGAAGACAACAGGAATAATATGAAAAATGTAACAGACCAACATTTTATTTTGCCAGTTAAACAGAATCTGAGCCTCAACACTTCCAATTTTTGTGTAAATTTGGAAGCCATATTTTTCATGAGTCCTATGTTTGGACTTTTTCTGATGTTTGTGTTTGAAAAACATGAATGCCTCTTCAACAGACTGCAGAGTTCTTTAATTTGCATTGTGGTCTTATCTCCTTTTTAATGTCAGAATAATTCATTTTAATTTGGTGACTCCTTTTTTTTCTTCTGATATTGTTTGGGTCTGAATGAGATCAGAAAAAAATTCTGTGCCTCTAACAAATGAAGAAAAAAATCTTTGCTTCTTAGTAGATCAAACTCCACCTTCATACCAGGTTTTGGGTTATATTCTCTCCAAGCTCTGATTGAAAACTGTTACAGAACATCACTGCTCTAACACTTAGAATCTTTTTTATGCTCATTTCATATATGATATGGTCATAAGAAAGGTGTTCCCATAGCATATCCAGGATTTCCAACAGTCGAAGTAAAAGATTCATACCATGATCCTTGATGGTAATGAGGTCCTGATTCTGTTCAGGCAGGAATAGTTCAAATCAGAACAGAAGAGGACTTTGTGATGATCACTCATACCTTACCTCTTACCTGGATTATGTAAAGAGATTAATTGAGCTTGGCTTTCTTTGCCTACATAAATGAGGCCCGAGAAAAGATATATCTACTACCAACAGAATCATTGAGCAGTAAACAACAAGCTGGACAGTCAGTGTTGGGCCATGTTAGCACATCATCACATAGGTATGAATTTGCTCCATGTTTTGGCTGGAGATTAGCCACCTGCAAATTTAATTTAAATAATCATATTTCTCTCATTGAATATGTCAGTAAAAAGTTTACTAATGAACAGGTACAGCAACATCTTTATAGTACAAGGGACAAGAACAGACAGCCCAATTTTCTACTTTATTTCTATGTTAGTAAAAATAAAGCTATCAAAGAAAATCTGTCCTTGTCTTGACTTCTAAGCCTCTCAATATATATTTTCTCTCCTGTTCAGCTGAAAAAGGGGAGTGATAGAGTGGTTTTGGTTGGCATCTGGCCTCCAGCCAGGGCTAAACCACCACAGGACCCCATACTACAATTCCACAATTTTCTGGATGAGTTTTGCCAGTATACTATGATGGAAGCAAGAAAGTAAGTGTTGACTTTTCCTTGATGTGGTAGTTTCTACTTCTGTGGACTCCAAATGGAAATAGCAACTTGGCCGTGATGTTGTATGTGTTTTGGTGGTTAAATGAGTAAGAACTCAAGTC
Organism: Laterallus jamaicensis coturniculus; assembly: GCA_022605575.1. Taxonomy (NCBI): domain Eukaryota; kingdom Metazoa; phylum Chordata; class Aves; order Gruiformes; family Rallidae; genus Laterallus; species Laterallus jamaicensis. The sequence goes on from JAKCOX010000012.1 coordinate 6,551,356, forward strand.
TGTGTGAACATTACAATTAAATTGAATGGATATGGAGGCCATATTTTTAAATGGAAATATTAGGAAAGCAGTTTCAATTTTTTTACATGCAGTCTCAGAACTACTACATAAATAAATGAAAATCAAAACTCACAGAGTGATAGGAGAGATTAATTAGAAATAAAAGTTGACACTATAAGTGGTACACTAAGTCCACTAAAGATCAAACCCAGGTTTCATGTGGATTTTATAAGCTTTGGGTAATCTTTCTGGCCATGAAATTTTTTTATTTAAAAAAGGCAAAGGTTTAAAACAAATGAATGATCTACTGTTCATCTTTCCCTTGGTGAATTATTGACGATTTCATCAAAAGGAAGTTTTAAGACATGCTATAAAAGCCAGAGCAAAAATATATGTCTTAAATTGGCTAGAAGGAGTCATTATTGTGTAATGCCCATTTAATATACTAAACTCAGGGATCAACGTTGTTTTATTGTATTAAAAAATGAGTAAAACGAATGAGAGTTGATTTTATACTTGAGCCTGTTTATTTTTTACATTACACAAAAGGCTTGAAATCTCCATGATATATTTGCCAAAGGAAAGACATTAGTTGCCAATAAAAGATAGGAATTAATTAAAGAATTTCTCATGAGAAAACTGTTTAACCTTGGGCTGATGGAAAACTGACCTTCTATCTAAGCATAAAATAATTGTTGTGCTTTTCAACTGGAATAAAAATGAAATGAAACAAGCTACACTACCCTATTAAACACTTTGTAACACATGGACATTGTCCAAGACACAGCAAACCTACTGGTGTATTTTCCAAGCTCTGACTCATATAAATTTGGACTTAGTCAGATTTATTTCTGGCAGGAATAAAATGTTTTGCACAAGGAGAAAAAAGAAAGGCCAAAGTTGGGGGAAAGGGGAGATTTAAGGAGACCATTTCTTTAAAACAATCCACCAAGGATATGGTCTGTGTTTGTGTATATATCCATGTTTCTGCCTAAGTAAGTAAGATGCCACCTTTATTATGAATAGATATATACAGAAATGTGCCTATATATATTGAGAATGGAACAACTTGTTTTTTGATGTCAAATCTTAGGGGGGAGGTGGTTGTGGTCATGTAAATGGCCCATACGTACTCCCTCCCATTTATTTACCTCCTTTTCAGATGCATATTTGTTGGGTGATCCTGTTTCTTCCTGAGAAAATGAAGAAGAGACATTCTCATGAGAGGAGACAACAGCCAAGTTTCATTCTTTGCATGACCCTATCAGGTTTCAACCTGTGGCAGTCAGCACTGCAGATAGATGACTTCCTGGATCAGTTTATTTTTGCAGAAGGAAAATCTATAGCACCAAAGGAAAATAATTTCAAGAAGTAGAGGAAAAAAAAAATCAAGAAAAGCAGTTGATGAAAGGAAAATATTGGCTATGCCATACCAGAACAATGAAGAATGCAACTATGAAACCCTTGTAAAAGTCAATAACTTTCCAACAGCATCCTTATAATCCAGTATAGCAGCAAACAAACATAGCAACTTGGCTACTCTGTAAGGGTCTGGAGCTAAGACAGGCATAACAAATTCAGGGGATGTTGCAACCTGTGCAATTGTTTTGCAGCCTGTCCCTCACTGCCATCAGACTCATGCAGAGAATGCAACTTGACTATTTTCTTCTCCTCATGAGAATGTTTTCCAAATTTTCTAAAGAAACACGTTCGTTCAACATGCTGTGGCAAATCAGCAGGTTTATCCTACCTTTGCTGCAAACATATTTATTTATTTATTTATTGTTCTGTGTTAGAAAGGAACCAAATCACATGGGTTAGGTGGTTCTGTGTTACAGGTATGAACAAAAGTGATTTTCTTCACTCTGGCATAATCTAGCTGTGTGGCTTGCAGGACCAGAACCAAAATATATGTCTTGTCTTTTTTTCTTGCAATGATGGTAATGTAAATGAAAACAGAATGAAATTCCTGAAGTGCAGTTTAGACAGACTCTGGGCACGCAAACTCAGGAGGTCAGTCCAAATGTCCCTGTCCAGCTGGAAACCACATGAGATTCTCCCGGCCCTGAGTGTCTGAAGATGTTCTGTGTTGCAAGTTTAGCTGATCTGACCAAGGAAATTGTTTTAGGATGTAATTTTGCAGTGCTGTAGTTTTATGTGGCTGGGTTCTGGTGGAGGAGGGGGGGGGGGGGGCTGCAGGGCTTCTGCAAGAAGCAGCTAGAAGCTTTCTGTAGGCCCAACAGTAAGCACCAGCCAACTCAAAGCCAGAGTCATTGTTGATCAAGACTGAGACAATCAGCGATGGTCACAGCACCTCTGGAAATCACATTTAGGAAGTAAAAAACTTCTAGCAGCCGCTTTTTGCCACCAGAGAAGGGAGTGAGATGTAAGAAACTGCAGACACCAAGGCCAGGAGTGGGAGGAAGCACCCAGGTACCAGAGAGAAAGATGCCCTTGCAGCGCATGGAAAAGGCCGAGACCCCATCTGCAGCCTGTGAAGAGGCTCTATGTTGTGACAAGCCTCTGCCACCACTTGCAGCCAATGGAGAGAGACAGAGACACAGAGATGATCAAGAGAGAGACCCACACCTGAGCAGGTTTGCTGAGGCGGGGCGAACCTGTGAATCTGTGGAACCAGGCGAGAGCAGTCCAGACCTGAGAGACTGAGAGATATTCTATGATTTTATGACTGAACCCATAGAAGTGACACACGCTGGGGCAGCTGGTGAAGAGCTGAAGCCCTGTGAGAAAGGATTCATGCTGGAGAAGTTTATGGAGGACTGTCTCCCATGGGTGGGACCCCATGGTGCAGCAGGGGAAGGGTGGGAGGAAAACAACTGAAAATGATTCGTGAGGAACTGACAGAAGCCCCCATTCCCCCATTCCCTGCCCCTCCCTGTGCCACAATGGGCAGAGAAATCATGAAAAAAGTTGAGTCCACGAAGAAGGGAAGGGTGGGGGGAGATGCTTTATGATCTGGTCACACTTCTCATTATCTGACTCTGGTGTCACTGTGTGTGCAGTACAGTGTAATAAATTAGAGAGTTTTCTTTCCTTTATTCTGTGTTGTGTCTGTTGTGCCCATGACACTGATTGCGGAATGATCTCTCCCTGTCCTTATCTTGACACCTAAACCTCTCAATATACATTTTCTCCCCTGTCCAGCTGAAAAGGGGAGTGATAGAGTGACTTTGGTGGGCATTTGGCCTCCAGCCAGAGTCACACCACCATGTGCAGTAACCACTGATTTCTGTGCAAAGTGAACCTATAAGGCCACATGCCATTTCTGTATGCTTCTCAGAAGCTGGTGTTTGCCTTGTAGCACACCAGCACTGTAAATCCCTGTAAATCCCTGAAACTTTTCTCAGCCCCTAGTCTTGCACAGTGTTGTAGAGAGGTAGGTATCTAAGAACAGGATCCCATGGTGAGTAAGGAACTGTCTCATTTGGTCTGACTTCTTCTCCCTATAAGAAATGCTAACTTCTATATCCCATCCGCTGGCCAAGAAACTTCAGAAAAACAGAAATTACAAGATCATAGAATTATAAAGTATCTAAAATTTGAAGGGGCCCATAAGGATCATTGAATTTGACTTCCTGCTCCTCTCAAGACTACCTAAAACTAATCCATATGACTAAGATTGCCACCCAGACACTCCTTGAATTCTGACAGGCTTAGTGCCATGACCACCTCCCTGGGGAACCTTTTCCAGTGACAAACCACCATCTCAGTACCTATTGTCCAATCTGAACTTCCCATGATGAAGCTTCATTCCATTTCCTCATGTCCTATTGCTGGTCACTAGAGAGAGGAGGGCAGCATCTTCCCCTGTTCTCTTATACTTTTGAAAAGAATGTAGAACACTGGATTGAGTGACTTTACAAGTTTATTCCTCTACATGATAACTAGCTGTGGAACAATCATTCATCTTGAAACATAATCTTACAAAGGTGGCTAGAGAACCATAACGTTAGCTTCCAGCAACAATATTATGTCTCTCCAAATGTCAAAGTGTAACTACAGAACAGTTTATACAAAGATCTGAATTTTGAGGCTGAATCAAAGATCAGAGACAGGATGTGTGCTTACTGTGAAATTCCTGGTTAGAATTTGAGTGGCAGTCTTATGTGGAGAAGAATCTTCCTCATTTTAGGACATTTCATTGTCTATAAATTTGGGGGTTTTTAGGATAAATCAATTTGGAATATACGAAAAAGTCAGATTGTTATCTGTGGGGTTTTTTCAGGTAAGGAGGGAGATGCATTTCATTATGGTCCCTCTCACAGTACAAGCGGTACTGAGTAGAAACATAGAAGTCCTGGTGAAAAGCAGAAGAGCGTTTTTAGGAGGGAAGAGAGCTAATGATACACATTGACAAGAGGGACTTGGAGTGAAAGTTACTGGGTGTGCCCAGATGATTCTTTTCCAGCAGAGAATCTGCTGTGACTTTGGAGAAACATGTGTGGACCTGAGGTGTCTGTGAGAGGACACACACACCCAGGCAAGCAAGGAAGCGCTCAGGGAACAGGGACAGCAAATGTTCAGCAACGCTCTGTTTGGATTCTTGATGAGCATTTCTGGACTGATCGACATATTTTTTCCCATATAATGTTCTCAAGACAGAGTTCCATTAAAAGCCTTCTGCTATGATAACTCCTTCAGGCATTGCATGCAGATGGAGGGCGGTGTTTGTTTATTTTGCAAGCAGAAGAATTTAAAATAAAATTATTTCTTAAATATGTTCTGAATTAAATCCATCCTTCAGCTATTTAGCTTATAGGAAGTGGAGATCCAGATAATTCTTCTGAGCGGACTAGATTTTGAAGCAGTTTTCCAGTTTTACCTCAGCTGTTGCTTGTATGAAAGACCCACCTCTTGGATTTTCTTTTTCTCAATTTAGTCATGATCAAGGATGCTTACAACAGAACAAAATACACCAAAAATCAACAATTAAGTTAGATATAAAGACAAAATTCACACAGAATGCGACATACAATCACATTAACTCTTTTCAATCCCATGTCTTTAGCAAGGTTTGCACAAATGTAATTCCTAAGGAAGCTCATTGAAGAGAGTTTGTAAAAAATGCAGTGGGGGAAAAGGAAAAAAAAATTGGTTTTGAACAGTATATGTTACCTGCACTGCAACTTGCACTCTGTTTCAGAGATGTGAGAGAACAAAGCCCAACAACCATATGGATAGTAGTTTTCTATAGTTGCTACAGTTACAGTTTATTGTGTACCATAGCTACGCAAATAGGGATTATACACTCATCTGGGAACACATGTCTAACTTTCTGTGAAGTTCTAGGATCACAAAAGATGTCCTTCTTGTGTCATCTCCAGTGTTTCATCTCTTTGTAGATGTCATTGCCATCTGTTGCTTGTTGTTTCATTTTTCCTTTTAGTCATTTCAGGAGGTTTTTTGTGGGTTTTTTTTTTCTTCCTGCAAAGCTCTTTAGTCTTCTGGTCTCTTACTCAGTGCTGTGTTTATGCTGCACACTTAGTTTTACTGCACCTCTGAGAGACATCTTTCTCTTTATTATGAGAGACTTTTCTAAAGTAATTTCTCCCTGAACAGCAAGCATAATGTCTTTTTTTTTATTTCTTTCACATACTATTTAGTTTGGAACCCTCTGTTTTGCAACAGCCTTTGATTTCTGTGTCTCTAATAGAATTTGTTCTAAGAATCTGATATATCTCCAATGAGAGCACTACAGTCTCTAAGTATTGCATCTTTTCCTGTTCTCCATTTGTAATATTACCTATCTTTACTAAACTCATTTGCTCTAGTCTTGGTGTTTTCTTTTAATTTCAGTCCTTTTATTTATAGATTTGGCCTGGCTATGACAAAGACATTAATAGCCTCTTAGATGGAGTCTAAAGAAACAAAACATTTTCACTGATTAACGTGTTATCACCACCATCATGTCTGTCCAGCTATGACCTCTTGGCCTGTTTCAAAAGCAAACAGATGGGATTGGGCTAATCCTCTTTCATCAGCAGCTAAAGAATACCAGGTTTGCTTCATGTTGTGAGTACCCACAAGTAGTTGTTTGGGCATAGAAAGTACTGAGGACTTGAAATAACCGAGCAAATAACCCAATCACAGAGCCATTCTTGTGCACCCTTTTCATCCTGGGTGCTGGTTGAAAAGCATAGTTGAAAAGCATCATCCAGGGTAGGTAGCTGAATATTTGTTAGTCCCATACTCAGTATCTAGCCACAAGCCCCTAGGCCAGTCAGTCATTGGAAGGAACATCTGAACAGGTGCACTAGAGGTCTGTGTAGCCCAGGAGATGCAGTTACAGGAGACAGTGCTGAGGGAAAATCCACCAGCAGCAAGGTAAGCAGATATAAATCCAAATCTACTCTACAGTCTCCTAGTAATCAAGCCTAGAAGTTTTATGTAATTGCATCCAGTAATCTTATAGTTTGTTCTTTTCAATTTGAATTCTTGACACTGAAGAAATTCCTTGCAACTACAGATATGTCCTTCAAGATGCATTTGCATTCATATTCTTCCCAGAAAAATACATAGCTTTTCTGAAACAGTCATTAATCACTCTGCATTTTATGTATATACAAATGGATTCAAACAATCTTCTAATCAATGGTGGTTTAAGTACTGTGCTCTCTGTATTATTTAATTGCTTCTTAGGTCAACAGAATGAAAAAATCAAGATTTGGACAAGAGCTCTAAAGTAAGATTTAGATATTTTAATTACTTTCCTTAATCTATGCTGACAATAGAAAGTCGCTGTGTTTATTGCCTAAATATTTACTAATCTATTTGTAAACTTAGGTCATGACAAATGCTCTAGAGCAAATACTTTTATAGTGATAAACATGTGTGAAACCATTATTTTTAAGGTAATGTGAATCATGTAATCTGATGTTTTACATAAGAAAGGTTGGAAATTTTAATCCAGTAGTTTCTGCATCAAACCTTCATCTACAACTGAAGGATCATTCACAGCACTGGATTTCAACATGGTATTTGGTTACTCTTGAGAGCTGTGTTAGAGAAGAAGAAATTTAGGCTTAATTTTCACAGAACCACAGAATGGTTGAGGTTGACAGAGACCATGGCAGGTACATCATCTGATCCACCCACTCTGCTCAAGCAGGGTCACCTACAGCAGGCCTCCAGGGGGGAGATGCCTTAACCTGTCTGGGCAACCTATACCAGAGCTTGGTCACCTTCACAATAGAAAAGTGTTTCCTGAACTCAGAGGTAACTTCCTGTGTTTCATTTTGTGCCCATTGCCTCGTGTCCTGCAACTGTGCACCAACAAATGGAGCCTGGCTTCATCTTCTTCAGACCCTTCTTTCAGGTATTTATAGACATTAGTAAAATCCATCTCAGCCTTCTTTTCAGAAGCCTGAACAGTCCCAGCTCTCTCAGCCTTTCCCGTAGAGGAGAGATACTCCAGTCTCTTAATCATCTTCATAGCCCTTTGTTGAACTCTCTCCAGTATGTCCATGGGTCCTTTGTATTGGGAAGCCCAGAACTTGACACAGCACTGCAGGTGTGGCCTCACCAGTGTTGAATAAAGGAGAACAATCACCTTCCTCAACCTGCTGGCAATACTTTGTCTGATGCAGCTAAGTATAGCATTGGTCATCTTTGCAACAAGAGCACTTTGCTTTCTCATAGAATCATAGAATCATAGAATGGCATGGGTTGGAAGGGACCACAAGGATCATACAGTTCCAACCCCCCTGCCACAGGCAGGGCCACCAACCTCAGGCCTACACAAGGTTGCCCAGGACCCCATCCAACCTGGCCTTGAACACTTCCAGGGACAGGGTATCCACCACCTCTCTGGGAAGCCTGTTCCAGCACCTCACCACTCTTTCTGTAAAAAACTTCCCCCTAATATCTAATCTAAACCTTCTCTCCTTTTTAATCCATTCCCCCTTGTCCTGCCATTATCTACCCTTCTAAAAAGTTGAATCCCCTCCTGTTCATACGCTCCCTTCAGGTACTGGAAGGCTGCAATGAGGTCCCCCTGCAGCCTTCTCTTCTCCAGGCTGAACAAGCCCAGCTTCCTCTGCCTCTGCTCTCCCTCTAGGGGAGCTGCACCAGTCCTCTATTCATCTTCATGACACTCCTCTGAACCCTCTCCAACAGTTCCACATCTCTCTTGTATTGGGGGCCCCAGATCTGGACACAGTACTCCAGATGGGGCCTCACAAGGGCAGAGTAGACAGGGACAATCACCTCCCTGTCCCTGCTGGCCACCCCTCTTCTGATGGAGCCCAGGATACCATTGGCCTTGCAAGCTGCAAGAGCACACTGCTGGCTCATGTTAAGTTTCTCATCCACCATGACACCCAGGTCCTTCTCAGCAGGGCTACTCTCAAGGAGCTCTTCTCCCAGTCTGTATCTATGTCTGGGATTCTTCCGGCCCAAGTGCAACACCTTACACTTTGCAATGTTGAACCTCATTAGGTTCACCCAGGGCCACCTTTCCAGCCTGGCAAGATCACTCTGGATGGCTTCCTTTCCTTCTAGTGTGTCTACCAGGAGCCCCAGATCCAATTCTAGCAAGCTGCTTTCCAGCTGGGTGGACCACATCATACATTGGTGCCTGGCATTTTTCCTTCCCAGGTGAAAGACTTTGCCCTTATCCGTGTTGAACGTCATGAGGTTCCTGCTGGCCCATGTCTCCAGTCTGTCAAGGTCCCTCTGGAAGGCAGCATGACCCTCTCATGTATCAGCCATTCCTTCCAGTTTGGTGTCATGTCTAGTCTTTGTGAAAGGACACTCTGCCCCATCTTCCAGATCATTAATGAAGATACTGAGCAGGACTCGACCCAGTACTTAGCCCTGGGTTGTATCACTAGTGACTGCCCTCCAACTCGGCTTCTTGTTACTGATGATCTGGAATCAGCCATTCATTCAGTTTTCAATCCACTTATTAATTCTATAGATCAGATAGATAGCTGGAGTAGCCTGAATACAACCAATATTCTCTCCCCTGCCTCAGCTTTTGGCATCAAGCATAGACAACCTTTTGCATGGTCTAAGTCATCCCTAGTAACACAGCAGCCTGAAACACTCCTGGAAAAAGGTGGGTTAAAGACAAAGGTGAACTCATCTTCAGCTGTGCTGAACATGCCCTGCCTACTGCCATTTCCAAGGCAGAATGTTTTTAAATGGCTTCCACAACTTTTTCACACAAAGTTTTCTGGCAACAGTTTTTAAGGTTTTAGTAAATATTTAGCAGCTCTACAAGTGATCTGATTAGATCTGAGACAAATGGATGAATAATCATCTTGTCTGAAAACACTTTTTTCCTTCCTATGAGACATTAAGTTTATGACCCATAAAGCATTCATAAAATGGTAGAGGAAAAGTTGCATTACAGTGCTGAGACTCACAGTGAGTTGCTTGATTTACCAATGAAGAAAAATTGACCCATAAACACTGCATTTAATCAACTGTTTGTGTGAATTATTGTTACCAGAAATGTGTTTGTTAATTATGGTCTTTTCTACTGATTCTATGAACCTGCTGGACTCATTTTAAAAGCATGTAAAATCTGTGTCCTGTTAAAATACTTTCCAGCAGTTCAAGTATATTTGTGTGACACAATTATCTGTGTTTGTATTTTAACTTTCCATAATTATATGGTTTCCATGCACACAAATAAAATAATAGTTACCCTATATTAACTGTAAATTAACTTAATGAATGAAATCAATTTTTCCTAACAAAAACAATGCAATTTACAGCAAGACAGTGGGTGGAGTTAAAAAAATTCAGAACTGGAAGAAAATTACAAAAGCAAAGTTAGATCCTTAAGAAGTGTTTCTGAAACACGTTACTTCCATATAGACCTAGAAAAATATCTTTACTAAACACATCTGCTGATGCTGAGGTGAAATTCTAAGCTTTATGGCTGAATTTACTTTTGCTGGTTATCCCTCCTATCTGTAGCCATGACAGGAGAACCCTATTATCCTCTGGTAAAACAATTCACATCCAAACTGGACAGTCTTCGCCTTATCTAGGTAATAATCTCTGAAGATTATTGCCTTGTTTGCACAAAAGCAGCTTTGTCAAGGAAGTCCTTGATACATTGCAGAGAGAATCCCAAGTATGAACTGAATTCTCTGCAGTGTGAACCATCTAATGATTTAGGAAGAGGGAGCAAAAGAACTTGAAACTCTGCATGTGACATATAAAGCAACTGATTGAACTTTGAATTGCATACGGGTAAATCAAGGCAGTTTCCCCATGGAGAAGCATTTCTGCAAAGATGGATTTTTTTCAGCTCTGTCTAGTCTGAATTCAGATGCACATATCAATCATTTACTACACATGAATTACACATGTCTCAGCCAGGTTCCTACTCCAAAGTTTCCCATTGATCTTCAACAAACACCTACAAATGGTAACAAATAAAGAAGTAAAAAAACCCCAAACCTGTCTTCATATGTATTTTTACCTCAAGTTTTGGAAAACTGTACTAAAAATGTGAATTTTGTAGTATATATGTATATTAATTTAGATTCTAGCTTGAACTGTGTTCAGGTTCTGTCTTTCAAGAGACTTGGTTAAGGGCCATATTTTATAAAAGTTAGTAAAGGCTTTAACAGTCCACCCTGAGCGTGCTCTTTCATTTAATTCAGTGACATGAAGAATCAAACAAATACATGTGTATTCATTCCAAATCTTTATATCATTAAAAGCCTCACTAGAAACTGCAGTTAAGACTTCCTTTAACTGCAGACTTTTACTAAGGGACACTAAAGCTCCTTCAGCCATCTTCTGGCCAGTGGTGATTTTCTTGGGCAGATATAGACACTACTTCTCTCTTAACACCATTCCACATGTAGCTTGTGGTTCTGTCACTTATTCAGATGGGAAGGGTGGGGTTAGAATTTGTCTTAGGAAGAAAATTAATGGTTTTGTACTGGAAATAGAATAATGCAAAAAGTTACCATTGATGTGTTGACTGGATTTCAGTGAGCATATAAATCAAATAGGTTGTTAAAACTTCATTCTCAGATAAACAAACCCTAGACATATTTACAGTTTGACACAACAGCAATAATATATTAAATTTCAAAAATTATTTATCATTAAAAATCATTTGTCCTTGACAGAAAATTGGCAAATGATGGATTACACAATGTACTTAAGTCTGTGCACAGGCTTCAGGGAATAAATGCAATATTGTCTATAAAATCTAGTATTCAAAAAAAATCATCCTTACTATTAATCGTAAATTACAGTGTGGAGTGATTAAAAACAAATGGCTTTGGGGGAGCAGTTCTTTAAATGGAGACATCAAGTCTGTGTTTGAAGTCTATAGTGTTTACTGCAAATGTCAGAAATTCATCACATCTTTGATATGAGGTTGTGTAGTTACCAAGTTTGATTTGTGTTGAATATTTATACTAAAATATTTGGTTAACCATTAAATATAGGAAGTAATGCAAAGGTATAATAACTTTACTTCATGTCTCTTCCAAATATACCAGTTTGTGACTATACCCGGGGTCACTATAACACAGTATTTCTGATTTTATATTGAATGTTATCTTTATATAAAGATCCAAACCCACACATATTCATATTTCATTTTCCTCTGTACAATTTTACAAATACATATGATGGAATATTTTGAAGGCTGCAGAGACCATGCTGGCTTCTGGGACCTCTCAAAGCGTGAGACCCTCATGAGGGTGCTGTGGAAAGCAACAAAACGACTGCCTCCACTACCACAAAACAGGCTGATGACCAAGCTGACCTCCCAGGCACAAGCTGCTAAAGATGTTTGATCCCTTTCCTGCTACACATCTGGGAGTAAAGGTGCTGCTGTATGACTAAAAACCACTCTGTCCAAATATTCCTTTCATACTTTCACAGGAAAAATAGAAACTCAATAGAAACTAAATAGAAACTCAAAATCTACCTGGATATCTGGAACGCGTCTGTGGCTTATGTATTGGACATCAGTGTCAAGGTTTTGCTAGAGAGGGCCTTCATGGTGGCTTCTGTGAGGAGAGACATGGGACTTCGTGCTGAGCACAGACAGCTCCAATGGATCCACCACAGGACACAACAAAGCCCATCAACCAAGCCAGTGGTGACTCACAGAAAAAAATATTTAATAAAGGGCAAAATGCCAAAAAGAGAGAAGGAGGGAAAAGGGACAGAAGGAGAAAATAGGAGAGGGAAGGAGGGATTTGGAATGACACAACAAGGCAACGCTAAGGCTGGGGGAGGAGGACTATCAGCCCTACAACCCTGTTGTTAGTGGCTAGGCTATACAGAGGAAGTGAATTAAAAGAGCCAATGTACACTTTCCAATGACTCAGGCAGGTCACATAAGCTGAAATGGTTCAGATTCATAGATTTGCAGGTTTTTAAGTGGAGTGTGAGCAACAGAAGGGTGAGCATATGCTGGAGAGATGTCAAAGCTCCCTGCATAGTTTACAGAGGTAAACATAGTTCACAAGATATCTGTGGGAAATGCAGTACTAATTCTCCTTCCTGTAACCAGCCAGTCATAAGACAAATGAAAAGAGCATGAAACTTCTGTGAGCTGGAAAAAAATGAACTATTAGTTTTTCTTCATCATCTAACAGAGCCAGGAAAGCTAGCCAGATGTGCAAAAGATCAAACGTCCCCCGCCTAATAGGGTAAGATTACACCTATTCTCTGTCCTTGAAGACATTAGTCCTAAGATACACAGTTATGTCTGCAGGAGACAGGTAGTACCAGGCACAGCCAATGGCATTATCTCCAAATGAAGCAGTTGCTGACACAAAGGAAGTATGGCTGTGTCATTCAGATCTAGTAAAAGCCTCAATTTTCTGGTTATTTTTCTATGTTATCCTGCAACCAAAACTCCAAGTCAAACAGCCAAAAACCATTGTAGAGTAGTCTCTACAACCCAAAGGCAGTGATTTTCATACATGTAGGATGCATCAGGTCTCTTTTTCTTGTGCTGCACTCATAACCTGTGCACTTATCATCATTCCAATAGGCCCCATATTCATTGCGCATGCTGCAAATTAATTTTATGACACACACATACATATATATATATATATGCTGTGATGCCTTGAATTTAATGTTCTTGGTTTAAAGCTGATTTATCCGCATCTTGCATATCTACCTAGCTCAGGACATGTCAGAACTATATAAACTAGCATAAATCATTAGTGTTCCGTAGGAAGTATAGATTTTGATGTCATAGCCACTTTGGGCTTACCTGGCATGACCTTCATACATATTACAGGCAAAACTGTTCAGTCAGGAAGCCTTTCAGGGAAACTTCAGATGTCTGAGGAGTATATCAATTATCAGCTCTGCTGCTTCTGGGATAAACACTGTTACTTCTGTCCAGGACTTCATTGTGCCCTATAAGCACGCAGATCACACAACACTACACCATGTAATAGTCACTGTCAGATAACGCCTTTGAAAGTTTTAAACCACAGAGATTTATGTTTGAAATGGGGATACTACGCCTACCTTGTGCTGCAAGGACTTCAGGACTTCTGTGAAATAGCATTTTATACAGACAGGGCTGAGTGTCCCATCGTTGGTCTTCCTTGGAAGTTCAGAGGTTTCTGCTTTTGGACAGTAATAGGTCTGAATGATAGATGAATACTATGGGTATATTTGGGGCATCCTTTCATTACTTGAATGTAGTGTTACTTTTCCCTTTACTGATCATATTTTCCCATCTATATGGGATGTAATACAAATAGTTGTAATACAAGAACTTCATGTATCGAGAAAAATCTGAGGGCATTAGTTCTCTCTGGTAAAACAATAAGGGCCAAACAATAACACAAGATGTCTTTAGCAGTAATTTCAGTCTTCAGAGGAAATACGTTATTAGAATAGTAAAGCCATCTTATAAACAGTACATTGCTATTATGGCTAATGATGATCTGAAAGCTGCATTAGGAATGAATTGTTTGTGCAGGAAAGACTACTAAACAATTTAAATTCTTTTGAACACCGAGCAGAATCAAAAGGATTAAAAGCTGTATTTGATGGGGAAGAAAGCTTATTAATCTATCTTTATGCATATAATGATCAGAGAAGTTAGTCTGAAGCTAGCCTCCTGTACTCATAATTGAACATAATAATAATTGTTCACCTTTTCTTTCTGATATTAAATGCAGCACTCAGTGCTTTAGAGTGTCAGTGTGACTATGGAACTTAATTTCATCTTTGATATGGACAAATGCAGTGTAAGTATGAGTGTGAAGATGGCTTTGTGACTGCCTCAGGATAAGAAGGGTCTCCTGTGGAGGTATTGGTCTGTCAAGGTTTTACCCCAGCTAGCAGCTGAGCACCACACAGCCACTCACACACACACAAAGTCAGACAAGGAGGAATTAATTCACTACTTCCCTTTAGCAGGCAGGTGTTCTGCCATCTCCAGGAAAGCAGGGTTACTTAGGAAGACAAACATCATGACTCCAAAAGTCACTGCTGCCTTCCCTCCCTCAACCCCTCAATCCCATCTTTTCTCTAAGATGGGTTCTAAAGATAAGACTTTCATTAGACTCCTATCTATTTTCTTCTTGAGCATTCACTGCTAACCATCAGGGGAAAAAAAGTAAAAATAAGTACAAGGGAAGATGAACCCTTGGTTTCACCTGAAATAATTTCCATTTCTTATGATTCTATGATTTTGACTTTTTCTAGTGCAGGAGTGTAGTTACTGGAACACCTATATACCTAATGGGTATACATACCTTACAGGTATATGTACCTACAAAGTCTGTCTATCTAGGTTTAACTGAGTATGCCCAATGAATACTATTACAGCCAAAAGAATTAAAGAGGGAAGAGATAAGAGAAAAGACAAAAGACCAGTCTGATTCACTGAAACATATATTAACTTCTAATTTTTAAATTTATTTTTTAAGTAGATAAAAATTTTAAGCCATGTTTTTCCCCTTGCCACTCTTAAAGTGTGGATGAAGAGGCTGACTCCTTTTTCACCAAGAAAGAAGAAGGGATATTTTTGTGTAAAAAGGCTCTTGAAATTGCTTCTCCACCTAACAGAAAAATGTATTCATGTTAACCACATTTTCCCACGCCTTATACTCCCTCCTTATTTTAATAATATCTTCTAATTAATGCTACAAAGTTAAAACCATGGAATGCCAGTAGAGAGGGTCTGAGAGAAATTGAGAAGCACTGAGGTTAATGAAACTTAATCAGATGATCCTGTCAATTCTAGAATACTGAGAGAGCAACAGTTTGAAGTAGTTTAAATGTAAAATCTTGGAGATTTTTGGTGTAGATACTTATTTTAGATTTTTTCCCTTTTCCCTACAGTCTGCATTCTAAACTCCTCACAGTTTAGTAGCATAGGTTTTTTAAAATACAGCAGCCTCTAAAATGCCAAACTTGAATGCACTGAAATGCAGAAGGGGAGTCTTAGTAGCCCTGAATTTTGCTGGTGCTCTTTATGATGAACCGTACCAAAAGTTGAAACACAAAGCCTTCCAAACTTTTGACCTCCTTCAGTGCAGCTTGAAGTTAGCAGTGTACCTGTTCATGAATGCTTCTCTTTTCACCTTCCATCAGAGCTGAATGTATTGAGTAGGGACTGCCAAAAAGACCAGCAAATGTTAAGCGATGTGTTTTGTCTGAGATTACTTCCTGTGCTAAATCCAAGAGCACCCTCTGACTGGCTAACCAACTAACTGAAATACGCAGGCATCTATTACTTCCATTAAGAAGATTAGACATTCCAGACTTACAGCTCTCTTGTTTTTTGCCAGACCAAATGCCATCCACCGTTAAGTTCTTCCTCAGAGAGGAAAATCTGGCCACTTACAGTTAGTATGAGCCAAGCGATGAGCATGCCAGGTCTGCAGCTGAAAATCTGGAATTATCACAGCAGTAGGAATATTTAGGGATGAGTGATTGTAAGAAAGGACTCGTGGGACTGGCAGCGTTCAGCAGGACTTTGGCCAAGCTAAACACCAAGTAGAAAATGCTCTTCAGTCATTGCAGCATAATCCCAGACCCCCTCCTGTCTACACATATCTAACAAACTTATTTTAAGACATAAGAAAATAAATGTGCAGACAAAATAAAGCTTCGCATTCAGTTCACAGGGAATTCTTCTTCCAGGTAGCATGTAAAAAAGAGAAACAAGAGAAGCTTCATGAATGGCTCTAGGAAAAGAGACACTGGTCATCAGCAGCTTGAGAAAAGATCTGGAGACAGTCGCTAGTTCCAGTGAGATGTCTGGCTGTGGGCTGTTCAATGACCTTGCAATCAGGTAAGGCTGTACTTCTAAAACAGTGGCTCTCAATCTGTGGTCCACAAAGCCCCATGAGTCTGTGGACTCTTTCTGGAAATGCAAAGTTAGCAAGATAATTCTCAAGAAGGAGAAATTTGATATGCCACCATCTGCAGCTTCACTGGAAAAAAAGATTTAAGCTCTGCTAACCAAAAAAAAAAAAAAGCAAAAAAAAGTATTAAACCTGCTGCTTTGCAGTATCTGATCTGGATGTCTTCTATAGACACAGGAATGTTAGAAAAAAAGACAGAGTAAACATAAAACTTAGCTGGCTGTTACTCAGTCTGGAAAAGTAAATTAGCTAAGAAAAATAGCCAAAAGATAGGCAAAACTGGTCAGTCACTTTAGAGAGAAGCATGGGAGCTGTTCTTTGGATTTGTATTGTACTCACAGCTGCTATTTGGAAAGGAAAATAGGACATTATCTGTTGAGGATTTTTTTTATTCCCTCCCAATCCCCCCCTCCACCTTTTCAGACAGGACAAAGGTTAAACTGATTTTCTTGAAGGAGCAGATCTTACAGATTCCACAAATCATGCCTTGGTGATCTCTAACTACTAGGACAGCAATTATGACAGAGCTAAACTGCTAAACTGTAGCCAAATTTGAGATCTAGAACTAGTGCAGAATTCAGGAGGTCATCTGCTACATGGCACCTCTTTCAAGTACTAAGTGACCTGTGGCCTCCTTTTGCTCTTTAAATGTTAAAATATGCTGCTTCAGGCATCAGCTTTCCAACACTTGTACAGGTATGGTCAGAAGCTGTGTCTGGTTTCCTGACAGGTTCATGAGCAAAGGAGGGATGTGACAGAGTGTTTTGCATGAGTCTACTTGACATTTAGAGAATTTTTTTTTCCTTCAGGCTAAAATTATTCTAATTTTCTCACCTTTAGGACATGTCATTTACCTAAACTGAAAAAGAGTCAGTTAATTATGGCTAATAATAGCTAGTAGTATATTCAGGAAAAAGATTGGTGTTAATTATTGGTCTATAGGAAGTCTTATTTAAAACCTGATTTTTGAGTTTTTGTGGAAATCAATAGTTATCAGTAATCTGTACTAGTAGGAGAGCAGCTTTGGATACTGATGACTGTATCAAGAAAAGAATAGCATTTTTATGTCAGGAAACTATGGGAAGACATGTTTACTGCCTTGCTTAGCAAAAGGTTTACAAATTAATGTTTGTATTTATCTTAAATCTAGAAGGCTCACCCTTTCCTTCACTGCCTCTTCTCTGTACATAGAAGTACTCAGCAGACATTAAATATTTTAAGTCCTTAGCTACCAGAAAGTAGGATTAATAACTGGAAGTACCTTTATAATGGAAAAGTTTAACATTCTACGGATTGGGTAGACTGAGACAGTAATCAATTTTCAAGATTGTGAAAGAGACAATCATTTAATTAGAGTTCTCAGATTTTTCCAGGCCACTTTCCTGGATCATTACAGGTAAATGAGAGAGTAAGCTCTTAAGCCAAGGAATAGATCCATAATGGCTCCTAACTTTTGTATATGTTGCAGCCTAAATGTATCTTCAGCACTGACCAAAGAGGTGTTATACTAAAGTTGAGAACTTAAAATGATGAGAAATTTGATCTGGCTATTAGGAAATATTGGATGTCAAGCAAATTACCATAACTTCACATGAGCAATTATGTTCTACATGGTAGCTTCAATGGGAAACATGAAATTAAACATTTAGCCAATAGGGCATGCAGTTGCCCATCAAGTCACAGGTACTCGCCAGTGGATGGCAGCCCTTAAACACTTGCCCATCCTTCTTCCAGACAAATGAAACTAATTCTCTTAAGGGTACCCAAGACCAAAAACTATAGGGCAGAAGGGAGAACAGCCCCCCTCACTGCTTCCCATCGAATGCAGGCCACTGCGTGTGATTAGTGAAATATCTTCTGGACCGGAGGGATGGAGATAATGCGGTGAATAAAATTATTCTATAAGTTGAATGATAAGAGATGGACCTACATTTCTGACCTATGAATGTTTCATATAAAGCATTCCAATAACATTTTGAAGACAGCCATTAAACAAACACTCAAATCAAATGTAGGCCTACCCTTAACTGAAATTATTTTAAAATTGGAACTTACAAAGAAACCACTGAGTAAAACATTTCAAGGAAATTGAAATATTTTTTTCTGTTGTTTTTTACACTGGCAGTGGGCGAGATATGGTTTCACTTAGTCTGCTCAAGAGGAATGCATGATGTGTGGGATATTTTCTATCTCCTGTAAACCTGCACAATGGACTTTGTGAGTCACCATATGGATGTCCTCTGGGAGGTGCAGTATAGCACGATTTCTCTCATTGCTGGTTAAATTTTTTTCAGTGTAGGATGACCACAGGCCTTTCTTCGTGTGGCACTTCTCTCTACAGAGAATTAGCAGCTGGCCAACTTCATCCCTCCCTCTTTTGTTTGCTGCTTTTGACTGATAGTCCACCAACAGTGGCCAGATGACTCCTGACTTGAATGTTCTCATGTCTACCAGTCTCATGGCTGGTTCCCACAGCTTCTTACACTGCTGAGGTTTAAAAGGGGGCCAAGCTGAACACACCTAAATCATTTTAATTGCTGCTAATTCACATCAGCCCAGTGCATGTGGAATGTAAAGCTATGTAAAACTATAGAGTTGGAGGTTTATGCTTAGGCTGAGTGTCACCAGGCCAGTTTGTATTCTAGAGATGAGATATCTGGGCACATTCAGGGTCCATGTCTGTAGATGATTCTCACATTCCTGATACAGCACACAGAGAGGTGCAGGTGTTTGGAGAGTTCCCAAGCCTCACATATTCATTCTCCAAAGACAGGCAAAGACATTTACTGGCCTCCTAGTTTCCTTTGGCTGACTTCACCTAATGGCAGGGTTTGGTCCCTTGGAGCACGCTAATGTGGAGATTTGTGTTGTGATGTGCATGTACTTCTTAAAAAACAAAAAAGCAACAGAGACATCCTTGGGTAAAACAGTTTATCCTGTAGATTCCTATCATCCAAGCTAAATGTTAATGCATTTACAAACAGCTAATGCCTCCAAGAGCCCTGTGGACAGTGATGCCTAGTTTCCTAGGAAGCCATGTTTTGGAAATGAATGTGCGTTCCCACGTGTCTAGTACGCATGAAGTTCACTTCATGCACCACATCATGGTTTAAAGCTGAAGGAGGGAAGGTTTAGATTGAATATTAGGGGGAAGTTTTTTACGGAAAGAGTGGTGAGGTCCTGGAACAGGCTGCCCAGAGAGGTGGTGGATGCCCCATCCCTGGAAGTCTTCAAGGCCAGGTTGGATGTGGTCCTGGGCAACCTTGTGTAGATCCAGGCCTGAGGTTGGTGGCCCTGCCTGTGGCAGGGGGGTTGGAGCTTTATGATCCTTGGGGTCCCTTCCAACCCAGACCAGTCTATGATTCTATGATTCTATGATTCTATGATTCTATGATTCTATGATTCTGTCACTGGGGTAATTAGTAAGACTCTCTTGGCAGCACTTAATAGCTCTGATAACTCTACCTTGCTGACCATGGGCTCAGAAGTTGTTTAATGAGGATAGGCCAAGAAGAAGAGAGAGGAGACCGTATGAATCCTGTTTCCTGCAGAAAGCAGGCGTTTAAGTATTGTCATATCTAGATACATTGATCAAGCACAAATTGAGGCGGAAATACTTTTTTTCTGTCCACGAAGACACTTTTTTCTCCCAAATGTTTCACTCCCATTAAGTATCATATTAAGCAGAAAATCCAATGGAAAGCTGGCTGAAGAGTTTTTTGTTAAGTGTCACTAAATCCAGTATATTTATGCAATATGTTTTGGTCGTTCGTTACTTTTTAAACAAAAAATGAATAATTGTAAACGTGCCGACCAGTTAAAGTTTGGGATTGATTATACTTGGACATAGGAGAGAAATGAATGATGCAAAGGGTAAAACTAGATCTGTTTTACCAATCCATGTAATTGTTCATGCTTGCATGACTTGGGTGAAGTGTATTCTTACAAGCAGGAGTTTACCTGTGGAGATTTAGTTGTATTCAGTGCCAGCTAGCATTATGTTAACACTTTAAAAAGGCTGATACATTTCATTCCTTTACATAGGGATATGTTTTTAAATGTTTTCTGGAGACTGAAAATGTAGACATCAGTATGCACGTCTTTCAGAAACCCAGTGTATGCCTTCCATTCCTCCAGTAATTGCAGCCTCATTACTATTAATTCACTTTCTCTTCATACCATGCATGTAAGATCATGATTTTGAAAATAAAATACAGTGATTTATACACAGAGACACAAATATATAGATGTATTTACAAATATACATTTAATGTGTATATATATATATATATGCATGTATTCAAGTATATAACCCAGTAAATTTTCATAAATATTTGAAATTTCATCTTTATTGATACACTGTACACACATGGAAGGGTTAAAAAATGACAATTTTGAACAGTTTGCAATATGTGTTGAGTGTGTCGTGTCTATACATAACATCCGCCCAAGTCTTTGCAGATGTTACTTAGCTTTGCCAAGGAGTTTCAACACTCTGGATGAGGTCTTGAACTCAGGTTTGGCTGATCCAGTGTAATCTACAACATTTCTTCCCAAATGCAGAAGGGAAACTAAACCAGCTACAATTGCTCTGGTCATCTGATTCCTCCGCATTCATTTGTTCATTTTGGAATTACAGATGACCTAAAGTTATTCTCTGAACACCAAAGAAGGGCTCAAGAGAAGTTTTTCAAAAGCAACCATGAGTAAACATACCTAAATATCAACATATAATAATCTCTTAGTCTTACTCTATATACCCACATTAACAGGACCAAACTCTTATATTTCTATCTTATCCATCTAACTAAAATCTATTCCTCAATAAGCACATGATTCAGGGCCTTGCAAACATAAATGGCTAAAGAAAAATCACTAGTCCTTTCAGTAATAATTAGCAGTTCTTACCTTTATTCTTGTTATGGTTTGCAATCTGATATAATAAAGGAGAATTTGAGGGAATATAAATAGCTGATTAAAAATGTACTTCAAAACAGTAAACAAGAAAAGACCATTTCACCCGAGCTTCCCAATGATGATTTTTAGCCCACTGAAAAGATAAGATAGTCAACATTACTCAGCTGCTAGTAATGGACATTTTCATTCCCTTGAGTTTGTCACCCACCCACGCTGTTCCCATTTCAGCAAAAATAACATAGCATGGTACTAATAATGTTTTATCCCTTTACATATTCTGGAACATTAAATTCTGTATGGGGAAAAAAAAATCCTCTTGTGGCATTAAGCTTTCCAGAGAATGTAGTTTTTCCAGACCATCAATTTCCAGTCACCTATTTTCATATTTGCTTTGGTATAGAATGAGCCCTTGGAAGGGAATCTTGTGCCTTCCCTGTAAAGTCTGCAGCAACTATCGTCTTTTTACAAGTAGTCCTTCCAAACTCTGACAGAATGAGGATTTGAGAACAGTCAGATGGGTGTAATCACAGGCCTTTAAAAAAGCTACAAGTCTTTCAAGGTCAGTGACATTTGTGAAAATATACTATATGGACATGCACAAAGGGAATCCCAAACATAAGTATGCACCACTGATGGGAATTTAACTTTCTGGTTAGATTATTTTTTGTCTCCTACTTCCTAATATAGGATAACTCTAACATAAAGACATAAAATGCTCAGCCTTCAATGGCAGAGGAGCCTTTATCTTCTCTCAAAAAGTAAATTGGCTCCTAAAATTCTAATCTAGCTAATTGGCACTTATGCTCCAAATGCTGTGAGCTACTGTTTTATTTCAAAGCAGAAAAATGCCATTTACCCTTCAAAATTACGTTTGAGAAAGAGCAAAACGTGACAATTCGAGAGAGAGACTGCTGATAGATCCTCCCATAAACCTGTTACTTCATGAAAAGGAGCAATATGTATTTTCCATGGTATTTCTGCAGGAACTATTTCATTGACCTATCTTCCACTTTCATCTCAGGCGGCTGCAAGTGCTAAACCATCAGACTAAATAACAAAAAGTTGCATGAAGCTCAAAAAAAGGGTCACACTAGGAAGGACAGCTTACTTTTACACAGATTAATGGAATTGCCTTTTTGAACTTTCTGTCCATTAACAACATCAGAGATCTTAATGCTTTTGTAACAACTGAAGTTAAAAATACTGGCAATTACTGTAAATTACTTCCCTGTTTCAAACTTTTGGCTAAAACACAGTCAGTAAATGGAAGGCACCAGGATGAGGAACACAATTTTAATGACAAAAGAACAACTCCAAAGAACATAAAAATAAAAACGAGCTTTGGTGTTCATGTGCATGATTGTTCAAACAAGTTGAAACATTTTTTTTAAACTGCCAATCCATTTTTAAAGGAGGAAAAGGATATAGAGTCCATATTTTGCACAAATTTATTGTATTTACCTCTTCTCCAGTCTTCAAGCTGACTCAGATCCCTTTTCTTGCTCTTGCAGAAAAATTGATCAGAATTCTGACACCAAGTTCCTTTACCTAAAGTGCTGCTCCCTTAAGGGAGAACTATATAATTTCTTGAAACAAGAACTTAATTTGTACAGAAATCTCTGTAAAAATATAAAAATCAGTAAGCAATATTTTTTATACAAAGGATAAATTTGAAATAAAAGAGAAAATCTGCAAGTGAATGTTTTGCTAGCCCTCACTTTACAGTTTTTAACATGCATTTGAATGTAAAAGGCAAAGCTGGAAAATCACACTGCGTAAATATGAAAATGTTCCACTTTGGCCTTCTTCAACACTTGATTTCTCAGGTTGTGTCTGCAAAAAGCCTTTGGTGGAGGATATTCTCTGTACACTGCCCAGCTCTGCTGTCTGCTACTTTACTTTCTCCATAACTTCACACTCACCTTTTTCATACCAGATCAGATGATTCTGGAATCAGTTGAGACAAGCATCCATCAACTTTTGCAAGCAACTACCTTGGCTGCCATTATGCTTGGGTTTTTACTACTTAACATCATGCCAGCATCCAATCCAGATGAAGATTGAGGTGCTCTCACTTGTCACTAGCACTTTCCCCAGACTGTGTCTTATTTTTCCCTCCATCTCTCACCCATAGCCTGAAGATATCTCAGACCTACAAACAGGCCTGCTTCATCACTACAGACTTGTTTGACAGTCAAGGCCATTGGCTGCCATGACTACTATCCCTGGACCTCCCTCTTCTTTGGGTACTATAAGTCTCCATCCTGTGTGCCTCTTTGGCTCTGGGATCACTTGTCCTTGTAGAGCATCCCTGCCTCCTGATGCTTCCTGACAGCTCTGGGTTCTTGCAAACCAACAGCTTCAATACATTACCTCTATCCTGGAGATCTGTCTGACTCCAGCTAGTGTTTAAGAACTGAAAGCAGAAGGAATTTTTAACAAGAAGCATCAAATTCTGCACATGACAGAATTGGAGCCATTTGAAATTCCCAGTAAATACTGAAATTTAGAAATCTAAACTTAGACAGATGCTTCAGAAACACAGGGATTAAGAAGAACTGAAATTGTTCTGAAATAGTACTTACAAGAATCATGTTTCAAAGAGCTGCATGGTTCTTTCATGATACCTGAACACCTAATCCTGCAAATAAATCAAAATGATGCATAGGGTTTGGCATGGATGATTACTTTTGAGACAGTGGAAATTATCCAGCTGAATCCTACAAATGTTATAGTGTTAGACTTTCAAGTAACAGGTTTTTTTAGAAAGTTTTCTATAGTTCATTTCTATGTAAAATTTTAAAATGTGTGCTCTGTTTCCAGAAGCACGGGTTGGTTCCCACACTAACAAAGAACAAGGTCATACACAGTGACATAGTGGAATTCTAGGGGTGCAGATTTTTTCAGACTAAGTTCAGTTCCTAGCTGGTGAGGTGATAGTAGATATAACACACATGGTTCTAAATAACCTGTATTTTGAAACAACAATCCACATCATATGTGACTCTATATAAAACATACTACCTAGTGAACAACCAGAGAATAACCTTTTTTATGCTCTGTATTTCTGAGTGTTTGCTCCAAGTGATTAGGACATTTCTCACACAATTTCTCTCTTGCATTGGAGAGTGGGAGAGAGTGGCATTGCTCTAGAGTCAGTTGAAGAAATCTAGCAGATTTATGCAAAATTTTCAAGGGAACCAATAGCTGTTTAATGCCCAAATGTCATTTGGAAATGACAGTTAGCAAAGAACCTAAATTTACAGTTTTGAAATATGTATCTTCTAAGTCTTTTAAAGGTGTGATAATAGAGGCAAAATAACTAGCTGATATAACTTTGATTTTTTTTTCCCCACCACATGTTTTTTATCCAGCCCAAGAATGGCCACTTCTTGCAAGTGTAAGTGGAAGAAAATTTTTTAAAAGACTCAGCCCTGAGATTTCCCCTGGAATATTGTGTCCAGTTCTGGCCCCTCAGTTCAAGAAGGACCAGGAATTACTTGAAAGAGTCCAGCACAGGGTCACTAAGATGATTAAGGGAGTGGAGCATCTTCCTTGTGAGGGAGGCTGAGGGAAATGGGTCTCTTTATCCTGGAGAAAAGGAGACTGAGGGATGTGTTCATCAATGTTTATAAATATGTAAAGGGTGAGTATCAGGAGGATGGAACCAGGCTCTTCTTAGTGATGTCCAATGATAGGACAAGGGGCAATAGGTGCAACCTGAAGCATAGGAGGTTCCATGCGAACATAAGGAAAAACTTCTTCACTCTGAGGGTAACAGAGCACTGGAACGGACTGCCCAAAGAGGTTGTGGAGTCTCCTTCTCTGGAGACATTCAAAACCTGCATGACCATGTTCTTGTGTGACGTACTCTAAGTGATTCTGCTCTGACAGTGATGTTGGACTAGATGATCTTTCAGGGTCCTTTCCAACCCCTAACATTCTGTGATTCTGTGTGATTTTGACTTTGTAGACAACTTTGCTTTACTGTGCATTGTATGTATTTTGGAGCTCTAAGGAAGATAATTTTGTGCAAGAAAATGAGCTTGTACAATAGCCCTTCTAATTTCTTGCTGTCAGGACAAAGGAACATGCTGAGATCAGAGGTGAAGAACTATGAAGTATTTTGTCTGAGTTGTTTAATGGGTTTAGATATTAATGACAAGAAAGTATCCAAACCAAAACTCATAATGATCTAGTAAATTTTAACTGAAGAAATTTCTCAGCTGAGGAAAATATTCTAAAATTAAACCAATATAAAAACCACTGCTATAGCACACAGGAGTTGGTAGAAAATTTTGCCATGTGATTGCTGGAAATTCACCACTTCTGTTTTCTTGCAGGAGGACAAAACTATATATATGAATCTATACCAAAGCTATGACTCAACTAAAGATTAGGGGGGAGTGGTAGGATTAGCTGAAAGTGCCTGTTGTTCATCATTAACTAGACAAAATTCTCACATATAAAAGACTTCAATGAGAAAATGTTTCTCATGTTTCTCTCTTCCAATCTAGGACTAAGAGCAATATGGTTATGATTTAACTGGAATTTGAATGTCAAAAGTAATAAAAAGAAATCAGTGAAAACTGTATCTTAAATAAACTTTTAGCAAACAATCCAGAGGCAAAAATGCTTTGAAAAAACTATTTGCAATCCCATGGGAAGATGAATACACTGACAAGAATTGGAAAGAATTTTTCATTCAGAAGGACCAAAAAACCCTAAATAGAAATAGATTTTTAATTAATAATTCTGAGTAATATATTAACAAGATGTATATCTCAAGAAGTTTTATAAATTATTTGAGAAATTTGTTTAGCACATAATGTCTTGTGGATAGTAGAGAAAATCTACTGGATGTAGTATAGGTGACATGGCAATTTTATCGTATTTGTAACCACAGTTGTAATTTATAATTGCAGATAGGTCGACTCTCAGTTAAATACAAATATTGCTGTGTTCTATTAACTCATATAATGGTCACAGATGTGATGTATCAACATTTGTCTGTTCATTTAATGTTTACTATCATTATTTGGTAATCTTTTCAATTATCAAAGTTTATCCTTAGGTAACTGGACATTCAGGATGAGATTCATATTAGCCTTTTTAAGATATTTTGGTGTACAGTTTTCCTTGAACATAACTAAAAGTAGAATGGCAGTGAAAGAAGCATTTAATACCTCCTGGTGGAGCTATGTAGCTCAGGGTGCAATGTTAGCACCTTCTTCAGATGATCTTTCTTCACAGGCTGCCAATTTGCCCTAGGGGATTGGTTTAAATAAGATACTTATTTTTTCAGATGGATGAAGTGCAATGAATCTCACTCTGTAGATACAGTGTTAAGTTTTACATTATAAGGAGAAAAACAGTCCATCTGTTTAAAATTGCTTTGGCTTTACCTTATTGTGCATGGTTGGATGATTAGTATTAATAAGAAATGTGAACACACAGAGCCTTTTTTCATCATTCAGAAAGTCTATTCACATTCACTGTGCTCTTTAAATTTTAGCTGTAAACATCTGTTCTCCACATCACTGCCTTTAACAGAATTAGCCGTTCCAGAAATCTAACTATGTCAAAGACATAGACCTAAATATCAACATATGGTCATTCCCTAAAATCGACTTTTCAGCACAGGCCCTGGAAGGCTTTTGGCCTTGCCTAGTTAGCAATTCTCCAGCAGTTTCTGGGCCCAGTTCAGGAGTCTGCTCTGTGGATTGCTTCCCATGGGCAATTTGGATGCAGCAACCCTGGTTTTTGAGGAAGTAGTTGAGGTTTTGCTTTGCTTTACATGTGCAGTGGAAGTTGCCTTAGCACCAGAGACCAGCGCCTTGCTATGAACATACAGGTATTGCCACAAGGGCTCTGCATATATAAACGTAAGTGAGTAGAGCTACCTTAAATACCTCACTAAAGAGTCTCAGGATTTACATGTTAATCTGCACTATATGTATCATACAATAGTATACTACTGCTTATACCTTTAATACTCATTTAAAGAAAACCATTCTTCCACTTGAAGAGGCTGATATATAATATATTTTGTCTGGGGTAGAGGAGGTAAAAAAAAAGCCACAAATGTGGGCTGAACTGCATACCTGGAGCATAAGGAATAGCTGTCATAAACCCCAGCTTAATTATAAACTTGTTCTTGCATCCCTTCAAAGGTAAAGGGACTTGAGCATATGCTTCAATACTTTTTGAATAACCCCAAGGCCCGTGAGTGTTTCCATTAATTTTAATGGCAATATTTAGAGGCAGTAAAGCTAAGTGTGTGTAAATTTTCATACTCTATCTTTAATACAACTACTCCTATGAATAAATGCTTTTTCAGTTTGAGTCAGGTTTGCAAAAGTAATAATATAAGTAGGCAACATACCAAATCAACATCTCACTGACAACTATTTTTCTTGTACAGATTATCAGTTTTCGACAGTATCTCTTTATCTACATTAAGTCATTGTATATAAGAATAAACACAAAATACACATAGGATTTAAAGCAGCTACGTAAGTGATTTCCTAAATCCCTGCATAAATGTTAAATACACAACCTGCTAAATACCAGCTTAAAATTCAGCTTTGAAACCATTCCTTTTCACTTTTACTGTAAAAGCCCCAGTTTCCTAGCAAATCTCTGCACACAAAAAGCTACAAATAGAGGTATGCCTTGTTCATAAAAAGCAAACAAATAGATTTCACAAAAAAATATCTCTGAGCTGACTAACCTGCATATTTTTTCCCCAAGGAAAGTTCAGAATTTTCTATACAGGCTGATTTCAAAGTGTTTATGCTAAATAAAATATTCCACATGGGTCCCCATCATTGCTCAGAGAAAAACACTGCATTTGAAAAGCAGCTATTCTTCTATTATGTGTGCATATCTTTAAAAGTGCAGACATGACCCTTTCTGTGGCTTTCAAGTACTTGACGTGAAACCAGCAAAACCTTTCCTTTAAATTTCATTTACCAATAGACAGAAACAGACATCAGCAAAATCAAAATCATTCCTGTGTATTCTTCTGAAATTATCTTGAGCCAAAGGAATTACCTTAGTTAAAATTTATTAATTTTTTGATTTAAAAAGAATCTTTTTGGTGTGTTATCTAAAATATGTGAACGTATTCTGCAAATAACTTTTTTGTAAATCCTTAGCCTTATAATGTTTGAATAAACTGTAAGGTGTTCCCCTTTATTAAATATATGTCCATTTTAAGAATGAAATATTGAAACAATGTCACACATGACTCATCTATAAGTATATAAATTTTGGTGATAAATATGGAAGTAACAAGTGATGAGGAAAAAAACACTAATTCAAGATTTATGAAAAACAGAGACATCATCCAAGTCTATCTGATTAAAGTCAATTTAGGAACAGATTTCCTTTGGTGCCACTACAACTCTGAATTTGGGTTCTGTTAATGCTCCAAGTATCTGGATCATTTTTTTCCCCCCTCTTTTTTAATCTGAGACAAAGAGATTATGAAACTGAGTCGCCTGCATTCATGGGAAGGTTGTCTACCAAGATTGCAAACTTATTTCTAGGTGCAGAGAGAAAGGATGATTACGGTCTAAGAAACAAGACAAAAACCAACATGAAAATATCAAACAAAATGGGCCCATTTAATTCAAAGTAGAGAAGATATGAATTATTATCACAGTCTCCAAGTACGTTGAAGGCTGCTGTAAAGGGGAAGGCTGTTTTCCTGGTCTATGAGAGATAGGAAAGAAGACAAGAACTTTATAAAGGAAGATTCAAATTAGATAATGTGAAGAACTGATGGTGTGGTTTTCAAAGCGCCAAATTTGATTTGCTGGTAACAGATACCAGAGTAGGAAGTGGCTAGGTAAACATCTACGAAGAATTACTGGAATGTTTCATTCTTTCTTCGAATTAGGAGGTTGACTACATACCCTTTTACTGCCCTTACTATACCTACTTATCAATGCCTCTGAAAGAGTGTGCTTTGCAGATAGCATGCGTATACACAGATTCCAGTTTTGCTTCCTAATTTTGAGTGGAAAAGGAATCTGGTTGTTGATTAAAGTTCTGCAGCAATCTCATTCATTTACTAATTAATTTCTACACATGCTTTACATTTGACCCTATAATATCTGCTAATCCTAATTCCCCTTTTGTGGAATTCATATGGAACCCAATCTACAGAAGAATACTGAGGGAGGGGGTATTCAATTGCAATGACTTTCAAAACTAAATTCTCTCCCTATGAGTCCGCTTAAGCACGCTAAACATTATGCATTCCTGGGCTAACAGAAATACCCAGAAGTGTTTGCATAAGCAAAGAATGAGGCACAATAAAACTGTCACAGTAGGAAACTGTTGAGCTGCACTCCACAGGTATTTGACATTACTCTGCAGTCATTCAAACTAATAACATATAGATATACTCAACATCTCATTCTGTACTTATCACTTTTGAAGGTGCTGATGTGGCACACAGAAAGAATAATTTATTTTGGTTTTCCCTAATTTAGTGAGACATAGGATATTGTTTGTATTGTTTGTGGAACTAGCTTCTAACTTTATGGCATTTGCTACAAGAACAAAAATTTGTAATATTTACTTCAAAACTTGACGATCTTTAAGATCCTTTCCAACCCAAGCCACTCTATGATTTAACATTTATTTGTGGATTGTTCTTTTATTTTTATCCAGATTGCCTACTTGTTCTTCCAAAAGCTGAACTGTGTCTTTAGCTGTTTTTTCACTTATTCTAGAAAAACCTGTTACTCAGTGGGACCAGTATCACCACAAAAAAAAAAAAAAATAGAAAGAGCTTCCTTGAGATTGAAAGGCCTCAGTCTATAATTCAAAAATGGTTTTGATAGCAAAAGCTAACAAAATATTCATATTTTGCAGTTTATATTCAAGATTGACAACATACAGTGTGAATCTTGGCACTGCAGCCAAATACCAATTGCTTATTCTGTAATATAATTCATGGTTAATTCTGTAATGCAGTCAATGTTTTTTCTGGGAAATCACCATTCGAATAAAGCACTATTCAGAAACCTTTTGAATAGTCAATCCATGGTAGCTTTTTCAGTAAAGAGTTGAAGGAAGGACATAGCATTCATTCACTTCAGAAGAAATCTACAAGGACCAATTGACCCTGCTAAGAAATCAGACATGGTGATCTCTGCTATCAAACTTTTTGTGGTCCACCATGCAGATTATTCAATTTAGAGTTCATTCAGCATCATGTTATAGTACATAGCCATAACTTATGCTAATATATTTTATAAGCATGGATAACACCGATCTGCTGTGCTGCCACCATTTTTATTAGTATAATTATGTTGAGGATATTCTTATTTAGATTTTCTCATGCTTAACACTCAAACACATTTCTATCTATATTCTTCAACAACCTATGCAAAGGCTGGAAACTCCCTATGGATGACAAGGTTGCAAAACTTGACATCTTTCCATTTTGAAACAAACTAGACATGTATGAATTTTTTGCAAAGAAATTTTCCAGAGGGAATGCTATTCTTAACTGAGAAAAACATTTCATTTTTATAAAATCAACACATTCTGTATGCATTGCTATTTCTTAAAATAATGCATATTACGAGAAATCAAAAACGTAGCAAAATATAAAAGCAGACAGTCATGGTCTGCTTTTATATTTTTTCCCAAGAAAAAAGTTTCCCAAAGAAAAAAAAATCAGATCAATTTGGTCAAATGAATTGTTCTTGCAGCTGAGAAAGGCAACCATATACTGGGCTGCATCAAAACCAGCATCACAAGCAGGTCAAGAGAGGTGATTCTCCTCCTCTGTCTGTTCATGTGAGACCTCACCTGGGGGTCTCACAAGAACAGACAGCAAGCATCCAGCTCTAGGGTCCCCAGTGCAAGAAAGACATGGAGCTGTTGGAATAAGTCCAGAGAAGGTCCATGAAGATGATCAGGAGGCTGGAGCACCTCTCCTGTGAAGACAGGCTAAAATGGTTTGGGTTGTTCAGCCTGGATAAGAGAAGGTCCTAGGGAGTCCTTACTGGCATATTTCAATACTTAAAGGCAACTTATAAGAATGATGTGGACAGACTTTTTTCAGGGCCTGTTGCAATAGGACGAGGGATGATGATTTTGAACTTAAAAAAGGGTAGATTAAGACTAGGTATAAGGAAGAAAAATTTTATTATAAGGTTGCTGAAACACTGGAACAGATTCGTCAGAGAGGTTGTAGATGGCCCATCTCTGGAAACATTCAAGGTTAGGTTGATCAGAGCTCTGAGTAACCTGATTTAGTTGAAAATGTCCATTCTCTTTACAGAGGAGTTGGACTAGATGACCAGAAAAGTCCCTTCAAACCGAACTATTTTATGATTCTATGATTCTGTGATAAACTTCTACCACAAAATTCAGAGATAACCAAGGAAGTTGTCAGGAGCAGAATCTCTTTGGGCAGAATGTGACCATAGGAAGGAAGTCAACCTTTCTTCTCTGAGGAGGCACAAGAGTACATTCATGTGTTCATGATTTAGTTCAACAACAGCAATCCAAAGGACCAGGTGGCAGAAACCAGCTCAGGGTTCATACTGCAGCTAATAAACCGAGTGTATCTCTCACTGTGCTACTTACTTCCCTATCAGTTTCTTCCATAGCTTTCCTGACTTCCTCTGAGACACCACATGAGTAAATGAAGCTAAAGAGTGGTTCATTTTGGTGCACTGTAGGCTCTTCACTGGCATCACAAAGCATCTGCAAATAGAATTTTAAGGTAGAAAAGATAAATCTGGACTCTCTGGCTACAAGGGGTTTTAGGGAAATGTTTTGCAGTGTCTAAATCAGGATTTTTTGGTTGTTTTCTTAAGGTATACATGCACACACGCATGTGTATGTGTTTGTATACATACATGTGTATGCATGCTTACTGTTAAAACAATAAATAAATGAATAAAAACTTCATCTTAATCAAGAGTTTGTCTTTTTCTCTTTTTCCAGTTTTTGATAGCAGCAGGGAGCTTTCTGAATTTGACCAGCTACTTAACGTGAAATATACTTCATCTCTTAATTCCAAGTTTCAATGTTTTTATTTCAAATGTATATCACCTAAGTTTCAAGTTGCTTTTCTTACAAAATCTGTGTAAATACTGTTTTTTGTGTCAAAACGATGTGAGTCCTTTAATGAGTCTAAGCAACCTGTATTAAATCAAATATTGCACACAAAAATGAACCTGATATTGGAGAAAACCCTTTAACAGGTGACGTGTAGGCTTGCCTTTGCTGAAAAAGCTCATAACTAGCAATGGCAGCATGTTGTCTCTTCCAGTGCAGTTGCTAAAGCTCATCTGTTCCATGATTTCACATACTTTGTCACCATGGCAAGGTCGCTTTCAAGAAAATGGGATAAGAAGACTCACATAACGTCTTTAATTCCTGTCTTTTGATTAGAAGAGATGGTATTCCCTTGACAAGTTTCTCAAAAAAGAGAGTATTACCAGGAGAAGTTTCTCCAAGAGATCAGCCAGCACTAGGAGTCAGATACTGTCCCATATGCAGGCATTAAAAAAAATATTAAAAGCTACAAGCCAATGTTGATACATGCAGTGAGTCCAGATCTTCTTGTGTCCCAGCATGTGAACTGGTTTAGAGAACTCCATCACTCAGCTAGTGAAAAAACCGAGATGTACACTTGTCAGAAAACATTAACAATGATCAGAGGAGCATCTTATTAATGGCTGTGAAGCCAGAGGTCCATGCATATTCACAGTACTTACACAAGAAATAAAGAAGTAATCGGAAAAGATGAAACATGGCATAGAAACTGCCTGTTTCAGCTTCACCCTATGGTGTCAGCAGTGCAGCCAGCCATGGAGCATATTGCACAGCAAACTCTCTCTGCTCCTGTACTACCCTTGCACGGCTCATCAGGTTTGGCTTTACTCCACTAGCAGCTGAAGAATCTGCTCTGTTACACTACCAAACAGCAGAGGAAGAAGAAACATCAGGCACCCTTATCGGTCTCAATAACCGCACATGCTTGTCTGAAAACTATCTCCAGAAAGTTTAAAGGAAAAAAGGCGTGAATATTAACACTACCAGTGCAAAAAATTTGTCGGAGTTCAGAAGCTAAGATGTGCTGTTGACCATGTGTTGGAAAAATGCCATGCATCCTCCTGTCATTGTTTCCCCAGGTCAGCAGCTGTTGTCAATACAGGACTCCCGGACTCAGGTCTGCCATGATCTACCCCAGAGAAATGGCTGTTCCTCTGTTTGTTGGTCCTTTATAACATCTTACTGAAGGTTTCATGTTTTGCCATGCTATGTAAATCACAGTATCATAGAATAGTTTGGGTTGGAAGGGACCTTTGAAGGTGATCTAGTTCAACCCTCCTGCAATGAGCAGGGGCATCTTTAACTGGAAGAGTCCTTTGTTTTGAAATAGGGTTGCGACAAGAATTTTATTTCACTTACAGCTAGACCCAGAGACAGCTTATTCCAAGATACTCAGTCAAAGAAAGGACTATGAAAGCATGAAGCTAGGTAGGATTTATATAAGCTGCCTTTATAATTCATTATAAACTTGCCCGGGTGTTTTATGATCAGGAGTGCTATCTCCTTCAATTATTTTTCCTGGTCTCTTGGTAACAAAGAGCAGAACATCTCCTGGAATTTCCTGGATATCTTTTTGAGTAAAGTAAGCAATGAATATGATTCTATGTCTCTACTCTATGATTCTAAAAGAATAAGAATATATCTTCAAATCCTTCCAGGGATCATATGAATAAAAATTGTTGAAAATATCTCTTAACATTCAGGAAAACCTCAAGCAAAATTTTTATAATCTGTCATTCTGAGAAATAAATTAGAAAAGTTGCACTAGTTACTCATTGTGATGCAGTTAATAGTTTTTAGCCATATACTCTGAACCTGAACATGAGACAATGCAAAAAAGTGCAATATTTTCAGAAACATATGCTTTTCAGTATGTAAAGATGCATTTTTCATGCCAAAAAAGTTACTTAATCCCTGACATGTATTATAAGCAGTCTGCCCATGATAAAATGTGAAAAATATTAACAGTAACTTCCCATCATTGTGATGACGATGGTGATTATATCATCAATAAACTATTTCTCAGGACTTTTCCTGAGTTGGAATCCATATTTTGTGAAGACCTATAACCAGTATTTCCAAATAATTTCATAGGGGAGTCCTCAGGAACAAACATGGTCAAATATTAAATACATGTCTCTAACATTGCTTGTCTCTTCACTTAAACCATGCTTCTTTCTTACACTGTGGTGTTCAAAGAACTGATGCTGGGCCATTTGGACCAGCACAATCAAAACAGACATTGGAAATACATGTTCCTGAAACCATACTTGCCTGATGTTGAGCCCTGCTCTCCACCTTGTGCCCAACAAGCACACTTTTCTTATTCTTCCTCCCTTCTCCTCATCCTGGAAATAGCGAGATAATGTGACCCCATTCCCAAGTGAGTGGCATGGGATAAGTAAAGTGTACAGCAAAAATAGGTTAGTATCTGTGCCTTTTTTCCTATGGCTGTGAACAGTACCCGTCTCCTCCTTTCAAAGGAGAATTTGGTCTTAGTTGGGAAATTTTTATCTGCCACATTCCATGTGTAGTAAAATATCTATTCACTTCAGGCTTGTCATGAATGAGATTCTTTTTGGTTTTTAAGTTAGCTACAGAAAGTTTCCTTCTCACTGTGCTGAGCAAGCCACATGCTGCAAGAGAAAAGGTCTAACCCATAAATCTGTGTTATTTTCACTTGAGCTGCAAAATAAAGGGCTGCGATGCTTAGCACTGCTCTAGCTACAGTAGCTGTCAGCACTTGGCATTCACCTCTCATCCCTCATTGATGAAACAGGACAGTTCAACCTTTTCTCTGTCTTGACTTTTTTCCTTATAAGCTTTCCACTGTAAGGACTACTTATTTTGTGCATGGCAAGCTGATGGATTCAGCCATGGTTTGCACTGTGGTTCAGCAGATGTTTCCCTTGGCAGCTATTCTGATGTAAACAGTTCTCTCAGCCCCTGCAAAAATGTATTCCTGCTTGCTCCCATGCCATCCTTTCAATTATACTATATACAACTGTTTGTGGGGCTGTGAGATGAAGGAAAGGATTAAAAAGACCCAATGGTAAAAGTAGCCTTTTGGGGGAGAGGGGAGGTTTTAAGATATTTTTGCTCAGAATGAGCTGATCAATTAGAATGTGTGATCAATTAGAAAGTAATTTTCACCAGATGATCACATAAACATCTTTGGTGGCAAAAATGAGCAGATAATATAGT
Organism: Laterallus jamaicensis coturniculus; assembly: GCA_022605575.1. Classification (NCBI taxonomy): domain Eukaryota; kingdom Metazoa; phylum Chordata; class Aves; order Gruiformes; family Rallidae; genus Laterallus; species Laterallus jamaicensis. The sequence goes on from JAKCOX010000012.1 coordinate 6,586,929, forward strand.
GACAAATTAAGCATGGGGCAGGGGAAGAGAATAGGAACAGCTTAAACCAGCTTTGCTGCTAGGAGGAGAGTTTGTGGAACCAGGGCCTTGCTGCCACTGTAAAAACCTCAAATATAAAAATTTTCAAAGCTTGCTTTTGAATGTCATCCATTTTGTGGATGGTGAGAGCAAGAGCCTCTCTATTTATAACACCACTTACAGTATGAGTGTTAAATACATCAGCAGCTTGGCAGGATTTATTTTGTGGTTATCTTTCTTTGAAGGAGCATCTGGCTCTATCAACTGCTACCCGGTGTAATGAAACATCAGGCTCACTCAAATCATGTGAGTTTCAGATATGTTTCATGAAAGGAGTCCAACACTTAGAGCTGTTTGGCTGGATTATTTTCTCTTTTTTCCGCTCTGTGCATATTTATTTCATTAGATTTATCTCTTCTTTTCTCTTTGTGACTGCAGGTTTTAAAAAGTTCCAGATGAATTGTCATCAGATAATATTTAGAAAAAAGTATTTTGATTTTGTAGCATTGGTTCTATATTTAACTTGGATAATGGATTAAAACTAAAGGAAGGAAGGTTTAGATTAGATATTAGGGGGAAGATTTTTACAGAAAGAGTGGTGAGGTGCTGGAACAGGCTGCCCAGAGAAGTGGTGGATGCCCTGTCCATAGAAGTGTTCAAGGCCAGGTTGGATGGGGCTCTGGGCAACCTTGTGTAGATCCAGGCCTGAGGTAGGTGGCCCTGCCTGTGGCAGGGGGGTTGGAGCTTTATGATCCTTGGGGTCCCTTCCAACCCATGCCATTCTATGATTCTAAAGTTTCTTATTTACGGCACATAATAATTTTCAAAATATAATAATGAACATTTCTCTCTTCCAGCTACCACAGAAATACAGTCCCAAATGGAACAAAATCTCCAGAAGGATAAACGGTCTGAATTGCTTGGAAACATCCAGGTTTAGTTTACAATATGAGATATACAGCTACAGTCTTTCAACAGAGGGTACCAGGAGGAAACCCTGGAAATCTATTCCAAATCCTAGATCAGGCATTTGAGGGAACAATTGCCCTTTGGCAAAGATAGGGACTAGATGTCTAGATGAAGTCTTTTAAAAATACTTGTATGTTTAAGATATTCTTATAACTGCTGCAAATGCCCCAAAGTATAACAGCAAATCATTTGAATTTAGCCAGATGGGTCTGCCCATCTGCACCTGACCTTGAAAAACCTTGCATCAGAAGTTGTTAATTATATAAGCAGATATTCAAACTTGGTGAGCTGTACTCACAACTCATTGATAAGGTCCCAGGGAGAAACTGAGGGACAGTAGCTAGCATCTTCTGTTCCCTCCTAGCCTCCTGACAGGTATGAAGTAGAAGAAAATGAATCCTACTGGTATATGAGAGCCCTGGTACACAGTCAAGTCACAAAGACTAAGAAAAAGATTTGCAAACTGAGGGCTAATCCCTCCATTCAGCCCCAGATTTCTTCCAATTAATGATTCCCTCAGTGTGGAGGAGTGCTTCTGGCAGGACCACTTTGTACTTCTAGTATATACACAGACGACTGAAAAAGAAGGGGGATGTATTTTGTATTTTGAGGTAAGAGGCTAAGTCATCTCTTTTTCAATATGTATGTTTTGAATGAAGATTAGTAGCAATAGACCAACTGACATTGGAAGTGAACAAAAATATTTTTCTCCCCTTTTGCAAGACATTCTCTTTTCACAAAAAAAAAACCCAACACCCTTCAGAGTAAGTGGGGAGACAGTAAGAAAACATTCATGTACAAAATTCAATACAATCTAAACTTGTTCTGCAGTTGCCCTGCACAATTGAGTCCTAGAAGGCAATATTCCTCTGACTAGTCACTTCGCAGAATTGGGTGGCTCCCACTCTCCTGAGTCATATAAAAATTTTGTTTATTTTGGTTTGTTTTGTGTACTCTCATATTTCCTCATGACTCGTCCCAGCAGCTCCAGTAGCACAGTAAGGGAAATGACCACAAATCTCAGTTGTTACTGGTGTCCTAGCTTCTTCCCAGCTGAACTTCTAAATTGTTTATTCATTTGGGAAGGATTTGTGTATCTGCATATTATGCATTAGCCTTGTGTATCAGTATTAATAACAGTGCTAGTATCACATCTCAGTGTTGTCTCTGTCCAAAGAAAATTGTCCTTGATCACAGCTGGTTTTAGAGATCAGACGATTAGTCAACTGATTAAAGCCATCAGTATCTACTTTAGGGTAAACCAAATCCTGCCCTCGATTCCTTTTAGTTCTCCACAGCTAAATATTTTGTCAAACCCGGTATCAACATCAGGGATGATATTCACCTCTCATTGATTGAGCAAGAGGATTCTTCACACCTAAATTTAGGCAACTCACACCTTTTTTACTCCCTAGAGATTAGTTTTGCCAAATGAGGGCAACAATTTTAAAGTCTCAATTGCATCCAGTTTTTATCCATGCTGCTAGGACACAAGCAGTAAACCCCAGCATGTTCACTGAGACAAGGAACTAAAACCAGGACTTGCATATTTATTGGGACATCTGGCAATAAAAGTGAGAAGACAGACACAGGGTTAGTCAGCATGGATGGACACACAGCTTTGCCGTTTCTGTAAGTGGGAGTTTCGGTTGTGTAGTTTTACTTCAACATATAGTGTGCCTCAGAATTACTTGTACTTTCTGACCTAAAAAGCTTAGGTCTGTTGTAAAAATTACAGTTAGTGCACCTGCAATTGAACTATTGCTGAAAACCACTTCTAATTTGTACTATAGAATGCCTGACACTCCTTATGGATTTGCCTGGAAAGTGTTTTCCCAAGTCACAAAGCTTTATGAGCTTTGAGGAATGTTCCTAGACAAACCTAACACTTTGAAGTTGATTTTTCTTTGAAAAGACAGGGGAAAAAATTAGAAAAACAAAAAAAGAAAGCAAAAACCTGTCAAGAGATTGAACTCACAGGCTAGCAGTTAAGGCTACTGCCTTGCATGTGAAAGGTCTTTGTACCATTCCCAAGCCCCATGCAAATTTATTTCTGCAAAACAGTGAAATTCTAAGACCTGAAACTGGCATGAGACCAAGTGGCATTGACTGCGTTGTGGAAGACAGTACTTTAATTAATTGTGTAAGTCCAAAGGGAATAAAGTTCAAAAGGATGAACTGTGAAAGGAGATAAACAAGTATTTAGTTATTAAATACCCTTATCTAAAAGTCACACTTGAGATAATGAAAGACTCCTGCATCTCCTGACTTCTAGAATCAATCCCATTCAACTACCCAAAATCAAGATAGGCTTAGCTGGACTGTACCAGCTTTAGTGCTTGAATTGATCACAAAATACAATTTCTCACCTCCAAGGGACCAAACTGTAGTTGCTTCTGGCCCAAGCTAGGGATAAAGGCAGAGGAAAGCACTTAAAATACCATTAAATATTTGGTAAGCTGGTTTAAACATTCTAACTATAAGTTCTATAAGTTTTCTCAGGCCTCAGCATACTGTATGCAAATTTCTCTCAGGTCTTATAGCCCAAAGCATATTGTATGCATTCCATTTTACTCTTAATGCAGAAGTTGGAAACAGACTAAAGTCACGGATGCCTGGAAATAAGCATAAATATTTGCATCAGGCTTTTCCACTTATTTTTCACCTTTCCATTCTGCAGTCTTTTCCTTGCTTGCAGTGCTCTTTCTGTCAATTTTGATTTGTTTTTCTGAGTCAAACAGAGTACTTGCTGACAGAAAAAGCAAGGAATTCTGAACTTATATATCTTTACCTAGCTGTTTGAATTTTAAGTGAGTATTTTATGACAGATATAAGCCCCTGGTTCATGTGAGTCTTACAGACGCGCTCACCCCTATACTTAGAAACATTGTGCCTAAAATTATTTCCAGGTATAGCATAACTATATCAGCGATGCACCTGCTTTTTAGAAGTGCCAGAACTACTGTGGGAATTGCACCTAAGAGATTAAAAAAATACAGGTGTCCACTTATCTCTTATACAAATATTGTGAATGGAGATCCACAAATTTGGTGTGAGAAGCAGCTGAAGGAGGGAGTCTTATGGCAGCTGGATGGCCCTGTTTTGGCTAGAGAAGGCAGGATAAAATGGCAGAGGGTTTCTACACAGAATCTTGAAGGCTGTGGTGCCCAGAGTGAGAGCTTTTGCTTCATTAACTGTGAAATGAATATTAAAATTGACATCCCTAAATATGCTAAAGAACAGAAAGAAGTACATGCTAGACATGACTGACTGTAGCATTCGACTCTCCACCCAAATCATGTTAAATGACACCCCTGGAGGGAACAGCAGAGGTTAGGGTATAAAGGGTATTAAGGAAGATACCCCTGGGGAGGGGAGAAGAAATTGGAGACCCTGAAGAGGCAGTTGATGGGCTGTGCTCCTTCTCCTCCACCCAAGACAGGGATGCCTTCTTGGTATGCAATGGGAGTTCACCTTTTGGTTAGAATACCTGGGATAATATTTTGCTGACTTTGTAATTATGATCATCATCATATATTAGCACTATTGCAGTAAGTGCATTTATCAAAGGCAATCCCAAACTTATTATATCTGTCACTTTAATACACTTTCTCTCAGTTTCAACTTTGCAAAACCATCTCAGTGAAAGTCCTTCAGTGGCTCTGACAGACAAATTTTTGACTATGATATGTGGTTTTATATATAATCCTTTAGACATAAACTGTTGACCAAATCTGAGGCTGACTGGAACTAGCTGCACCTAGGCTCCTCTCTGAGTGGTTTAGAAAGTAAGGGGGTTCTTTCTGAAGCTCATGACTCAATAGGAGGGCCACCCTCAGCCATACATCAGAATCTTACCCTTTACATGACAACTACAAAAATTTCAAAGCTATAAAAGAAATCTGAATATAGTACATTTGCTAAGATGACATATGGTATCACATAATGTGTCATTAATATGTCTCAGAAATTTAAGGCAAGAATAAGGGTAAGGACAGGATGAGACAGGAGTCTATTTCTTCACTATTTAACTCTCCACATGGTCAAAAATCAAGTCTTTGGAAAGGAAAATTAGCTAAATTCTGGTTTACTTCCATTTCTCTTAAAATCTATATAATTCATCCAATAAAATAAAACTGTGTCAGAGTCTTCAGAAAACACTCAGTTTTAGTGTTCATGGATGAACAATCACCATGTAAACCTGCAAAGTCATCTGACTTTTCAGATTGGATGGATAGGAAAACAGTAGAATCTTATTAATTATTTGCCCTTAATCTTTGAGTCTGAGAGAAGCCAACACCCTTCTTTTTGGACTGTGAATAAATTGGTAGTTAATGAATAATAAGGAAAAGATCTGCTGTGAAGTAGATCTGAGATATCACATTGCAAGGGAGGCTTTGTTCTGGACATTCACTGTTTTCTGTGGACCCCGTGTGTCAGTTTTTCACATAGTAGTTGAAAGTTCATGTGTGCATGAGCAAAAAAACTCATGAAAGAGCTAATGAAAAGCTCTGGGCAGGAATAAAGTGGTCTATATAACTTCCAAATAAAAACCAGATTAAATAAAGCCCTTTACCAATGGGAGTTAATAATAATAATTGAAAATCACAGAGAGTAAAATTTAATTGTGAGAGAAGAAAAAGTAATAAGGTCCCATAAGCACAGCAAACACGAAATAAGCCAAAAAGGCATGCTTAGATTAAGATGAACTTCTGATTTCATAGAACATTTAAATAATCTCTAAATTCAAATCAGGGTCAGAATAACATGAGGTTCTTTGAAAGCTACATCACACAAGGGAAAACACGAAATAAAGCTATGGAAACTGTGAAGCTACTGCACTGCTCCACAATAACTAGAATTAATGTTGTAAACAAATTTCATCTGCATTTAGGTATAACAAGAAGAACAAGTAGTGGGACTCAAGGGGAAATGGCCAGCCTCTTTTCTTTGGTCTGTGGAGACAGGACAAGGAGCAATAGCCTCAAGTTGGATCATAGGAAGTTCCGCACCAACATGCGGAAGAACTTCACAGTGAGGGTGACAGAGTACTGGGACAGGCTGCCCAGGGGGGTTGTGGAATCTCCCTCTCTGGAGATATTCAAGACCCATCTGGACGCCTACCTGTGTGATATGTCCCAGGGAACCTGCTTTGGCAGGGGGATTGGACCCAATGATCTCTCACGGTCCCTTCCAACCCCTACAATTCTATGATTCTGTGATTCTGTAAACACTGAAGATGTTTCAATAGAAATGCTCTTCCACAGACACTGCAAAGCTATATATTGACATAAAAGACTTTTTCCTTCTCCACAGTGCTCTTGTTCACCCAAGGAACCTAGAAATTGCCGGAAGACTCAGAAAAGCTCCCTGGTGGAAAGATGGGAAATGTAGATAAATGGGTAAAGCAGAATGAAACATTAAAAGAAGCTCAGTAGATCATCCAGCCAAGCAACAGCCATTTGAGTCTAGTTAATCTAATGCTATTTCTGATGAGTATTTGTTTATTTTCACTGCATGCTTTTCTCAACAGATCTGTCTCTTGACACTGCTACAGTGCTTTCTGAATCCCCTCTCCACTAAAATGTTCATCCAGGTGCCCTCCTCTGTATCAAGAATCTCGTTCCTTTGTTCTTGATTTCCCAGGACCTTTCAGGACCCCAGAGAGAATCCCCGTCCCTGACTTCAACATGACTTGTGGACTTAGTCAAATCACATATGTTTGGCCTTTAACACCTATTTTAGTACATATTCTTAGTTCTTGGACTGGATGCATGGTACATGAAAGATCCAGGAACTGCTCTAAATCAGTCAGTGTAATGTGAAATTGGTGAACTATATAATTGATGTTGGAAAAAGATGCTTAGCTGAATATTGAGTTTCTATTGCTGAAGAAAGAATTTTCTTTTCCCTTATTAAAGAAAGAAAAAAAGAAAAGAGGAAATTGAAGTATGCTTTTATGTCGCAAGCATATGTCTGTTCTCTCCATGTTTGTATTTTTATTTTATCACTGAACAATCGCCTTGCATGAGTATCAGGGACATTAGGGACAGATGTTTTTCTTCTGCTGAGCACATGAAAAACTCACATAATGGGTTTGAGAATAAACAGTGTGTGTTCTTTATGGCTTATTAGTAAATCACAGAAAAAACATCCCTCATTTCCTCATTGGAGTATATATTTTGATTCAGATCAACTGAAGAGGGGTGATGTCTGTCGATACTTTTTGAGGATTCATGGCACAGAGCATCACTGATGCTTAAAACAACAATTATTTGAAACCAGCAATCACAAATTAGCCCTGGAACTTCAAGCTGTTTGGTCACAACTGCCCCACCTTTGTCCAATGTAAGGTTCATTCCAATCAGCTTTCCAGGTACCTACCTCTGTATGAATCACAGTACAGTCTACAAGCTGGCTGTCAGCTCTTGCAGTATTTGCTGGTTGCCCTATCACCAAGAAAGATGGCAAAAGAGAGTGGTGTGTCTTAACCACAGAAATGTATGAAAAATCAGTGTTGTAGCCTTAGGATTGATGAAAAATAATGGGGAATAAACATACCCTGAAAATATTGTTTCTTTTGTATATATCTCCAAAAATCAGAAGTAGGGGAAAAAAATTCACACATAGCAATACAATATTGTTGCACCAACTACACAACTTTAACTGTTGAAAAAGGAAGGGATTAACTTCACATGCCCCAAAGCAGAGGAATTAATTTTCATGTATTGGAGAGGTGAACTCTGCTAATTTGAGGCAAATTGCTGGAGCTCCTAAATGCTCCATTATCTAGTGAAAAAACTGCCTTTCAATTTAGAAAATGTCACTAGGGAGATCTATAAATTTCTTAAAGTTAAGTATTTTTATAGTTCTTTGATAAAGTCCCAAAAGAGATGATTCCAGGGATGGAGCTAGAATAGTGGTGGAGGGAAGCAGACTTTCTCCCACATGTTACACAGAACATTGTCTATACCAAGCAATGAGGGACACGGGCTAGAGACACATTGAGCCTTCTTCTAGTAAATTCCCTTCCCCCTTCCACCAACCCCAGTAAATTTTTCTCTGTGGACTAGGAACAGGGAAAAAGTGCAGATAAAGATGAGCAGTGTTCACATGACCTAGTTTTAGTCATCTAAAAGTTTGTTCTGGCATCTCAACTAGTCTCTCAGAAGGTCAATGGAAACTAAGGATTACCTTTATCAGTGATTCTCTCATCCTAAGGGCAGGAGTGGAAGATCTGTGACTGAATCACTTCCCACTTCTCATAGTTCTCCACCAGCAGGCCAAAGACTAGATTAGACTAGGTGACTAACCTGTAGACGACTTTTGTTAGGTGACCTGCCCATTCATAGCTCAATAGGAAGAAAGACTTTTTTTTCCATTTTGCTTTAGTAGAAAAAAGATGGGATGCTGAAGATTTCTTTCACAGAGGAAAGAAAAGCACACCAATAGCCCATGGCTGGATGTTGAGGCCAGATAACTTCAAATTCAACACAGATTTTTAGGGATGATGACAGTCAATCATCTGAACAAATTACCAAAGCAAGTGACAGATTCCCCATCTCTTGAGTCTTCAACTCAAGATTAGATATATTTTTGAAAGATAAGCTTTAGACAAACATGTTATGACAGTAGAATATAAATGAACTGACTTATTTCACACAGAATATGAAACAAGATGATCTAAGATTTCCTTCTTGTTTCAAATACATCATTCTATCAAACAGTTTATTTATTTATAGTTTTCTTTGTCCAAGAATCTTATATTAATGTATTCTTCATGAGAAAGAAGCTTTTATTTTAAGAATTTGATGGCTAATTTCACCAGTGATTCCAAGTATTTGGGGGCTGAGGGGTTTATTTGATATGACTATTCTATGAGTAATTTAATCGAAGTCAGATGGTGGATAGTATTTTTTTAATGTTTCAAAACATTGCTGACTTCTCTCTGTTAGATGTTTTTCAAGTAAACATAATTTCTTAGAGTACTAATTGATTATTAAATAAAATCCTGTGTTACTGACTTTGTCATTTATTTGGTTGGTGGAGAGATTATAATCTCAATATTGAAGCATAGAATGATGAGTTAAAAATAATTATCTTCTCTTTGTGACAGATTCCTGACTAGAGAGATCCTGCCTCTTGATACAAAAATTATTGAGTGGAGAAGTGATGATAAAGCTCCAAGGTTTTTATAGGAGAAATCTGGGGAGAGATGAGATTGAGTGGCTATTCAGGGAACAGTTTTGCCATTGCTGCTCCTTCTAACCAGTCTCTCTTTCCACTTAAGAGAAATTTCTAGTATTTATCAATTCTTCCTTATCCATAATAGCTGGAACACCTAAGACTGACATAAGTAGAGAAGAAAATAGTAAGTGAAAGGACTCCAAATGCCACACGAGTCATCTGCATTGCTAGGGTGTATCTGTGGGGATTCAGAAGCAACCAGGCAGCTCTTTTTGACAAACAGTCCTTATAATATATGATACATAAAATATTGTTACAGGTGTTCAGAGCTGGCCACCATGAAGACATTGTTTGCAAGAGATACTAAATAATTTCTAGATATTAACATTGAAAGGTGTAATTAAAGTCTTAGTCCTAGGTCTGTGTGTACCTCCGGATTTACAGTGCAAATGTGACAGATTGATCCCTCATTTCACTGTCACCATCTTTCACTGGATCAGGTAGCTCAAAGCTCCATACAACATGTCCTTGAATATTTCCAGGGATGGGGCACCCTCAGCTTCTTCAGGCAACCTGTTCCAGTGTCTCACTACCCTCATGGTAAAAAATTTCTTCATTAGGTCTAATCTAAATCTACCCTTTTTAATTTAGAATCATTTCCCCTTGTCCTGTCACTACAGGCCGTGGAAAATTCTGTCTCAATCTTAAAAGCCCTCTAAGTATTGAAAGGTAACAACAAGGTCTGTGCAGAGCCTTCTTTTCTCCAGCTCTAACTATCTCAGCCTTTCTTTAAGTGAGAGGTGTTCCAGGCTTCTGATCATTTTTATGGCACTCTTCTGGATCCTCTCTAACAGCCCCATGTCTTTCTTGTGCTGTGTAACCCAGTGGGGGGGTTCATGGGATCATGGGAGCAGAGTAGAGGGGCAGAATAGCCTTCCTCAACCTTTCGGCCACACTTCATTTTCTGCAGCCCAGCATACAGTTGGCCTTCTAGGCTACAAGCACAGACTGCCAGTTCATGTCCAATTTTTCATTTGCCAGTCCTTCCCAGCAAGGCTGCTTCCAATACCTTAACCCCCCAGGCTGTATTGATGTCAAGGGTTGCCCCAATCCAGGTGCAAGACCTTGAACTTGGCCTTGTTGAACTTAATGAGATTTACATGGGCCCACTCCTTAAGCCTGAGGCCTGTCAAAGTCCTTCAGGGTCACATCCTGTCCCCCTTGTGGATCAAATGCACCACTAAGCTTGATGTCATTTGCAAACTTACTTGGGGTATATTAATCTCACTGTCTATGTCATTAATGAAGATATTAGTTCCAATGAAGTATGAGTCCCAATATGGCCCTTTGAGGAACACCACTTGTTAATAGTTTCTACTTGGACATTGAGACATGGACTATAACTCAACAACCATGTTTTAGATTTGTATGCTGTACTGATCTAATGTTTCCGTTGAAAAAAGACAACCCCTGTTGGGGTCAGGGTTTCCTTTCCTTTCCTTTCCTTTCCTTTCCTTTCCTTTCCTTTCCTTTCCTTTCCTTTCCTTTCCTTTCCTTTCCTTTCCTTTCCTTTCCTTTCCTTTCCTTTCCTTTCCTTTCCTTTCCTTTCCTTTCCTTTCCTTTCCTTTCCTTTCCTTTCCTTTCCTTTCCTTTCCTTTCCTTTCCTTTCCTTTCCTTTCCTTTCCTTTCCTTTCCTTTCCTTTCCTTTCCTTTCCTTTCCTTTCCTTTTCTATGGGTTCTATGGGTTCTTTAAAGATTTACTGACCCAATGAATTATTTGTGGACTCCCATGGCCGAACGTTCAGGGCAACAGCACAGTGGATTTTCCTAAGCATAATACAATCCTGAATTGCTTCATATTGAAAATACTCCGCATAGAAATTGTAGGGATTTGAGTAATTTTTTCTATGGAGAGTACATTAGTTTAGAGAGAAACATTTTTCTGCAGTCTGGAATAAATTAAGATGGGTCTGTGACTTTCTAGTATGTACTCATGCCAATTAAACAGTAAGAACTCCTCATATTCTCTCCTTAAAAAGAAGTCATTTTCATTCCAAAATGTGCCTTGCTTACTCTTAGACTGTTGTCAATTCTCTTCCCAAGAAGTAGTTTAACTGGTGCAGTAGACCATGATCAGCCAAATTTCTAAAACTGAAAAAATGCATTGAGGATGAAAAGTCAGAAGATATGGTTTATGATTCTGAAGAATAGTGGCAGTGGCAGCAGGTACCTTTCTGAACAATCAACACCCCAGAAAAAAAACACGCTCTTTTTCTTTGCAGGGCATCTAGTATCGCATATCAGAAAGCATCTGACCTCATTCTGATCAATGTTCTCGTGGACTACGTGACCATCTCCTCAGCATTTCTCTCCTCAAAGTCTACTTTTGATAATGCCTCATGAGAGAAATAAAGTCCTGTGCTTACAGATCTGTGAATGCAGGTAAAACTGCCCAAATCCACTTCTCTAGTGTTAGCAGTAGCAGCAGACTCAGGATCAGGTAAACTTACCTGTGCATATATACACAAAAAGAGCCATGAAAAAAACTAACAGTAGGAGGTAGAAAAAAGAAACTGGAAAAGCTGGCTACCTGGTAACACTGCCTTGAGTTCCCTTGGAAGACCTCTTGGGTTCAGTCCAAACCAGAGACACACACGATTTAGTGCAATACGGTTACTCACTTTGTAGAGTCACTGTAAAGCTCCAAAGGTGTGGTTCTACTTTAGATGGCACACATTTGTTCATGGCTTTGGTCAAGTCTTGAAGAGCAGAGTGTTTCAATAAAATATCTGCCTCATATTTCAACTGTATTCCAGGTGATATATTAATAGGAAATAATATACAGGAACGGTGCTGGACATTGTCTGGCTCCCAGGTAGAATATGGAATTGGAGTTCTTATATATAAATCCCAGGCTATTTTAATCCTAGAATCAACAGAATCACAGAGTGATTTGGGTTGGAAGGTACCTCAAAGATCATTGCGTTTCAACTCCCCTGCCATGGGCAGGGACACCCTCCACCAGGTTGCCCAAAACCCCATCCAACCTGGCCTTGAATACTGCCATGGAGAGGGCAGCCACAGCTCCTCTGGGCAACCTGTGCCAGTGCCTCACCACTCTCATGAAGATTTTCTTCCCAATATCCAACCTAAACCCACCCTCTTTCAGTTTGAAGCCATTGCTTCATTGCTTTGAAGCCTTGTCCTATCCCTACAGTAAAACTGGCCTTCAGGAAATGAAAGAGTTTCAATTTAAATAGCAGTTTTTTGTTTTCTGGTAGCATACAAATTTATGCATGTCCACATATGTCTGTGTGTTTGTTTCTTTTTATATATACATTCATATCACAGACATGCACAAATACATACATTTTTTTCTTTTAAAACCAAACCTAAAGTTTTCCATAAAGCCAAGTTAACGAGAGACAGAAGTCTATGGGCTGACACTGTATTTGGTATATGGGAGTCTGTCCTTGCATTTTGAACTTCAGAAGAGTTTCTCTGTGTGTAGTTCTGAAATCAGATCTTGGATGTTTTCCAGACACTTGAAATGGTCTTAACCAAGAATCCCTCAAGATTTGTTCCTGTATAAATCAGTTGTGAAAGTATTATTTCCAGAGGTGAATGGGTTTCAGCTCTTCATGTGATCTAGTTCCAGGGTTTCTCTAAATTTCTCAAAACTCAGATTTTGCTTCCAGCTGTGAATTAACAGCAATAGGTACTTGTTTGTTGTTACTTGTTCGTTTATTGAAGGCATGTTTATGATACTTTGCCTGGTGTGCCAGAATGCTGGAGTGATGGCAAGATGCCATTGAAGGATGGCCATTTCATATGGAAATAAAAACTCTAAACGAGAAACAAAATAAAGAAACCATATTAGTTAGGAAAAGTCTGCTAGAGACAATACATATATATAAAAAGGAAGCATATCCAACCAACTGTATAAGTACCAAATATTTTGGAGAAGTCTATATACACATTTGTTACATGTAAAGACCTGAAAAGTTCACTTTTTTCCAGTACATAAGAAAGTTAGATTCCTCCTCCTGTCATGGGTGTGAGGAGAGCTGCTGCAGGAGCTGCAGTGTGAAGGGCAAAAACAGACATAAATTTTCAATTTATTTTATAAAGCAGCTTGATTTCCCTCTAGCACCCAACAAGCACAAAGTCAGACTCAGCTCTGATGTGAAATGGAGAATCTTGCAGTGGAATCAGAGGCTATTTAATGATGTAGAAGACAGATAGGTAAGGTCAGCCAAAACGAGCACAGATTTCAAATATTCCAGAACACAAAAGCTTAGAATTTCATACATACCAAACAATACAGTATGACACCAGCCATAAGTTATCACTGGAGACTCTCAGCAGAAATGCATATAAATTAATAGCTTTGCATGCACAAGAGTTACTACAAAATATTTCAGTGCCAAAATAAGCAGTAAAAAAGATTTGTAAATATGGATGTGGTTGTCATTAGCCTTTTAAATACTTGCTGTGGTAGAATTGACATACCTAATTAACAAATTATCTGACACACAATTCTGTATTTTTTCCCATGCAGAAATGTTCTTACAATCAGTTGTTAAATACTCTTACCCTCATAGTATATTTGACTGTAAAGAATCGTTTTGCTTGGTTATTTGTTCTCATTACCTACTCATAAAATAGATTAGAGACACCAATTACTGTCTGATAGATTTGACTCTACTATCTCAAATATTCCCCAGTACTAAAGTCAGTATCATTACAATATTTGTGACCAAGAGTGTCTTGGGAAACAGGAAAGGTACTAAATGTATTTTGATATATTGTGACAAATATGACTGTTTGAAGACATTAGACTAACAGAGCTTTGAAACACATGGAGATTAAGTAGGTTGGTGACAGGTGAAAACAGCCAGAAGACAGGCTGGAAAATGTCCTGAAAATCTATACAGTTTTTTTAAAGTACTTTAGGCTACTCAGAAATTTAGTTTGACCAAATTTAGGAGACTTGTTTTCTATTTTATAAACCTGAATTACTTTTCTATAGTTCAGCTTTGGGTTTTGGCTTCAAATAAATTTGAAAACCTCCAGAGACATTAACGATCAAGCTGCTGGGCCTCTTTACTGATGTTGAGCCCAGTACTGCTGTTGATATACATTGACTGCCATGGATTTCTTTGGCTTTTCCATAAAAATGAGCAAATAAATTAATGTGTGTAACAGTCCTGCACATATTTTAGGCACTCTGAATAAACAGCATATTTTATACAAACACCTTTACCTACAGTAAACGAAGATTTGACTTCACTACAACTACTCATTGATGTCTGACAAATTAGCAAAAGAATTTTGAGCCGTAAAAGAAGGGGGGAAAAGACAAAAACATAGAGAATTACACAATTCTAAATTAAAGTCACTTTATCTGGATGATGCACAGACATTTCCAAGAATGTCCTGTCATCCCAGCAACGATCTGCAACTAGACCCCACTCTTGTTTATTGCCCTGAAACGAAAACTTTGAAAAAAGCAGATGCCTGGCAACACTGAAGACTCAGCAGAGTAATCTAGGTCTATGAATACACAGAAGGTATGCTATTTTTTCTACACTGGTTTCTTTGGGGGCTTTTCTGTTCTTTGTTGTTCTTTGTTTTTTTGTTGGGTGGTTGTTTTTTTTAAGGAGGTGGGCCTAATGCTTTTTTCAGCTGCTGGGACTGTGATGTCTTACTCAATATTAGGAATTTTGTCCCCAAAGTTGGGCATGTAAAGTTTAAACCTATAGGAACCACAGCTGTGATAAGTTCTGAAACAATTTTCACTACAATGGGCTTTCATTAGAAAATGTTGATTCCCTATAAACCAATTTTTTTCTGCAGGTCTGTCGGTTTCAAACACAACTCCAATTAAAAAATTAAAACCTGCTATAATAAGGACATAGTCAAATGTGTTAATGCTGCCATAAAAGAATAACTGAAGCTTTAATTTCAAGAAAATATTTTTTGCATCATGATTGTACTTTTATGTGCTAAAATAAGGTTAAATTAACAGATCAATTCCACATTAAATCTCTCTAAATGGACAAAATTTATTGCTAATTCAATTAGCAGGCAAGTTCAAGTTGTTTGAGAATTTTCCTAGAACTCAAACGTTCAACTTGAAATATATGCATTTCCCACAGAGTTCCCATTCTATCTCTCCCACCCTGGTAGATGTCACTGAACAGTGTTCACAGCGTTGAACGCTACGTTCTCAGACAATTTCTCAGAAAGTAGCTCCTTCTGCTCTAGTGCTGGAGTATAGGATACTTTCTTGAGTAGTCTTCTCCTGCATGGAAAGGAGTTGATGCTGCAGCTCAGGCATGATGCATATAAAGGGGGATCCTGAGCTGGACAAGGATAGGGCAGGAGACAAGCAGACTGCACAGACTGCTGCAGCGATTTGGTTTCTTGTGCCACATCAGCTCACGGCGACGGTGAGAAACAAAACCTACCTGCATCTCCTGCTTTCCCAGTAAATCTACATCAGGCTGCATCCTTTCCCGCTATTTTTTCTATATTTTGGTTAGTAGGTATGTTTTCCCACTAGAGGATGAAAGTCATAGTGCACTAAAGTAGCAGCTTGGCCAGTGGATACAGCAGCTTGACAATTTAAAGATCCCTATCGGGCACAACTACTATAAAGAGGGTTACACTATTAGTTAATAATGTAGAGTTGCCCAAAACAGCAAGTACAATAGAGATCATGTGGCCTTTGGATGGTAAATCTGTTACAACCACTCTTGTTTTCCCCTTCCAGAGGCTGTAACACAGTCTTACAGGACTGCAAGAGATATTTCAAGTGAAATCCAATGTCTCTGCATTTCTCATTTTTGGTTATTTAATTGCATTCTGCAGCTTCTTCTGGCTCTTCTGCAGGAAAGTTTGATTCAGGAAAGTCTGATTCAGGGAAATAAGCAGTCGAATCTCTCCTTCCAGACACACTGTACAGCAGAAATGTCTAGAAGATTATTTTTAGAGTTATTCCTGAGTTAACATATACAAAAACAAAAAAGGTGAAGCCAGCTGAAAACATATTTAGTTGGATATTAGAGGCACTCAGCAAACCAAAGTGAATCAGGATAATATAAATATTGCTATTACAAATACCCCATTCATGGTACGTAAAGTTGTGTTTCACATACAAGCACATAGTCACAGAATCACAGAATCACAAGGTTGGAAAAGACCTTTAAGATCATCAAGTCCAACTGTTCCCGTCCTAAGCGAAACCATATCCCTCAACCACCTTCCTGGGCAAAAATTTTAGCATAGAACCCCTGTTTGCTTTGTAGCCCAAGGACAGAGCTGGCAGAGCTTTCTGGTCTTCCATTTGTGGGCTAGAAAGGCAACAAGTTACCAGGGCTCAGAATCATTTCTCTGCTCACATACGTGAGTATATATTGTATTTGGTATATTTTTGAATGGTTCATTAACAAAAAATTTGCATGACCACTGAAAGCGTCAAATAAAATGTAAACTCCTAAACAGTTAAACCTCTTTGGGTTTATTGAAAAATTTGAGCATTTTTGCTGATATGTATATACCTCAATGAAATTTCTGTTCTTCTCTAATTTGATATTTGAGCCATAGCTGTCCAGTCAGATGATGAGGCCTCACACCTGAAGAGTTCAGAGAATGTGAATGAAGAGATAGTATCTGTCTGTGTACTCTTCTGTTCCACTGTCTCTCTCATCAAGTGTATGCTTATGGAATCATAGAATCATTAAGGTTGGAAAAGACCTCCAAGATCATCTAGTCCAACTGTCCGCAACCACTTACATTACTAAGTAAACCATGTCCATAAGTACCTCATCCAACCTTTCCTCTAACACCCGAGGGATGGTGACTACACCACCTCCCTGAGCAACCTGTTCCAATGCCTAACCACTCTTTCTGAGAATAAATTTCTCCTAATTTCTCCCCCAGCGCAACTTGCAGCCATTCCCTCTTGTTCTATTGCTGCTTATCTGCAAGAAGAGGATGACCCCCAACTCACCACAACCTCCTTTCAGGTAGTTATAGAGAACAGTAAGGTCTGGACCGCCTCACCAGGGCTGAGTATAGGGGGATGATCACCTCCCTGGTCCTGCTGGCTATGCTGTTCCTGATACAAGCCAGGATGTTGTTGGCCTCCTTGGCCACCTGGGCACACTGCTGGCGAGTGTTCAGGCGAGTGTCAACCAACACCCCCAGATCCTTTTCCTCTGTGCAGCTTTCCAACCACCCTGCCCCCATCCTATCCCTCTGGAGGGCTTTCCTACCCTCTAACAGATTGATGCTTCCCCCCAACCTGATGTCATCTGCCATGTAATCCAACCTTTTGAAAACAAACTCAAAGCTCCCAGGTGAAATTCCAGTTTCAGAGTTCAGCAGCAGTGAGACCAGACCTAAGACTTTACTTGTGTAAGGGGGAAAATAGATGCAGGCAAGGACAGCAATAGCCAAAGGAAAACACAGTTCTTCAGTCTTTGCATTTGGCCCCTAATTGTCTGGCACTGATGTATTCCTGTTGCCTTTGTGGTTTTCCTCGGTGTGTTTAACCAAGCTATAAATATGAGGTAGTTGTGTAATATGATAAGTTTCTGTAAAAAAATTAATCTATTTTAACAGTAAATTAAAGCTTCTGTTCTTATTCCCGTAATAAGAGTCCATTTAATTTATCTTAATTTATTTCATCTTGGATATAAAGACTGTTGTAGAGACAAATAAAGACATTCCACGTCCTGCTTCCGTTTGTTATTACCAGAAAAGTCTCTTAAAAGACATCTGTTAATATTTCTATTCAACTTGTAATCTGCAAAGAAATTTTCAACAACAAATGAACTAGTTTGTTTATATTATGTGTTCCTCAGAAATCTTGACCATTTGGATTTGATATGCTTAAAAGAAAATATTTTGTAAAAAAAAAAAAGATTCACTCAATGAAGCTGCATCACCAAGGGACACAGCTCTTTTTATTTTTTAAACCCAAATGGCTTTATGGGTGTCTGTGGAATTTGCTGTCTGTGGAAGCACTGAGCTTGCAAATACCAGTGCAGGTAGGGAAGCCAACCAGCTCGCTCAAGATGACATGTATCTGCATGGACCTGCCAGCAGACCCAACACACACAAACTCCAAGGGCCTAGGCAGGAAGAAGTGCAGATGGATAGACCTTTGCAGCTGCCTCTTCTCCATGGCATTCCAGCAAGTCTACACTTCTCTCTTAATTAAGACATGAAATGGTTAGATATCTAGCTGTAGGTCCCACCTTCACAGAATTCTATTGCAATTTGAAATAACTAGCTTCAAATTATTTGGCAGCATTTATATCCATTAAAAAAAATTTTCAATGTTCAATCTCTATTGCAGAATCTGAGGATATAATTCATGGTCATCTTCTTGTAGTCACTAGGCAACTGTCTGATTTATCATGCCATTGTCTATTTATCTGACAAATTTGATTTCATGTGCATTCTTTCATCCTGGGATTTTTGACTATTTGCTGTGTCCCATCCTAGTAAAGTTTTAACATCAGATTTCTCTGTCCTTGCGTCTCATCTCATTAGCAAAGCAGCATTAGCTACTGCATGAATCTAAACAATTTCCAAGAGGTTTTGTACTAAATGTTTTCCTGGTGATTTGGTAGTGGCATTATTTTCTATCAGTTCAAGCAGAAAGAAGTGAGGGTGAGGAAGCTGGCTGTGGCCAGGAGTGTGATGTTTCAGAGCATACAAGAATCAGAAACACTAAGTTATTTTGGTTTATGCATAATACGCCTGATGAAGGACACATTATGAAATGTTGTCTGCAAGAAAGTGACCTCAAAGGACCCTGACATTCTTATGGTTCTAATAGGAAACTAGAGAAAGACACACAATTTAGATTGTTAAGGAGAAAAAAAAAATGGAGATATGGAATAGAAAATTATGTTATCCTGGAATGGTTTGTTGTTGTGGTGGTGGTTTTGCCCCCAGTCAGGAGCTGAGCACCACACAGCTGCTCTATCACTCCCCTTTCCAGCTGGGCAGGGGAGAAAATATACAGAGATTTAGGTTCAGATAAGGACAAAGGGAGATCATTCCGTAATTGTCGTCGTCCCCTTCCCCCCTCCCCGCTTTCTTCCCTGGCCTTGATCTCTGCACAGTTTCTTACATCTTCTCACTCTCTTCTCTGGTGGCAAAAAGTGGCTGCTTGCATTTTTTTTCTCCTAAATGTGATTCCCAGAGTTGCTGTGACCATCACTGATGGACTTGGCCTTGGTCAATAATGACTCTGGCCTTGAGCCAGCTGGTATTTGCTCTGTCGGGCCTGCAAAGAGCTTCTGGGTGCTTCTTGCAGAAGACACCCCATAGCCCTCCTCCTCCACCAGAACCCAGACACACAAAACTACAACAGTTCTTTTACCTGTCTCACCCCACCCAGAGCAAAACTTCTGTGTACATCCCCTGGGGCTCTAAGGTCATAAAACATTAGCAAAAGTGTAAAATCTTTTCTTGCTAGAGACCAGATGAGAGATATATCAAGACTTTTTAAGATAAAAGGGGCCATATAGATGCAGGAAGGTTAAAAGCCTTTGCTAAAATTTTCGCAAAAACTTTCTACTGAAAACCAGAAGGCATCCTGTCCTGCTGTTGAACTACATTACTTCTTGCTCACTGATACTGCATTTGCACTTTTATAAATAACTGGTCAGATTTTCCTATTCACTGGTAAACGGTTGAAGTAGAGGCAAGTAAAAGCAACATTTGTTTTGGCCATTTTACACAGATGGGAACGCATTTTTATTTGAAAATGTATTTACTGTCTTTTCAGGTAAATCTCAGACATTTAAATAAAACAATAATTGTTGTGTTTCAGAAGGAAAGAACTGGTAGTGGGAAAAGAGGAGGAACTGGCAGGAGAGAAGGAATAGTCCAGCAGAGAAGCAGAGAAAAGCTCACAAATGGAGTTGGAGCAAAAGTAAGTTTACTCAAGACATGTACTCAAGACATGTACTCATAGGGTCACTCAGCAAACAAGTTAAGAATGTACTGGGGTGTTATGTGACAATTTTTTAAAATTGTAAGTTTTCACATTTTTTGCAGGCCATCCTTTCTTCAATACAAAATTATTAAATTCAACACTCCAGCTCTTTAAGCCTGAGGATTTTGAGCTCTTCCCATTTAGCAACACTTCATAGAGAAGCCATGAGGGAAGCATAGAGACAAAATAGTGATTTTGCTCAGAGGGACCTCTCATACAGGTTTCTGATCTCTGAGTAGAGGAAGAGAAAGCATGTCACTGGAGGAAGAGGATATCCCGGAGCACCACTTTTCCTCAGACCCTCAGAGAGCACACGGAGCACATACAGCCCTGCCTGCTGAAACTCAAACTTTATCTTTAGACTTGTAGGGAACCACAGGGGGCAGGAAAGTATTTTCTGCTCCATGAAGTCTCATATGCCAAGGAAATCTAGTATATATCCTATGTATTACTTTCACATCTTAATTTCCTACCTCAGTGCTTTTAAGGACTTCAATTTCATCTGGCAATCATCAAGAAGGAACCAAGAACAGATCCTATGAGTCCTTTTCATTTTGAGAAGGCTAACAGAGAACACTGGGGCTTCAGAGGTAAATCAGAACAATGTTCTTAGATAGGTGGCATAGTGGCAAATGTAAAGTGAATGCTGCAGTATACCAAATCTGAAGGGAACTGAAATATGCAAATGTAGAAATACACATATTCTATGTTGAACAGTGGTCTTTCTATGTGAAAGGAGACTATATTACATCATAGGATTGTGATAACACATGACTTTGAGTGCAGTTCTCACACTTGGATCACCTATTAAACTGTCTTTCAAGAATTTTTTTTTTGGAGGGGCTGGTGATGTCTCGAACCAGGAGTTGGACTTAATGATCCTTATGGGTCCCTTCCAACTCAGACAACTCAGAGTATTCTACATCTGGACCTACCCTTGATATTTGAAACACAGGCACATAAAAACTATGTATAAACATATATAATGTCAAAAAAGATTTTAAATGCTGCTATAACTATACAGACTTCTAAAGATGTAACTACACAGGGAGAAGAGTTGCTTTATTTCGACCTAAACCAGTGCTAGATTTAAGGTGGGTTTCAAATCAAGATTATATATATATATCTGTCTTTAGGCAACTAAATATACAGAGCATGTAATCAATACAGTCAGTAGAGTCTAGAGAGCAGCATTTGGTCACCTGAACTGATTGCAGACTGTCTTGGCAAGGGCCTTGACTCACCGAATCACTGCCTTCCTTGGATATCCAAGGTGCTGAAAGAGGACCTATAGGAGACCCAAACAGAATCACAGAATCAAAGTAGAGATTGGAAGGGACCACTGGAGATCTCCTAGTCCAACCCTCCTGCTAAAGCAAGATCACCTAGACCACATTGCACAGGATTGCACCCAGATGGGCTTCGACTGCCTCCAGAGAAGGAGACTCCACAGTGCTCTGTCACCTTCAAAGTGAAGAGGTTTTCCTCATGGTCAGACAGAAATTTCTGTGTTTCATTTTGTGCCTATTGTCCTTTTTCCTGTAATTGGGCATCCCTGAAAAGACTCTGGCCTCATCCTCTTGACACCCACCCTTTACATATTTATAATGGATGGATTGACCCACCCTCTCAGTCTTCTCCTGGCTAAACAGATCCAGCTCTCTCAGCCTTTCCTCATATGAGAAAAGTTCCAGTCCCCTCACCATCCTTGTAACCCTCTGCTGGAGTGCCTCCAGTTGTTCCTTGTCTTTCTTGAACTGGGGAGCCCAGAAATGGACACAGTACTCCAGATGTGGCCTCATCAGTGTGTGTTAGTGATTAGTCAAATAATGTCATACCTGAATGCTTGAAGGGTGTAAGAGCCCTGTGTAAAATCACATTGAGGGTGACAAATTTGTCTGGGACACTTCATGCTCTTAATTAAATATTTATCCTTGTATTTCTGTACTTTGCATCCTAGTGTCTCTCCTCAGTCAGCATAGGCCAGTTGTAAATTTTTGTAAGATGACCCACACCCATTTTAACAGGAAATATGATGTTTACACAAAATATTTCCTCAGCTCTATTGATATATCTAACAAACTTCTTGGTTTCAGACAAGATGAGACTCCCAAGTCAACAAGAGGCTGGGGATGACATTGTCCAACTTTTATTTTGGTGAAAAAACAAGCAGATATTGAAGGCATAGCTCTGTCCTGTAATTCCATATTTTCTTCTGTAAGAAAGCTTGCCACAGCATGGAGTCTTACTCTACCAACACTTCAAACAAGTCCTGCAGGCTCTCTCTACAATATTCAGGCTGTATTTCATTCCAGGTTTTGTTGGCTTGTTTTAGGTTGAGGGTTTTTTGAGGTAGTTTTTGCCAATAACAGTGTTTACTACTGGTTCATCTGTGGCATGTCCTGGTCATGCTGAGGGAATTCTATTTGTAGTGGAGAGAGAAACAGCTCAATTATCCTAATAAAATTAATTCTATTTATCAGACAAACAACATTCTGATAGTTTTTTAGTCTTAGATGTAAAACATCTGTTGCATCAAACATCTGTTGCATCAAACAGCAAATTTACAAGCCTTGAATGTAACTGATTTTACAAAAGTGCAAATTTGCTCACACTCCCCTTTTTGCTGGTAGGTAAAGGTCATCCTTCATTGATATGAGCACTTCTTCCTGTCTCAGAGTGCCAGTTGGTGGAAATCCTGTTCTTTACTGAGAGAGTGGTCAGGAACTTGACCAGGCTCCCTAGGGAACTGGTCACAGCACTGAGCCTGACTGAGTTCAAGAAGCATCTGGACGATGCTCTCAGTCACATGCTCTGACTTGGCTGGACCTGTGTGGGGCCAGGAGTTGGACTCGATGACCCTTATGGGTCCCTTCCAACTCAGGATATTCTATGATGCTATGAAATCATCAGTTGCTCTTAAAAAAGGACATGCAACATTCAATATGGGCTGAGCAAAACAATGCATTTTCAGTCTAGCCCTTGGTCATGGCAAGTTTAAAACTAATGAAGCAGAGTTCCATATAGCCGTAGCAATTCCCGGAGCTAGTTTGTCCTCAAGAGGAATTGTGTTTAAGCTAATTTTAAATTGCAAAGGAAAAAGAAACAGTCCTAGTTTCCTATTCTCATTAGGATGTCTGCAAAGTTGTTTGCATTACAGACTCCAGCGGTCAGAAAATGCTGTGTCATTTGGCTTTCCTTAATGCTTGCCCATGTTAGAAAGGAAATAACTGAAGGAGTTTGACAGCTAAAAGAGAAAAAAATATACCAGTATAATTAATGTCAAGTAGCAAGACTGTCAAGAAGAAAATGTAAGTGATGTGGCCCACCCTTCCTCTCTGCCTTATAGTCTAAGTGCTGAAGGCGCCAGGCACATGTTGTACCCTAGTTTTTGTGCTCTGCCTTACACTTCAGCATACCACAGCTTTAGACAAAAATTTCTGCCATTCAACCACTTCCTGTACAATCTGTGTCTACAGTTTCTGACCTTCCTCACCAAGCAGATTTATACAAATGGTTCACAATTTCCCTTCTTTTGTACTTGGATGGCTCACTTTATAAATGAGCAGATGTAACTGGGTTGATCTACGTCAAGCACCTAACACAAGATAGGAATTGAAAATATCTATTTTCATGATCCCAGCAGCAGCACCTAAAACAGAGGAAAACTTCTTGTTCAACCAGATTGTTCATATTTAAAGTTATGGGCTGCGTTGGCTAAGTACAAACTAGCACTCAGAGAGGAACTTGTACTATCACAGAAAATCAGCATAACTTGACTCCAAAACTCATTTCTAGATACAACTGAATCAAACTTGAGCGATTCGTTTGGTCTGGCTTTAAAACTTAATAAAAAATAAGATACACGAGAAAAGATCTTTACTTCATTACCTCTACCAACCTTTTTTTTAATCTTCTTCCTTTGTACCATGAGAAGGTAGAATCATAGAAACATAGAAACGTAGAATCATAGAATCATTTCAGTTGGAAAGGCACTTTAAAATCACCAAGTCTAATCATTAATCTAGCACTGCCAAGTCCAACACTAAACTATGTCCTTAAGCAGAACATCTAAATCTTTTAAATACCTCCATCAATGGCAAATCAACCACTTCCCTGGGCAGCCTGTTCCAGTGATTCGCAACCCATACAGTGGAGAAACTTTTCCTAACATCCAATCTAAACCTCCCTTGGCATAGCCTGAGGCCATTTCCTCTTGTCCTGTCACTTGTTACTTGGGAGAAGAGACCAACACCCACCTCACTACAACCTCCTTTCAGGCAGCTACAGAGAGAGATAAGGTCTCCTCTTAGCCTCCTTTTCTCCAGACTAAACAAGCCCAGTTCCCTCAGCCACTCCTCATAAGACTTGTGCCCTTCACCACCTTTGTTGCCCTTCTTTGGCCATGCTCCAGCACCTCAATGTCTTTCTTGTAGTAAGGGACCCAAAAGTGAACACAGTATTTGAGGTGCAGCCTCACTAGTCCCAAGTACAGGGGGACAGTCACTTCCCTAATCCTGCTGGCTACACTATGTCTGATACAAGCCAGGACTCTGTTGGCCTTTTTGGCTACATGTGGACACTGCTGGCTAATATTCAGACCAATTACCCCAAGTCCTTTTCAGCTGGGCAGCTTTCCAACCACTCTATCTCAAGCCTCTAGCATTGCATGGTGTGGTTATGACCCAAGTGCAGGACTTGGCACTGAGCCACGTTGAACTTCACACAGTGGCCTTCAGACCATCAATCCAGTCTGTCCAGACCCCTCTATTGAGCCTTCCTACCCTCAAGCAGATCAACACTCCTGACCAACTTGGTGTCATCTGCGAGCTGACTGAGGGTGCAATCAATCCCCTTGTCCAGGTCATTGATAAAGATATTAAAGAGAATGGGCCACAGTGCTGAGGCCTGGGGAACACCACTTGTCACTATCTACCAACTGGATTTAACTCCATTCACCACAGCTTTTTAGGCCTGGTCATCCAGCCATTGTTTTATCGTGCAAAGAGTACGCCCACTTAAGCCATGAGCAGCCAGTTTTTCCAGGAGAATTCTGTGGGAAGCAGTATCAAAGACTTTTAAAAAGTCCAGGTAAACACATCCAAAGCATATTCCCCACCAACTGAGTGGGTAATAATGAGTGAGCTGGTGTGGCTGTTCTTTCAAGACTGTCGAGCAAGCGATACAACAGGGATTCACTACACAAACCCAACCTTACAACCAACAAACCCAACCTGGCCATCAGGAATAGGGACATTATCCCTCCCCTGTACTCAGTTCTGGTGAGGCTGCACCTTGAGTACTGTACTCAGTTTCAGTCCCCTCACTACAAGAAGGATGTTGAGATGCTTAAGCATGTCCAGAGAAGAGCTACAATGCTGATGAAGGGTTTAGAAGACAAGTCTTATGAGGAGCGGCTGAGGGAGCTGGGACTGTTTAATCTGAAGAAAAGGGGACCGAGGGGAGACCTCATCACTCTCTACAACTATCTAAAAGGTGGTTGTAATGAGGTGGGATTCAGTCTCTTCTCCCTGGTAGCTAGTGACAGGAAAGGGCCGGAAGTTGCATCAGTGGAAGTTTAGGTTGAATTTTAGGAAAAATTTCTTTACTGAAAGGGTTGTCGGGTATAGGAACAGGCTCCCCAGGGAGGTGGTTGTGTCACTATCCCTGGAGGTGTTTAAAAGAAGAGTAGATGTTGTACTTGGTGCCATGGTCTAGTGTTGGACCTTGTAGGGCTGGACAGATGGTTGGACTCAATGATCTTGAAGGTCTTTTCCAACTGAAACCATTCTATAATTCTATGATTCTTAGGGCAAGCTGCAGTTCTCCTGTAAGTGGTGATGATCAACACATCTAAATATCATGTTCTTGACTTCTCTCTTTCCCAGTATTCTCTACAAAGTTTTATAAAATTTAGAGGGAAATAAATCTAAACTCATTAGAATTCCAGTTACTCTGTTCAAATCTGGTTTTGAACCTCACTTTACACCACATTCAGTTCAGATTTTTAAGGTCAGTAATACTTCTATTCTCCATAAACTACAAGCCAAATATTTCCATTCACAGATATCCATCTCACCATCACAAAAAGAGATAAGCAATACTGGTGGTACTGTGCCAGTGAGTTGACTTTACTTTAACAAGTAAATGACCTGTTGACATCTTGTCTCTTATGACAATAAGGCAAAGAGCACAACAATATAATAATAATTAATAATCAATGAAGATATTTTCTAAAAGATATATTATTACCTTAACAGAGACATATTTAGACTAACTGAAATAATGGTAAAGGTGTAATGCATGCAATGCTGTTTTCAAAACACAGGGAAAGACCAAATGAGGTTGTCTATCTGTTCTTCCTCCTATTTTCAACAGGCAGCAAACCTGGAAGATATAATAATATTTGTCCAAAACTGTAAACAAATACAGATATTGTTATGCTATTGATTTCTTCTTATTTTCTCAATATTCGTCCACATTGTATGTCCTTTGAAAAATTTCAGCACCATCTAAGACTACAATGCAATATGAAGTGTTTTGGTTTGTTTCATGTCTTGTGATTAGCTCTTTATTGCATTCAGGCTGTGCCAAAACTCATAAAAAGGAGAGAACAGCAACAAGCCCATACCAAAAAGAAATGAAAAATCCTCTTGTTTTTCTGGGACCTCTGAGCCCTATGCAATTCTTTCAAGTACAGCAGCTATTTCCAATGCTCTGTAGTTAGACAAACAAGTTTTTGAGGCTGAATGGTCACCACAATATTGTAGCACAGCATGTAGCATAGCACCATGTCATGCCAAACTAAAGTTGCCAAAAACGCACTATTCACCATTCGGTGATGTGCCTAATACAGCCATGAACCGTGAGACTATTCCCACATGGTACTGTGATTTACTGTGTGGATACATCACTTGAATTGGGTATTAAGAAACAAATACTGGTTATAAACAATGATGGTTTTATTTATTAAAATTAATAAATAGGGAAGTTTGAGCTTGGGTTGGTTTTTTTTCCTTCCATGTGAATAGTCTCCTTAGTTCCATACTGTAATCATTAAAGTTGACTGAAAATACTTAGGTAGTTCTAGTGAATTTGTAAAAAAGCTTACTGGAGGGTACAGGGAAATTTATCATCTCCCACTATTTCCATTAACTGTATCAATAGACAAGAGCAATCTCAGAAGCGTTAGATATTAAGTATTAGTTTCAGGTTAAAATAACATAAGATTTTATTAGAAATACAAGCATATGTCTAAATGTTTTTAATCTAGTGGCAGATCCTCAGGAAACTTTGATCATTGACTGCATCCATTGATTTTAATGCTGAGAATTTTTCCTCACTGAAAATGCTGCAAGCTTCCTTCTGATTCTTAGAGCACTTCCAGAGTATTTCCCATTAAATCATCTGAAGTGAAATTTTGCCATAACGCAATTTTTAAAATGTCAGCAGTTTCAAGTAGTCTGGCAGATCTTTGATTCTTTCCCTAAGTGTCATTACTTAATCTCCCAGTCTCTTCAAAACATGGAAACTAAGCTGGAGCTGGTTTGCCCAGCACAAAGTATGTGTAATTACCAGTTTTTATTCCAGAGACCAAGATCAGGTGACTGGATGTGGCTGCTGCTGTTGTATTTTGTGGAAGGAAAAAAAGAAAAAAGCTGCCCAAAAAATGGCTGGAGGTACAAAATTTTAGAAATCTGCAGCACCTTCAGGGTTAACCTGAAGTAACACTGTGAAGAATGGTGTCACAGAATCACAGAATCACTAGGTTGGAAAAGACCTTTAAGATCACCAAGTCCAACTGTTCCTGTACTATGCTAAACCATATCCCTAAGTACCTCATTTACCCTTCTTTTAAACACATCCAGAGATGGTGACTCAACCATCTCCCTGGGCAGCCTGTTCCAGGCCCTGACAACTCTTTCAGTGAATTTTTTTTTCCTAACTTCTAATCTAAACCTGTCCTGGCCCAGCTTTGTTCTGTTTCCCCTTGTCCTATCACCTGTCACCTGGAGATACCTATCCTACAGGTAGCACAACAGAACCACCACAGACCTGCTGATGGCTTCATCTGCCATCACAGGACCACCATGGACCTGACACCAGGACCATTTGCTGTCTTTAGTAATAGACATGTTTCCATGCTGATGAAGATTAAGATGATCTATTTTATATATGTAACACTGAAGGAGTAATTTATTTATTTATTTGTAATCTCTATAACAATACAATTAGTGTGAAATAAATTGTGTTTATGTATGGCTACAATTACTGACTCCGATCTTCCCATGGCATTCAGAGTCCTGGAAGCAGAACAGTAGTTTTCAGGCAATTTTCTTTGCGCACTAGCAGGGAGGGAGTTTACAGAGGAATTTAATCCCTCAGAAACTTTGCTTAAGTAGGCATTTATATAAATGACAAAACATTGTGGGAAATATCTTGTGTGGTAAAAAGAACCCAATAAAACTCATATAAAATGCAAATCCATATAAGCGCATGACATGCTAGCTAACATCTTTTTTATACTAATTATTTATGTAAGCACAGTAATGGAAATACAGCATTAATTAGTTACAATTCACAATTAAATCAACTTGATTTCTCCTTACTTAAATAATCAGTTCAGGTTAATTTCTGTGCAATTTATTTGAGGGAAAAAAATATTGTTGTGGCAGTTTGGTTTTCACCTACCAGGGTTTAGAGGCCACCCACTGCCTAACACCGGACAAAAGGCAGAATAAAAAAAAAAGTGATGACATATGCAATCTCTGCCCCAAGAGGTTACAGGAGAAGCTCTGTGTCACAGCCCCAGTTCAAAGACAAGCAACTGAATACATGATCATTCTTTGTTTTGACCACAGCCTGGAAAATCCTAACCATCCCTGGACCCTTGCTACTCTTTCTGGGATAATTTGTCCATGGAATGGGAATAAGAGATCCTTCATACTCAGGCCTCTTCTCCTTGTGTTTCTTCCCAATAATCAGACAAAAGTTGATTATTGCCTTGCACTGCCTTTTGACAGAGACAAAACTGAGTCACCCTGATTTACTTTCCTCCTTTTTTCAACTTCTCAGGAAAATTTTAATATTAGTAGAAAATATCCCTCTATCATTTTTCTCCATCAAGTTACATCATAATATTTCTATAACCGTCTTCCACTGAGTTACAAAGATTTGCTATTGCTATTTCCTGCAGAAAAGGATCTGCTGTAGACAAATTTAGGCATTTAAGGTAATTAATAGTACAGATACTTTAGAGTGTCTGCATACTGAATGAGAAGAGAGGAATAATTAGCACTTGGATGGTAGGACTCAGGTCACCTAATTTTTAGAGAACCGTAATATAAATGTTTATTATCTGAACTAGTCATCCTAGACTCTTCGTTGTCACTTGTAGGAAATCAGCATCTACATCAGGATCAACTGCACTCACAAGGTACCTAAATCAGATATCTAAATTTTGGTAAAGTGTTCCTAGATATCTCTCTTCATACCTGTCCCTGACTAGAGAAGGAGTTTAGCGCAGCTGCAGTTCTTACTTGATGTGAGGTGCTACATATGCACAGAATCCCTGCTTGGACAAATCAGAATGTACCACCAGTTGCTGTACAAAAATAACATATCTTCTCAAAGAAACCCTATGCCAAACTACATCAATTCACGTGCTCTTCTTAAAGGAATTTATTACAAACGTACCATTTTCCAGAAGTTATATTCTGCCACTGTCTTTCACAGAAAGTTAGAACGAATAATATCCATCTTGCATTGTCCCATTCCTAGAGAAAAAAATATTTTATTTTGTGAGAAAATACAGCTGAAAATTGTCTTAAGTTATAATTGCAGATTAATTGTTTTGGAGTATGGTTTTAGCTAAGGGGCAAATGCATAATATTTTTACAGAGGCAAAAATAGGAAAAATGGCAAACTTGGAGTTTGTAAATAGGACTGTAGTATAAAATAGCTGTGTAAGTTATTTTAATCAATACAAGTTTACTAATGCAAGTTTACCCTTCTCTTCTGGTACTTGACCTTTGAGCTTCATATCCGAGTTGTTATTCTTGCCCCTGAAGTAGCCAGAACAAACATGTTCTACAGAACACATTGGCCTGTACCAAATGTTTCTCTGATTCTGAATTGAATGCTTTCACTGAAAATTTGGCTTATCTTTCCATAAAATTAGTTCTATTAAGTTATTTTTAAAATTAAATTCTGGTCCTATTACAAGCATGAACAAAATTCTTCCTAATTTCAGTGATTTGAATCATAGAATCAAACACAGAAACATAGAATAGGTTGGGTTGGGTTTGAAGGTGTTTAAATGTAATCTAGTTCAATCCCACATAAAGAGAAGGGACTTCTTCCACTGGAACAGATTGCTTAAAGCCACATCCAACCTGACATTGAATAGGGCACGGGTATCTTCTCTGGAAAACCTGTTCCAGTGTTTCACTACCCTTCCTGTAAAAAGGTTTCTTCCTTATATCTAGTCTGAATCTATCCTTTTTTAGTTTAAAAAATTACCCCTTTTCCTATTGCAACAGGCCCTGATAAAAGAAGTTTGTCCCTGTCTTTCTGATAAGCCCCCTTTAAGTATTGTGAGGCCTCAATAAGATGCCCCTGGAGCCTTTTCTTCTCCAAGCTGAATAAGCCCAATTCTCTCAGCCTGTCTTCACAGGAGAGGTATTGTAGCACTCTGATCATTTCTGTGGCCCTCTTCTGGATGCACTCCAACAGGTTAATGTCTTTCCAGTACTGAAGTCTCAAGAGCTGGACACAGTACTCCAGCTGAGGTCTCACCAGAGCAGAGCAGAGGAGCAGAATCTCCACCTTTGATCTGCTGGCCATGCTTCTTTTTATGCAGCCCAGGATACTGTTGGCTTTCTGCGCTGTGAACACACATTGCCAGATCATGGTCAATTTTTCATCCACCAAGTAGCTCTCCACGGGGCTGCTCTCAACGCCTTCATCCCCCAGCTTGTGTTGGTACCAGGGATTGCTCTGACCCAGGTGTAAACCTTATACTTGCTCTTGTTGAAACTTACGGGTTTCCAACTGGCTCTCTTCTTGAGGTTGTCCAGGTCACGCTGAATGGCATCCTATCACTCAAGTGTGTCAACTGCACCATTCAGCTTGGTGTCATCTACAAATTTGTTGGCAGTACACTTGATCCCACTGTCTATGTAACTGATGAAGCTATTGAACAGTACTGATCCCAAGACTTCACCAAATTTACTGTGCACATTTCAACATTTAAAATCTCCTTTTTCTGCCACTATTATATGCTTACACATAACCTATTTAGGAAGTGGTTTGTAAACTGTCTTATTGTGTCTTATCATTGGAACAGTATTGACGAGTTATGACCAAGGCATAATTCCATCAAAATTTTAACTCAAGTCACCAAGTCTGTGGTGAGTTTTACTTAACGATGGGGTACATTTATTCAAGTTCTGTCTAAACACTAAGCAGAAAATTAAATGTTTTCATTATGGAAAATATTCAGACTTCAAAAAAGGTACAAAACTGAAACAGGGGTTCCAAAATATTTCTGAAATGTGGCCACAGTGCCTCACAGGAGTACTTAATAGGACAATTTGTGATCCCACCCTCCTGTCTAGACAGAGTGTCTTTCCTAAACTACATCTCCCATCGTTCACCACAATCTATCACAGTTAATCAGTTCACTCATAGGCAATGGTGTGTAACAGTAATAAAGTTTGCAGGTCTGGTACTGAGCATAGAAATGCAAAAAGGTTCCTGCGACAGCCAACACCAAATGTTATGAAACGCTGTACTAGCACTACAAAAGGAGAAAAATATTGCTTTTTTCTTTCGGACAAATTTTTGAACTTTGTGGAGTGGCTCGTGTGAAAATAAAATATGTATATGTATATATATATATATATATATGTTTTGAATAAATTCTTCACTTTCCAGTGAGGAAAGTTTTTCAACGGCTCTACAAATTATGCACTTCACAGACAAACTGCATGAAGCAGCGTTAAATGAAGTTTTCTCAAAGGCAACAATCAGGCAAATAACCAGGGCACAAAAAGCAAGCTGTTTTTAACGAGGATACAGAAGAAACCAATTCTCCTTTGGATTTCACAGAGGCACTGATGATTTAGGCTTTTTATGATGTTAGTGAAAAGACCTACAACAATACATGGTTTGTCTTCCATGAAAGGTCAAAAGGCTGAGTCAGACATTAAAGCATTTAAACATCTGTTTTCAAGAAGTACAGATGAATTTAAATGTTAATACTTACTAACGAAAGCACTCCTTCAGTAAAACATATTGTAATTCACATATTTCCTCTATGATTTTCAAATGGCAGCAGTTCAGCTGTTTTCTTTCCTGAGAAAAACAATTTGCCAGAAGACAGGCAAATAATTTAACACTTAGAATATTCATGTGCCAGTACTAAAACTATTAATTACTTGAAAAATGCACTGAACTGCCCACTGAAATGTTCTATTAGTACTTTCAGATACTGTTCCGTTGATATTTCTTTTAAATGTTAAAAGTTTTTCATTTTCTTTTTTTTCCAGATCTTAAAGCATTCAGCACTATGTATAGTTCGTTATTCTCTATGCATACAAAGTCCAGCTGATCTAGACTTTATATCTCACTTGTGCTACTGTTCTGTAACATCATTCTAGATAGTGTTCCTTTCTATGTAGAAGTGTCCATAGAAAGGACTTTTATATGACAATAACTATGGGGAATTTTTAAAGGGTTTTTTATGTCTTAAGAAAATATTAGTGTTAAAGTCTTCAAGACACAGAAAAAAGAATTCTAGCTGAGAAACAACTAGACATAATACTAGTACTATACCTAAGTGACAAATTTCAAAGGGTGTTTGGAAAACGTACATTATGAAGATATTGTTTGTGTGAGTTCCTGCAAGAATAAGTCTTTCCATGCTTTATGGTTTTCCTACTAAAACTATGATCCCTTGCTGCCAGATATTGAAAATAATACAAAGATTAGAGGTATAATTTGTAAAAGTCTAGGATTATATTGCCCAATTCAAGTAAATGAAGAAGAGTATGTTTTTCAAATATCACCAGACTTACAGTCAGAACTCTATGACAGGATGCTTTATCCTTGGAAGTAACATATCTGAGACAGACTAGAGGGTCATGCTAGACAACCAATCTGACAAACCTGAGTTCCAGAAATTACTTGATAGCTGGAGAAACAAAAATTATCTTTGGCTGCACAGCTGGCATGGTGCTGCTGGGTGCTGGGGTCCAGCCAAAGTCTGCACAGCTGGAAGAAGTTCAGAGAAGAGCTCCATGAATTACTACAACAGTGGATCATGGAGCTTTTTTCCCCTGTGACCCTCTTACCAGACTGCCATCTCTCTGCCACTTCTGAGTTTTCAATTCCAGTGGGGACAACAAAGCCTCATTTGGAAACCACTCCACTAGAGGGGTGAAAAACTTGTCTGAGACTGGAAGACACAGTCATTTCAATCCAGGTATCTCAAATGCGCATGGTGGTGCTGCTTGTTCAAATGCTATAATTGTTTACACAGGGAACAGAAGCTTTTTAATGAAGGACTTCACAAATTTACATATGACAAAGTCAATCTGATGGGCAGAATGAACCAACCTGGGCTTTCCTTTGAGCAGACAAATGATGTCATGCAATGATTTGACTCTTGAGAAGAAGAGGCTGAGGGGAAACCTTATCACCACCTACGATTACCTGAAAGCAGATTGTAGAGAGGTGGGTGATGATCTCTTCAGCCTAGTGACAGGAGATAGGACAAGGAGAAATGGCACAAGGCTGCACCAGGGCAGGTTCAGTTTAGATATTAGGAAAAAAATTTTCACTGAAAGAGTCATCAGGATGTGGAACAGGCTGCCCAGGGAGGTGGTTGAGTCACCTTCCCTGGATGTGTTTAAAAGATGGGTAGATCAGGTACTTAGAGCTGCAATAGAAGCATTCATACTCAAGCCCCTGTAACCCTTAGCTGCCTTGGTAGTCAATGGAGAGAAGCAGGGAATTTAGGACTGTGACTTGTCTGGCTGCACACAGAATTCCACTTTTGGTTTAAATGATTCACAATTTTAAAAAAGGTCTGTCTTTCTCCACTGATGATACAACCAGCTTAGTTGAAAGTATCTGCGTTGTAGATGTCTATATTTGCCCTGTTTAATGTTATCCTGAGAGTCTCTCCATCAGAGATAAGGAACCAACACAAACCCTTGAGCCCCAGACATTGAGCAAAGCCGCTGCTGTTTTTTCCATAGCTGAGCTGTGGTTGTGTTAGAATGTTAAGATTTTCTGCACAGTGGATCATTTAAGTTGAGGTATTCATCCAAAAGCTACAGACTGGCAAAGCTAATCATGTGATGACAATCTTGAAGCAGATTCTACTTGTCTTCTGAGGCAAGCAAGCTGTTATGTGCCCACACTTAAATTATAAGAGGCATTATAAAGGACTGAAAAGCTCTGTAGGATCAAATCACTTTACAAGGTGAAATAACTTCAGTGTGAGTGCCTTTTGAGGTAGAGTAATTCAGCATCCATTCTGGGAAAGGTTTCAATTAATAATATTTTCTATTTGTTTCTTAGTGCCATAATAAAATTAAGTCCCAGGAAGAAAACTGACAGTGTTCCTGAAGATAGAGGCCTGGTCAGGAAGAGTTTTCTTCCAGTGTTTCCATGTGCATTCACTAACTTGCAGCAATACCTGGACATAAATATCAAGAAGAAGGGCATATAAATGTTCTTAGAAACTCTAGATTTAATCTGGACACCTTAAGAGATACAAAAAAGTTTTGAGGAGTACATTTTTTGTAGCCAGTTAATCCACACATTGTCATTAATATTGCCAGTTTTGGTTTTTTTCCCATTGGAGTATTAGATCTCAAAGCCTGGTTCTCTTAATCAGAAGAACCTTGTTATTATTAACATAATTGTAATTGTTTCTTCACAGATACTCTTTGAACAGAGACAGGTCCAGTCATCATCTGGACTTGAACAGAAGAAGCAAAATTCTTTGCTGTGCTCCAGCTCGAGGGAGAAGATCAGTAAGGCTATGATGTCCTCTATGAACAGATTTGGGGAATTACATATGGAAAAGGCACCAGATTACCCCAATGTCCACATACAAGCATAGAATCATAGAATCTATTGAATTGGAAGGGACCTTTAAAGATCAGGTTATTCAGAGACCCCCATCAAGCCTGACCTGAGCAGATCAACTGTAGCTGCCTACTTGATTCTGGTGTTGGATGGGGAGAGAAGGCACAGTTGAGGCCACAGTGCTTCTAGTGGTACAGCACAAAAGCAGGACACATAGGAAGGGAGAGCAGGGACCAGCTCCACATCCTTGGGACCATGCTGTCAGCAGCCAAGGCTCTCTTGATGTATGCATGGGAGGCACAGAGCACCCTTTGGCAAGAGATGGAGCTAGCTCCAACCTGCTCTGCTTATCAGTGTCAGGACAGCTGTATCTGTGCAGCAGAGAGCTCAGAAAACTGTGACCCAGGGGTGACAGTGGTCAGGGAAAGGCAGGAACTTTACTGCTAGAAAAGAATTTTGCAAGGACTAACAGTGTCCATATTCCCATCATGCTTTTCTGCTTCCCACAAATTGGCAAATTGCTCAAGCAGGGAAAACCAAATTTATCTGTATACACTGAAAATTACCTTTTCTGGAGTTATGCAGAAGGCAACAAATCTTTGCAATGCCAAGCAGAAAGCAGTCAGTGATAACAAAGAAGAGCTATGCAATGTTATCAGTAGTTCACAGATGCTACTCCAACACCATTAGTCCTTGCTGACTCAGCATGAATTATTTTCTTTGGCCATCCCTCAGGGAGCTAGCTACATGTTGACAACCCCTCAGAGCTCAGTCAGCGGTTACTCAACTGAAGTACCTTCAGTAGCATATGTGGTAAACACAAGGGATGAGGTTCAACACTGCAGTGGCAATGGCTCTGTTGAGCTAGAATGCTCCTTACAGTGAGTGGAGGGAAATATGTGCAGCAGGTGCCCAGTTTTACTTATTCCAAAACACAGACAGTAAGCAGAGTGAGAAACATACCACTCTATCTCTGTTGACTCTGAAGTTAGGGGCTTGCTAGTTGAACCAGTCAAAGTAGTGAAATTATTCCTGCTCACTTGTCTAACACCATCTATCATATTTCTTTGCAAGTATGTCATGAGAGTTTGCTGCTTTTTTGAATTGAATGGATAAGACCTATGCTTCCAATTATTTTAATTAAAAAAAAATAAATTAAAAACCCCACAACTGCGCAGGCTGACATTAAAAGTTGCCTGAACCCATCTAACTGCCGGTATCTAACTGCCTATGTTTCCTGTTGATTCCAGTCAGGGACACCCTGCTTCTCCTTTGCACCACCTCTGGAGGTCATCTGATCCTGTGCTCTATTTTTCATATGTTAGGGGTGGACTGTCTGTATTTTTGCTCATCAAGTTTATTTTCTACCTCTTTAGCACACTAGTAAAAAATTTCAGAATTAGAGGCACTGAGCTGGGCAAACCTAAGGTTGTCATTTTCCAAAATCCACATTTCTACATCTGGGGTGTACTCAGTGAAACTGGTAGCAGTTTAAAATGGAAATCAGGAAATACTTCTTTACCCAGAAGGCAATCATCTTCTGCAATCTGTTGATGCAGGACATTGTCAAGAAAGACAAGGAACTATGGGATATCCTCCAGCGGAGGGCTACAAAGGTGATGAGGGGACTGGAACATCTCTCAAATGAGGAAAGGCTGAAAGAGCTGCATCTGTTTAGCCAGGAGAAGACTGATCAGAGAATCTAATTGATGCATATAAATATCTAAAAGGTGGGTGTCAAGAGGATGGGGCCAGAGTCTTTTCAATGATACCCGGTGACAGGACAAGGGGCAATGGGAGTTGTTGCTGGAGCACCAGAGGTTCCATCTGAACATAAGGAAAAACTTCTTAACTTTGAGGGTGACAGAGCACTGGGTCAGGCTGGGCAGAGAGGTTGTGGAGCCTCCTTCCCTGGAGATATTAAAAACCTGCCTGGATACAATCCTGTGCAAGCTCCTCAAGCCGATCCTGCTTTAGCAGGGGGTTATACTAAGTGATCTGCAGAGGTCCCTTCCAACCCCTATGTTCTGTGATTCTGTCTGGGGCTCTAGTGTATGTGAACTTTAAAGAGCAGACCACGTGGATGTTATGCAGTAAGAGTATCTGAGTTATTTTTATCAATTACAACAGGGAAGAATCCATCTCATTCTAGCTATTATGTGGAAGTTTGAGAAATTTTTGGTCATAATGCTTTCCAAATAAGACAAAGAATCACACAACCAGTCTGAGACGCTGAAAAAAGCAGCCTGATTTACCTAAGTATAGCTGTTATGCACCTCACACTGCCAATAACATCTCAGCTACTTTGAGATACTTCTTTCAGATTTAAAAGTTAAACATTATACAGCTAGCCCAGAATTTACTTTAAATTCCACTTTTAAGCCTACAAATTACTCAACATAATTTTTCTAATTTCATCATCCAACTGTCTCTCTAAGGAAGCACACTGAGCTTCAGTTTAAGTACTTACGGTTTTAGCTAACTTTCCACTGAAATAAAGAAGAATGATGAGCTAATTCACCATAATACTGATTTGAGTAAAATAAATTATTGCATATTCTATGCTTCTTTCATAGAAAGACACAAAATAATATTTATGTCCATTCACCAAATAAAATCAAAAGTAGGTTGACAAGAGGCAATGTGAAAAACAGAAGAGAGAAGTATCCCCTTTCTAAATCTCTAAAACCTTTGCAGAAAACATGTGCAACACAGCACTTGAAATTTCATCTATGTTGTGTTCTCTTGTCATGACTCAAATCAACACAATAGCATCTTGTTCCTGGCAGTAATGACCCAATGAAGAGACTCTCCAGCAGTTAAATCAATGTGTTTGGAAGTATCCTCCTTTTTCAGATCTCTTGGTAATTTCAGAAAAAAAGCTTTTCAGTTAAAAAGATTTATTAGCTGCCAAATACTAGATGAAATAATACCTGAAGAATCTTATAAGCTACATTTCAAGTGTCAGAGCCAAATTCTGCCTGTGTTGAAACATAACACTTTTAGCCTCATTGGGTAAATGTGATGAAAACTTAAAACTAATTTCTGTTTCCATAATAATTTCATTAAAATATACCTGAGGTGAAAAATAACTTATTTCCAAGGATTACATAATTTCTAAGAAGCTCTAAGAGAAATATTGCATAATTTCTAAGAAGCTCTAAGAGATCCAGAACACCAAAAGCTGCCTTCTTGATACAGTAACATGAACCTCTTCACCGAAATAAGCACCAAGAATTATTTCACTTTGACTTTTCAAAAACCTCAGTGAAGTAGGGCTGATGATTAATCACAATTGTAATTAACACTTGCTATTTAAGGACCTTTTTCCTCACCCAAGTCAACAAGGTTTTCCCCACCAGCTTCAGAGAGGCAAGTATTTAATTTGTCTATAACAACTTTTCCTAATGCTTCTTCTCTGGATCATTTCAGCCATTTGATTCTGGAAAACATCTTGTGATATGCTATCAGATATCTTTTACTTGAATCCAGGACCTTTTCCACATGAAAGAAAACCCACAATGAAGTTACAATGACTGGATGACTGGTTCATGGGGGCAAATATCTGCAAGTTGAACAGAGATGCACAGCTACCAAAGCCCAGCATTTCCATTTCACCATTGCATCACTAACATTCATCATAAAACAGTTACACTCTTCTGACCACAAAATATTACGTTCAGTATAATCTCATCTAGTTTGTTGTGTCTTAACTATTTTTTGACAGTTTTCCCTTTCACAAAGATAAGTTTAACAGCATATTCCACTTCACTTTCAATCTCACTCTACCTGCATGTACAGTTTACTGTTAAATTCTGATTTTTGGATTTCATATAAGCATATAAAATAATTTTAGGGCTATCAATGCAACAGAGAGCCACAAAGAAATACAGCTGTAGTGCTTGTATTGTGTCTATCACCAAGACACTTAAATACTTGGAGTCGAAAGAATCCAGCAATGTGTCATCTCCTTCCAAGGGCCAAGTTCTTGTGCCATTCTGGCAGCTGAAATCAACAGATCTGGTGGTGAACACAGATAAACGTCCCCATCCCCACTCTGGCAACAGAAAGCTTCCTCATATCTCACTGCCCAAGTAGGTACCTACTCTTGTATTTAACACTGCAGCAGGGATTTTCCTTAATATCTGACTTGTGATCACTGTTGATACCAGCTGGACCTACTGATACAGCTATGATGGCATGAGCCACCACCTCCAGAGATGGCTGTGCTCACAGCCCTGAGCTGTGCAATGCAAACACACTGTAATGAGCCCAGGTGAAACCAGTTTTCAACATTTTTTGGTTTTGTTTGTCTTCTGTATTCCTTCAGTTATCACCTTTTCTAGCAGCGCTTAAAGACAATATTAGAAGTTGTTTGCACACAGTAAGTTTGTTCTCTGCAAGTGGTTAGCCAAGATTCAAGATCTCCCAAGGTCTTTTCACTAAGAAAAATAGAAAATGGTCTCTAGTGTCTTTGTTACAGAGATATCTGTTTGCAATAAAATTAAAGCAAAGCAAAGCCCCATTTACCCCTGCACTGATGGGATCAAAACCAGATTTTTGCTAACAGCTCCAAACATCTTTCACCTGATATGTGGACCCTCCAACCTCTTTGCCAAGTTTATGTCAGTGTTTCTGCACTTATGTTTGGTTATTCCTTGT
Source organism: Laterallus jamaicensis coturniculus (assembly GCA_022605575.1). Classification (NCBI taxonomy): domain Eukaryota; kingdom Metazoa; phylum Chordata; class Aves; order Gruiformes; family Rallidae; genus Laterallus; species Laterallus jamaicensis. The sequence continues at coordinate 6,626,890 of JAKCOX010000012.1, forward strand.
CCCTTGATTCTTATTTTCTTTCTCCCTTAGCCTCTCCGTCACAGACAGGTATACTTTCACAAACAAAGTCAGCAAACTCCCCTCCATTCATAACACGTACTTTGCTGGTACATAAAGCAGTTTCACAGTATTTTTACAGCTGAATAAAACAACAGCCATCTCATTGTGGCAACTTCTCCTGACGTCCATTTACTTTCCCCATGAAACATATAGTTCTGACTCTGTTAGGGAAAAAAAATCCATACCAAAGGAAGAAAAAAGGAAATCAACTGTAAGAGAAATGGGTTAAATGAGGTAAAATAAAAGAATGCATGGGGTAAGGGCATGTGTTTAGAAAAATCTTGTATTATTATTAGTCACTGGGGAAATACAGATGTTAATTTCAAGTAACAACTCATAAAGACTACAGCATTGATGAGGTAAGGGAGACCCTACCTTACACCAGAAAATGCATTTTTAGCCAACCAGAGCACAGGTAAGAATAATTATCTGTTATTATCTTTAAAGTTATGCTATGAGGGTAAATATGGGGGGTGGATGTTAAAACTATAAGAAAATATTGACCTAGAAACAAATAGAGATGAAAAGACCATGCATAAATTCAACTTTTAAACTAGAAGGCTTCCAGTCATCATGACTGTGAGGTTTTGAAACAGACATTCATAATGAGTAGCCTTGGAAAAAAAGCTTTACATTGAAGCTTGATAATTTAATGAAAGGCATGACATGGTGTGGTGGAATATTGCAGTAACTGGAGCATGGACTTCATGACTCAGAATGTCTTTGCCAGCACTGTAGCCTCCTGTAAATCTCATATGATGCATTCTTAGCTATTCTCATCATGGTTTTCCTTTTAGGTAACTTTGGATAGGGGATAACTTTCTGTCTGATTGGAGTATCTGTCATTCAAACAATCGCTTTCCATACCAAGTTTATATTCACTGGGGACTTGAGTAATCGCTTGTGTTCCTGAGCATTTCTGCTCAGTGGGGCACATTCTGTCTCTTTAGTTCTGTTGGAAAACTTCACTCTTCCAGCAAGTTTCCACAGATATGTTCTGAGCTCTGGGGTAAAAACAAAACCGACCAAAACCTTGGCAGCCATTTCTTCCTCCCTCACTTTTATACTAATTAGGTTTTCATCTGTGTACCCAAAAGTACTCAGATCCCATCTCGTTTTTGATACATTTGATCACTACAGAATCTTGTATATCTGAGTCTACCCTCAGCTAAGCTCCTTCCTTCTCCTACGGTGATTAAATGCTCTTCTGTTATGTTACTTTATGACTTACACATCACAAACCTCAAGAGTTCAAAGTCTAGGGCTTTGAGCCCAAATAGCCCAGTTCTGGAAATATATAAAAGAAATCTTTCTGGATCTTCAGTCAAAGGTTTGCCAAGCTGTAGAAGATGTCTTTAAACTAAAATTGCTGGGGCAGGGGAGCCTCAACCCATCCCATTCCTCCAGTTTTATGTCAGTGCCAGCAATAGATCCCAGAGACAGGAGAAGGATCACAGGTCAGCAGGAGAGCACTTGAAGTACAGCACAAAGGAACTGTAGCCACTGCAGCCAGTCAGCTTCATCAGGGCCCAGCTGAAATCCCTCTCTGCAAATGCATGTACCGGGGGAAGAACAAGAGGAGCTGGAGACATGCACATACCTGCAGGGCTGTGATCTCATTGGTATCATGGAGATGTTGTGGTATGGATCATGTGACTGGATGGAAGGGTACAGGCTCTGTGTTGGGATGGAAGGGTACAGGCTCTGTAGAAAGCACAGACAGGGGACATGAGGAGGGGGTATCACCCCCTATGTCACTTACCATCTGGAGTGCATGGAACTCCATGGGTGAGGAACTGACCAAGAGTTTATGGGTCGGGATTAAAGAGATTATAGTGGAGGTCTGCTACAGGCCATCCAACCAAGAAGACCATGAGGATGAGATCTGCCTATAGACAGATAGTAGCAGCCTCACATTCACAAGCCCTTGTCTTCATCTGGGGACCTTAATCAACCTAATATCTGTTGGACGGACAGCATAGAAGGACACAAACAATCCAGGATGTTCCTGGAATGCATTGAGGATAACTTCCTTTTCCAAGTGATAAATGAACCAGCAAGGAGATGTGCCATGCTGGTCCTTGTTCTCAGGCCTGTGTGGATGAACAAGGAGCTCCTGGACAAACTCAGACACAAAAACAAAGCCTACAGAGGCTAGAAATAAGAACACATAGTCTAGGAAGAATACAGATAAATTGTTTGAGCAACCAGGGATCAGGTTGGGAAAGGTAAACCCTGATAGAACTAAATCTGGCCAGGGACATCAATGGAAACAAAAAAACTTTCTATAGGTACATCAATGATAAAAGGAGGACTAGGAAAAATGTGTCCCTTCTCCAGAAAAGAAATAGGAGACCTTGTTACCTGGGATATGGAGAAGACTGAGGTACTCATTGAGTCTTTTTACCTCAGTTTTCACTGGCAAATGCTCTAGCCAGACCACCAAAATTGCAGAAGGCAAAAGCAGGGACTGGGAAAATGAAGAACTGCCCACTGTAGGAGACCATGTTCAACACCATCTAAGGACACTGAACGTGCCCAAGTACATGGAACCTGATGAGATGGATCCTGGTGGATGTACCAGTCAGCTGATAAAGAATTGGCAAGATGATCGCACTCAAAGAAGTGCAAATCGCTTACTTTGTGTATATATTATTGTTATTATTATCTTACTTTTATGTTTTCATTCCTGTTAAACTGTTTTTATCTCCAGCCATGAGTTCTCTTACTTTCACACTTTAAGTCCCTTGCCCATTCTGCTGGGGGATGTCACTGAGCAGCTGAATGGTACTTAGTTGCTGGCCTGAGCTAAACCATGACAGGCTCGATGTCCAAGTGGAGACTGTGCTCCTCAGGGGACAGTGCTGTTTAACGTCTTTGTCAGTGATATGGGCAGCGGTATTCAGTACACACTCACATTTTTTTTCCAATGACACCAAGCATTGTAGTACAGTCAACACATTGGAGGGAAAGGATGCCATCCAGAGGGACCTGGACAGGCTTCACAGCTGGGCCTGTGCAAACCGCATGAAGTTCAACAAGGCCAACTACATGTTGGGTGGAGAGTGGATTGAGATCAGATCTGAGAAGAAGGACTTGGGGTGCTGGTGGATGAGAAGCTCAACCTGGCAATACATGCTTGCAGCCCAAAAAGCAAACCATATCCTGAGCTGCACTGAAAGCAGTCTGAACAGCAGGACAAGGGAGGTGCTCTCATGAGACTCCACCTGCTGTACTGAGTCCAACTCTGGGGTCTTCAGTACAAGAAAGACATGAAACTGTTGGAGTGGGTCCAGAGTAGGGCCACAAAGAAGATCAGGAGTCTGGAGCACCTCTTCTATGGGAACAGACTGAGAAAGTTGGACTTGTTCAGCCTGGAGAAGAGAAAGCTCCAGGGACACCTTATAGCAGCCTTTCAGTGCCTGAAGGGGGCCTACAGGAAAGCTGGAGAGGGACTGTTTAACATGGAGTGTAGTGACAGGACAAGGGGTAATGGGTTTAAACTAAATGAGGGTAGATTTAGGTTCATTATTAGCAAGCAATTGTTTACTGTGAGGGTGTTGAGGCACTGGTGCAGGTTGCCCAAAGAAATTGTGGACACCTCCTCACTGGCAGTGTTTAAGGCCAAGTTCGATGGTGATTTGGGCAGCCTGGTCTAGTGGAGGGTGTCCCTGCCCATGGCAGGAGGTTGGAACTGGATGACCCTTATGGTCTTTTTCCTTTTGCTTTCTTTGCCCCTAGTTTGTATATGATGCAGACAGATATTGGAAGGGATCTGTTTAGGTTTTTTTCACCTTGGGTATTAGTAACTTTTTCACTGGAAAAACGTTAAGAACAGAGGGAGAATCTTCCCATCACCTAAACCAATGAAACCTTCCATTAACCATAACAGTGTATCTTTCTAAACCAATATATTTTCCACATGAAACTGCTATGACAGTGCAAGAAACAGTACTTGTAATGCAGGAAAATAAATACAGATAATTTAAAGTTTCCTTTTTGACTTTACAGGTAATTTCTATGGACATATAAACCTGAGAGAATTTACGTTTTTCTCCCTAGGTTGAGTGTCTATAACTTTTAGTTTGTAAGGCTGAGTAAGTCTGCACTTTTGGAGCCCTGTTGAGCTTCAGCCTTTTTATAGTTTATTACATTGTATATAAAAGCAGCTGGATTTAAGGCATATATTTTTAGGTATTACTTGGGATGCATACAAGTTTTATGTATTCTAAACAGACTTGAAATATGCGTGGACAGGAATCAGTCACCCAGAAACAATAAACTAAAATAATTTTAAACCCAGCAGGTATTAAAAACCTCTCTAAATTGATTTTACTTTACCTTGGATTACACTGATTTAATAGAAAATGCAAATCCTGATGGTATTTCCCTGGTTGAACTGCAAGCTTTCAGAAAACCCTTGTTTACTAGAACTCATGGCTTTGTACATAAGTATTGCTTTCTCCATGTACAAACAGACAAGATGTTCCAAACCTGAAGTAGTGAGCTGACATCCAAAGAAGGCGGTAGAAGAAGAATACATGTAGAAAGAAGTTAACATCTGGAAGAAGTCAGTGCTAGCCAAAGGGTGCAAGCTGAATATGCATTAATTAATTTTAATTAATATGCTAGGAAGGAAGGAAATTCATTTAGTGGTCACATTAAAGCAGACAATAATTTAGGACCATTGAACAGAAGCTCCTTATAAACTGGGGAGCTTTACTGTACATGGACTTTCTTCAGTGTGCTTGCACCCAACATATATGGGTTTTTTTACTAAAAACTTAATCAGCCTACGGCATTCATAACAATAATGCAAGTACTCAATCGTGGCAGCCAAGAACCAACCGTCACAGGTCAGGATCACTCTGTGCAACCAAAAATTACCCCTGTCTGTACAGCAACAAGCTGGTGTAAAAAAGGTGTGCTAGTTAGGTATTGCAGGTTAGAAAAGAAAGCAAGCCTTCAGCATGATGGCCCTCTAATACCTGAAAAATACCTATAAGAAAGCTGGGGAAAAACTGTTCACGAGGGCATGTAGCAACAGGACAAGGGATAATGGTTGTACACCAGAAAATGGGAGGTTTAGCTTGGATATTGGGAAGAAAAATCTTCAATATGAGGATGGTAGATCACTGGGACAGGTTGCCTAGAGACATAGCGGAGGCTCCATCCCTGGGGATACTCAAGGTCAGGCCTGATGGGGCTCTGAGCAACCTGATCTCATGAAGATGTCCCTGCTTACTGCAGATGTATTGGACTAGATGGCCTCTAAAGGTCCCTTCCAACCAAACATTCTATATTTCTAGGGTAGCAATACCTAGAAGTAAAGCACATGCAAGTCTGGAAAACATGGTACAGAAGAGAACCATGAAATGCACAAATGAGGAGACCTAAGGAAAAACCTGCGTGGGCAAGGGGGAAGATGGTCACAGGGATCACCAGCTAATACGGAAATGTGTATCAAGAGCCAAAGCAACAGAGAAAAATGGGAAAAGAAAATAAACGTAACAGCTTTTTTATACCATAGTGAAATAAAGAGTAATATATGGTTGATTTATAAATGTATAACTCTTAAAATTGTGAGAGCTGTACTTTTCATCAGAGGTGTAAGGTTTTTAAAGGAAGATAATTTCTCCAAGAAACAATGTTATTGTCAAAATGCAGTGTGACTAATCAAAATGAACCGCCCAGCCTAGAGATGACACAGTACCTCAAAAATTTTTTCTGCAAATTCAGTGCTAATTGACATTGGAAGCAGGATAATCTGAAGACTTTTTAATGTAAGGTAGTCAAAAACATATAGAAACTTTCAATAATCTTAGCTTATCTTTTCATTCATTTTTGGCATGTGTAATTAGAGAGGAGAAGGAAAAAACCCAACAAAACCAAACCAAAAAAACCCCACACTTAAACCTTAATGTTTTATTTATTTATTTTTAATTATGTCTATTTCTTGCTATATCTGACCATTGGTCTTGTGCTACATAGAAGATTTCTAGATAAATTGTTTGAATAAATATAAATAAGAAATTATCAATCTGTTTTCTCCAGTGCTGGAAACAAATGAGTTCTTTGCCTCTGTCACCTTCTTTCCACTTCTTATCCTCAGTCTTAAAAAAAAAAGGTTTATTTAATTTTTAAAACCTGCGAGCCAACCCATCTGACATGTTTTCCCTTCTCTCACTTATCTTCAGAGATAAGATCCTACTGGAGAACGCTGGTGCTGCACAGCTCGTGCCAGGGTGTAAACACTAGAAGCCACCATTCAATCAGAGAAGTTTTTCATCTGGGCCAGCAGTGTGCCTCACATCCTTATGTAGACTCTTACCAGAAGAGCTTTGCTCATTTTCTGCAAACAACACTTCTGAAAGATTGTGAAATGGGGTGACTAATTACTATACAACTTGTAGCATAGATATTTAAAAAAAAAATAGATCTGAAGCTCATAAATAAATGAAAAGAATTAGTGTTGAAATTGAAGTTGGTTCTTGCCAGAGGAAAATACAACCAAAAAAATTTTCTATACATTTTATTTTGACTATCAGAATTAACAAAAAAAACCCCAAAAAATACTTATCCACAGGGAACTATGTAAAGCAATGGACGAGGGTGCTTTAAAATAGTTTGTGGTAATGAGGAAAAGCTGTGTGCATTATTCTCTATATGGAACATGCCAAACAAAGAATATGTCAAAAAAATATATTGTGTCAAGATTTTATTAAACCACTAATGGATTTAGTTCCTATGTTTTCTGATGCCCTATGACAGCTGGATTTGCACTGAAAAGATTGTCAATTTAAAAAGTACTTAATTATCTACAAAGACTACTGATTTGTCTCTGAAAAAGCAGAAGCTGGGCATGGCCTGCAATGTCCGTACAAGTCCCTAAAGACAAAAACTGCCAACAAGCACTTTGTGTTCAACTACAATGGGTTCAAGATTTCACCCCTTGAAATGAACTTCTTGTTAAAACCTAGAAAAGAAAGTGGTGGCTGGAATTGTCATGTGATCATTTGACAAGAATGTACATGTTTTCACTTACTCTGCAGCAGGATGCTGCACTCTGATGATTCCTTTATCCTTTACAACACATTGTCCTCTCCAATTCTTCTGGTTCTCTCTTCCTGGAAAAACTGACATTATGGGTCATTTCAGTTTCTGTTGAAATTCAGCACAAATCTAACGTGTGATAGTAGGAACTACAATGCACCAATTGTTTGAACTTTTGAGGAAGTATTAAAGTTGATGCATCTTGCCTTTATACAAACGCACGTAGCATGGGGAACAAACAAGAAGAATTAGAGATCTTTGTGCGGTCACAGGGCCACGATCTCATTGCGATCACTGAGACGTGGTGGAACAGCATGGATGACTGGCACGCTACCATGGATGGCTACGTGCTCTTTAGGAAAGATAGGCTAGGGAGATGAGGTGGAGGAGATGCTCTTTATGTTAGAGAGCACCTAGAATGTATTGAGCTCCACCTGGGTAGGGATGAACCGTTTGTCGAGAGCTTGTGGGTAAGAATTAAAAGGCAGGCCAGTTTGGGCGACATAGTCGTGGGCGTGTACTACAGGCCCCCTGATCAAGAGGAGCGGGTGGATAATGCATTTTACAAGCAATTGGAAGTAGCCTCAAGATCGCAGGCGCTGGTCCTTATGGGGGACTTCAACTACCCAGATATTTGCTGGGCAAGCAATACGGCCAGTCGTATGCGGTCCAGACAATTTCTGCAGTATATGGAAGACAACTTCCTGATACAGATAGTGCAGGAACCTACAAGGGGAGGGCAGGTGCTTGACCTGTTTTTACTAACAAGGATGGGCTCGTTAGTGAAGTGAAGGTCGGGGGCAGCTTAGGACAAAGCGATCATGAAATGGTCGAGTTCAAGATCCTGAATGGAAGAGGCAAGCCAAAAAGTAGGATAGCTACCCTAAATTTTGGAAGAGCTAACTTTGATCTCCTCCGAAATCAAATAGGGGCTATCCCATGGGCTGCTCTGTTTGAAGGAATGGGAGCCTGTGAGTGCTGGCTAACATTCAAACAGCACTTCTTCCAAGCACAGAATAGGTGCATGCCTTTGAGTAAGAAATCGGGAAAGAGAGGTAGAAGACCTGCGTGGATAAGCAGGGAACTTATGAGTAAACTCAAAGGAAAGCAGAAGACCTATAAACTGTGGAAACAGGGTCTGAGATCATGGGATGAATATAAGGATGTGGCCAGGGCCTGTAGGGATGCAACTAGGAGGGCTAAGGCCTGCTTAGAATTTAAGCTGGCAGGGGACATAAAGGACAATAAAAAGAGCTTTTTCAGGTATGTAAATAGTAAAAGGATGACCAGGGATAATGTAGGTCCCTGTTGAATGAGGCGGGTGTCCTGGTAACGGGAGATGGTGAGAAGGTGGAGATACTTAATGCCTTCTTTGCCTCGGTCTTTACTCCGCAGGCTTCTCGGGACCCACAGATCCCAGATGTAAGTAGGAGTGGTTGGGGAATGAATGGCTCACCTCTAGTAGAGGTAGGGGTGGTCCAGGAGCGACTCAAAGGAATGGATGCACACAAATCCATGGGCCCGGATGGGATACACCCACGTGTCCTGAGAGAGCTGGCGGAGGTGATTGCGGAGCCGCTCTCTATCATCTTTGACAGATCCTGGACTACAGGAGAAGTGCCTGAAGATTGGAGGATAGCCAATGTCACTCCAGTCTTTAAAAAAGGCAAGAAGGAGGATCCTAGTAACTATAGGCCAGTCAGCCTCACTTCTGTCCCTGGAAAGGTGATGGAACAGCTTGTTTTGGATGCCATCTCCAATCAACTGGAAGAGAAGAAGGTCATGAGGAATAGTCAGCATGGATTCACCAAGGGGAGACCGTGCTCGACCAATCTCATAGCCTTCTATGAAGTCATTACCAACTGGGTGGATGGAGGGAGAGCAGTGGATGTCATCTACCTTGACTTCAGCAAGGCTTTCGATACTGTCTCCCACAACATCCTGATAGAAAAGCTGAGGGCACAAGGGATAGACGAGTGGACAGTGAGGTGGGTTGAGAACTGGCTGTCAGACCAGGCTCAGAGGGTCGTGATCAGTGGAGTAGAATCTGAATGGAGGCCTGTGACTAGCGGTGTTCCCCAGGGCTCGGTGTTGGGTCCGGTCCTGTTTAATATCTTCATTGACGACCTTGATGAGGGAATATCATCCACCCTCAGCAAGTATGCCGATGATACAAAGCTGGGAGGAGTGGCTGACACGCAGGTACACTGTGCTGCCATTCAGCGAGACCTGGATAGGCTGGAGAGCTGGGCAGGGAGAAACCAGATGAAATTCAACAAGTGCAAGTGTAAAGTCTTGCACCTGGGGAGGAATAACCACATGTATCAGTACAGGCTGGGGGATGACCTGTTGGAAAAGAGCTCTGTGGAGAAGGACCTGGGGGTCCTGGTTGATGACAGGTTGGCTATGAGCCAGCAGTGTGCACTGGCTGCCAAGAGAGCCAATGGGATCCTGGGATGCATCAGGAAGAGTGTGTCCAGCAGGTCGAAGGAAGTGATCCTCCCCCTCTACTCTGCGTTGGTCAGGCCCCACCTGGAATACTGTGTCCAGTTCTGGGCTCCCTGGTATAAAAAAGACAGGGACCTTCTGGAGAGAGTCCAGAGAAGGGCGACAAAGATGATTAGGGGTCTGGAACATCTCCCCTATGAGGAAAGGCTGAGTGAGCTGGGTCTGTTCAGTCTAGAAAAAAGAAGACTTAGGGGGGACCTAATTAATGTTTATAATTATCTGAAGCATGGGATGCAGGGGGAATTGGCCAGCCTCTTTTCAGTGGTCTTTGGGGACAGGACTAGGGGCAATGGCTGTAAGCTGGAGCACAGAAAGTTCCGCACCAACATGCGGAAGAACTTTTTCCCAGTGAGGGTGACAGAGCAGTGGAATAGGCTGCCCAGGGAGGTGGTGGAGTCTCTTTCTCTGGAGATATTCAAGTCTCGCCTGGACGCCTATCTATGTAATATGAGATAGGGAGCCTGCTCTGGCAGGGGGGTTGGACCCGATGATCTCTTGAGGTCCCTTCCAACCCCTAAGATTCTGTGATTCTGTGATTCTGTGATCTCCACAGGCTTCTGATGCTAATCTTGTTTTTCTTGTTTTAATAATGTGATGCTTCATGCATAATGTACATATACTAGAGGCAAACTTCCAATACTTCCATGAAAAATACATTAAATGATTCAGCAATATAGTTTTACAAATAATCTTGGTATCAGAGCTTCAGTGTTTCTGTTCTGTGGACATTTTAGACTGCACCCGATAGAAGTGACCCACACCAGGGCACCTGGTGAAGAGCTGAAGCCCCATGGCAAAGGATTCTTGATTGAGAAATTCATGGAGGACTGTCTTCCATGGGTGGCACCCCACACTGGATCAGGGGAAGAGTGTGAGGAATGCCTGTCCATGTCAGGGCCTGCACTAGCCTGGGCTGCCAGTTTCCCCACTGAACACACAGATTTTAGCCTCTCATTCCATGCTAAATCCCCAAATTAGTGGTTTAAAACCTCCAGTGAAGGACAGGAGGCCTCCTGTCTCTCACCATGAAGAGAAAAGCAGGCAACAATCTTGCTCTGGCCTTTCCATCTTCACCTGCAGGACTATGGTGCTCAGGCTGAGCCAAAGCAGCCTTCCTTCATCAAAGTTGTAGCATTTTGTTCTTTATTCCAAGAAAAAGTAAACCCTAGGAGTCACAGAAGTTTTAGTGAGAACATTTTTTCCTCTGATGATGAGTCCAGCAGCTCAGTCGGGCACTCAATGCTAACTAGCAAAGTTCTGTGGCCAAACCCAGTGACTCAGCTCCATGATAGATGGAGGCAGAGGTAGCAGTACTCAGCGTGGCCCACACTGCTGATCTGGCATCACTTCCATGGGGCTGATTCATCACCTTTTGCCCTTGGACCTCCTCTAATGTACACAGAGATCCAGCTACCTGGCACCCAAAGTGAAGACTCACTCACTTTTAACACATTCAGACAGGAACTGCAAAAGGAAGGAGGCTATGGAATTGAGTCCAAATAATTATTTTATTCAAGGATACCAATAGAATCCTTATTAATAAAAATTTAGAAAAATATTATGAGTAATTATACTAACATAATTATTTAACATAATTATTATTAGAATTGTCACTAGGAATCACAATAAATATTTGCATGTACTTCTGATTAGCTATTTTGATTTTTGGCATATCAAAACCTAGTTGATTCTTTTTGTCACTTCACGTCCCTAAATTGTGAAAATCTTTTGGAGAAGAAAAAGAGACAATGAAAACTTGGTTTTGTTGGCTCAACGTTCAGAGCAACTCAGTTCTTAAGATTTATGTTACTATTTCTATTTGCATATTACTTGGGAGATAAACATGCAGACATGGAAGGAAAACCAGGCCACAATTATTAAAAACAGGAGTGTGACATTCTTCATCTCTTCAGCCTAGAGCAAAACCAGTGCTTCCGCTGTTACCCAAGGCAGCAGATGTTCTTAAGGAAAAAAGAAAAGTTATAAAATTGTCAAAGATGTTGAATACCCAGAATGTGCCCAGAAGCAATCAAATTACTTAAATTGTTCTTATGTTTTGAGGGTAGACCTACAAAATACACATGGAAAAGTCAGGGAATAATTCAAGGTTAGATAAATGTTGCTTTTCCTTTTCAGGCAAAATTAATTGAAGTTGGGGGATTTTTTCCCCTTAAATGGACATTTGCAGTTTTCTTTGGTTAGAAAATACACAGCGAAATTTATAGTCATTCTGAAAGTGCAGAAAGAGATAGCTCCTGCTTCCATGTCCCTTGAAGTTCAGCAGTTTCATCGCTGAACTTATTTTGTATAAACCGATGTGGATGTGTCAATATCTGGCATGGGAGTGAACACCTGTATATGTAATTCAGAGCAAGAGATAAAACTACTGCTTGGCCTGGCATATCTAAGGTCAGTGAGAAGATTCCTGGGCTTAAATGTGTTGTTACACCAAGGCCCTTAGAGCTACCCTCACATATATCATATGCAAAGCATAACACATCACACGGGCGATGAAGTGAGAACACCCATTTCTCTTCCATATTTCTAACAAGGTTCTTAGCACAGTTTTATGGTTCTACCCTCTGAAACCAATTTTTAAAATGCTGTTTTAAAGTACTTACATTTCAAATGTTATTTGTAAAAAAAAGTTTGTGTCTTTTTTTTTCTAATTATGAAAGACCTGAAAAATGTTGTGGGACATCTCATTCTGCAAGTTATCTGGTTCCTCTAAAACATGACCTTGAAAGAAGCATGGGGAATGTCCATCCTTACACCAAGAACACCAAGGTAGAATCCAGATGACAGTGTCATGCTAGAGTTTGTCATGGGATCACAGCTTGCCTGAGGATATACACTGCCTCAGAACATGCTTACAGATCTCAAGTGAATGGCCACTCACTGCTACATCATCTGCCAGAGGTCACCAGGGCCAAAAGCCACCCATCCACAACTTCTCCACTAAGGTAGAGTTAATATCCAAGAGAAGTCTCTTTTGTGTCAGTGCTGTGCTAGACAGATCAGAGCAGATACTACAAGTCCTGAAGCCAGTGAAAAAAAATTATTTTTTTTCCAAAAAGGGATACAACACTCTTTTATATATCCTGTATGAGACCATCAATAATCATTTACATACATCTGGGTGAATTGGGGCCATCAGCATGGAAGGAGGTCTGATTCCCTTCTTCAGAACCGTGTTTTGCTCCAGATAAATAAACAGTTGTGCAATATGCAATGACAACATGGCGAACTGGAGTGAACTGTTGCTTGTTAATGCAAACCAGATTCTACAAGGTGCTGAACTGCTCCTTGCAACTGCTTCCCCTTAGTCCTCTGCTACGAAGTGGCAAATATATAACATTAGGGTTTGTTTTCTGCTTTGTTTTTCTTCCTGGCTCATACTGTTACTCTTAAATTTGCAGAAAATCATAATTTTCACCATGCCTTCCCTCACATCTAATTTTTAAAAAAACACCATTGTTAAGTTCATATTTTCCATGTTCTCAGAAATCAATTGGTTGGATTGTAGCAATTTTATACCCTTTTTAAGTATTAAGCAAAAGAGAAGAAATAAGTAAGAGAGGTAGGGAGTTAGGTGTCTCCAAAATGTCTTTCTCTTGCATATAGAGAGCAAACAAGACCAGGCATTCAGAAGTGCTGGGGATGTTGTCTAGGATAGATGATATATTGTGATTGTTGAACATGTCCTGTTTCTAGTAAGAAGCTCAAATTCACTCTCAGCCCTTAAAATTCATCATGGACTACAATTTTCATCATTGTGACAAGTCAAGCTGTGAATAAACTAGTTTGGCAAGAACTTATAGACATGAAGGCCACTTCCTGTGACTCTGAGGCCACAGTTTCACGACCCAAAAATGAAGACAAGTAGATCCAGTAGGTCTACAACATATTTCATCCCCAAGATGAGCTGTGTCTCCTATGACCCCCACAGTCTGTGCAGTTTTGATCCCCTGGGAACATTCATCTTGGTGATACCCTAAACACATCTCACTCCTTTTTTCTGAGAGAAACTGTGATTAAAGCAATGATCACAACAGCTCTCTCCAGTTACCACAAGTGAAAAGCAGGGCATTGTGTGGCCTCACTCCAGCATGTAGTCTCATGTCCTAATGGCAGCTTTACTTTGAAAATGGTCGTGCTTGTTAACAAAAGTGCAAGAATTACAGTGCCCGAAGGCCCAGTGAGTTTCAAATGGCTACTGCAGAGCCCAGGTAACTCCAAGGATATCCTCACCAACTCTGACGATCCTGGGAAACATGGCACATACCTGGAAGGGGTTCAAACAGCAAGTTGAACATTATATGAAAGCCAGACAGACAAATAAAGTACAGATCCAAGCAGATCTTTCATGCACACTCAGCAGTGGCAGACTCAGACAGAGTACAGTTTACCCCATGAGAACTGAGATACAGAACAAGAGGGAAGATCTGAAGAACTGATGAAAAGCTTTAAAGATCTTAATTTCTAGTAAGTTTATTAAGTTAAAAAAAATAAATACCTGCCTAGGATAAAAGTGAAGGAGAAGAGATAAATAGAATTTAAGTTTTTCAAAAGCTTAAATCTCAAAAACTAGTCCTGTGAATATGGAATACTAAAAGACTCTTTAGATAACAGATTATCATAGAATCATAGAATGGGTAGGGTTGAATGGGACTTTAAAGATCATCAAGTTCCAACCCCCCTGCCATGGGCAGGGACACCCCTCACTTTCATTATCCTGGGTCTTAACAAAAACATCCCTGTAAGTTTACCAAGGAAGGGCACTCAATACTAAAAATGGCCATTGCAAGAAGATGCAAAAAAAGACACAAAGCAGTGTCAGAATAAAGTATCTAGTCTGGTTGAAGCTCTTGTGCACATAGTGAAAAATGCATTCAGAACAATCAGTGTATTATGAGATAGTCAACACACAACTGTGGACTCTCGTCACAAGACCATTTGGTGAATTCTTCTGTAACAGGTGCACAAAGGTTTGACTGCTGGAAACAGGACATGGAGTAAAGGAAGCCTTAAAAAGGTAGTATTACAATAAAACCACTAGAATACCAAACTTTTACAGGGAAGAAATAAGGTGGCTGCCATTACTGCAACACAAGAACTCACCGAGAATTAGCACTGGTCAATCAAAACCTACTTGAGCTAAAAATAATGCAATTGTTTGTGCTTCAGAACCCCAGAAGAAACTGAAATGTTATGAATATTGAACACCAGCTCAGGACACCTGGGAATTTGGCAGGCAGAAGATGAAAACGATTCCAAACTGTGACCAGTAATGATTCTCCTAATGATGCTTCTCACTATTGGACAATGGCTGAAGCAACAAAGATATGGATGAAGACAGAAGCCAGACACAGGCTGTTTTAGACGAGCCTAAAGGGTTGCTCTATTACATTTGTTATAATTTCTGAATTTAATTTAATCATGTGCCAGTTCTTTCAAAATCGAGGTCGTGTTTCTCTGCATGTAGCTTTCTCCACGTTTCCAGTGACACAGTGGTGCTAAACAAAAACACGTGTAGCAGTAAATAGCTGTAGGCCACAGCCAGTGAACAGTAAGGAGTTCTTGTTACTTTATTTCAGCATACAATTTTGTTTCTTCTGGATTGGGACCAATGTTAGCTAGCAGGATTCTTTGCCTTCGTTTCCTAAGAACATTTGAAAATCTGGGCTTGCCCCACCACTGTCCTCAAGATGTGGGGCCCCACCTCCAACGCTGCATCCAGACATAGAGAATGCACCTCTATCAAAGAGAGCATGTGTGTGAAGCACTCACTAGTGGTATTAGAAAGCAGATTTGGTACTAATAAGATTTTCTGGCGATGCTGGACTAAGCAATGGGATAAAGAGGCACTGGAAATAATGGCCAGGTTCTGGTAGGAGCTGAAGAATGAGACTGACATGGAAAAAGAAGAGGGGAAAATCCCCAAGACAGCATGGAAGAGTGGCATGAGGATATGCTTGGGATGGGACAGAGACAGTGGAGGAAAGCAGAGACAATGCAGAAGTGTTCACTAAGTGCTAAGAGATATACTGAGCTGAGGGGAAACACTAATGCAGTTCCTACATAATACATCATTAAGAGGTATTTACAAATATCTAGCAAGAGGGTTGTAATATACAGCTATCTTCATATGATGTGTGAAGCCAAATGACCTCACGCTTCATGATTTAGCTACGGCTAATATTTTTTTCTCCAGACCATGAAGAAGATGAACTCTTGCCACACCCAGAAGAAAAAAATGGGCTGTCACACAGAAAAGTGGAAAATATAACAGTAGTACATACTATAGCACCCCCCATAACCTTCAGATTATGTCTTCTTTGATAGGCAAGTCATCTGCAAAAAAATGGAGAATGAGATAAATACTTCTTCATTATAACAACCACAGCAATATGACCATGAAAACTATAGCCAACAGAATTCTTTGGGAGATGAATCTTGCACATATCAAGTGCACTAGAATGCAATGAAAAGATAAACGCAATATTTTATAGGGGCAGATCCAGGCACACACTATCAATGCTTTGGGGTAACAGCTGTTTTTCAGTAATACCATTGAGGGCTGATACCAGGCAGTATTAAGGTGCTTCATCCTCCCTCAGCACCACCTGCACTGCTTGCTCGTGTGCATGTCCAAGTGTTTGGCTCCCTCCCCCCAGGACCCACTCACACACCACATTCCAAGTCAGCCCTGTTCGTACAGTTCCTAGCTCAATGACTCATGGCTGTGAGAGGGCTCCAAATCATTCATCACAGAGGAATCAGGACTCGTACTGGCACCCTCTAACAGCCTAACTGCCAGTAGTGGTTGTATTCTCAAATTATAATACTATGACCTTAACTGTTCTTTGCATTCTGTCTTTCCCCAGTGTTTTGCAAGACTCAGCATAAGCTTCTAAAGATTTCTTTTCCAGTATCAGTAAGGACTGATTATTAGAAATTTCTGCAGTATCCCTGTTTACTCTTCATTCTTGCAATGTTTTCACAACGGTGTAGTTGCTACAGGCTTTGGGAGCTTTGAACTCATAACAGGCTCTAAAGAGTTTCTGGGTTTCTGCAGAAGATTTACAAATTTCTTCTTTAAAGTGTGTCTTTCAAGAGCTAACTCCTCAGATAATTCAGAAGGAAAAACAGAATGGAGGCTGCAGGAGTGATGTTACCTAACAACCTTTAGGGAGTACGTCCCCATAAAATTCCAGAAGAGACAGAAGTCATCCTGGCAGGGAGCAGGAAATCACAGAATCAAAGGGGTTGGAAGGAACCTTGAGAGATCATTGGGTCCAACCCCCCTGCCAGAGCAGGGTCCCTAGCTCATACTGCACAGATAGACGTCCAGATGGGTCTTGAATATCTCCAGGGAAGGAGACTCCACCACCTCCCTGGGCAGCCTGTCCCAGGGTTCTGTCACCTTCACTGTGTGAAAGTTCTGTATGTTGGTGCAGAACTTCCTATGCTCTAACTTGCAGCCATTGCCCCTTGTCCTGTCTCCACAGACCACAGAAAAGAGGCTGGCCATTTGCCCCTGCATCCCATTCTTAAGATATTTATAAAGATTAACAAGGTCCCTCTTAGTCTTCTTTTCTCCAGGCTGAATAGTCCCAGCTCAGTCACCTTTCCTCATAGGGAAGATGTTCCAGGCCCTTAATCATCTTTGTAGCCCTTCTCTGGACTCTTTCCAGGACACCCCTTTCTTTTCTATACCAGGGAGCCCAGAACTGGACACTGACCAGGGCAGAGTAGAGGGGGAGGATCACCTCCTTCGACCTGCTGGCCACACTCCTCCTGATGCACCCCAGGATCCCATTGGCTCTCTTAGCCACCAGTGCACACTGCTGGCTCATGGCCAACCTGTCATCCACCAGGACCCCCAGGTCCTTCTCCACAGAGCTCTTCTCCAGCTGCTCATCTCCCAGCCTGTACTGATTCAAGCGGTTAAATAAGGAGCATCTATTTGAGATACCTACACCAACCATAATAGCCCCTCCTCCCAAGCATTTCATCAACCATTTTTAAACCCCGTTTTTACTCTAGATGGTACCTGTCTTGCATTTCCTTTCGCTTTTATGTGTATCACCTATATTCATGGCTACGTGTCAAACAGTCACCTCTTTTTTAAAATCTGTTTTGCCATGCCTGACACCAATACTGCAATGAAAAATATTTCTCTCTCAAGAAAACACTGATGTTTCTCTAGCTTATTCAATGTGCAAAAGTCAGCACAGAATACCTCCACTTTGTCAAATAAATGCTCTAAAGATTGGTCATTATAGGATTGTTACTGGTGCTTATAGGATCTTGATTTCACAACATATAACAGTGAGCTGCCACAAAAGCTCTGGCTGACTTAATTAAGGGGAAAAAAAAGCGCCACATTCTTGAGGTAAATGAGAGGATACATGAATACATGCATCCATCACCATGTTTGGCAAAGAGAGGCATCTTGTGAGAACTGGAGCCTTTTACAATCACATGCTTCACATGCTTTTGCTTTGCAAAGCATTTTTCAGGGACTGTGGCTCATAAATATCTTTTAACAACTTTATGTTTTCTGTGTTTCAGCAAACTCTCCTTACTGCTGATGATTGAGTGGGGTCTGGATGCTTTTGATGTGGTGTCACTAATGGGTGTTTCCCCTTGGGAAGTTTCCAAGGGAACATTTTTTTTAAATGGAATTTGCTGGTTTATCATGGCCTGATGGAAACTCCCATTTCAACAAGACCTGTCAGGTGTACCTTGCTTGCTCTCCCCTGGCAGATTGCTGCATGCCCACACAGGCAGCATGCAACCCCAGGGCAGGTAGCAGCCAGCTGTACCACTGTATGTCAGTAATTCTCCTTGGAGGATTCTGAAAATGAGAAAAACTTTTTTCTTTTTTTTTTATTTCTTGATTTCAAGCAAAAAGGTTTTCTGAAATTTGAAAAACTTCCATGTAAAGAACAGACACTTCATCAAGCCCAGGGTAATTTCCAGCTTCTCAGTAAGATAATGAAAATATAAGTTGTCATTTTAGCTATTGGATTAAAAATGTAGCAGATGCATTTTTAAACCTGATTTTTCATCCCTGCCTGCACTAAAACAGTAAAGACAGACAGATATACCTGTAAAGATAGCCCAAATCCCACACAGTCTTTTAAACCCCGTATTTTTCCTGATTCTGACTCATTCTGGTTCTTCTTAGAGACCTTCTATCTTACCCACTAGTAAACCCATTTCCTCTTTGGTCTGAACTTTTATTTCACTCCAGATTTTATTTTCTAGCTGGTTTTGATGAAGTTTTTGTTATTGTTTTCAAACCCATATAAACGGGAATCCATCATCACTGCTGTAGTTCCTGTTGGCCTTACTGCCTCTGCTGGGTCTTCTCCATGTACCATCTGTGGGAGTTAGATGGGGAAGCTCAGGTGGGGAAGTTCACATGGGAAAGGCAGCAGGATGTAGTGAGATACCTGCACTGCTAAATGAGAGGAGGCTGAGCTGGAGCTGACACCATCTGTCTGCACTGCTGTATTTTTAGGTTGCTTCGTGGCTTGCTCTTGGTGTGCTCCAGCTATTTCTCTCCCAGGCAAAGTCTGACTAATGCTTTGGGGCTGGTTTGCTCCAGAGACACCTCCAAAAGGCAATATTGACAACATTAATTGAGATTTTATTCCTGTCCTTCAATTTCCCCTGATTTTGCACTCTGGAACATAGCCCACATGATTCCTAGCTTCCCCTCACCAGAACTTTCAACATACAATCTCTATTTCAGGTTATAAAAATACAATTTGGCAGGGTACAACACAGCCCCTGTACTGTTTTAGATACCATAAACTGAAGCATGACACCACTCATTAAATCATAGGCTCAACATACAAGGCCTGGGGAAACCCAGGACAAGGAATTACATAGGTAATGTGGCTGCCATACCTTACCCAAGTTTACGTAGAAAATCTATAGCAGACCAGAAAATCAAACCCAGCTCTCAGACACAGATTATAAAGTGTAACTAACAAATCATCCTTCCTTCTTAAAATATCAAACTCAATCTTCCTACTTCCTTTTTGCTCTTTTTGCTGCTCACACAACTTTCAGCTGACACTAACTCATGGTAACTTTTCGGGAGCATGGTCATGATACAGTGAGATTGCAGATGGAAGAGACAAACTTCCTCCCATATCTTTTTTAATGTCTTTCCAACCTTCCTTTCCTCAGTGATAGGGCACTTGTTCACAGCCAATCCTATCTCTGCACCTGTCTGCATTCACCCCCACAAAGGAACCAAGTGTAAAGATCATCTGGCTCATTGTTCAACAATGTCTAGTGCATTAGGTGACTCATGGGGGGGTTGTAAAAGTGACTCAGACTTGGATTTCCTTGAGACCCCATCTCAGGAGAGACAGCCCATGGGGAGCCATGTAGATAGCTTAGTCTTGAGTTCTCCCATAAACTAAATAGAGCAGTGCTGCATAATTCAACGAATGTAAACCTGGGTTGAGCCTTGAATTCCTTCAACAAACAATATGCCCTGAGTCCTGATCAAGACACTATTCAGCTGCATAACAGTAAGGTAAAGACAAGTCAGTGGGTCTCTGGCCTTAATGGGCCCAGACAAGACAAAGATATGCAACAGAGAGGGCATAAGGTAAGGAGGAACACTGCTAATGACAAACATGGAAGGCGGCAGTGTCCACTCTGCACAGTCCTGCCCGTTGTCTTGTAGATCAAAGCCATAAAAACAAATAAAAACTCCTCAGATTCGGGCTGAGAGGGGGGAGCCACTTCTCCAGCTCTTCGAGGAGACCTCCCCCTTGGCCAGGATCCTGGCTAACGTAGTGTACCGAGAACCCTTACCTGGAGAGATGGGTAAGTGAATATCTAATGATATGCTTTAAGTTTGTAGTCTTGGGTGATTGACCAACACATGTATAGTATTTAGCATGCTTGTGAGCTGTGATAGTGTGGTCCATGTCCATGCTGTGGTTGTAATATTCAATCTTGTGAATTGCCTGTAGGTGGTAATAGCGAACAGTGTGACTGCTGCGGGCTGTAGCACTGCCTTTCGTGACTGTTGTATTGTCAGTAGTGCATTTTGTGTATCTCTTGTGGTTGTGGTAAATGTGGTCATACTTTTAAACTGCAATAGTGCATTTCTCCATTGTATCCATAAAACCTGCAGTAGTGACATACTGAATCTGCACATGGGTTTTAAATAATTTTTTATTATTATTTTTTATTATTAAAAAAACTTGCAGTTAAGTGTCTTTCCATCACACCAAACTACTGAACTGTTATGATTGCAGCTCCAGCAGCCTGGTCATCCTTCCTAACAGTTCATTGTAAGCTTCATCTCCAGCAGTGTTAGAGCATGCCAGACATGAGGTGTCTCACTATGTCTCATTCCTAGCATCCAGCAGCAGTTGGCACACCCTGCTGAAGTTTAAGCCTCACATGACAGATGTCCCTGTGCAATGGTTCCAGGCACATCTCTGGTCTGCCCCAGGGCCCCTGCTTCTTGTCAGGCCATTCATTAATTTCCATTCTTCACTTGGCAAGCACCCTGTGACACTGCTTCCATTTGATTTTCTAGTGAATTCTCAGTTCAGTAATACTTAATTGGCCTGAGTTCTTAAGTAACTGTTTCCAACGTATTTTTAAAAGTAAAAGGCGAGGGAGGAGGGGGAGGGGACAGTGGGGGGGGATGGGGACGGACTCTGGATATCTCTCTGAGGTACCTCTTCTCATTGTGATTAATGAAGGGGTTTTCTTACTCCACACCAGTCATTGCAGATGTCTGTTTATTGATATATACTGGACTCTCTGCTTGCAGACTTTCTTCACCTTGAGTTCACTGAATTTTTCCATATAGCTAAGTTTCCACTGGAGGCCATGATAGATAGATCTCCTGCCTTTTTTAGTGAAGATGATAAGCTTTTGCCATGTTGATGACTATAGATTTTACTTCAGGCAACAGGCAACAGTGGTTTCACCAACTTTCTTCCTTCTACCTATTAACTATGCACACACCCCACATTTCCCCCCCATTGTACCTCAGCTGGTAAACTTTGCATCTGGTGATCAAAAATACTAGCCCCCGTTAATGTTTTAAAAGATATCAGATTTGTATCTTCATAATAGTATTTTTTTAAACATCATGAGAAAAAAATATGTGTGTTATCAGCATGCTTTGCAAGTTCTGAACTCTTAAATATTATTAATTAGTCAACACACTTCAGTCACAAACATACCTAAAAATTCCTTTTTTTGCTAAAAAACATCATTTTCCCTTATCCCTCATCCATTCTGGGCTGAAGTGCCACAGCAGTTCCACCCAGTTTCAGGGCTGGATATGAAAAAGAAGCTTCATCCCTTTAAAGTAACTGGAATCTCTGTTGTTCTAGGCAATAGATCACCAATCTTCACAAAAACTTGACTAAAATAAAAGTAACTGTGGACAGCACGATGAGATCTTGAATGCATGCTGCCCCTGAGACCTGCAATAACAAAGTACAAGTTCAAGAGGAAGCTTAAGCCACCCAGACCCATCATCCACAGGCCTGTGCTGTCTGCTGGCAGGAGCAGTCCTACAGTTTCCACATGGACATGTGGTAGAAAGAGTTTAAAACGTGTCTGAGGTGATGGGTATGTACATGTGCTGAGGTCCTGTGCTGCCAGCCATCAGTTTGAACTGTGGCCCTCTCCTCACATCAGTTGTCCTCACAGGACAT
This sequence comes from Laterallus jamaicensis coturniculus, assembly GCA_022605575.1. Taxonomy (NCBI): domain Eukaryota; kingdom Metazoa; phylum Chordata; class Aves; order Gruiformes; family Rallidae; genus Laterallus; species Laterallus jamaicensis. The sequence continues at coordinate 6,649,233 of JAKCOX010000012.1, forward strand.
GGTTGTCGGTGCCATGATTTACCGCCATTCTCAACTATATCCTGTGGGGTTTGTATAGCCTAAAATCACCCATCTCCCTACAACTGGAAGGGGTAAATATTTGGAAGAGTTGGAAGGTTGTCACTGTCTGCAGCGTGTTCCTCAAGGATCTTCTGTCCAAGGCCCAAACAGATTCAGCCTTCCAGGAAGAGGACAGCATGGGAGATGACAGGAAGAACATTTCTCATATTCGCCTGCTAAGCCAAAATCCTCAGCACAAGGATACTGGAGATGGTCTCATGATAGCTGGTGTTCCTTCAACAGAAGCAAAAGGTCTGAGAGTTCTCTGGGACAGACAAACCTTGGGCTTTTTAAGTAGATGTCATCAGTGGTTTTATGTGGATCACTGAAATGCACCCACAATCAAAGCAAGACTCCGCAGTTTCCCATTACTAAACATCAGGCATATGTGTGATGTATTTTGCAGAGAAAAATAAGGAAGAAAAAAATACTGGTATGTTGCCTCATTGAAACAGGGAAGTTGTCCTGCTTTCTTTGTCCTCAGACTGAAGCTGGACAGAACCTAGAATAACTTGAAAAGGAGCTAATAAATCCTTGAGGTCTATTTAAATAATCAGTTGAGACTGAGCTGTAGGGAACCAGGATTAATCAGTCTAAAGCATTTTAAAATTATTTCTCCATTCCTAACCTTAGGGGTTTTTTAAATCCCTTGATCCCCATTAGTTAGCTTCATTTATATGCACCGCTACTCACAGTGAAACAAACTAATGTGGTGATGATGAGATGGAAATAGCAGTCCCTGCAACCAAACCCTGCCAACTGAACCTCTGACTTCAGCAGGATGCAATTGCAGAGCAAAGAGCTGCTGAGATGCTTAGAAACACTCCAATCTATTTATTTTTATTATTATTATCCATGCAGGTCAATTATGAGTGATTTGTTCTAGCCATAATGAGTATGTCCCTAGAGAACAATTTAATATGGTGTATAAATATCACAAAAATGTGTTTTTCATATACAGTTGTTAAAAAGAGATTGATGAGTTTGTACTGTATCTGAAAAACAAGTCTGTTTTTCATAAAAGCAAGTCTTTGCCTTGCATTGAGCTGCTCCTCCCTTTGCTCCTGAACAGATCATTTTCCAAAAAAAAAAGACTTCTTTCATCAGATTTTTTCTGAGGGAATTCCTAAAATGCTTATTCCAAAACAATAGGTTTTCAAGAATCAAGTCATAAAAGCCTGGAAGAAGTCACTGTTGCAGTAAAGCAGATGAAAACTCAGTTAGCACCCATCTCATCATGAAGTTGACAAGTTGATACTGACTTAAACAGCAATTGAATAGCAAATGTTTTGCAAAATTTTCTTTCTTTCCATGATTTTCTCTTTATTTCATTTAGGGAGGTAGCAACTGCCTTTCCAGTGTTTTACACAATATCTCTAATATCCCACAGAGACCATTGTTGAATGCATCACTGTAAAATCCACCTTTGCATCGAACCATTCAAAGTTGTACCAAAGGAAAAAATACTTCCCTGGGAAAAAAAAACCAAAAAAACATAAAAAACTGATTTTTAGCCACTAAGTCCCATTCAAAACTAAATAAAGAGATTCTTATATCAAAGAGGACAAAAGGCATTACTCAAATGAGTAATTTCTAAGGAATATGATCATCCACTCTACTTAAAATATCAGTGTTGATAAAATTAAAGTGATTTGAGCAAGAAGGTCACTAAAAGTCTCAACAGTTACTGATACCTGAGATTGTTCTTCTTATGTGAGACAAAAGAAGAGCATTCAAACTGCATTTGCAAGTTTTTAAGCATTTTCATTGTGCTTGGGGAGAATACTCATAACTAGTATGCTGGAAGAAAATTGCAAATAATGGTCAGTGGTTATACCTCTTTGCTGGTAGGAATGAGGAACATGCAAATCCAGTAAGAAAGTGTTGGATGAAAGAAGTCAAATAAGCACTGGTGTTGCCAAACTCTTAAAGAAAAGACTGGGGGGGGAAGAAATCACATAAAAAACAGTGATTGGACATGCACACAAAGACAGAAGTACCCTCTCAGTGAAGAATCTCTTCCTAATATCCAACCTAAACCTCCCCTGTTTAAGCTTCATACCATTCCCTTGGGTTCTATCCCTGGTCACCAGAGATCGGCACCTGCCCCTTCACTCCCCCTCATCAGGAAGCCACAGACCACAATGAGGTCTCCCCTCAGCCTCCTTTTCTCCAGGCTGAACAAACCAAGGGACTTCAGCTTCTCTTCATAAGACTTACCTCTGGACACTCTCCAATATTTTTGTTTCCCTCTTGTACTGTGGTGCCCAAAACTGCACACAGTAGTGTCAGCCTGTTGTTCACCCAATAAAAATGTTTTTGCAACCAGTTTAGTGTAAAATGATTTTAAGATCAGTGAAACCCATTAAGTTAACCAGAGTGATGTAAAATATGACCAGAATATGCCATCAAAATGAAGGCCAGTAGCTCTAGGATTGCCACAGACATTCTGTGGTTAACACCTCAGTGGAACAGTGGTTCTGAAGTCTAAAAAAACCTGATCAGTGGTTCAAAGGGTCAATGGTTCAAATGGTCAATGACTGCATTGCTAATGATTTGAAGATAAACTTCCATCTGCTCAGCCTAAGGATGCCATTTCTTTTACTGACCTTTGCTTCTCAAACATACAGCAACGTCTTTAATGATACAGAGAAAGAATTTATAAATGTTTTGAAGGTAGTTATGAAAAATATCCCAAAAATATAATAATTTAGCATGGGTTTTACTCTCTGCTATTCCCAGAGTTTGCTCTTCTCTGCTAATCCTATTTTGTATCCTTTGGAAACAGGTGTTAACTAATGCAAAATAAATCACCTTTTAACAGAATCACAGAATGATAGAGCTTGGAAGGGACCTCTAGAGATCAGGTACTCCATACCCCCTCCTAAAGCAGGACCACCTCAAACAGATTGCACAAGACAGCATCCAGGTGGGTTTTGAATGTCTCCATAGATGGAGATTCCATAACCTCTCTGGGCAGTCTGTTCCAGTGCTCTGCCACCCTCACAGTAAAGAGGTTCCTCCTCATGGTTAGGTGGAACTTCCTATAATCAAGTTTGTGCCCATTGCCTTTTGTTTTGTCACTGGGCACTGAAAAAATACTGAGCCCTTCCTCCTGACATCAACTCCTCAAGTATTTACAAGTATTGATAAGATACCCCCTCAGTCTTCTTTTCTCTAAAAAGTCCCAAGCCTCTCAGTCTCTCTTCATAAGAGAGATGTTCTAGACCCCTAATCATCTTCTAGTCCCCTAATCATCTTAATGACTACCATTAGCCAGGAAAGCTCTCTGTTACAAATAAAAATAGTGGAGAGTGCTTGACAGATAACAAGGATCACTGAACTACTTGTACCTGTTGATCCTAGTAACTTCAAGAAGCATCAAGTTATGAAATTATTGTTTGAAAATCGAGCTCTTGCCTAAAGTCAGAGTTCAAAAAAACCTCTCCAAATGCATAGTGCTCTTCTCTTGGGATAAGGTGTCTTACAGATAGAGGTGTACAGTGCATTCATTCCCTTTTATATCTGTATTGCCTTCAGCAATACAAAGTACAGAGTGCTGGGGTTTTTTCTTGATGTGCAATGATGCACAGTGGGACACCGATGGTTGTTCATAAGAACCAAAATGGCTGGGGAAAAAAACCCACAAACAATCCCACACCTTCTTTTGTTGTGTCTGGGAGAGCAGCACAATACCTGTAGCCCAGGGATATTTGGCACTGCATGAAGTAGTACAGATCTCAGAACAGGTTCTTTTCCTGGTTTCTCAAGTGCATCCCATCTGGAGCTCCACGTTTCCTTAACCTGCCACACCTCAGATGGCAAATTAAAAGCTGCTCAGTAGCTATAACCACAAAGACATCTACTCCAGAGCTGTGACTTACAAAGCAAAGAATAATAAAAAACCCACACTGTTTTTTTTCAGACACACTAGTGTAAAAGCAGTATAATCTCAGTAAAGTCATCATTTCATATGGCTGTCCCTTGGTCTAGCACAAACTGTAGCTCCTCATGTCCAGGCAAGGCACACCCACTTGTTTCAGCCAGAAATCCAGCCCAAGAAACTTTCTGTCACTGAAAGTGCAAGTCTGGATCTATCACTGAAACCCAGGGAGTTATTCCAAGTTCACATCAGCAGAAAAGAGATCAGAATCTGACCCAAATATTAATTGATTTTGGAGTCTCTGTGTCTGGCCATCAAGAAACGCCTGCTGGATGCTAACTTTGCAGTACACAGGCAGAACACAAAGAGGCCAGTGAGGAAACAGACATGGGTGGAATTGCTGAGTAATATGTGCCAAGTGCTGTGCACATTAGGCACAGAGAAATGGAACGCTGCGAAATTAAATCACCCACTGTACCAGAGGCTACAGCCCAACATGGGAACGGTTTGTAAGAATTTGTTTGCTGTTACATACTAATATTCTTTTCCCTTTAATGGATCAGCCTATGGTACTACCCAGCCAGGTAGCAGTAGGGAGTAACTTCTGTTCCCTTGTTGCCCAACAGCTCCAATAGACAGACCTGTGGTGTCTGTACTCTCTTTGGAGCATCTCTTGTCTCTGTAGGCATCTTCACATTACACAAGAAAGCATGGTGGTGCTGAAACTCTGCTAAAACATAATATCCCAGATGATATCCCAGCAGTACAGCAGCACTGATACATTTTTACATGAGCTAATGAATGCTTTCACCAACATTTAGTCATCTTAGCTGTAACCTTGTGCTGACTGAGTTGACCTGCTTCTAGATGGAGAGTGAGCCGCAGGAATGTGAGCTTCAGCACCTCTGTGCCATCCTGTATTGCATGGTATTGAGTACCTGAAATCACATCTTTAGCACAAGGATTGAGTTCATGTCTCATGAGGACTACTGTTACAGATGAATTTTGGCAAAAGAAATATTGTTAGTGAACCCAGAAAAAGCTAACTCTCATAAGAAGCCGGTAGTGAAATTGAGTCCAAGTATTTAGGTTATTTCCTCTGCTGCACAGTGGCTAAGAGCTAATTTTTGCCTAATAATACATAAAGTTCACATTTGCCAGCGCTTCCAAAGAATTTTTTATGTACAAAGTGAGTAAACAATTCCAGAAATAAAAAACACAACATCCTTCAGAAACTCATTTGGAGTTATACTAAGAGCTGACATGGGAAATTTTATAGAGACTTTTACTTTTTCTTTCTTGTAAATTGATAGAAATAAAACATTTGCCACTTTACTGGGCAGGGAGGGAAAAAGACAGTCACAAGATGTGCTCCCGTCCTCCCTTCTTCTAAAACTGATATACTGCAGCCATTCCCTGTATTGCCATCACTCCCTTTCTGCACGAAGAAATCACAATTATATAGCAACACTGTTCCCATGTTAGGGCATGGAAGCAAGTCACACACAAACCCATGCACTGCTATCTATCTCTACTGACCAAGAATAGCCCAGTGCTTGCTGGCTTGAGTAAACTATGGAAGGTGGAAAAAGCAAGTTTGAAGCTTATGAAGATGAGACCAGATTGGACTGTGCTCTAATCTGACAATGCTAAGGCCCTGAGATGAAGAGAGACATAACTATTCCAGGCATAATAAGTATGTGAGACATGTCAGGCCATGCCACAAGCATGACACCTTACTCAGACCTAGGCATGCACAGACTGTGTCTAATGGGTCCAGTTTGTCATTTGGCTTCAGCAGAGAAAAGCCTGAAGAAGGGCTGAGCTCAGGTTAGAAGCCAAAATGAAGAGCCACCAGGCATGGACACTGGTCCAAAAGTCACAGGGATGTGATGAACAGAACTCTAATGAACAGCAAGGTGCCTGAGTTTAGTTTCCTCAAGGTCATATGGTATTCAACATGGCACAGGCATTATTTTGTCTAAATCTTTGGGTAAATCTTTGTATCTACTCTGCAACCTGAAAAGGAGACCCTTTGTGTTTGTTCTCAGACAATATTCTGTCTTAATACAATGAAGATCAAAACAAAAGTATTGGAACCTTGGACGGTATTCAAAAACCAAATTGATAGCTTATTTCCAGGCTTCATCTTTGCTCACAGTGACAATTTCCATGTCTCTAGTCCACCTAACTCTGTTATCACATCTGAAAACAGCTCTTGCCAGTCACATACACAGATACGGGAGCTCCTTGACCTTGCACTTCAGAGGCTTCCTATATACTGTATTTTTAAGTTGTTCTACACAATTCAGGCCTATGTGCCTTAATGAGAACACTCACTCCATATATCTAAGAGTGAAAATTTTTAATTGTATAAAGATGTTCCAGACTTCCATGTCCAGAAAATGTGAAAGAGTCAGTAGAAGAATAACAAGGGAGCAAGCAAGATCTAAATTTTTCAAAACCTATTGGTAGTAAGATGGTAGGATAGATACTATCTTCATCTACCCAGTCCTGTGGGTGGTGGCAGTGTTGGGCAACAGGACCACCTTAATTTCCTACTGTATAAAAATAAATGCGACAAGTTGATATGAATCAACCTTTAGCCTCAGGGTTCAGTAGTTGTTGGAAGAAGCACCATGCAGTTTTCTCTGTAAGAGCAATGATCCATTCTCTTCAGATTTGTAATACAAGATTATGGTGGTAGCACCTCGTTCCCCTCTCTATACCTCATGGCGGTTAGACATGTCTACCCCAGCAGTAAAGCCTCAGAGATAGCCCTCACATCCTCCACTCCAAACTGTGTAGGACAATTTAAACGCATCTGGGCCCCAGCTCCTCCCTGGTCTATGCTCCTTGGTCATAAAACTATGCCATAAAAACCATTGCAGTACAGTGAGGTACAGAGGTGTCTGGGGATGCAAATTGAGGGAAATGCCAGCAGGTGTGACAAAAGGAATTTACTCACACAGACAAGACACTAATCCAACTTGCCCAGCTTCAGGATCACAAAGATCTAATACCCATGGGAAAAGGAAAGCCTCACAAGAATAATCTCACCATCTGGACAAGTTATCAGCACTTCTTATTCACTTTATTATGAAGGCTATATATTCCAAATTTTAAGATCCTATTCCCACATGAAGAAAACTTTAAAGGGTACAACACTTGTTACATGTTAGTCTGTAGAAAGCTACAGCACAGCACCACATCTGACATAGCCGAGTTCTTTTTAAATTTAACATTTCCAGTAATGAGCAATTTATGCTTTGTTGGGAAAGACCTGACCTACTCCATATCACAACCATGAATCAGCCTTTCATGAGGCCTCAGTCTGTGATCCAAAAGATAGTACTGATGCTTTCTTATGATTTATGGCCAAGCACTCCTGTAGTCACAAAACCACCCAAAACAACCCCAAAAAAACCCACCCCAACACAGTTCAAGCCAACAGAACAAGCAAAACCATGAAAACACCAAGCAAAACACTCATGACTTTTTTTTTTTTCACGTTTGTCTTATTGTCTTTCTTGGGGAATACGTGGGGGAAGAAGTTTACATTCCTCTCTCAACCTCCACAGTACAAAAATAAGGAAATGAATCAATGCTAAACCTGCAAAGAAACAGTAATCCTTCCCAAAGGAAAAAAACCCACTTGTTTGTCTTACACTAGTCCTGACATAGAGAGCTATCAAAACCTGCAATAAACAAGAATCTATGTTATCCTCAGAAATATGGTCAGGAGACAGCCCTTGCCAGTTAAATAATAAGGTCATATAAAATTGTCTCTCCCAATGAAGCCATAATTTTATATGTCAAATGCAGACAACAAAGATAAATAATTGACAGAGGAGCCCTTGTCTTCGGTAAATAAATAACAACACACTCCCTAAACTGAAACTTCTGAAGACAGTTAACAAAAAGACCTACCAAACAGCATTTGTTGTTCTTATAATTGATATCTGGATAAATGTCTTTTCAGGAGCTCAGCCTAGCACTCCTGGTTGTCAGATACCAACTCTGATAGTGAGAATTAAAGTAAATTTGGGAGCCCTCTGGCAAGGACAATAAGCAGGAGGAAGAGAGAGGGAGAACAAGAAGGTACCATTGGATTGACATCTGGGGTATCATAGAAGAAGCTAGAAATGTGTCTTCACAAAGAATGGTGAAGAATGAAGAGCTCTATATGTAGTTTCTACTAACTTCCCAAATACATTTTTTCCTCTGTTGAAGCAAGCTGAAAGTCTTTCCAAAGTGTTTTTGATTGTTCAATGTCCTTCTTGTATCTGGCAGCCTTTAATACTCCTTTTAAAACCAGTAAATTTAAAAATGGTATTGAGGCGACTTTTATTCTTAAAATCCTTTGCCAAAATAAGCCTTATGTATTATAACCCTGGATTATATGTCAAGCAGTGCTTAGCCTACTGAGAGAATGAGCTGTGAGCCACATAAGTCCTAAATTGTCTTTGCAGTGGTAAGCACCTATTGCTGTACTCCCAATCCTCCAGTCGGTCACATAAGGATGGCAGAGGCCACAAGATGGGGTGTGGGGAGAAGAAAACCTCAGATAGTAATAAAGCCTGTACCCCACATCGTTCTGGGGGAGCCTCAGCCTGTGGGTTGCCTCTCTCCAGCTATCCTTGCTGTGCTGGTTTTGACTGAGATAATTTTCTTCACAGCAGCTAGCATGGGGCAGTGCTTTGTATTTGTGCTGAAAACAATGTTGACAACACAGAGATATTTTTGTTATTGCTAAGCAGTGCTTACACAGAGCCAAGGCCTTTTCTGCTTCTCATCCCACCCCACCAGTGAGTAGATTGGAGGTGCACAAGGAGTTGGGAGGGGACACAGCAGGGACAGCTGACCCTAACTGACCAAATGGATATTCCATATGCCATGATCAGCATATAAATCTGGGTGAAGAAGAAAGACGTTTGGAGTGATGGTATTTGTCTTCCCAAGTAACCACTATGCCTGATGGAGCCTTGCTTTCCTGGAGATGGCTGAACACTTGCCTGCCCATGGGAAGTGGGAAATCAATTCCTTGTTTTGCTTTGCTTGCATGCATCATTTTTACTTTGCTTATTAAACTGTCTTTATCTCAATGCATGAGTTTTCTCACTTTTACCTTTCCAATTCTCTCCCCCATCCCACAGAGAGGAGTGAGCATGTGGCTGCATGCTGCTTAGCTGCTGCCCTGGGTTAAACTATGATATTCACACAGGGTGGGCAGAGGGGATGCCAGGACCCTGTACGTAACATGCACACACTCTGTCTCCAAGGCATCTGGCACCAGTTGACCTACAAGGCAAGTGGGTTATACCTGACATGCAGGTGAGCTGCAGCAGGCATTCACTGTAGGTGCAGACTTACGGGAGGGCTGGTGGCATCATCTTGCCTGCTACAGGAGACAGCTCTGCAGTTGTAATAGTTGGACACATTCTTAAAAGGTGGAAACTGCATTCAGATTATTCTCTATTTCATCCATGCACACAACAATCTCAGCAAATCTCCACGTGGATTTGTGCTGGAGTGCTAGTCTAAAAGGTTGTTCTCCAAAAGCAACGAATTGGCACACAGGAGGTTTGATCAGATGTGTGTTTTAAATTACACATTCTTCTTATTGCTTCTGATTAGCAGTTTCAAAAGTAGGGTTGCAACATAATCTGTCACTGTTCTCTAGGAAAAAGTACCCAAAAAAGTAACCCTACAGAAATCTTCTAGAGGCTGTCCCTTGAGCCTGATCAGCTTCAAAATTGAGCTCTTCAATACTTGATAACTCACCTGACCTGCAAGGACCTTCTCTTGTGACTTTCCGGGATGGCATTGAAACACCAGAGTGGGTGTACATATGTGAGCAAGACATCTCCACTTCCACTAGGGTCAGAGCACAGCCAGAGCTTGGCCCACACCTGGGTGTCTAAGGTAATTTGCGAAGTCACAGAATATCCCACTGGCTTCCAGCTCCTGCAGAAGGTCATGGGTTGTATCTGCCAGTCCCTTGCACGTGTCCTCCATACCCTGGAGCATCCTAAAAAGCCCTTCTGCAGACTGCTGAATCTATAGTCAATGGAGTACAGAGAAATTCCTCGCTTCACCCAGCGTAAGAAATCTTAAAGCAAAATACTCATAGTTTTGGGACCACGTACAGATTATACCAACTCCAGGAAAAAGTTTCACTGCAAACCACATTTTTCTCAAAAAATGGTAATCTATAGATGTAGCTTTCTTTGCTGAATCATCCATTTTCCCATTCTTTTTAGAAGGTCTCCTAATAACTTTCTAGAAAGAATTTATCATGAAGGCTGAAACTTCTTCCAAAAAGATTTTTCCTCTTGCTTGTGGTACAGTTTAATGCTATTTTCAACACAAAGAAAGTAATACTTCGACTTGTTCCCCCCCACACCCTTCTCTATTTCTTTTTAAATTCTTACATTTTTAACCCAAAAGTCTAGTAGATCTTATTAATTTCAAGCATAATTTCATAGTTTATTGAAGACTGGTTTACACCACATTTTGTTCTGAAGCAGTACCTATAAATTATGTGGGGAAAAAATGGCAACATTTTGTATAACATAATTAATAGTCATCCATATTTTCTCAAAATACTGGGAAACCTCTGCTTATTCACACAGTTGTGATTTGAAATAGCTCACCTTATCATTGCAACAACCTGGCAGCTAACGGTACCTCACCTTTTCTTCCCTCCTCATCTCAGAGCAGACTCCAGGATCAGAAAGCACTCCACCCTCACAGGTCTTTCCTGGCTGACCCCTGGCAGTGCAAACCGTCCATGCAACTCCCTAAGGTTGCACAACTTGACCTTGAAACATCTGCTGGGCTCAGTCAGAACAGCCCTGCCCCATGCACTTTCAGCTCCTTGACTTTCCACAGAATGCCTGAGACACCATCTACCTTCTTTCTCCACTTCACAGCAGAAAGTAAGAAAGCATAAACAGCATTCCCAGACATCCCCATTTGTGATTGTCAGCCCTCTTGTGAGATTTAATGGGGCAAAATGAGTTTACCTTCAGGAAATTTGCAGATGACACCAAGCTGAGTGGTGCAGTTGACATGCCAGAAAGGAAGAATGTCATCCAGAGAGACTCAGAGGTGCTGGAGAAGTGAGCCCAGGTGAGCCTTGTGAGGTTCAGCAAGGTCAAGTGCAAGGTCCTGCACCAGGGTCAGGACAATCCTCATCATCAGTACAGCCTGGGAGATGATGTGCTAGAGAGCAGCCATGCAGAGAAGGTTTAGGGGTACTAGTGGATAAGAACCTTGACATGAACCAACAGTGCATGCTTGCAGCCCAGAAGGCCAACTATATCCTGGGCTGCATCTAAAGGTGCTTGGCCTATTATGGTCAAGGGAGGTGATTATGCCCCTCTACTCCACTCTCGTGAGACCCCACCTAGAGTACTATGTCCAGTTCTGGAGTCCCCAACATAGAAAGGATATGGAACTGTTGGAATAGGTCCACAGGACAGCCATGAAGATAATTAGAGGGCTGGAGCACCTCTCCTGTGAAGACAGGCTGAGAGAGTTGGGGGCATTCAGCCTGGAGAAGTCTCCAGGGAGATCTTCCAGTACCTGAAGGGGGCCTACAAGAAAGCTGAGGAGGGAGTTTTTAGAAGGGAATGTAGTGATAGGATGAGAGGAAATGGTTTTAGATTTGAATGGGGGAGACTTAAGTTTGTTATTAGGAAAAAATTCTGCATCACAAGGGTGGTGAGACCCTGGAACAGGTTGCCCAGGGAGGTGGTGGACGCCTCTTCCCTGGAGGTGTTCAGGGCCAAGTTGGATGTGGCATTGAGCAGCCTGGTCTAGTGAGAGGTGTCCCTACACATGGCAGGGGGGCTAGAACTTGATCTTTGAGGTCCCTTCCAACCCCAACCATTCTATGATTCCATGAAAATGCAGAGCAGGGGTAAGAAAAAATGGATTCTTCAAGATATGTAAAAGGTATCTCATAATTGATCCTCTCTACAATTGTAGATATTCCTAAATATTAAATAAAATTTTCTCATAATTGCTGCCTCTACTTCACCTCACATGGCAAATTTATTCTCTATTTGTGGCTTTATACACACAAATACTAAACAAGCAGCAGTGAGCAGACGTCCTCTGCTGAGTGCTTTCTGTCATAAAACTTTCCAAGCTAGCAGATGTATTTAGCTGTTTCCACAGGGATAATTATAATAGGTCAAAAGAAAACTTCCTCTGAGCAACTGTAATTTCTAAGGAAATCTTTCTTGCTCTGTGAAAGTGGAGATTACTCATAACATGATAAACCTGGAAGAACTATTAAAGGTTTCATTCCCACTTGTCACCAATACTTTAAACCTGATATCCAGCTTCCAAAAATATTAATTATTTAATTAATGTTTCCTTGGAAGTACTTTGCTGAGAACCAGACACTTGTTCCCATCCTTAAGGGAATGATAGTCAGAATTCTGGGAATTTTTAAATTAGCAATCTTTTGCCCTAATGTAGAAGAAATTGTACTATTACTAGAAGGACCTTGACCTAACAAAGTGCTTAGAGAATCATAGAATCATTTTTGTTGGAAAATACCTTTAAGATCATCAAGTCCTACCCTTAACTTAGCTCTGCCAAGTCCACCGCTAAATTATGTCCCTAAGCATCACATCTACACATCTTTTAAACAGCACCAGGGATCATGACTCAATCACTTTCCTGGGCAGTTCCAGTGCTTGACAACCCATTCAGTGAAAAAATTTTTCCTAATATCCAATCTAAACTTCCCCTGGCACAACCTGAGGCCATTTCCTCTTGTCCTATTGCTTCTTACTTGGGAGAAGAGACCAATACCCACATGGTTCCAACCTCCTTTCAGGTAATTGTAGGGACCAAGAAGGTCTCCCCTCAGCCTCTTTTCCCCAGGCTAAACAACCCCAGTTCCCTCAGCTGCTCCTCATGAGACTTGTTCTCTAGATCCTTCACCACATTGGTTGCCCTTCTCTGGGCACATTCCAGTATGCCAATGTCTTTCTTGTAGTGAGGGGCCCAAAACCAAGAGCAGTTCTGGAGGTGCAGCCTCACCAGTGGCAAATGAGGCATTGTGCACAAGCACAAGTTCAATGGGAATAATCATGTGCTTAAGATAAACACACTCCGAAGTATTACTTACAGATAAGAGCACATTTGTTCTGGTCCATTTCCCAAGTTTAAATAGAACATAACACAGCAGTATACAGCAACAATATTCCAATTGCTAATACTTTGAATAAAAGGAATAAACACCAATTCCATGTGATCAAGTTCAGAAGCTGCCCATGGAGGAATCAGCCTGAGAAAGTGGAAATAGGACAAATAAAATGAGCAGAATAAATCTGAGATTGTCAAAGGAGTTACACAACTTAATTGCCCTGCATAAGACAAAATCTCACGCTATTGGGAAAATTCACCAAGCCCTTCCCTCCATGGGTGTACAAATGGGAGAGCAATACAGCTGATCACTGACTGCAAAAACAATAAAACTAATGAAGTGATAGAAAGCAGATGGGATATGAAAGGAGCATTGGTCTGCTGCAGCTTTATTCCCTATGAATGTCTGTGAGGTTTTGAATCACAGCTGTGGAAACAAGCTGCTGAATTTCCTCCCCTAACCCCCCTGGTAATTTTGTAATTTAAGTGTAAATGGTCTGGTCGTCGGGATTAACAGCACACTGCTGAGTGTGTTTTGTGAGAGGAGGATGTTAGTGGGAGAAAAAAACTGTGACTTAAACCTATGTTGTCAGGCAACTAAGAAGGTGAGGAAAAGAGCCAAGCAAACAATCCCCAAACTGTTTTTTCCTGAGCAGGAGATGGTCCACTTTGTCTGAACTTTATAGCAAAAGTCAGTCCATTGATTAAACATTTTTCACATCACTAATTAAAATAGATTAAAGACTGTGTTGTAGTGCTCTGTCTGAATCAGAACAAAATGTTTGCTATTAAAGGGAAGATGAAAATGTGTTTATAGTTTAATAAGAGTCAAACTGGAAAAAATTGAAACATTTCAGTGTGTTCTTGGTGCATTAACAAACATCTTCTGTGCAGGTTTCCTTGGGCCTCAGAGGAGGACAGAGTATTCATTCTCTGTGAAAAAAAATAACGTAGCACACCATAAAAGTACTATGGTGACAGAAATCAATGAAAATCAAAAGGTTAACACCACCTATATTGCTTATTATCAAAGCAGTGTTATTCTAAAGTTACTGTGCCATGCTCTGTGTTATTGTTTCCCCTGATGGAGAATGGAGAGGTACTTTCCTGCTGTGAAATAAGTCTTCTTAACTTTATCCTTGGGCCTGTAATTGAACACGCCTGAAAAGTCTCCTGGGTCTGCCTGAAGCCTATTGTAGAATTGGATTAATCTTTATTTCTCAGAAACAGTCCATTGTTTTAAGGTGCCTTTATCATTTTTTTATTCCTAAGGGACACTCTTTTGCATCATAAGGTGCTGGTCCACTACTATCCCAATAGTAGCGACTCTGTTAAGTATCATTTAAAATGTTTTTGATTACAGCTAACTGTAAAGAAAGAAGGTGTAGTATAGATAATCTCATGTCCCTTTAGATACTGGGAATCCTGAGTTGTGCAGGATTGAACAGGCTCTGATCTGCATGTAACACACTGTGCAGATCCCATCTGTGGAGGATTTGCCCCATTTGGGTCATTCAAGCTATTACAGGGTTTTCTTACAAGAATACAACTGTGCTCATAATTTCTACTGTCAAACAGAAAAGATGTCTGCAGGAAAACTTGTTGCACTTTTAGACAAAGGCAATGCCATCTGGTACCAAGTGGGAGCTTCCTTGGAGGCTCCTCCATTGCCATCACCCGGCTGGGTTTATCCAGTGCCAAGGGGGATGCGCAGCACAGGCTGGAAGGCAACCCAGTGTGTGCAGCACAGCACAGCACAGACCTGCACATACACAGGTTCACTGTTACGTGGATCATCGACTCCTTGATGCGCAACAGTCTTCACATTGTTAGTACTGCAGACTCCTGATGCTCACCTACCTTGTAGGTGCCAAGTAGGACAAAGGTCTACAGATATAGGGTATATAAAGATAGGTAGGTAGGTAGATGATAGATAGGTAAATAGATAGAGAGACAGACAGACAGCAGACAGATATTTAGACTTCCAAGGAGACATGATGCTAGGCAGTCATGTCAGGTGGATGAGATTTCCTTCTGGAATTTTTCAACATTTTCTACCTCTCTAATATCTACCTCTCTAAATACTGAATGTAGTCACTAATTTTAGGATGACTGGTTTATTTAGCACTAAAACATATGCACAAGTTTATAACCCAGGTTAGGCAGAATGTATCCTACTATCTTTTCTTGCCATCACCAAATTCACCCTGTCTTGGATGGCCTTGACTTTTCCCATGGCCACATCTTGAAAACCTAATTTCGAACCTTAAGTAAGGTTTTTTCCTAAGCCATTTCTCCTCAACCACATACAGAAATATCTCATATGACTTCAGCAACACTTCTGGCTCTGACCCTCTGTCCTACAGGGTGCAATGGGGAAGAAAGAGCAGGGAGGTGTACTGTTCACATGTAACTACTTCATGAACTATGAATGCAGAGGAGAGAGAGGAGCCTAAGGATTCAAACAGATCAGCTGAACAGGTTTAAGTTGTGACAGCTCAAGAAAATTCTGCTTCTTTCTGCCCACCTCACCATCGTGCCAGAAGCTGTAGCAGGTGGAGAAGGACATAATCATTGAATTCTTAGTCCTTGCCATTCCAGAAACGAGTTTTTAGCTGAAAACATAAGACTTTGACTGGTTCTTACACGCTTTCAAGCACTATTGAAGGTTAAAAAGAGCACTCCAAAATGGCAAAAGTCCTCTTGGGGCAAGAGTAAAGTAAGGTTTTTAATTCTGAGTCCTCTAGTAGAAGGGTCAGGAAGACAATTACAAAACATGTAAGGCTTTCTTTGTAGTCTCTGTCCCCTTCCCTTTTCAAAGGGTGAACACGCAGCCTAAAGGAATGTTTTGTGGGGTTTTTTTTCTCCCTTTTTTTGGTAACAGTTCACTTCCATCAACTGAGGTAAACCTCTGAGGACTTTTATTCCTACTTTGTAGCCAACAGCATACAGTCATGACTTCTATTCTAGGTACATCTGGTTTAGAGCACTGATCTCCTGAACACACTAAAGGTGTCTAACGGTCAACACAGCACCAATTTATTTCAGCTTTCTAAGAAAGAGGCTTATTTCTGTGTAGTTTATCATAACCTGTTGCCTCAACACTGGCAAGTGATCAAGTGAGTTTTGACATACAGCAGTCTTTTATGCTGTCATATTTGAACATAAATAAGGAATAAAAAGGAGAGCAAGAAGGAAACTCCTAAAGGATGGTGTGTTTGGTTCTCCGTTTGAAAACATTCTCTGGCAGCAACTCAAGAAGAGCCTGTGCCTGGATCACCACCTGCAGACTCTGACTCATCCATCATAGGCAAAAAAGTCAAGTGGAGGTCAGCAGAGAGCAAGAGTCAAGCTTCATCAGAGCTGGTTGCAGATAGACCTCCCATACCTTACTGCAAGCAAATACCTGAGACAGTAAAAATGCTTACTTGGGCAATGGAAAGACTCCATAAATAATACAACCACCAGATATGTGTTGTGTTTGCTGTTTCCTTAGTGTGTCTGAGGAAGCGGCACCTGTAAGGGCCTCCTCCAAAGACATTTGGCCCACATCGGTGTGGGATTTGGATGTTCTTGTGTTCTGGGGTCAGAGAGCCAAAGGCAGACCTGATTGTAGCCAGCCTCTGGCAGGTTCTGTGGGATTTGGAAAAGGCCTATGGCTCTGGAGGTAAAACTAAATAAATAATTCTTTCAATAAGAATGAATTCTGCAAAACGTCTCACTGCCCAGACTGGAAACTTGCCAGATATGAAAAAAAATTACACTTGAGGAGCAACAAAGATAACCATCCTTTTACCTTGGCCATATACACATCAGTCAGGCAAAAGAAACAGGACAACGAGCAGAGAATTGTAGGGCAAAAGGAGAAGGTAGAGATGTAAAACTCCAGACCTAATGTACTGCTTTCAGAGGATGCATGCCACTTTGATCACATGTCATCTTCAAGAAATTAAAATCTGTAGAAATAAAGGCACAATGAATAATATTTGGCTTACTGCCTACATTCTGAGGATTGGAAACCATTATTTGAGAGCAGTGCTGTTGAGATGAGGATCTCAGATAATGTGTAAGACATGAGAGGGACATGATTGTTCTGTGAAACAAATTCAAAAAAAAGCATACACTTTCTCACAATAACAAACATGCAAAGTGGAAACCAGTGCACCTAATAAATTGCCATTAAAGATACATCCTATTTGTCAGCTGATTGTAAATTAAAGCCAGTCTATTCTTCAAGACCGCTGGCAGAATTTTAAAAAAAAAAAAGGTTGCACCTAATTAAAAAATTATCATTGAACACATCTCTAGGCCATTCGAACACAGTGGAGCAGAGCAAACTACAGAGCTGTATAAGGAACACTTAAAATGAAATTTGTGTTCTCTTGAGATTCTTATAAAGAAAGAATTACACTATTCATATTTCTTATACAGAAATTAATATTTCTTATTATTCTTATTTGTATTTTATAATATTATATAGTAATATAATTTGAATTAATATTTCTTACAAAGAAATTAATATTTCTTCTTAAAAAGAAAGCAGTAGGGAGAACAGACCTATACAATGGAGCTGCCTGACACATCACACAAAGGCTGCTATTCGTTTCAGTTAGGTCTTTTCCCAAATATTTGAACTTCACATTTCACAAAACTCTGATCTCACCTGAGAATGATGCTGATCATCTCCCCCACATACATATAAATTTATTCGCACAAACACCTTGTAGAAACTGTTGTAACATTTTAATTTCTTCAATTAACACATTTATTTCTATTTTAAGGATAACAATGGCTCCAGGTGGAAGAATTAATGTGCAGCGATGTGCCTTAAAATAGCCTAGGTTTTGACTCCAACTGGCCATTCACAGACCGTGGTGCTCAGCAAAACTCACATGAAACTCCACTTTGCTGAACTCTTGAGGAATTTGTTTTTTTAAAAAAAAGGTAATAGATAAAACCTTAATTCACTTCACCCTTCAATAGATGGGTGTAAAAACAACATTTAAGTACCCATGGAGTCATAACCCTCTGGCAGCCAGTCTTTGCAGCTACTCTAATTGCTGAGGATTTCTATGGATAATTTCTGTAGCTGTTAATTAGTTTTTATTAATTTTTTGGAAGCAGAATTTCATATTAGACTAAGTACGGTCACAGTCCTGACTGTTACTTTTGCACTTGTTAGTTACCTTGTGGTTAGTACTTAGGTTCAGTGGTTACTATTTTTTTGCATATGCAATGTCCAAATACTTTGGCTATTTGTCCATATTTGCATATTTTACCTTCTGGGACACAAGGAAACAGCAAAGACAGAGATGTTGTCCGAATAAAGCAGAGGAAGCCCATGTTAACAGGCTTTAGGATGTAATCTGCAAATGATGGCATAACACAGAAAAGAATGAATCTTCAATCTGAACAGTACTAGGGCAATATTAAAGCCAGTATTCTGATGACACACTAATTGATATAACAAGTGTGTGAGTCCTCAGAAGAAAATGAATCCTTTTCTCTAGGTAATTCTTTCCCCTCTTGAGCTGGACCCCATTTCCCAGCCTATTATGGAGCACTTATTCAAGCCTCTTTTTTTTCTCCAATTAATGGGAAAGAACAGGCACACATGGTCCATTAACTGTAACACATCAACATTAAACATTTGGAAGTGCTAATAAGCTCCCAAGCTCTCTCACCATGCCTAACCCCGTAATAGTAGAGGAACAGATGCTTCTCTTCCTGTTCTACCTCCAACCCTCCTTTTGCTGATATGAAACTTGGATACATTCCCTCAGTAAGGAGGTCTTCCAGCATATGCATGTGGGTGTGAACTATGTTGTGTATGTTTCTGCTTAAAGGCTCCAGCGATGATGTGTGCTGTTTATGCTCTAAATGGAAAAAAAAAAAGTTGAATCTAATTCTAAGTTCGATTTCAGGGAAAGGAAACTGCAGAGAGCACACTTTGATTGCCAGTCTGACATGTTTTTATACATAGAAGGAATATTCTTTAACATTATGGATGTGAATATAGCTGACAGCAAAAATTTAAATAAAAGAACCCAAATTTGAGGTCCACACTTGATAGACCTTTAGCAGCTAAATATTTTATATTCTGTATATTCCTAACGCCTTCATTTAATAAAATCTGTAACACTAGAAGGAAAAGGCAATTGAAAGTGAAGTAAAGCTACCTCAAAAATGTCCAAAATCCATCTAGGGCTATATCTTCATCTACTCTCCAGGAATGTACAGAGCAAGTAGTGAAAAATGACCACTCACAACAAAAAGAATAGAAAGTCTGACCAATGTATGTATCTCACACTGTTTGGCAGGTCCCCTGCAACCTGGAGATATGATGCCCCTAGCTCATGAAGTGTACTGTTCATTGAAAACAGCAAACACCTCACAAAAGTTAGAACTAGTTGTCATAACCAAGGACCAGGATTGCTCTTGTACTTCTCTAAAAGTACACAGACACCTGCAAGCCCACATTTTCAGAGCAGAACACTTTCAGTGCCAGCAACATCTGTCATATGAATAAATGTGTCCATAATCATAAGGACAACCAACAACATGGGAGGACAATTTTTTAGCTAGTCTGCAATACAGCATGTAAAGAAATGTTTGTTCCTCAGAAATCATTTCTTTAAATAGGACTAGGATCAAATACTGACACCTTCTTTCTTTGCATGCAGAACAGAAGATTTACAAAACTTCTGAGTTTTGCAAAAACAGAACTGAGCACCAAACCTCAAGGGACCTTGCAATTATTATTTCTTTTAGGAAATTACGTATCCCAGAGATAGTTTCAAAACAGTGCTATTTGAACTTTCAAAAGAAGGTTGCTAGTGCCAGTTCTTGGGAACTGATAAACCAGGGGACCCTAGAGCCTACATCTGCTGTCTGTACAAATCAGGAATTACTGAATCACTGAAACTGAGATCATCAGACTAGCAGAGCTGAAAGAGGGCATATGTTGTCCATTCTCTCTCTCTTCTCATCAAGCCTATATTGAGGACAAGGGCATGGATATGAAAACAAACTAACTTGTTCATATTGACTTTTCAAGAAAACAGAATGATAAACCAATTAAATACTTTTTCATGTGTTTCTTTTTTTCCCCTCTACCTGCATGTTTATTTTCCTCTTTTTTGTTTGTTTGTTTGACTTAGTGATAATTCTGTATTTGCCTAATAGTATGTGTTGGACAAACATATGATAAAACACAGCCAGATGCTTTCAGAGGCAGCCTGTTTTTAACTAATTCCAGGGGGAAAAGGTGACAAAACTTTGTTTCTTGCTGTGGTGAGAGAAAAGAGCTGGTGGTGTTTTTGACAAGAGCTAAAGGCTAACAGGCGTAAGGGACATTCCTGAATACATCAGGGACAGACAATTATGGGGCCCTCTATTATTGATTGGTTTTAAATTGCTAAGAAAAATGTGAGACTAGGGAAAATACAGGAGGTCATTTTCATGGCCGATCAGTTGAGCTGTAGCAGGAGGACTCACACAATCAGTTTCAGCTCACCAGCTCTTCCTGAAAATGCCTTCATTTACACAGGTGTATCACAACTCTGTGTGTGACTGGACACACTCCCCTTTAGCTGTTAGTCAGGCTAATCCACACATTAATTACACATTTGGCTTATCAAGTGGCTGTTGCAGTTTTTCTCTCAACTACTTTCCTTTTTCTCCAAGATCTCCAGGACTTATTATTAATAATTATTGACTTTCTGCTTTGATATATTAACTACATGGTCTCATGCCAGTATCTACTGCCTCCAGCTCTGCCGAATATAGCCAAGGATGTCTGTAGAAGGCAGCCATAAGAATAAATCATAAACCTCATTTCATTGCATACAGTAGAGTTAAATTATTTAAATAATCCTTGCACTGCTACCAGGAGTATTAGCATTGTTATTTTAAAAAATAAAAAACCAAGGATTTACAGATAAAGCCATTTCATTTGTCTTAAGTTTTTTTATATTGGCATAAAACACATTCTTGAACAACTCATTCATTCATATCTTAAATTCAACTGATTATCAATTTTATTATTTTCACTTATTTCCCTGCTTTTGCAAGAGGAATGCCTTTGCCAACGTGTCTCTGTGATTTTTATGACCCTTGGGTTTTTATATGGCATTCTAGAGTTTGTCATGGGACACTAAAAAATGTTTTTTTGTGTAATACACTGAGAGGACATTCTTTGGCCCTGGCTGAACCAACATCTACTGCAGGGCTATACACGGATAACAGCACAAACCCATCCCTTTGCTTGCAACAACTCCATCTATTCACCTGCCACAGTAGCTGAGATGCAGTAGTGGTACTCAGTAGTGAAGAGTATACCATGAAGGCAAAGAGTTTGGGAGGGTGTTGTGATGGGAAGAGATGCTCACTGGATGAGATGGAAGTGTGCTAAAGGAAAATTGCAGAGGTAGGGCTCCTGAGGCATGGAAAGAGATGGCTGACGGAGGGTGGAAAAAAAATAGCCCACTCTGTTTTCTGTATTTTGCTAGTAATGTAGCAAGTATTATTACTCCTATATATTTCACAAAGACATAATCTAAGTATTAGAATGATTTAAAATCATATGGTTTCCATTATGGTTTCATATGAAATCATAATGGTTTTCATTAGTGAAGTATGAGGTGGAAAGGCACCATATTTCCAATCTGCCCTTCTAGCCCACTCAGCAGAAAATCCCGTCAGGACTTTAGCTTAAACTCACTGAATTAATTTCACACTCGTTCAACTGCTACAGAAGGCTTCTGAGTTTTGACAGTACTGGTGTGCCTTTTTTTTCCCCTTGTATCATTTTGTGGGGGGTTGAACTAGATCTCCAGAGGTCCCTTCCACCCCCTGTCATTCTGTGATAGTGTTACAGCGTAATAGTATCCCTCAGTCAATTGCTCTTGTGCAGCCAAAACAAAGTTCAAAATGCTTCAGAAGAACTGTAAGGAGAAAAAACTCCTGATTACCTTTAAATTCAACAGAAATCCTTCACAATGTTTTTGGGTTTGTACGTGGAGAACATCATGCATTAAAAGCATATGTGCCATGGATGAAGGTAGCTTGCTCACTTTCTTCAGGCACAGACATTCACTCACAATTACAACAAGAATAACTAGAAAACTTTTGCCAGATTCCCTCAAATACATTCCTGTTTTTCCCCAACAACATATGGTGGACTATATATACATCTGGACTAAATCAGTAGAGTTTCACTGAAGAATATTCATTCTAGAATAGATTAACTTCACAAGTTCAAAATAGCACATAAAATTTTAGAGGTGCTTTCCCAGTTTTCCTTAGCATTTAATCTGCTAGAAGCTGTATCTGTACAGTATACTGTATTGCTCCAATCTACTGTGTTAGATTTGTGACCCTTTTTTTGTCCTTACCTCCAAGAAATCTTCACTTTCTCAAAGCACTGTGCTACTGGTTAAATTAGTCTTAATATGAAGTTTCAGCAAGCTCTTGAAAAAAAATTATTCATGGATTTTCTCCCATTATGAAAAGTACGCCAGTCTCCACAGAGCACTTCCAGAATTTGCAACGGTCAAAGAAGAACTATTTCGTTGAGTTCAGGAAACTTGAGTACAATCCTGTGTACCAGCCTCTTTATTAACCAACTACTGAGAGCTCCTGTGAGGATGACTCCTACCAGAAAGAAAAAAGGGTGGTTTCAAGGGACTTGAGGAATTTGAAGAATCAATCTTTCTCAAAGAATGAGGAAGACACACTTTGTATGAGAAAACAGAGAAAAGCAACTTTTCTGATAAGAAATAAGAAGTATCCCCTTGTTAAATTGAACAGGTAGTTTTGTGACAGTTCTTGTGAGTTTTCCGAGCTGTGTTAGCAACACAGGCACAGTATGGGGTCCAAGAGGACAGAGGCAGGACCAGTGTACCTATGTCCATGAGCAATGCCCAAGAGTTACTGTAAAGGAGTGACAGCTTCCCAGTTATTTTCAAAAACTGTGACAGGCTCCAAGCCTGTAACATCTTTGTCTATATTAAAAATTGAAAATTGAAAATTAAAAAAAAAAAAACCTCTCTTAGGCTAAATCATTCAGGTAAGCAAATAAAGAAGCAAACAGAACAGAAATAAAACCAAAGATCTTCCCAAACAGATTATTCATTAGTTAAAGGACTCACTGTTACTCCCTCTATTTTCTACCTTCTACTGGTAGCTGTAACAGAAATCCAAAATGCATGTTTCTGTAGACCACATGCCATTTGTTGTGTGTAAGGTAATTGCTCCTAGACTGAACAACTGTAGCATGATAACCAGAACCTCTGTGTGAAACTGGGCTCTTTCTAAGAGGTAAGTTTGGAAGAAGCCTCATCCAAAGAACTCTTCTATACAAGAAGGAAAGGCATGAGTAGCAACACATTTTACATGAGATATCATTAAGCTGTGTAAGTCATTGCTATGAGATACATTGAAGCATCGGTCAGCAATAAAAGTTGGATTAGGCATTCATGTAGATAATTAGAACATCCAAGGGTCTTTTTGAAAAAGTAAGTTTTAAAGATATATATTGGTCTTACCTTAGCTCACAAGCTAATAAAACAGCCAGGAGGAGGAAGAACCTTCTAAAATGCAGGTTTTGCCCTAAATTATCTGTCTGACCTTGCATATATCTTTCTTAGATGCTAACTCTGCCTAGGACAGGATAGTAAACTGAATGAGCAGTTCTTCTTAGCTCACAGACAAAGAGTTCCTGCTATTATTTCTGGTGTTCTTCAGTATTTTCCAGAGGTCCCTTGCATATACTGTTACTTATCACTGCTCCACGCCATTCCCTGTGGCTCCTGAAAACATCATGCTTCCGAGTGTTTCTCAATCGATCAGCTGACCCTGGAGACTCCAGTGAGGGGTCCACAAGACAGAGCTACACCAGTTGTTATAAACTCAGTCTGCAAGAGCTCAGGACATTTGTCCCCTGAGGACTCTGAGGGAAGCACTCAGCAGAGCAGTGCATGGACAGAACTGAGCTGTGCAGATGCTCAGAAGAGCTTCCCAAGGTCCATCAGACACCGAAGCACTCTGCAGAGTGGCAGTCTGCCAGAGTATATAATCATATGCAAAGAGCTACGTCCACGTTAAGGACCAAACCAAAGCCCATTTCAAACTGGCAGCTATGGAAAACAAAGCTTATACCAAATGACACATCTCTTTTCCCAGACCTAACCCAAGTCTCAGCACCTCTAGCAGTGGAAGCTGCTCAAATTGGGATCTGAACCAAACCTTTAGCCTGTTTCATATTTAGTCCTATTACACTTCCTCTATCAGCTTGAAGGTTAATACTACCTTAGGGAGCTTCCTTTTTTTTTTTTTCCAATTGCTCAATATCATGTTGTTGGATGGAAAACAATGTTTCTATATCATTGAGATCTCTGGTTTCCAAAATATATTTGTTCTCTTAATTTTTTTGAAAAAATCATGATCAAGCAATAGGTAAGACCATGCTTTCATTAAGAAAATTAGCAGATTGCTAAGTTTTTATTTACTAGAGGAATAAGAGTCTGGAAGCCTGAAAGATGCAGTCACTAGTAACTTAAGCTACAACAACTCCAGAGAGTACAGAGTCTTCCAGCAAGGGAAGCATTAGGCCTCTCTGTACATGCACGGGTTGTATCCTCCAAAGGAACTCAAATGCCAACAAGACATTCCCAGAAACAAACCGTGCTTCATAGCACATAGTTCCAGACTTCAGGAGGGACAACACCAGAAGGCCAAAGGAAAATCAGCATAACGACCAAGTGATTTATAGCATCCATTGAAGGCAGTGTTATTGCAAAATGAGGAAAACGTCTCCTCTTTCAGCACTCCAATTGCTTGGAGCAATGTAGATGCCAGAACCTCACACCTTTGTGTGCAGACCTATAATTTTGAGAAATAAAGCAGAATGAAAAGACTAACAAGTGGGCTATGACAAATAGTCACCACATCAGGGAAAATCTCTCACTGATTATTCCAAAGAATCAGGTTAGGGAACAAAGTAAACCAATTCTCAATCTACACAAAGCATTTTTGAAGCTTTCCACCCTACAACAATAGAAAGCAAGGAAAATTCCTCTCTCCCACTGGCATAAGCAAGCAGCAGTGCAATAGTATTGACTGGAGCAACGAGATCAGAAAGTTCTTTGATTTCCACCCCACTGTCTGTCTTTTTCTCTATTGAGCATCCCCTAATAGCTGGAGGGTCCTTACCTATAAAAACCGGTAATGCTGTGAGGTTTTGTGTTATCTTTTAAATTTCTCTTTTAATTGCTTTTTCATTTTGGTAGCAAAAAAGCTCCTCTTGACTGTGTGCGTTGCTGGTCAAACTTCTGGCTGAAACTGAAAACACAGATGGGGAGTATCAGAGCTCACCCTTGGAAATGCCACTTTGTGCTTCCAGGTCTGTTCTGCACTTGATGCTTAAAACATAAAAAGAAAGGGATTGACATATCAGAACAGACTGCTGATCCATATATCCAGTAGAAACTTGTGGGACAACCTACTCAGAGAAGGAATGTCTTACTCAGTCCAGACAGTTGAACTATATTCTGAAGCCCAGGTACTTATCCAAGACTAATTCAATGTTCCCTCTATATAAACATACTTAATCTCTTGATGCTTGCCAAATTTTGTTCCAACAGCTCATACTAAAATTGCTTAAAATAAGAACTTCACCATGAATTTGGATGTTTAAGATCCTGATGGGTCGTCCAGACTCATGTCCTGATGAAAAAGGCTATTAGCTCCAAAACACAAGTTAGCGTGTTAATTTATGACAGCTTTGGTAAGCCTGGTAAAGACTCAGTAGATAAAACATTAACTCTTAGTTAAATAAATGTTTCTTAAAGAAATTGAATCTCAATGGAGTGCAAAAAGAACAAGTCCTGATCTTTACCTTGCTTCCAACAGAAAATGAGTTATTACAATTAAAAATGTGTTTGAGAGATCTGGTGTTACTAGTGCAATATTACATGAGAACTACAGACATACTCCGTTTGGATTTCAAACGCTGCAGTTTTGGCAAAATTAGTGTGTTAATGCATATTAATGTACATATTAACTCATGCTATGTAAAAGAGAATAAAACTAATTGGCTTTCACTCATTAGTCCAATTCCTGCTCAAAGGAGCTATGAGAGAAAGCTGACTACTCATTATATAGAATAGAATAGAATAGAATAGAATAGAATAGAATAGAATAGAATAGAATAGAATAGAATAGAATAGAATAGAATAGAATAGAATAGAATAGAATAGAATAGAATAGAACAGAATGCAATACAGTATTTCAGTTTGAAGGGACCTAAAATGCTCATCTAGTCCAACTGCCTGACCAATTCAGGGCTGACCTAAAGTTGAAGCATGTTGTTAAGGGCATTGTCCAAATACCTCTTGAACACTGACAGGCTTGGGATATTGACCAGATCTCTTGGAATCCTGGTCCAGTGTTTGAGCACCCTCTCAGTAAAAAAAATGCTTCTGAATGTCCAGTTTTATCCAAATGTCTAAACAACAAAATATGCCATACGTAATCAGACATCTCAGATCACACTGCAAAAGTTTTCACTCCTTCTTGAACTTGGTGCCAAATATCAATACTGTGATGAGACGAAGGGACCATCGATTCCCAGAAAGAGTGAATGGATAGCTCGGCTGACTATGTAGAAGAATAACCACACCTCCTAGGTCCCTTAGGAAGGTCTCTCTGAGGCTGAGATTTGCCTGATGGAAAGGAATAGGACCCATTTCAACCTTTCATTGTTTTGCAAAATGAAATAATGCTCCAGGCTTTCCTAGAGACCTTTTATATCCATAAAATATGCTTTTAAAGGGAAGAAGATTCCAAGGAAAGTCTCTGAGGTACAAAGTGTTGCCAAATATCTTTGAGGTGAGATTCCTCAAGAGACACAGAGCCATAAAGTGTAGTCTTCTGTCACATTTATTCCAGCTTATCTACTTTGTGTTTCCTGGAAAAAGTATGGGGGTTTGGGTTTTGATTGGTTTGTTGGGGGTTTTTTGGTTGATTTTTTTTTTGGGGGGGAGGTTCCAGAAAGACCAGTTTTGCTTTCCCCTAAAAAAAAATAATGTTTTTTTAAGGTGTCCATCCCTTCCAGTTTGCATCCCAGAAGCATTTTCACAGGAGAGGGGATCTAAAGCCAAGAAAACAAAATAACTAAATAACACTTCTGCTGGCAGGTGGAGCAAAGAAACCAGCAGCCCATCAAACATTGCTGCATCCCTTCCTACTCCAGACAGAGCATCAGCATGGAGAACAGAGGTTCTGTTGGGTGAAGCGGTACCCATTTTCCATGGTGCTACCAGTTCTGAACCCGTTCGTACATTCAAGTCCCACCAGCTAAGAGCAGTCCTCTTCACCCATTTCACATTTTCAACCTCTCCTTAGCAATCTGCCCAAAGGAACTACAGAACCCTGTCATTTCAGCCCACAGTACACATGCCGTACAGATTTTCTCAGAAACAACTCACAGGCCCCAAAGAGCTGTGAAACAGAGATGAAAAATAACAGCACTCACTTAAGAATAAGTAGATAATGGCTATGCTTTCCTGTAAGGAAAGCCTAACATTAAGTTATTGCCTTAGTCTGAGGGACTACGTTTCTCATGGCTGACATCTTTTACAGCTATAATGGACAAGCTTTATTGGTAAACCTCTCCTGGTAACTACAGATAGAAATAAATAAATGGATTCATTATATATATATATATATATATATAAACGGTGTTATGGAGATTATCTCCTGACTGCTTTTATAAACCTCCCTTCAGGGCTGCATAGAGGAAAAACTGTAATGATGTGCTGTTTAGCACCACCTTGTGCTGAGTGCAGCCAATGGAAGAAAAATAAATAGATTAAATACATAGCAAAACACCTACTTTGGTGCTTGGGCTAGGTTTGTTAGATTGTTGTTTCTAACACTAGCAATTTCAGAGCTTAATCAGTAAGACCAGAAATTCTCAGAATATGCCATTCATTATTATTATAGCATTTAAAAATTAAAACAAAACAAACAAACAAATATCATTTATATGCAAGAGTGCGTGGAAGTTTGTTTTGTCAGGAATAAGACACTTTAAAAAAATTATAATAAATTTTTACATATTAACAAAGCAAATAATTATTGCGTTTACCATACTACAGATATTCTTTCAAACCTTTATGAGAAGCAATTAGCAAAATTAGAAATATTATCTATCTAGAAACTTAAATTTAGAATCTAATAACAATTTAGAAATATTAGCTAGCTTTGGAAAAATACAAGAGGGAAAAATCTAGTTTTGAAGTCTGCACATCATGGGTCTGAGATTTGGGGTTAGATTTCATCTCTACATCACATTTGTGCATGTGCTGCTAGCACTGAACCGTGTTACCATCCCTGTGTTTAGATATTCTCAGCTCATGGTAAAAGGCCCTGCCTGAAGCCTGACAAATCCATAATAAATTTTTCCAATCACTTTCTGCGATTTCTGGATCAGATGCTATGAGAACAGGTGAGATTTCATAAAGAACAATTTAGTAGCCTGCCAAAAGACCTTCTCTCCCCACAAAAAACCCGGAAAGAAACCATTTCCATGCCTTCCAAGATTCAGCTGACACCTCAGAGCTTGGATTTTCCAATACTTTTAACGTGCGACTTTTCCAAAGCCTCTGAGTGGATGTGAACTACAGCAAAAAGAAATCTTTTCCCCCATTTTGCTGCAGAAAGTCTGCACCTGGCCAGCCAGCCAGCCCTCTACTGAGAGCCCTCGCCCTATGGCAGCCACACTACAGCACCCATCGGCTCTCCAGCCCCATCTGGGAAGGGGTCCAGTCCATAAACAAGCGTGTAAATAATGTCTAGGTTGAATGACTACTGATTAAGAGCTGGCAGCTGAGGCAGCTTGCAGCTTCTCTACTTAGTGCCTGAACAAAGCGGCCAGGGATTTTGCACCGCAGTCTGCCTCAGAGAGAAAACTCAATCCTGGGATTGACAAGAGTTTGTGGAAGGAGGGAAAGTGTAATTAAATATTCCCCTGAGAGTGGCTGCCCTTTCCTTGTACTTATGTAAAATGAGTGCTCCAATGAAAACTGCTAAAACTGGCGTGTGACTTCTCATAACTGCCTGTATCCCAGGGAAGCAAATAACTTTGCGTGCTCTTAGAAACATTTGGCACACACAGCAGACCTCCTCATGAAAGAACACAGCATATCTTCAAAGAATAGTGGTCACAAATAAAAGAAAAAAATAATCACTTTCATCATGATCAAGCCAAAAGCAATTCAAATTCAATAGCATTTAGGTGACCCTACAGCCTGCATGGAAGCAAAGTATCATCTGTTTTGGAAAGAAATGGCAATATGAAGAGATGAAACATGGTTCTTTACCTGTTACACTGCTGTGATAAAATATATGTATGAATCTGTAACAATACTCCCAGAGTATTGTTCAGGATTTTTTAAAGAGCAAACTAAATATTTAGCTTCATTGTATTCCATATTCCACAATAGATTGGAAAGACAAAGAGGTTCACTATCTATTAATTCACTAATTGAACTATAATTACAAATCATTGATGAAGATAGTAACACAGGTCTATCATTTGTTATCATACCTTGATTGTCTTCCATTAAATAGCTGGCACTACACAGAGGGCTTGTACCTAATAAATGTCAAAGGGAAGTCGTGATTGAGCAAACGATCTCTGAGAATATATTTTAAAACATTTAGACACCACAAAAATAATACTTTTTTAAAATCAAAAAACACTAAAGGAAGTATTTTCTTTGGTATTTCTATCAATTAAATCCTGTTTTGCAAAGTCTGCAGTGTTCTGTAAACAGTCCGTGTAAAATGGTAACTGAGTAAAGTACAAGGGAACAGATAAAGGAAAGATAGATTAGTTTATAATTAGTTTAACAGGCACATTTTTATTACACACCAGGCTGTTGAATGGGTTCAATGTGTCATTGCAAGCACAAGGAAATAACCGAAACTGAAACATGGCAAGTTTCTTAGTCTGGATGAAATTGGGAAGAATTGTGTAAGTACTCATTCTGGCCTGCATAAACCCCATGAAAAACAGCTTTGTGAAAGCGGTTTCTTTCAAAGGTCTTTATTAATCTTGGGTGTAATTCACAATACACAACTTCTTCGTCCATCTTACATGTTCGGTTCACTTGATGTTCAGTGCTCTTCTCTGGTAAAACCTCCTATAATTAGCACCTGATTACACTGGAGTGTCAGAGGAGAGAAGCAACAGCTCCTGAAGACTTCTGGAAGGACATTCTGCTCCCCTGTTCTGCCCTCATAGAAACTGACACCTAGATCCATTTTGGATCCAACCTACCTGCCTATTATCTGAAGGAGTAAGAACTTGGTGGCCACATCTCCCACCTTCTGCAGAGTAACTTACTAGTAAGTGCACTTCGGATGAACTGGCTTCCTTCAGTCACAAAAGGCTTCTGTAAGACAGTCCTGGACTTTGGGACTGCAGGTCACTCAGGAGAGGTGAACTGCTACAGATATATTGGACCATGGCGATGCTGGGGATGCAAGAGGCATCACACCAAAAGTAGAGGAGATAACAGGGGGCATGATTAGAGGCTGACAATGAGGATGCTCAACTGGGAGTTAGTAAGTATGGAAAACTCTTCTAAGGGCCAGCAACAGAATTTTTGTATTAGGTTCTCCACCCTTCCCTTTATCTTTTAAATCACAGGTTCTCCACTTTACATCGGTGAACGAATCTCTCATGCTAATATCTTTCTCTTGAAAGACATCAAGTATCATTGTTGATATTGAGGTTTTAAAATTCTTATTATCATCAAGAGATTATCTGCTGGGATGTTTAATTAAAGAGGCGTGTACTTTCTGAAGAGTGATTCCCAGTAGGTTTACCTTTCAATAACCACAGCAACCCTGCTTTTACCAATGCAGCTCACTGAAGAGTCACCATAGAATTCATTGAGTCAGCACTTTAACAACTAAGATTTCCTAAACTTTAAGGACATGCATGACAATCTTCTCCAGTACCCCAGTAAACTCAGGAACACTGCAACTTTTCCCTTGGCTTGCTGAACAGTTACATCTCAGCAAAGTTACATCTATCAGTGCATTCTTCAACAGCCCTGTGATTTATTTGTATGAGTAGAGCAGAATGAAGAGCCTGATTCCCTGTCTGCAGGAAACCCAGGATCTGAAAAAGATTTGTTTTGTTGCTCCTGTATATCTTGAATGCATGATGCCCCTAGAAATCCATGCCAGTCCACTAGAAGGTGCCAGACCAAGTACATCTGATCTGAAAATGATAATTGTTTAATTAAAGCACAGGCTCTTTGCACCAGCAATTATCCTTCTTTTATGTTTGTGTGACTAATACAATGGGAGCTAGATCCTAATGTAGGACCTTAGGCAGTTAAGGAAACATAGTAAAAAATAATGTTCTTCCGCTAGGTGCATAAACCACCATTATTCCTATAAAATTGTCAGAACAACAGTTTTTCTTACAAAATTCAGCTATTATATGATGAATAGTAAAAGTTCATTCCACATCCACAAATCCAGTTCCAAGCTACCTAGCCCCAGCACTCCAGGACTGCCAAATCACCAGCAGAGCTGTGGAAACTACCATACAGGAGAATTTCGTGTTATTAGTTTATCCTGAAGCAGCTGGATGAGGCCTATTGTTTCAGTCCCCCTCCTTCTCCACCTACCCAAAAACCTAGTACTTTCTGTTAGATCATGTCTAGACATAGTCTAGACCATTCTCAGTCTCTACAGACAGGTATACATCCCAGTTCTCAGGCCCAGATGTCCACATCCCAGCTTCTCATCCCAGTGGGTGTGCCCCAACCAACATCCCACATTCTCCCACGTGCCCTGTCGAAGCCCATGCTCCTGCTCTGGACAGGTGCCCTGCAGCCTCCGGCAGCTGCTGAAGATGTATGACTGAGAGGTCAGGACTCTGGGGAGAGCTGATGTGTTCAAGGTCAAGGTTACCAAATCAGATTCATGAGATACAGGAAAAAGGAAGTCAGGGTCATTGTCTGAACACTGTTGCTTTCAGTAACTTACAGTATCAAAGTCACAGGGCTGGGAGGTATAGCAAGAGCTATGGATGACCCACATACCTGAGGAAAGGCAGCTGGAACCAAGGCAACATACATTAAAGCACTGGATATGCTATTAGAAATGCCAACTAAGTCCTCCAGAGTCATATCATAAATGAAGGTGAAATGCTACTCTTTTTTTTTTGAAGACTAGATAAAATATTTGCAAAATGAACAGTGGGCACAGGAGGTATATCTGAATCAGTTTATCTCCTCTAGCTTGAGTTGACTTCCATAGCTTATTCTTGGTTCCTCCAACAAACATATCTCAAAGTCATCACTCTGGTCCCAAACCTTACCATAACTAATGTGCACATAAGGTGCAACATATGCACTTTCAGTTTTTTTCAATCCACAAACACCTACTGACCTCTCAGAGGCTCTGTAAACCAGCAAAGTTAAGGCACACCAGTTCTTTCTATCCGTCTCTACACACACAAAGAGCAAAGCAGCCAGCATCATATGCACTCACTTCTAGTCAAAATGACTAAGCATAAATTCCCAGCTTAACTGTAGCAAGAGGTGGTAAAGCACAGCATCCTCAGTGAGTAAAACTCAAATTCTGTTCCTCTAACACAGAGAAAGAGGTTACAGACATCTAACATCAGGATGCCAGCTTGAGAGACACCTACTCTTCCCCTTTTATACTGTCAGAGCACAAGGCCTTCTTCAGCTGTTATCATTTATGCCTTGGGAGTATGCAATACCTTAGCAAAATATATATACTTTTTAATCCGAATTTTAAATTAGTGAATCCCAACTGCAGATAATTAAAGCAGGGTGCTGCTTATTTTAAGTTTAATTAACTGCATGTCAGTTTTTTTCCAACATAAAACAGGACTTCAGGGACTAATAAAATGCATACCACTTGCTTTATCTTATTAAAGACAGTTGTTTATTAATAATGTTTTCTACCTGAAATACATACAGAGGAGTAAGCAGCAGAATTCTCCAGGTAAAAACAATGTTTTCAAAATACATCTTATTGATGCGCAACCATGAAATTTTTATCGTCAGCTTAAAGATGAGAAAATTAAAGCCAACGAGTAAAGAGTAACAATGAAATGTGAATACAAAGCACAAGGTTAAATCCAAGCCCAAATAACTCATGGTGAGACTGCTGACTCAAAATTGGCCCAACAGCCTCAGCAAATTCATAACTAAGTATCTGGAGCATCAAATCATCAACATTATTTCTTCAGTCCCATCCAGCAGTGAAGAGATGAGATGTGAATACCCACATCCCCGCATCAGGCCACACATAGGAATTCAGTTCCTACTTGCTTCCCCAAAGTGGATCTTTCATTACAGCTCTGAGCACAGGCTGAAGTTAGAAACAAGTAAACATTTTCCATCCACTCAACAGACCTATTCCTTCGCTGTAGTGTAGGAGAGGCAGGAGAGATGTTACGATGGCACATGACTGTTACAAGACTGAGCTGCCAACACAGCAGCATGAGCACTGGAGAAGGCTCAAACAGGGACAAAAGATATCTTACACCTTCAGTAGATCCACATCTTTCCAGTACATTTGATGAATTTAGAGTTTGGTTCACTGTTTTGAGGTGACATCACCATAGGAACATATATGGCAAAAGTCATGGTAAGGTCCATAGGGCTTCATTTGACAAATGGCAATGAAGAGAACAAACAGAGATACTGCCATAAACCCTTTCTGTTAGAAATTATCCATGAGGCAGTAGGAGATAAGGTGTTAAATGAGCTCCAGATGACTGCTTACTGTTCTAAAATTGTGACTGTGCTCTGTGAAAGTTATTATAAAATAGCATCACATGGTTCTTTCTTATTGGGCCAGGCACATGACTGCATATGGAATGTATGTATTTTTTTCCTATCACAAATGCAAACAACTGTGCAACTGTTAACCAGGCTGCATTAGCTCAAGTTCATGTAGCATGGCTAGAAATTATGATAGAAAAACTTAAGAATGCTATGGCTAATACATGAGCTTCTTCAGGCTCAAGTTCTCCCTCCAAGAGACATCGGTTATGTTCAGCACTAGAAGGCATCAAATCTAAAGAAAATGTATCCTCAGAAGAGACTGATGATGCAGATCGTTGTTTTTCTTTTCATGTTCCAGCAGTAGACTATATATTTATATCCTCATAGTACAGACATTTGACATCATGTCAAGTCATTTTACTTGACTATCTGGCCAGATAATATTAAGACCATTCTTTTTACAAACATGATTGGAAGAGTAAAATGGGTTCTGCATTTATTTTGCAATACAAAAATCTTGAGATATGTACTCATGAACAACATCCTAAAAACAGAAAGACAGCTCAGGAGTTGGCATAAACAAAAGTTAAACGGCATAAAGAACTACTGCATTTGCATTTTGAATCTATAGTGGACTTCAAAATCTCTCTGCTCATTCTTGCTTGCAAGGGAAGGAAAAAGTAACCACCCTGTTTCATGGATTGAACAAGGTATAAAATGACATGGTTTGGCATCAACTGTGACATCTGTTCTGCTTCATATTTATTCTCCTGTGTACAGAAGAATCGTACAATCTGAGCAGCTTTTTTTTTTGATAGAGAGGGAAGCATAAGAAAATGTATACACTTTTGCCTATTTTTCTCATCAGTTCCCCAAAATCAGAAAAGAATAAAGAACCAGAAACAGGACAGCTTTGCCCTGTTGTAATTCAGCTTTTATTGTGTTTGATGGTTGAGTTCTCTGAGGGGGTTGTTTATTTTCATATTGCATTGGGTTTTTCTTTAAAATAAATAATGACATGTATTTGTCTTAGAAAAAGCCAGTTTGAAAGAACAAAATATGCTGAGATTTGTAATGATCCTTAGTTCCCAAATGACTTATTTCCAAATCCTCAGATGTTGCCAGGAAAACTTCATGAGTACTGCACTGTGCAGGGAAGAACATCATCAACCTAGAGATTTAGGACAGCTTTTAGATATCCCTGTCCTGAGTCACTGAGTATTTTGATGAGCTCTTGAAACTGATTGAAAGCACCATAGGAAGCCAGAGATTGTCTGAAGGACAGGTCTGATGTTGGCACCTGCGTAACTGAGAAGACATGAAGTAATAAACTACATAATTTCAAACATCCTAAGAACTAAAAGACACATGCCTAGCTAAGTTACATTACTGTAGTGAATACAAAATATTAGGAAGGCATGATTATCTACCTTAACATCCACCTACCTTACCATTATTACATTATGTAACAAGTATGTCTGATGCAGAGATTTTTTTCCCTGGTACGTCTTTCCAGTTGCTGACAGTCAATGGTTTAGGGCCTCCCTGAACCAAAAGTCATATCTAGGTTATGAAGTTTACTTGTAGTATGTGGCTTTATGCTCCATAAAGTAGCTGAACTAATTTTGACTTCTGATTTCGGCTTCTGCTGCCACAAGTTTCATGATTTAGTTGCTCATTATGTAAAAAGGTACTTCTTTTTATCTTATCTTCAGTTTGTCAGTTTAAAAAACAAACAGAAAAAACCCAGCTGTCATTAATGAAATTAATTGTGACAAATTGTTAATAATCATTCTTTATTGGTCTATCTGTCACTCTACATACTGCTATCAAATTCCCCTAGTTATATATTTTTCAATAAGAATTCTAGTCTTTTGTCCTTATGTCTTTTGGCTTCATTCTTCTCTGTACTTTTACCTGCTACAGTTGGTAGGATGATCTCCCTTAACATGACAGAAGAAACCATAGGTCTTTCTAAACTACAGACTAAATTGACCAACTCAGGCTATATAGCTTGAGACACGTAAAAACAGCCACTGGATTATTTCAGTGCCATGGCCTCCCACTCATCCCTTTTCGCAGCTTCAGCCTAAGTAGTGCATCAGCAGGTTCTGCATTCTCTTCCCTCCTTCACCTTTGTTTGGGTGTGCTCAAGACCAGCTCTGGCACATCACAGCTATAACTTTGGGTGCAGCTGCTGGAAAAAAGTTGGGTGAGGAAGAGCCAGGGAGCTGCTTTTGGGCTCAATCCTGTCCCGTGGCCCTTGTCTGTTTTGCATTGTAGGGATGCCTGTGCTTGACCTTGTGCTATGCTCACCTGTTGACTTGCTTTCCCATCTTTTCTGTAGACCAAGGCCATCACCATAACCTTGCCTGGTAATTAGGGCCATTGGCTGCCTGGTTACCTCCCAGAACCGCTTTGCTCCTCTTGTTTGGGTACCATGGGATGGGGCTCTTGCTCCCCTACACTCTGTGCCCACTTTCCCTTCTAGAGCAGTCCTGCAACCTCTGCTCCCTGACAGGCCTGGAAATGTTAAGAGAAAGGGTAACACCATCAGTGCAAGAACAAATGTTGAATCTGCAGGCCTCTTTAGCTACTCAGAAGATACATCCCTCAAGGAATTGCCTTAGTATGCCATCATGGATATTACTTTTCCTTCAGACAAGCTACTGTTGAAAGCTTCCAAGACACCTGACAGATTAGAGTGGATATCTGACCACTGTTCACTGTTAGGAAAATTTAATGACAAAAGGATGGAATCTATCGCATGAGCCAAATTGATGATGGGATAAAATATAAAAAAAATATTACATGGACATGTAAATGGCATTTAGACAGCTACTCTATAAATCAACTGAAGAAAAAAGATATTAAAAGGCTTGTCACATGGCTAGAACTCAGATAGGTTTCCACAGCATTTTTTTTGACAATTCCAAGTCTTGACACTTTTTAATCTTCGTGCAGGGCAATCTGACTAATAGAAGAGCTTTTCAAGGAGGTTTTATACAAAATTAATGAAAAAAACATTTGTTGGAGTAGCTAAATCATCATAAATTCAAGACCCTTCCTCCTGATACGGAATCTTACGTAGCAAATAGTTCCCAAATAGTATAAAACTACAGTGTAAGACCAAAAGAATTGTCTTTCTTTCCTGGAAACCCCTCTATAATCCAGATGGACTATAGCAGATGCAAAACAAGACCTAATGCCTAAAGGCCCCTGAAGAATCAGTATAAATATGTACAGTTTATTACATATGCTAAGAAAGGAAGAAAGGAGCAGTTTCAAAGTGAAATGCATCAGTTCCAGACCTCTGTACTCCAGAGTAAATCATGAAAATGTAAGGGGAAAGTGGGTTTGTCTTTTCTGACAGCAAGTTTCCATTATTGTTCTTAGCAGTACAGAAGCAGAAAAAGAGAATTGTTGCCGGGGAAAAAAACCCAGAGGGAAAAAATCACATTAAAATATTCCCATTCACATTAGCTTGGATGTCTAGACAGAAAATGTGATAAGTTATCAGCAGCACATTAACTTAACACACAATCTTTAAAGATTCATGTGCAAGCAATGAACTTGTTTTATATTTGTCCCTGGCACCTCTCACTATCATTGTAAGCCAACAACTGTAGATAGACATCAGGTTTGCAAATATCTTTAGCATTATTATTTTACTTTTATTGCTTGTCTGCTTCTTACCCTGATTCTCCCTTTAGGAACTATTTATGCTTATGGAAACAGAACTTTCTCCATGAATTTTGGCCTTCATTCTGAACCACGTATAATTTAAGAAGCTACAGCCTATAATTTTCAGGTTAGACTTAGTAGAGAACATAAAACTCCTGGATATCTGAACCAACAGGAAGCTTGCCTAAATTCAGTTTTGGAGATTTTCTGTTGGAAAAGTAGCCATTGACAGAATTTATGCATTGTAACTACCCTGGGTCTAGAAGGGATAAACTAGGAAAAAATTACCCAGAAGGAATTTCTTGTTCAAATGAGACAGAGTATGCTGAGCTGGAAATAGCTGTCATAGTGATATGGGATGAACACAGCAATACAGGCTCTTTCCATCACGTGGACACACACAGTGCATATGGCTGTGCAAAAAAAATAGGGGACTACGTCCTTTATAATAAAGCTAAAATACACAGAAGTACACAGAATATAAAAAAGGATAAAAGAGATAAATTACTTGCTGCAATCATCCTTTAAATTTATATGAACCTAATAATTTCTTTTCTGTTGAAAGAACGAATTCTTCAAACAGAAGCACATACTGATAGACTGTCAGGAAAAGCAGATCACAGCATATATACAGCCTTTGTTCACACGATGAAAGCAAATTGCAAGTGCATAAATTAAGTTCTTGTTCGTATGGCTGCTTATGCCTGAAGTACGGTACAGTGCATCAAAGTTTCTGCTTCTGACTTTCTTTGTCCTCAAAACAGTATACTGAAACCCAAACACGGGGACTCACATATATACCTTCATTTTCAAGAATAAAAGCTGAAATGTGGCTGCCCATTTAAAGAATTACTCAAATTTTAGCCCCCAAACAGATTCTAGGTTTCCCCTTCTTTCATTTATATAATAAAATGCTGTTAAAAACATACTTACATGAGTTAGTAAGAAAACAGCTTTATTTTAAGGAAGAATATAATGTTTCACTATTACAGTGTCTCTCTTCATATTTTCTAAGGCTTTAGAGGAGATTATCTTAATAGTTTTTTTTAATGACTTAAACAAATTGGTAGTCCAGATCCCTTGGTTAAAGGTTAACTGCTTTTGGATTCACTGCTATTGTCTGGCTACACCCCAAAGCAGTTTATGTAATACCAAAGGAGACAGGCAATAATTTCATAATTAGGAATCAAACTTCTTAGTCAGAGCTTCATGTTTTACTGGAAAATCTGGGGTTTAGTTCATAAGAACTGGAATCTGGATTGATTCTGACATCTAACAAACAATGACCAGTTCTCATAGTAGTAGTTCACTCCCACCTCACCCTCTTCTCTATTGCCTGGATTAGTCATGCAGTCAGACCGATGTCTTAGCACCACAAGAAAACAAAGGGATTTTAGCTGTAAAAAAGAACAATTGAAATGATGGGGACTGATTATGTCTCCTTCCCCCACCCTACAGTTTACCTAGACATATAAATATTTCAAGAATACAGACATATGCTGGGGTTCTTTTCAAGGTCCTAGAATGCAAAAGAAATAACAATAGAAAAATAATAAAAGAAAAAATAAATACATAGTAAGTATGAAAAACATTAATTTTGAAAGGTCTAGGACATCATCAAATCTCCTAATTCCCCACTCAAACATTTTGAGGTATACTTCACAAATGTCTGTTGTAAAGTCAATATATTGAATCTGTGAGTCACAATAATATTTTAATTACAATTAATTTTACCTTGAATTTGTCAGAATTTTAGAACAATTACTTGCTGCAAATATCCCTTAACTTATATGAAACTGGCATTTTCTTCTCTGTTGAAAGAATTACAGCTGCTGCTGGGTCTTCTGGGGATGATCAAAACAGGGTGACATTGTCTATAATAGGTTGTAACCAAAGCCACATATTCCCACTCGAACTGGAAATTGAGCATCTGGAAGACATCCCACCATTAGGGCATAAACCCAGCTTAGATTTTGACAGTGGAAGTATTTACATGTGAGTCAGCTTCACTGAGGAGGGACACTCCCAAACCCTGCACTTCTGTTTGTTCTGAAAATAGGCTAATGAAATCTCTTAACAACTACCCAGTTACATATTGCCCTTCATAATTGCGTGCAGATGTTTACTAGCTTATTATGATTTGTATTATCATAGCGATTGGACGTTCCAGGCAACATGAATGGCCTCTCCTGGTACATGACACACTAGAATACACTATGAGTCAGAACTCCTGTTCTAAAGAGCTAAATTAGGATTGAAATGCTCTGATTCCTGAATGAAGACATCACAAAACAGCTGTTAATTAAATTTCCACCCCAGAAGTCCACCTTGTCTCCAGCAGAGGGTAAAAAGTGTGCTAAACCACTCACAAATCACCCTCTGAATTTATCCAGTAAAGACCATGCTATTTATGGTACATGAAAACTAGTGACGCCTTAATTTGTGACACTGCAATTTTGCCGCTACATCAGTTGAAAAATAACAAGTTCAGATGTCTTCACATGAGAGGGAGTAAAAGGAGAGAGAAGACAACCTCATTACCCATCTCACTTTCTTCTCCTTGCCTCGTGAATTGAAGCTCAAAGCAGAATAGATGAGCAATAGGAGGGAAGCTGGTTTCTTGAAAACTCACCATGATTACAGACAATATTTTGAACCCCAAGTTTTAGAGTGATATCTCAACTTTGTAGGAGGGAATCCTCCCAGAACATATGTCACACTCATAAATCAATTGGTGTAAACCTACGTTCTGCTTTAGTTAGAATAATGAGGAAGAAATGTGCGTTGTTTCAAACTTCTGAGTATACCTGTACTGGCTTTGGCTAGATAGAGTTTCCTTCATAGCAACTGGTAAGGGGCTGTGCTTTGGATTTGTGTTGAAAACAGAGCAGTGCTTATGCAGAGCCAAGCTTTTTCTGCTTCTCAATCCACCCCACCAGCAAGTAGGCTGGTGGTACACAAGGAGTTTAGAGGGGACACAACTGGGATAGCTGAGCCTAACTGACCAAAGGGATATTCCATACCATATGACATCATGCTCAGCAATAAAAGCTGGCAGAAGAATAAGGAAGGTGGGAAATCTGGAGTTACAGCATTTTTCTTCCCAAGTAACCATTACATATAACAGAATCCTGCTTCCCTGGAGATGACTAAACACCTGCCTGCCGATGGGTGATTTTGATTTGCTTGCATGTGCAGCTTTTGATTTACCTATTTTACTGTCTTCACCTGGAGTACTCTGTCCAGTTTGGTTTTCCCCAGTAGAAGAAAGCCATAAATGTACTTGAGAGAGTCCAACAAAGGGCCAAAAAGATGATGAAGGGATCAGAGCATCTCTCCTATGGAGAGAGGCTGAGAGAACTGGGACTGTTCAGACATTGGAGAAGAAGGTTTAGGGGGATCTTACCCATTTGCATAAACACTTGGAGGGAGGGTTTAGAGAGAAAGGAGCCAGGGTCTTTACTGGTGCTCAGTGACAATACCTGACACAGCGGACACAAACTGAAATACAGGAGGTATCATGTGAAAATTGAGAAACTCATTTTTACTTGTGAAGGTGAGCACTGGCACAGCTTTCCCAGGAGGGTTATGAAGAACTTAGAAATACCCATCCCTCCAAATACTAAAACTCACTTGGGCACAGTCCTGAGCAACTAGCTCTAGGTGGACCTGCTTGAGGACGGGGGTTAAACCAAATGACATCCAAAGGTCTTTTCGAACCACGACCTTTCTGTTCTTTCATGACTATAAGCAATAATTATATAATAATTATATTTAAGAGTGCCTGCTCATCTGTAACATATTTCATATTTTATTTCATTTTTTAGAAATTAGTTGTAAAGAATTAAATACAGAAGGAATATCACACCACTCTGTCACACAGACTGTCTTGTAGATCCTTAAAAACTATCATTTTTGTTGACTGTAAGTCTTCAGTACATCAAGACCAGGATTCATCTTTCTTTACTCTATTTCCCTAGGTAACTAAGTAAATTAATTGTCTTGGCTCCTGTTACGGACAGTACAGTTAATTCATGGAATTAACTGTACTTGCACAAAATTAAGGCAGACTTTTATTTTTGTTACTTTGATGAGACATCTTTAGTTCAATTGGTGGTATTTCAAATTTACTGAGACTATGAATCAAAACTCCTGCTACTGGGATTTACCTACCTAGTGCTGTGTCCAAATAAAAGTGAATGTGAGTGACAGATCTTCAGAAAGTAACTGCCTAGAATTCCATGAATTAACTGTGGTTAAATGGGTGCTTTTCTGCAACAGCAACCTGAACTGACACCAAAAGGGATGTTTCCACA
This sequence comes from Laterallus jamaicensis coturniculus, assembly GCA_022605575.1. Classification (NCBI taxonomy): domain Eukaryota; kingdom Metazoa; phylum Chordata; class Aves; order Gruiformes; family Rallidae; genus Laterallus; species Laterallus jamaicensis. The sequence continues at coordinate 6,691,196 of JAKCOX010000012.1, forward strand.
TTCCTTCTATTCCTGCATCCTCGATGGAGACACTTAGTATGCCTGATCCTAACTGTGCTCATTCCAGCACGTTGCAGTTTTGCATGGCTGGGTTCTGGTAGAGGAGGGAGTACTGCAAGGGCAGCTTCTGCAAGAAGCAGCCAGAAGCTCTCTGCAGGTCCAAGAGAGCAAACACCAGCTGGCTTGGGCTTGGCCAGAGTCATTGTTGACCAAGGCCAAGCCCATCATCAACAGCCACAGCACCTCTGGGAATTAAATTCAGGAGAAAAAAAAAACACAAGCAGATGCTTTTTGCCACCAGAGAAGGGAGTGAGAAGATGTAGGAACTGTGCAGGCACCGAGTTGCTGGAGAGAAAGATGCCCCTGCAGCCGGTAAAGAAGACCATAGTGAAGCAGGCTGTTCCCTGCAGGCCATGGAAGATGATGGGGAGCAGAGCTCCAATCTACAGCCTGCGGAGGATTCCACGCCAGAGCAAGTAGAGACACCCTGAAGGACGCTGTGACCCACTGGGAGGCCCATGTTGGAGTAATCAGGCAGCAAAACCCCCATGTCCCCATTCTCTGCCCCTCCATATGCCATCCTGGGGTGTGAAGAAGGGAGCAAAATCATGACTAAAGTGAAGTGTGCTAAGAAGGGAGGAGTGGGGGAGGTGTTTTAAGATCTGGTTGCACTTTTCATTACCCGACTGGTGTCACTGTGTGTGCAGTGCAGTGTAACAAATTAGAGAGTTTTCTTTCCTTTATTCTGCGCTGAGTCTGTTTTGCCCGTGACGCTGTTTGCGGAATGATCTCTCCCTGTCTTTATCTCGACTCCTAAGCCTCTCAATAGATATTTTCTTCCCTGTCCAGCTGAACAGGGGGGCAATAGAATGGCTGCATGCTGCTCAGCATCCAGCTAACAGCAAAACCACAGCACAGCAGCTGCTAAGAAAGACACAGAAGTGGGACTAATGGAGCATGAAGCAGCAGCCCAGGGGCATGCTAGGTGAAAGCAGGCCTCTGACCATGACCTCAGTCCACTTGTCTCCACTGGCTGTAGAGGAAGTTTTAAATAATAGCTCAGACTAGGCTGTCTGCTAGACAGAAATGAATCTTTTCTGCTGTAATTAAATGCATTTCATATTAAATCTGATCATCTCAGCTGTGCCCCACCCAATGGCAAAACCCTACAATACTCAGTGATTCAAAATCAAGCCTTGTGTATTTGCACAGTTTCCAGTGATGAGAGTGCATGCACAAAAGAAAAGCAGACTTTAATTTTTGTTACTTTGATGAGACACCTTTAGTTCAATTGTTGGTATTTAAAATTTACTGAGACTATGAATCAAAACTCCTGCTGCTGGGATCTACCTACCTAGTGCTGTGCCCAAATAAAAGTGAATGTGAATGACAGATCTTCAGAAAGTAACTGCCTAGAAGTTCCACAGAAAAATGTATTCATGCATAGCACAATAATAACAAAGAATGTACTAATTATCATGAATTATACTAAAGCATAAATATGCCATCTTTGTGATAATAATGTGATTCACAAAAACTCTCCCAGAAGGAATGAGATCAGATTCCAGACATTTTTAATATGGTCATTTTTCATCTGTTCATTAATCTAATTGCTTCATCATTTACAATTACATTTACATTAAAGATTTGCATATTTCACTCATTGGACATCTGTCTGTTCCTTTCAGTCTAGCTTGTCTGACACAATCATATAAATGTTCCCACATGTCAATGACTTCATTCTAGCAAACACAGAAAAGGAATGTGATTGCCAATGAATATTGCTAAGCTTCTTCCATAACTGAATCACCGTGGCACAAAAAATCAAATACTATAAAAGAATTACTAGGAATCAGTCATGAGAAACAGCTGCATAGTTCCCCAGGCTGGATTAAAGCAACACAGCTAATGTTGGAACCTCTGGGGCTATGACTCAAAGGAGAAACAGACTGTGAATATTCAGGCTACTTCTCAGTCTTTGCTTTCAGCGATACACAGCAATACCCTGCCATCCTACTGCTCCAAGTAATGACCTATTGACTGTTGTATGTCCAGAAATCCTAGAAAAGTGCCAGCTGCACATAGCTAGTGTCTAATGCAGGGGACACAGAAAACCAAGCATCTCCAGGTTTCTGAAACTTTCTATCCAAAGTTCATTCCTGCTCAAAGAGCAGGCAAAAAGTGAATTTAAACAATCCCACCAGAAATGTTAACATTTACCTGCCAGCAATATAAACATCTGCGTTCACCTAAGTGAAGAAATCTGCAGAAGCTATTCAATACCTTTTTGAATACTGAAATCATTGATTCATTACAGTATTTGGACATGTTCTCAACCTAGGTAAGCCACTATGGACTTTTATATTGCCAATTTACTCTAGCTTTCCTTACTGATTGTTGATTTTCTAAAAACAGTATCACCATCAGCAACAGAGGCTGGACACAGGATCCATCTCACTTAACTGTAGAATAGTTTTTATACAGAAACATTATTGTTACAGCTTGAAAATATATACTTATATGGCATGGTTTGTCTGCTCTACCTTTGATGAACACTCCAAGATGACATGAATCACTTGAACCCTTTTTAGGGTGGATTGTTTCATATTATTGAGCAGAGATTTATCTCATTTTCTGAACTGTGCAGCAAGGCCTCCTCAACAGACACGGGGGAAAATTTGAGATATAAATCCATTTAATTTCTTAAAACTGTCCCCAGAATGAAAAAAGATGAGAGTGTAGAATTGCTCAGGTACTGAAGCCTGGAAATGAAAGGAAGAGGGAATGATGCATCGTTCTGCAAATCTGTAACTTTTCCTCACAAGAAGAAACCCAGCACCCCTCCACCAATAGAAAATTAGTCCCCAGTTTTAAACCTATTTAACCTTTATTATTAACCTTATAAGTTATGGACTGATTTCATTTCTCCATTTCATTTAGCTGAGTTACATCAGCAGATCATTTGAGATGTGCAACTGTGAAGAAGCACACAGAAAACCACCAAAAGAAACATTTTTTTCTGAGTATAATCTATATTCATTATATGAAGTTCTTCATCTTAATGCCATCTCAATCCAGGTTTTCAGTTGACAGATTTGTTGCAGCTAGTCTTGGAGATGCAGGAGTGGGAGAGTTACGAGTACAGACATTGTACAAATCTTAAATGTTTGGTTATTTCATTCTAAGTCAAAAAGGAACAAAGGGAAAATAGTGGTGAAAAAAAGAACCCTAAACCATTTGGTCCAGCTCTTGCTGGTTTTGCAAGATAATTCCTGTTGGAAACTCTAGTTAGACTATATTCCAGACTATGTGGTTTTATCATTTATCTGTCCAAAGTATATCTACTATATTTGCTATGCAAGCCACATGCTATTTGCACTGTGCTATTTTGGGGCAGGCAGGAAAGGAAAATCTATCAGCAGCACATCAGACATATAACAAGGGAACGACATAATCTGTTTTTTACTGAAACCTTTCATTCTTTCATGAAATTTTGAGTTTTCCATCTAAGTGCTTGGCTAACTTTCTCCACGTTTACAGAGGTTGCTCTTTTTCTTAAAGTAGGACTGATTGGGAAGAGTGGCTTTTGTTTTCTAAAATAACAACTGGAAATATGAAAAACAGTATTTCTTACTGGGTATATTTTAACTGCTTTTTCTTTGGAAAAGTAGAACAACTCTGAAGCAATTATATTAAGAGGCTAAGCTAACTGGTGAATTCAATTATGCATTTTATGTGCCATCAATCAGCTGCAGTAATCATATTTCTTTTACCTTGTATTTCAGTGAGGTCCTTTCAGTACCATTCAGCTGTAAAAATAAAATACCTTAAGCTAATTAAAAAAACCCCTCTCAATGCAACACTTTTTTTACACAGGACTAGCTATGTCAGGACTATATAGACAATCTATGTGAGGAACAACTTGTGACATTGATCAAAAAGGGTGTTAGGAAAAATTAGCCTAAGGAACACCAAAGATGGAAAGCAGTAATTCTGTTAGATAAATAACTTTTTCTCTTGCAGTCACATGGGCAATTTTCCTGACTGTTATAATAGAGTACCAAATTAATTTATGTGTGAGGAAATCTGGAAATAAAACATGTAATGCTCACCAAAAAATCCAGTAAGTAATACTTTTTAAACTCTTTTGTGGGATAATGCCTGTGAAAAAAAGTGGTTACAGAAGAGGAACCTGGTGCCTGTGTAATGCCAGTTTGCCAACATCTGGAAAGCAGGAACTGCAGAGCAACACTTTGAAACAAGTCCCACAGTCAGTGTGGCAGTGAAGGTGACCTCAGCTGCAACATGATTTCTGATCACCAGATCATGTAGCCATTCATATTCTATCAAATCCCTTGTCACTCCACACACAGACCACCAATGTGCCAATGCCCAGCTGTTTAATGTTTTGTTTACACAGTGTTCATTCTCATGCATTATTCACTGCAGGCTATCCAACACTGCTCTGAAGACAAAACTCTCTATTTCTGGGTCATTTTTCATGGTATTTTATGGTAACTGAAATTGTATGGAGCATTGCATAGCACTTCAAAGGACAGCTCCCATTGACTTCTATCCAGCTTTGAGTCCTTAGCACTTCTACAAATGTAGCCATAAGACTTCAGACTGGGCAGGTATTTGTTGAACATTTATGTGCCACCAGAAAATTACTTTTCCAGTGATACAGCACAGCCACAACAGAAACACAAGATTCTCCAGGGCTGCTGTCATACATATAGTAATAAAACTCATTTTCTTCATACAAATACTTACTATGAGAAACCTTTCTATTTCAGTAACAAGTTGTGGGTCCTGCAAGTAAACCTAATTCATGTCCAAAGTGCTGTATTGGGTTTACATGGCAAGGCTTTGGTACCAGGGGAGCTGCAAGGCTGTCTTTTGTAAGAAGCCTGCAAATCAGACAGTCAGTTCCAGCCAGCTCCAAGATGGACACACCCATTGCCAAAGTGGAGCCAATGAGAAATGGTGGTAGTGCCTCTGTGATAAGATGTTTAAGAAAGGGAAAAGAGTGCTGCAGAGCAGCAGTGTAGAGGGGAGTGAGAAAATGTGAAATAACTCTGTAGACACCAAGGTCAGTGAAAATGGAGGGGAAGGGGTGCTCCAGACACCAGAGCATAGTATCCTGCAGCCTGTGGTGAAGACACGGTGGCACAGGTTGTTTCCTTGGTGCCCATGGAGGACCAAAGTGGAGCATATATCCACCCAGCAGCCTGCAGAGGAGCCCACAGCAGAGCAGATGGATGTGCTCTGAAGGAAGCAGCAGTCTAGGGAACACCCACACCCGTTGAGGCTCCTGGCAGGAGCCCCTGCTGCAACACGGAAAAGGAGCCCACACTGAAGCAGGTCTTCTGATAGGCCCTGTGACCCCATGGGGGATCCATGCTGGAGCACTCCATTCCTGAAGGATTTCACCGTGTGGAGAGGACCCACACAGGAACAGTTCTTGAAGAACTGTAACCCATGGGAAGGACCCATGAAGGTGATGAAGGACTATATCCCATGAGTAGGCACTCCAGTCTGCAGCAGAAGAGTGTGGGGAAGAAGGAGTGGCAGACAGAAAGTGTAATAAACTGACCGCAAACCCTATACACCTTTCCCCTGCCCCACTTGCTGGGGGAAGGAGGGACAGAAGTTGGAAATTAAGTTGAGCCCAGGGAGACGGGATGAGTAGGGAAGATATTTTTAGATTTGTTTGCATTTCTCATTATCCTGCTCTCTTTAATTGGCAATAAATTAATTTTGCCAAGTTGTGTCTGTTTTGCATGTGACAGTAATTTCTAAGTGATCTTCCAGTTCTTAGCTCAACCTACAAGCTTTTCATTTTATTTTCTCCTCCTTTCCTATTGATGGAGAGGGATTGATAGAGAGGCTTGGTGGGCACTTCACAGCCAGCCAAGGTCAACCTGCCTCATTAGGCCAGGAAAGTTTTGGAAGATTAGGGATATGAAGCTTATAAAGCTCCTTAGCTACTGACTTTGTTACACAAGCAGTGTCTCTTCAAGTCTTCCCGTTTGCCCTGTCAGGAGTCTTCCTACAACATCTTGGACTGTGAGCTACACCGCATTGAGACGTTACCTGAGAGTTATGATATGGGTAGATCAGTACTGAACTAATCTTCAGCAAAACAAAACCTGAAGCTAGGACTGTCTCCTGTTTATAATGAAACCCAAATCTAGGCCCCGTGTACTCTGACCACTCTTTGTATGTCTCTGAAGTCACAGAATCACAGAATCACAGAATCACAGAATCTTAGGGGTTGGAAGGGACCTCAAGAGATCTTCGGGTCCAACCCCCCTGCCAAAGCAGGCTCCCTATCTCATATTACATAGATAGGCGTCCAGACGAGACTTGAATATCTCCAGAGAAGGAGACTCCACCACCTCCCTGGGCAGCCTATTCCACTGCTCTGTCACCCTCACTGTGAAAAAGTTCTTCCGCATGTTGGTGCGGAACTTCCTGTGCTCCAGCTTACAGCCATTGCCCCTAGTCCTGTCCCCACTGACCACTGAAAAGGGGCTGGCCAATTCCCCCTGCCACCCATGTCTAAGATACTTGTAAACACTAATTAGGTCCCCCCTAAGTCTTCTTTTCTCCAGGCTGAACAGACCCAGCTCACTCAGCCTTTCCTCATAGGGGAGATGTTCCAGACCCCTAATCATCTTTGTCGCCCTTCTCTGGACTCTCTCCAGAAGGTCCCTGTCTTTTCTATACCAGGGAGCCCAGAACTGGACACAGTATTCCATGAAGTCCATGAAGGCAACCCTGAAATGTGGATAAACTCAAACTGAGGCATTTCTATTTATTCCTTACAATGCATTCTTACTAATTGTCATGAGATGTTGTATATTACATAGTCAATGCTGCATTTGAAAGAGGTAGCTGTCTGAAATGATGTAAAAGTTATTGAAGAAGGCATTAGTTTCAGACAGAAATAGCAAAAGCCAATGCCAGAGACTCCTCCAGTTTACAACTGGATCAACTTCAAAAATGTATTTTTTGTCTAAATTCAGAATATTTTTTGCTGAGGAGAAGAGTGAGGTTTTCTAATTAAACCTGTTCATAGCATCTGCAGAACTAGATCACTGCTGTCTGCATCATAATAAGGCTGGAGTAACTTTAAAAGATGAGGTCTGAAGTCAAGAGAAGGGACATCCAATATTTACAACCCACATCATTAGATAAATTGCAATTGTGGTAAAACTCTTATTAAACAAATACCAATTACACCAATAACACTAATTCACAAGGATCCCAAAGTTTCAGTTAAGAATCACTTCACAAATAACTGAAACACAGCAGAGAGTTATACTTGAAAAAAATACATTATGCTATTCATAAGGCACTTTGTAACAAAGAACATTCAGTTATACAATCTCCACTTCAAATTTCTAATTAAAAATAGGAATCAGTTTCAGATTTTGAAGATGAAAGGGTCTGTACTGGGATCGGTACTATTAATGACATTGACAGCGGAATTGAGTGTACCCCCAGCAAATTTGCTGACACCACCAAGCTGGGTGGTGAGGTTAATATGCCAGATGGACAGGATGTCATCCAGAGGGACCTGGAGAAGCTGAAGAAGTGGGCCCAGGTGAACCTCAGGAGGTTCAACAAAACCAAATGCAGGGTCCTGCACCTGGGTTGGAGAAATCCTCATTATTGATACAGGTTAGGAGATGATGTTCTGGAAAGCAGCCCTGAGAAAAAAGATTTGGGGGTACTCATGGATGAAAATCTGGACATGAGCCGCCAGTGTGCATCTGCAGCCCAGAAGACCAACTGCATCCTGGGCTGCATAAAAAGAAGCATGGTAAGCAGATCAAGAGAGGGGATTTTGCCCCTCTGCTCTGCTCTGGTGAGACCTCATCTGGAATACTGCATCCAGCTTTGGTGCCCTCAACACAGGAATGACACAGACCTGTTGGAGCGCGTCCAGAGGAGCCACAAAAATGATCAGAGAGCTGGAGCACCTCTCCTGTGAAGACAGGCTGAGAGAGTTGGGCGTGTTCAGCCTGCAGAAGGTTCTGGGGAGACCTTATAGTGGCCTTCGAATACCTAAAAGGTGCCTGTAAGAAAGCTGGGGAAGAACTGTTCACAAGGGCATGTAGCAATAGGACAAGGGGTAGTGGTTTTAAACTAGAAAAGGGGAGCTTTAGGTTGGATATTCACTGGAGCAGGTTGCCCAGAAAGATAGTGGAAGCCCCATCCCTTGACATAATCAAGCTCAGGCTTGATGAGGCTTTGACAAACCTGATCTAGTGAAGATGTCCCTGCTTACTGCAAGGGAGGTTGGACTAGATGACCTCTAAAGGTCCCTTCCAACCTAACACATTCTGTGATTCTATGACATGTTGATTTTCCCTTACCAGATGTAGGCTGGGATTCAGTGGCCTTAAGAGAGATCCCCAGCATCAGAAACAATCCAAAACATCTGCACAGAGCTAGTAGTTATGTCACAGGACTTGCAGAAAAAATGTGGAGCAGCAGCTGAAGTCCAGGAATGTACCCCTACAACCAAAAAGGACATTATAATTATATGCTTGGGAGACTAAATCTTCCTCCAGCCTGTATAAACAATTGAGTTTATAGAGTGATCCAGTTTATCTTAAAAGAGACACATCACCTACAGGTGAACATATCCATTCTGGAGCTCCACAGAGATTAGGAATGAACAGAAATATAGGAACGGATGGGCTGTCCCCAGGTATTAAGTCCACTTTTCCATGGCTGGAGAACAACAAGTACTGAGCAAGAAATGTCGATTCCTTGTCCTTACATGCACCAGAAGCCATGACACACTTCCTACTTCCCATATCAAATGTGATTCCAATAATACAAAAGACCAGAGGCACCAAAATGCAGCCCTTGACATATCAAGACCTTAGACAATAATTAAAAGCCCCATCAAGTTGAGAATATACAAAAAAATAGTTAAAAAGTCTGTCATTCCCCAGGCAGCAGTTTGTCCTGAACATAGTAATTAAAATTCATAGCAAAACAAACCAAAGTTAAAACCAAAGAGACCTCAGACTGTGCAGGGACCCAGTTTAGTGAAAGGCGCACTGAGCTCCTTTTAAGGCCACAGGCCTTGGGCTGGCCAGTCTCTTCTGTTACCCTACCTGGGTATACACTCTTCCAGGACTGAAATGGACTTCATAGGAAAAAGTCCTTCGAATCAGGAGGAGTAAGTGTTAGTATTGACAAGGCATTAATTTTAACACATAAACAGAAATTACAAACCAACATTTCATTACCATATGGAAGAAGCTGGCTTTGTTCATGTAAGAAAGGGCCAAATACTCTTGATTTCAGTATCAGTTCAAAGTTCAAGGTGGATTTACTTCTCATTTACAGCATAATGTATATCAAGAATAATACATGAAAGAAAGAAAATAAAAAGCCAAAATTAAAAAGCAGTAAATTCCCATTGGAACACTTTCTGGATTTTCTACACAAAAAGAAGATGCAGTGACTCTTTTCTATCTGGAAAACAACAAAAAGAAAATGGCTTTGAGTCAATGTTCTTCTTAACAGACACACTTGAGGCTCATAAAGCTGAAAAGCAGAGGCTGCCAATAGCTGGAAAGAAATATATATTCTCAAACAAAATTATGACCTGATATATAAGAAAAAGTTACATCATAAGAATACTTGGCCTTCTCACCAGGTGATTTTTTCCATGCTATGTCAGTTTAACAATATTTAATCTGACTTCTTTTCAGAACTTCTTCATTTAAATAATATTATTGATACTGAATAGCATTTTAAATTTACTTAAAACAGAGGTATATATAAAACTTTGAAATTCTGAGTCATGGCATGCAAAGAGAAGTGTAACATAATAGCATTCTTTCTGAGCTTGAGAAAAAAAATGAAGGGCCTTGCTTTCAGCTAACTAATTGATCAGTTATTAATTTTACCACAGTTTAAACTAATTTTAGCTTAATCCAGATTTCGTTTAAGTGTCTGTGTCTCACTGTAGATGAGTCCTGCCTCCCATTTTAGGTCTGTTAATTGAAAGTGTATGCCAGTAGTATTACAATTTGGCATCTATTCAATCAGGAACAGATTGCCACATACTGTATTACAGATTATTTTGAGAAAGCTTCCAACATGCAGGAAGATGCATGAGATTGCTAAGGCTATCAGCCACATCATCGACATGTGACCACTATGTAGCAGCAATGCTTGGTATTTACTTTTGCATTTAGTTTGGCATAAGATGAAGATGAGCTGAACAAGTTCTCCCTTCTTAAATTAGGTGTCCTGAAACACAGAATCATGGCAAAAGTAAAATGTGAGAACCAAAAGGCTTAATGCAACTGAGAATGACCGTTTGGTCATACTGAGGCACAAGGCAGGCCAGCCAGGCCTGGCAAAAAAACCAAGAGATGATCCTGGACTATCAATGTGTTATAGAAAAAGTTGAATAAAGTCGTTAAAGTTCTTGTAGCAAATAACCGCTTGTTCAGTGACTCTCTGACAAATCACCTCACTGGTTTATTCATCCTCCCTGTCTACTGGAACAGCAAGCTGTCTTCCAGAGACAGGACTGTATTCTGCAGCTGTTTCTCCTTTGTGAGAACTTCTGGTGTACAAGCTACATGTACAGCATGTCACACTACACATTTAATCTGGCAGAATTGAAGCTATGAGAAATTTAGAAGTCATTTTACAGTGTTCCTCACAAAGACAGTACAGGAAACGGTCTCTGCCTTTTCTTGTCACAATATATATCACCTTTCATGCTGACAGAGATAGATATGTTTGCTCTGCACCATCTTACAGTGCAAAGAATTTAGAAGAGTCCACATTGCTTTTCTCAACTTTAGCTCACTAAGACAAGATGAAAATAGACAGCTGAGAAGTGCCGGCACATATTCAAAAGGATTTCCTTTACTACAGAGTACTGACAAGCATGCAAACCCATCACACTGCATTCTCCCACAAATACCCGTATCAGAACTGCTTGGAAACATAACAACATCCATAGTTTGAATTTAATCAAGTGCTGTAAGCATGAGCTTTTAAAAGAATAATTAAATATAATGGGAAGACTCACAGTTGTTCTGAATTAAATATATGGCTGCATGTGTGAAATTTAAAATTATTGACTTTTTTAAAAAATTAGGGAAGGAGGGAGGTCTCACCCTATGAAAAATGTTGAAAACAAATACTAGCAAACCTGTCAAGGCTCTCACACTCAGTTTAACGCTCAGTCTTCTGGCTTTGATGTGGTCCCTTTAGTGTGTATTTTTGCAGCTTCACTACTCTAGAGCCCCAAGTGTGAGATGCCACACGTCACTCTGATCTGGGATTTGTTGAGTACTGGTCAGGAAATAGGGCTACTGGGCTGGTAGAACGTCAGCATGATCCCACTGCACAGCCCTCTAGAGCAGCCACTGCACCATCAGCCCTTCCCTGTGGTACCCTCAGCACACACACCACAGAGGGTCCCTACTCCAGATACAGGCATGCATCCCTCCTGGGATGCTGCATGCACAGCAAAGAGCTAATGCTGCTGTCCCTCACCTCCACTTGCAGGCACACATCCATCATAGAAGCAGACATCAATATGACAAATTACTCCTGTGTGTCTAAAGTCTGGTCACTTGAGAGAGATGGTTTAGATATTTTAGACAGTGATCTCATAGCTAACAACGCCAAAGGAATGAGTGTCACTACTAGTCTCAGATTGAATACCAATTTCTCTTCTCTTCAGGTTTCCTTTTCTTGACACAAGGTGGAGCTATTTTAGGCTTATAGTCAACATAGCAGAAAAAAGGATGACAGAAGCAGTACAAGCTCCCTTCTCTGCCTTCCCTTGGCCTTGATATATACTGATGTTTCCTCACAGTTGTGGTCAGAGTAACGATACAGATTTGCCATGAGCCTTATGGCTCCCTTTGACTTCAGCATGTATGGATTTTACAAAAAGTACGCTATTAAAGAGCAGAATAAAACAATGTTAACAAAGTACTGATCAAGTGCTGTGATTTCCTCATTCATAGCAAGATGAAAGAAGTTTTTATAACCACCAAGTAAAGAGCAGAAGTCCTTGGACTGTGTGTCAAGCTGTGAAATGTTATGTCAAAGACCTTGCCCATCCTTTGGATTACAAACCATTACTGTCATATTACAAACCATTACCCAGTCCTTCGAAACACAGCAGAAAAAAAGTCATGTCCCTTACATCTGTCCCTGATCTTCTTTAAGCAGACAAATACTGATGTAAAAAATGCAATCACAAAGCTGGAAATAAAGCTTCAACAGCAATTTAATACCATTATAGAGATATACTGATTAAAAACCATACTAGGTTTGGGGTTTGTCACTGTTAAAGCAAGCTATATAGTTTTATAATAACTGTGATCTGCCAAATGGGCCTACTACACCAGTATTAAATACAATGGATTATTTAATATTAACTGAATTTTATTTACATATAAAAACATACTTTAAATCTCTAAAATTTAGAAGACAAACTTTTCACTTCTGTCAACATTTTAAAAGATTCCTTCGTAACAGGTTTTAACTATGTACCTTAGCAGTACAGCCCTGACCTCTAGTGGGTTGAGTGAAACAGTCATCGCAGGCAGGATTTGGTTTCATACATAATTTCATTTAAAGCTGGAAGATGTAGAAGTTCCAGCAAAGCCATACAATCAGCTAAGGCCTAGCTATTTAATTAAACAAATGAAAATTAATTACAGGCCAAGAGCAGTACTGTGTTCGTCTTATGCCAACATCCATCTGATAGATGAGGTGTTTATGACACGGAGCAGATGAATGCTCAGTCCCATTGGAAGCTCTAAAGTAAAACCCATTCTTAGACTTTTAGCTATTTGCATAGTTTGTTTGACTTATATTTTTGTGGTTAACTTACATTTCGCCTAAGAGAGATCGATCATCAGATTCAGAAAGACAAGTCAGGTCAGGGATAACTTCATTGCAATTGTTTTAGAATCTAAGAATACCTGGCTTATGAACCCCTATTCCATTCAGTGAAAACACATACATGATACACTCCAGATTTTAAAGATTAAGGGTCTTGGGTTTCCTGTTGGTTTTGTCCCACAGTGAAAATTAAATCCAGAGCTCTGAAATGATTGCTGCAATGATTTTCCAATGAAATATGGGAAGCTTCCATACAAAAACTGCATTAAATATATAAGACACAACATTAAATCTGTCTTCATCCAAAAGGTCAAAGAAAGCCATAAAGTTATGGAAATGAGGGCTGTCCTTCAAATTTCTGATACAGGGTAAATGATGTTTGGACAGTCTTAACAGGAGAGCCATAGTTACTCTGTTCTGCTCCTCCCGATAGATCCTACAGTTTCCAGCACAGAAGTGCTAATGAAAGCACTAATACAGTTGATTCTCTTAGTCACATTTTGCATCTACATTAATGTAAATAATGTTCTTCTGATTTACCATGAGCCAAACAAAAGGGAATAAGACATAATATAACAAGGGCATCATCACTGGGATAAAAAAAAGTTTAAAAATGAAACAACACCTCTTCCAAAGAGTCACAAAGGTACCACACTTTCACATCATCTGTATATGTTAAAAATTCAAATATGCTTTCCAGACACTGAGTACTGCAAGAGAAGACCAATAAATTGGTTTGTTATGAAGTCTGGAACACTCAGTCAAAGCAGCTCATCCAAAAATTAATTATGTAGAAATGATACTTTTCTTTGTTTATTTATTACCAAAGGAGCTCAGTAAAAGATGAAGGTTTTAATCTTTGATGGCGAACATCTTTTTTATTACTATAGATTCGTTAACTATCCACATTATCTTTGTTTATACTGTATGTGCAGATACATATATATTGACAAATGAAGATTAATTTGACAAAAATTTCTAGAGATTCACGAGGCTGTCCTAAATTTTGTTGAGATTCTTGCATTCAGAAATCATTGCCTTAACCAGAGGGCTCCATTATATGTTTGCATGTTACAGTCCATTACATAAGCTTGGCATCACGGACTCACACTTAAATTTTATGTCTGTATTTGTATTGCTCTAAGTTCTCGTCTAAGTGCCTTCAGTACCAATCTCCTCCAATTGTAGGTTCCCTGGCTTTTGGAAAGAGAATGACAGCTATCCCAACTCCAAATGCAAGCAACTGACCTAGAATCCTGCAACAACATTAATTACTAAAAGCATGTTTTGGCATTCTCCTTATTGTTTCTATGTAAGTACAGGACAGTAAAAAGACCAGCCAGCTTGGCCTTTCTATATAAAGTGTAACCTGGGCCGCATAGATTTGTCTGGCCCCAGCTAATCCTGACTGCCTGCCCCCAGATCATCAGGGAGCTAATCCACCCTGACTATTGTCCATCTCCCCAGTTCTCACTTTGTTTTCCCTCCCTTTCTCAAGAGAAAAGAAAAACTGCATCTAAAAATCACTCTAGTAACCTCCGCCTCTGGCTTACTTTCTGTTGCCCATGACATTTCACATTTACCATTGGTCTGCTACTAAATCTTCTTGCTTTATTTGCTATCCTGAAGAGGATGTCAGATCATAAATTTCTACATTTCTGTGCACAGAAATTCCAGCAAATCTTTACCAACTTCCTCCCTTGTTGACAAGTTTGTGCTGTAGCCAGTTGTAGCTGTCAAGTTCAAGCAAGCAATGAAAAAGAGATGGTAATTAAACATTCTGGGCCAGGTTGCCTGTTCTACTCCTCCTTTGTGTCTGTGATATGCTGGTAGGAGAGTCTTTTACATAGGTCTGCAAAGTAAAGTGTCGGAGGAGAAAATAAGTTCAGGATTAAGCAAGATGAAGATGTTGAAGAAGCTGAAAGCTCTGTGGAATATAGGTTTTCTTCAGGCGTCCTATATATCTGCAGCGTTCATCCTCCAGAGGCTTCATAATGTCCTGCAATGTAGACAATGTAGTCCAGTTTCAGGTAGCTTCACTGCAACTGCCATCAGAAGAAAAATATCAAAATAACACATGTGGTTGGAACTGAGTAGCTTCAAGTGTAAGTCAGAACATTCTGAAAATCAAGGCTGTTTTTAAGGTGTTTCTGGCTGACCATACCAAAACTGAAGCACAAGAGCTCTTGCAAAAAGACTCAGTTTCAATCAATCATAGAATCAATCATAGAATTGTAGGGGTTGGAAGGGACCGTGAGAGATCATCGGGTCCAACCTCCCTGCCAAAGCAGGCTCCCTAGGACATATCACTCAGATAGACGTCCAGACGGGTCTTGAATATCTCTAGAGGAGACTCCACCACCTCCCTGGGCAGCCTGTCCCAGGGCTCTGTCACCCTCACTGTGAAAAAGTTCCTCCGCATGTTGGTGCAGAACTTCCTATGCTCCAACTTGCAGCCATTGCCCCTTGTCCTGTCTCCACTGACCAAAGAAAAGGGGCTGGCTGATTCCCCCTGCATCCCATGTTTCAGATAATTATAGACTTTAATTAGGTCCCCCCTAAGTCTTCTCTTCTCAAGGCTGAAGAGTCCCAACTTACTCAGCCTTTCCTCATAGGGGTGATGCTCCAGGCCCCTAATCATCTTTGTAGCCCTTCTTTGGACTCTCTCCAGGAGATCCCTGTCCTTTTTAAACCAAGGAGCCCAGAACTGGACACAAAACTCCAGTTTGAGATGGAGACGTCTAATTCCAGTTGTCTACATGTGTTAATATTCCCATTCTCATCAACACAGCCAAGAAGTCCAGAAAAGTGACTCTGTTTACCAGTCACAAGCTGAGTAAACAGAAGGCTATAGTACTATTCTAGATGCTGTTAGGTAACTTCTCTAGCTGGAGACTATAGATCTCCCTCAAGTTCTGTGTCATATTTGTCAGTCCTGAGAAAGTGTCTAAGATATCCCAGGGGCATCACAAAAGGAACAAGATACTTATCTTCAAGCAACCAAGGATTACCTAAGATACCTGCTTTAGAGTGAGCTGAACTGATTTCTAGGGTTTACTGAGTGTAACAAAGACCTGTACTCCTAGCTCACTTAAAGTTACTTTATGTGACTTAATTGCATACTGAATCCTATCCCAAGTCACTTCAAAACATCTACTCCACAGTACTTCATGTTTTCTTGGCCTCTACTGCCTGAAAATAAATAAAGAGGATTCTCCGTCACTTTCTCCGTGTCTTTTCATTACAGAAGACAAATGTTCAGACAACAAATTGAACATAAATTGAATAAGGATGTTGTTCATCTCTATTTGCCAACTGTAAAATTCTTTTTAAACAGTCAAATTAGAAATATCTTCCAACAAAAGAATGTATGGTTGTACTTGACAAGGTGTATCTAACCTTAAAAATAAATAGAAGCTGTGGGTCTTCAGCATGTCTGCAAATCATTTAGGTCCTAAAATTCGGATGTACATTCACAGGATAGAAATGTTAGCCACAGGGATTTATAACTGCCCACAGAGAAAATGAATGACACAACTGGGTTAGAATTTAGGAGTACATGGCTCTTTGCCCTAAGGTTCACTCACATGCCCACAGTCTGTCTGACTTTAACAAAGAGATTTCCTCTCATAGCATGCTGTCATTTCTTTTTTCATCTGTACTCAAGTGAGAGGGACCATACTTGAATTACTGTCTTGGCCTGAGCATATAAATCTGACTCAGACTCATATGCCTGAGTGCCATTTAATTGTGAAACAGCACAGGAAAACAAAGAATAGCTTTGCAATGTTGTATTGAGACAAATGTATCACTATGTCTACAGACCTCCTTTACCCTGTTCCAGTGAATGCATCAAACACACATATCATGCAAATCTGTTATAGACAGCCATTATGAATGAAGATTTGTTACTGTTAAAGAATCATTCAATTTAGATAGATTAACAATGAGACTAATTTCTCACCTACACGTAAATTATTGAAGCTAAAACCCCCACTATCCCATCACTACACTTGGATTGGAAAATTCTTGCACTGTCCTTTTTGGCTTGTATTTTTACTGTTCTACACAATCGGCAAAGTGAAACACACACACACACACACACATATATATATATATATATATATAGAGAGAGAGAGAGAGAGATGGTTCCTAAGGAATTTTGAAAATAAATTAATTTAATGTAATAATAGGTAACAGAGATTCAGAGTCAGTCTCTGACTGATACTATTATAGACGTGAGCTCAGTGTTATTTGTAACCTATGTGTTTTACAAACAGGGCATCAGGGGGCATAGCAAGTCTCAGAGCAGCTGCTCATGCATAAAAGCCATTGGATCACTGGATAATTCAGGACCTGAAGACCCCAACCTCCTCTTCACAGCAAGATCAGCTGTGCAGGAAAGACCAGGTTGCTCAGGGTTTTGGCCAGTCGGGGACAGTTAGGTAAGAAAAGTAAAGTAGAAACAAGAGAGCTTTGGTTCTTTTCCCGACAGGTTAAATATGCAGGCAAGTACCACTCTGAGTGAAGTACCTTCCTCAGAAGGGAAGACAGTGATAAGGTTGTTCACCTAGCATGATGAATGGCTTAATAACCAGGAAAGCATGTCCAGCACTCCAATGTTACTCACTGAACTCAGAAAAAAAAAAAAAAATCTCTAATTTTAAAGCCTCCTATTCTGAGCAAGTATAAATAAGGCCAGAAATGTACTGCAGGATTTGTAGCTCCATCACCAATCTTCACAATCCCAAAACCATCACCATAAATCATAAAATCTTTCCAGGAGGACAAGAACATGGATAGAATTTCACAAGGGATTCTTGCTACATATTTTTAATAGAATTATTGGGAAATTAGTAGTTCTTTATTTACATAGATGTTTTATAACTCCAGCTTTAATGATCATGTTACTGTCATATATGTTATCTTTAGCTAGCTAATAACACTGACAAATTACCTGCAGTGAAAAGACTAAATTTCAGTAAAAGACCTATGACTAATATATATCGAGTGTCAATGTAGACAACGGCATGGGTTTAAAACACTATAATTACAATATTCTTTAGCATTGTGTAAAAGCTGGCCATATGTTCATCATTTATTCCATCTGCATACAATAAGGAATACATGCTAATTTGTTTCTGATAAGGACACAAGGAGGGCATAAAGAAACAGTATGTTTAGAGAATATGCAAAACCATCTGTGATATTAAGACATCTAGCTCCTTGTTTGAGAAGAAAGCCCATTTCCAAATCCAACACTGAGATGCTTTTGCAAACAAAGGGTCACACTGAAGTAACAGCATAATGCTGTTTCTCAGACACCACAGTGTTATCTTGGGCAAGCCAAAACCCACACACAAATAGGTAGGCTGTGGACAGACTCTCCAGCCCAGACATAACCTAGCTTGCAGGTATCTCCAAAGGAAGGTTGTAGGCCCTCCAGAAGTCCAAGCATAACACAGGCTACTGTCCAAGCCTGAGAAGACACTTCTGTCCTGGATATAAGGTATTTTGATGAGTCTTCAGGCATATCATCATTATGCATTGCACCACTCTTGAGAAGTTAGCAGAAAGAAGTGAACTTTAACAGTGTTCAGAAACACAAGAACTTTCTGCAGATTGCCACTCAGGTGGTGAGTCAATGCTCCACAACATTGCTCTAATTCAGTTGAGATGAAATTAGATGTTCAACTCTGAAAAATCATATTTAAATACAGAAAATTACAGACTTAAGCAGAAATTGAAAAAAATAAAATAAATCCTTTCAATACAAAGTCTAGCTAACAATTTAGCTCACATTCCCTGTATTATTCAACTCACAGAAAAAAGCAGTGAAAAACAGCGTTCATAATGACAATTTATATTTGTTCTGGTAACTTTTAGAGTTACTGGGTAATGTGAAGCAGACAGCATATTGCACAGAACAACAGAAAGAAAACTAATTTGAAAGGTGGATTAGCTTCAAAGTCAGATCAAATGCAGTGGCAGAACCACTGTACCATGCATCTATTAGGTGCCTGGAAGAACTGCCACCTGCATTCTTTTATGCTTCATCATCTCTTCTCTGGTGTTCAAGAAAAACACGGGCTCCTACCAAACCATTAAAGTAGCTTTTCACATGCTGAAATCAGGTGCTCATCTTGTTTGTCCCCACATGTGAAACACTGATCCCATCAGTGGACAGGCTGGAGCGCTGGGCAATAAGAAACCAAATGAGGTTCAATAAAAGCAAGTGTAGAGTCTTGCACCTGGGAAGGAATTACTGTTTACATCAATACAGGCTGGGGGATGACCTGTTGAAGAGGAGCTCTGTTGAGAAGGACCTGGGGGTCCTGGTAGATGACAGGTTGGTCATGAGCCAGCAGTGTGCCCTGGTGGCTAAGAGAGCCAATGGGATCCTGGGGTGCATCAGGAGAAGTGTGGCCAGCAGGTCGAAGGAGGTGATCCTCCCCCTCTACTCTGTCCTGGTCAGGCCCCACCTGAGTATTGTGTCCAGGTCTGGGCTCCCTGGTATAAAAAAGGCAGGGATCTCCTGGAAAGAGTTCAGTGGAGGGCTACAAAAATGATTATGGGCCTGGAGCATCTCCCCTGTGAGGAAAGGCTGAATGTACTGGGGCTGTTCAGCCTTGAGAAGACTGAGAAATAGCCAGCCTTTTTCAGTTGTCTGTGGAGACAGAACAAGGGGCAATGGCTGCAAGTTGGGGCACAGGAAGTTCCGCACCAATACTTTTACACTGTGAGGGTGACAGACCCCTGGAACAGGCTGCCCAGGGGGGTTGTGGAGTCTCCTTCTCTAGAGATCTTCGAAACCTATCTTGACACCTACCTGTGCGACTTGTCCTACGGAGCCTGCTTTGGTAGGGGGGTTGGACTCGATGATCTCTCAAGGTCCCATCTAAGCCCTACAATTCTGTGAATCTGTGAATCAGAGATTTATATTGTATATACTGAGAACCTCTGAGAGAATATAGGCATCATCAGCAATTACCACTAATTATGACTTCCAACATTTGGCTATAGTCTCTTCAGTTAGGTGACAGGAGATAGGACAAGGAGAAATGGCACAAAGCCATAAAGCAGGTTTACACTAGATATTAGAAAAAAAATTTTTACTGAAAGAGTTGTTGGGGCCTGGAACAGGCTGCCCAGAGAGGTGGTTGAGTCACCTTCCCTGGATGCGTTTAAAAAAAGGGTAGATGAGGTACTTAGGGATATGGTTTAGTTTAGGATGGGATTAGTTGGACTTGATGATCTTTAAAGGCCTTTTCCAACCTTGTGATTCTGTGATTCTGTGATTTTGGCAATCCAATGAGTGTGAGACACGGGAGAGCTAAAAAGAATTTGGTGCTGAAACCAAAACAGTGTAAACAGGAACAAGATAGAGTACCTGGGTGGTCCTACAGGAAGCATTCCAGCATCGCTCTTTGCCCAGGGTGGTCCTACAGGAAGCATTCCAGCATCGCTGTTTGCCCAGAGCTTCCCATATCTAAATTATCCTTGAGTTTTCAAGTCACCCCTTGTCAAGACATGTCACGACTGCAAGGTTAACAAAGGCACTGAAGGGTAGTGCTAGGTGTGATCTCACATATAGGACTTGCTGCTGAATCATGGGGTAGCTCACTTGCTCATTGCTATGAACAAATAAAATTATGACTCAGGCAGAAATGCTAGAAAGGCCTGGGAACAACAGGGAACACATTGTGTAACTGCTGAGCCCGTGGACAGCGTGTGCAATGTATAGTATACATATGTCTGGGAGAGCTTGGAAATACAGAGTATGGATACTGGCATCACAACCAGGAGCCCTCCTGCCACAGAAATGACCTAACACACCACTGTAGGCATCTCATGTGAACCTGCCAGTGCTGTATCTTGGCCACATGTTTTGGCTTTCTTGTCCAGGCTGAGGGATGATGAATTTAAAATATCTTTTGATTTTTTGAAATACTGATCCTACTTAAAACTGTTTCCCTAACATGATGTTTTTTCAATCCTTTACCACAAATATATTTTATCAAGTGATTCTGATACTTGTTAATCTGTAACAACATATTACATAATTTTGCTTGCAAACAGATCTGATCATTGTTAGGGAAAGATCTGCCAAGAACAACACAGGTGTTATTTAACCTGGAGGGAGAGGTCACAGTGAAATTATTCTGAGATTGCCTCCAATCCCTTAGTTAATGACTCAGTAATTAAAAGAAATTTCCAAAATGTACATGACATGTATGAAATCTGCTGCGCATTTCTGCTTTGTTTTGTCTGATTTCACAGAAAACTGAACATTTCAGAAAATCAAACAAACTTCCAAAACCAGGCAGTCACTTTTTCACTTTACAGCCAGCAGACTTTTAATGCAGTTTTAAAATTAGCTTTTATCACTTCAAGCTAATGGTTGCTTGCACAATGATCTGATGAATCACCTAGCACCTCTAGCAAGTTACCCAGAAGCACCTGCTAAAACTCTCACAAAAACCTATTACTGGAAAAAAAGGCTAAAATGTTCCCAGTATCATTTTTTAGATTAATTCCTGTATGCCTCAAATGAGAATTATGAAAATACATAGCGTTATGATCGATTAAAATTTGCATTTAGGCACTGAGCTTCCCCAGCCATGTGTCTACCATACCTTTCCCAAGCAATCCTCTGTCCTGGAATTGCTGTCACACCCTGTGACACCACCAACCAACCACTCCCCTCAAAAACAGTGTGGCCAGTAGGTCTAAGGAAGCGATTGTGCCCCTGTCCTCGGCATTGGTGAGGCCGCAGCTTGAGTGCTGTGTCCAGTTCTGAGCTCCTCACCATAAGAAGGACATATCCTATGAGGAACGGCTCAGGGAGCTGGGGCTGTTAAGCTTGGAGGAGGCTGAGGGGAGACCTTATCACCACCTACAACTACCTGAAGGGAGGTTGTGGAGAGGTGGGCGATGGTCTCTTCAGCCAGGTGACAGGAGATAGGACAAGGGGAAATGGCAAGAAGCTGGGCCAGGGCAGGGTCAGATTAGACATAAGAAAAAAATTTTTTACTGAAAGAGTTGTCGGGGCCTGGAACAGGCTGCCCAGGGAGGTGGTTGAGTCACCTTCCCTGGGTGTGTTCAAAAAAAGGGTACATGAGGTACTTAGGGATATGGTTTAGCTTAGGATGGGATTGGCTGGACATGATGATCTTCAAAGGTCTTTTCCAACCTTGTGACCCTGTGATTCTGTGCTCTCCGAGGAACGTTTCCAACACGCGCTGCAGCCCCAGAGTCACGAAATCGTCAGATATCCGTACGGCATTCCTGAGACCCAGAGAAGCCCGTTTAGATCCTCGCAACAACTGCAAACCTCTGACACTTCACTACCGCTAAACGGTTCACACTTCACAGCGCTGCAAGGAACCCCTCCTGCTGCCGCCGCCCCTGCCGCCTCAGCATTCCTCTCCTCTCCTCTCCTCTCCTCTCCTCTCCTCTCCTCTCCTCTCCTCTCCTCTCCTCTCCTCTCCTCTCCTCTCCTCTCCTCTCCTCTCCTCTCCTCTCCTCTCCTCTCCTCTCCTCTCCTCTCCTCTCCTCTCCTCTCCTCTCCTCTCCTCTCCTCTCCTCTCCTCTCCTCTCCTCTCCTCTCCTCTCCTCTCCTCTCCTCTCCTCTCCGCCCCGCCCCGCCCCGCCCCGCCCCGCCCCGCCCCGCCCCGCCCCGCCCCTCCTCGCCTCAGCGGCCAACGGCTACTCCCGGCGCGCGCGGGACCCGCTGGTCTCGGAGTCCCGCCCTCCCGTCTCTGTGGCGACGCTTCAACTTAACGCACCTCGTCGCCATAGCCACGGGCCCGCCCCTTCCGGGAGCGACTCGGAAGCGGCGGGGCGGAAGTGGTCGGGGGCGCGGCGGTGGGCTGAGGCGGGGGCGGATGAGCGGGCGGCGGGGGCTGTTGTGCGGGGGGCAGGTCCCTGCGGGAGGCTGACAGGTAACGGTGCTCGGCGTCACGGGCCTTCCTCGCCCGCGCCGGGGAGGGGGCTGGGTGGTCGGGTAGCTGCGGTCCCCTGCGCCGGGCCGGGCCGGGCCGGAGCGCGCCGCGGGAGCTGGGGGCCTGGGGCCCTGGCCTGCGTCTTTCGGGTCCGGCCTGCGCCCTCTGGCCCGGTCGCAGCGCGGCCTTGCGGCTTGGCCCGGCCCTGTCTGGCTGTCAGCTGTGGTCGATGGCTCCGTGCGGTCGCTCTCCGCCCTCGCAGGTAGGCCCGTGACCGCGGGGGCGGTGACAGCCTCGGCGGGCGCAGAGGTGCGGTTGGCCCGGCTGTCCGCCTGGCGGTGCTCGGCCGGGCACTTAGAGCAGGGCCCGGGCGGTCGGATCGGGCTTCCCGTCTTTCCCGAGGCTTCCACCTGCGCCTCCCTCGCAGTGGTGCTGGGAGCTCTTGGTCTCCCTCTCCTAGGACCTGGCTTCAGTGTGAGCCGGGGAGAGAGTGGATAGGCTTCTCGGGAGGCAGCTGGGCTGTAGGATGGCACGGATGGATGCCCCCTTGGGCCAGTCTGTGTAATCTGTTTGCCCGCCTCCGCCATCTGCTAGAAGCCAGCAGGTCCCCGCCTTGTGGGGACCCGTCCGTCATTGGTTTTGTTTGTTATTCTCCCTATTAAAATTGGTTTCAGGTTGAAGCAGCCGAGTAGGGTTTAGGGACGTGTGAAATAGGGGACATGTAATATGAAATCTAGGAGGCTGCTTGAGGAAAATCAAGGCTGATGTGGAATGTAGCTGCAACAGATTTTTAGTGCAAATTAAAACTGTATGTGGTGGAATATCTTAAATGAACTTTAGAAGTCTAGTGTGGCGCTATAATGTCCAAATGCAAAAGTAAAGTTTACCTGAATTTTCACACTTCTTCATTGGGAGTGCTATGAAGAACTAGATTTAAAGATTGGGGATTTTTGAGCTAGTGTTTTCTTCATGCAACTATCTAGCTAAATTTAAAAGTGAAATTGCATAGGAACATAGCATCTGAGGGCAAGGATATCAAAGGAAGGTGCTAGTGCTGTGCGAAGTTTAGCCAGTTCATAATTGACAACCTACTGTGAGTCAGTATTAAACTAACATCTCAAAATTGTGCTAGAAGGCAGTGCTAGTGGAGGTTTTGTCTGTAGACTAATACACTCATAAAAGCAAAACAAAAAAACCTAACAGGCTATGCTAAATATTCTGATTGCTTGTCATTAAATGTTCTAGCCTTCTCTGTATCTGTGGATATATTTGGGGTGTCTAGGTAAGCTTCTGCAATAGAGAAGAGTACCTGGTTATATAATTTCAATTATTTCATTATTGTTACTTTATTATTTAATATAACTAACATAAATTTATTGCACATAGTAGTACTGGAATAGTCACTAGAATAGGAACCTCTGCACTCACGCTGAAGGCAACTTTTATTTCTGTGTTTAGAGGAAAGGATGCTATGGAGATGAGATATAAATACAATTAATCACTGAAAGTGTGGTGTTTAAATAAAATGTTTATTTAGTTTCTTAGTGATTTTTTTTCCCTTGATTTTTTTTTTTTAGTACCCCAAGAGTGACCATAAAATATGATTCTTTGCCTGCTGCACCAAATTTATTAAGTTCTTCTTTTGCCATTTGGTCACCTGGCTTCAACTACAATGGTAAGTTATGACTAAGGTATTTTCAGATTCTTTTGCTCCAGTCTGCTAGCTCTCTGGATGATGAGAATACCATGAATGTTTCTCACTTTCTTAAAAAAAACCCAAACTTTTACT
Source organism: Laterallus jamaicensis coturniculus (assembly GCA_022605575.1). Taxonomy (NCBI): domain Eukaryota; kingdom Metazoa; phylum Chordata; class Aves; order Gruiformes; family Rallidae; genus Laterallus; species Laterallus jamaicensis. The sequence goes on from JAKCOX010000012.1 coordinate 6,715,847, forward strand.
TGTCACTCCTGAATTCTTGTACTTTTTTTCAGGGACATCTTCCTTCATGGCTTCTAAACACTTAGTCACTGTCCAGTGCAACGTAGGAAATTTAGTGGTGTTTTTTCAGACATGACTGGTGTTAGACAGTTCAGTATGTATAAATCCTGCCTCCATGTAATATTTTTCTATTCATAGGAGATAATACTGCCATGGAACTTTACCTAATGTCAAGCAGTCAGTGAATGTCTGAAATCATGCAGTTATGCACTAGACATACATAGAAAGCACGAGTCTTTGACATTTTCATATAAACACCCAGGCACTCGAAAACTTAAATGTTCTACAGTGGCAGGATGTAATGACTCATAGCATGTTGTTAAGTGCTGTTTTTTTCTAAGAGGTAAGAAAATTTTTATTACACTGCAAGTAAATGGTAAGAGGCCTGAGTTTTTCTGCTGTATATTTCTTTGTTGTTACTGTAGTACTTTTTTCTCCCCTGAATTCTATTTAATGCAAGAAAAAAATGGTACTGCCCTGTATTATTGGACATAGCTCATATGCCTTCTCATCATGGAGATTTGAGTAAAGGTATTTGCTTTCATGAACAGCTAATAGGGGTGGGTTAAACAGAGGAAACAACACAAATACCTATGTTGGAAGTACTTATTACAAATGTTTCTAAGCTTTACTGAAGAGTTGAGGATTCTCCAAAACGCTTCTGCTTTTTGTACAGTGTAGCCTATTTAAAAAGTTCTGGCTGGGGGAATACTTGTAAGTTGTTTTTTAAGTAAAAAGGGTGCTTTTTACTGTTATTAGAGCTTGTAAGCATACATTCTTAATGACTTTACCTACCACTGAAGTGAATGCATTACTGTTCCTGACTTACCTTGAGTTGAATCAAGTCCTAAGTGTTCTCCTAGAAGACTTTGGTTCATAGCATTGTCCTTTCTCTCCTCTCTGCCCCAAATCAGTTTCATTGTCTGGTCCATTTAACAGCTGCACATTATTTGTGCACAAAGTAGATGTCCAAGCTAAAATGCCAAAGAAAGAATGTTAGGGGCCAAGAGAGACTGTCTCTTTTTTTTGCCACTGGTGCATGTTTATTCTGATTTTAAACATTTGTCAAATTTTAGTCCAAGAACTAATTACTCTTATCTACAAAGCTGTCTACTGTTCTTGAAATACATTTATATCAACTGCAGGTATACTGATGTGAAAGACATTCCAAAGGAGCGAAAGACATTGAAGTAAATGCTATTAAGTATCTTATGCTATGGGATATAGTGTGTTAGCTTTCTGGTGTGTTGTCCGAGGGTTAGGCATACTTAGCCTGCCTTGGAGGAAATCCGGAGTGGAGGTTGTATTTGTTTCTTAGCCGCCTGACAGTATGTCATAGGAAACTCTTCTCAAACTGCCTTGTGTGCAGAAGTAACGTTCTGAGCACAAGATCTCTGTTTCCATTTTGTAGAAAAATAACAGTACTAATACTTAGGCATCAGTGTCTAAAAGGTAAATGTTTTATTTCTGGACAATTCTTCAGGGATACTTTGGTCTAGTCTTTATGTTGAATTAGTAGCCAGCTTAAGAAAGGAGAAAAGATTTTATATTTGCTATCTCTAATTATTGTAGTTAATATTTATTGCTTCATTTATTAGGTGTAATTGCTCTTACTATTTTTAATTCTAATTGCCTTTCATTGTTTTAAAATTTAACAAAATAATTTAACAAAAACTTTGCAAGTGTAGTGGGACTAATTATTGTTGATATGGCTGAAACATCATGTAACTACAAAGTTTAGTATGTGTTAAAGAATGTTTGAGCCAGTCTCCTGATTATAAATTTATATAAGTGGTAATAGTGTTTTGGTGGTGGATTTATGTGTGAGGATGTTTAAACAGTTAATATAATTTCTAAAAACACCCTTCATAATTCTTGCAGCAACAAGCTTTAGAACTGGCATTGGATCGTGCAGAGGTAAGGAGTAACAAGCTCCTTGTTTGCACATAATATTTTGGTCTTACAGTTAAATTACTGTTGTATTTTTATATTTGTTCTGAAAAGCAGTGGAAGAGCATCTTATGTCAATATATGTGTATGTGTAAATAATTGCCCATATGTGTAATGCTGGTTTTGCAAAATTCTCATTGAAATTGCTACAACGCATACTTGTCTCTTACCCATTCTACTGAGAACATCATCAGGTTGCAATGATGATGGACCATGTGGGACTTCAGTTTTCCCCTTTAAACCAGGAAATATGTATGTTAATGAAATAAGCATTGCTGTGCAGTGGTGATTGAGACAGCTGGCAGAAATATATTGCAAAATCCTGTTTGTGTTGTCAAGGATAGCCCAATGAAACAAAAAGGCAAGTGCCTTTGCGTTCATGTTCTTTCATGCTGATATAATGGTTACCTTGAACCCTTTTATGAGTAACATCTCTTTGTGGGAGAACCTCTCTTCTTGGAAATTCTGAACTAAGTTGTTCATCAAAATACTTCAGACAGACAATATAGATTTGAAAAACCCAGCTTGTTAAGATATAAACTACATTGAATGTAGTATCATGGGTTTTTTCTTTTTTTCATTAATATTTTTGATGTACAGGAATTATATTTATAAATAATTACCCTATACATAACTCTATAGAGAAGAGTAGTGTCAATGCAAGAGGAAAATTAAACTTCCTGAAGTTTGTTTTCTTGAGGAGCGCTTGATTTGGAAAGCTTAGACAGCATTGATTTGATTGTCTTAGTATGTTAGCTTCAGGATGTTGTCATGTTAACTTACATGGTGTCAACTAAGTACAGTAATGTTACTACTGCAGTAGTGTGGTTTACTACTGTAACTAAAAAGCATGAATGTAAAATCACGGCTTTGCATGCAACTCATGCCATAGACAGAAACACATTGTACAGTTGAATCAAGCTGTGTCCTTTTTGATGGCTGTAACATACACCAGGTTGTGTATAGTACACTTCTGAAACAGTCTGTACCATAACTGTTAATTGCTTTCTGCATACATAAGACACTGTCTGGTAATAATCTAAAGGTTGCACAGTAGTTAGAATTACATTTCTTTGTAATATATGGGGGTTTGGTTTACTTTTCTAGTATATCATCGAAAGTGCCCGTCAGAGACCTCCCAAAAGAAAATATTTATCCAGTGGAAGGTAGTAACAGTTTTAATATTTACCTTTTAAATTGCATTTATTTGATTTTAATTTTGGTTACATTTTAATTAATTTTTTTAATTTCAGAAAATCTGTATTTCAAAAACTCTATGATTTATATATAGAAGAATGTGAAAAAGAGCCTGAGATAAAGGTAAGAGGAAATCACTGTCTAAGTAAGCAACTGCAGAAAATGCTTTTTTTTATTTCACTTACTTCCTTTGTTAAAAAAAAAGAGGTTAAATGCTGGCTACTGTAGTGGTTACCTAAGGCTACAGGAGAAACAATTATCCTTACTGTCATGGACTAAACTGTGTAATTTAATAGCTCCATCCTGATTCAGTTTTAAATAAAAACAAGGTTATGGGTGGGCCAATGACAATCTGTTTTTAAAGGTAATGAAGTAGAATGCTAGTTGAGGATTGTAAAGATTGTGCTTCTTGAGATGCTTTTCTGCATATGGAAACAGAATTTTGAAAGAGTGGTCTAGAACAGAGAGGTGTATCTAACAGGTGCTATTAATAGCACAGTGCTATTAAAGTAACTGAGTGATGGATCCATGGATGAGTACAATGGATAGCCAGGCATAGACTGGTTTGAGTGACCTGTCTTAATCCTATATCACTGAAGGAATTTGTGGTCAAGTTCAGAGCAGGTATCAATGCCACATGCATTGTTGTCAGTCTTGTATTTCAGAATCAGTTGCTTATCCTGACTGCCATTGGGGAAAAAAGGAGAGATTTGGGTGGTTTTTTTAATCTGTGCTTTGTTGTAAATTCGGATTTATTTCTTGGGTAATTGATGAACTTTAGGTAATGATTCTGCTTTTCATCTCCTAACTACCTCTGGAAAGATCAACTTGTTCAAAAAGAGATACCCTGCTACCACTTATTTGGGTGTATGTGAAATGAGTGGTTGGGCAGTTTATGAAAATGCTACTGTTAACTTCCAATGAATGGCTCCACCCAGAAGGTGTAAAATTATCTGAAGGTTTAGAACTAATTGCTTAAAGTTCTAAGGGGGCTTTTTAAAAGTTAAAATTTTTAGGATGTACATAGGGTCTTTAAATTATACAAATTCTTTCTTAAAATCTGTTATACGTGGAAAAGATCGTTCTTAAAATTGAATAAGGGAATAGTCTCTGCAGCTGCTGGGTTGTATTTCAGAAAATACACACAAGGCAATGCAATTAAGCTTCCAAAAGCTGTAATTCAATATTTTCATCTTGGAAAGGAGTATCTGCTTCTGTTAGGAATATTTGAAAGTACTGAATATTTTGTTTTTATCAAACAATGTATAGCATATGCTGATGGGAATGCTACAAACAATACTGTATTGTAGATTTACAACATTGTAGCATAGAGTCATTCTTGTTAATTGTGTTTTCTGTGGACTTATAATTAAAGGGTTTTTCATTTAAATGAGTGATTTTGAAAAAACTAGTATAAGTACAGATAATATGTAATGAATATACACTGCCAAATACAGTCAAATTAAATTTAACTGGGCTTGTTTAGATACAGACTTCAGCATTAAATAGTACTCATGTTCTAGCAATTGTTTTTATTGCTACTAATTACTTGATAGTATTATGTTCATGAGCAATGTTTACTTTTAAAGCAGAAGCTGAGGCGAAATGTGAATTTACTTGAGAAGCTGGTTATGCAGGAGACATTGTCATGTCTGGTAGTGAACCTCTATCCAGGAAATGAGGGTTATTCACTTATGCTCAGGGGAAAAAATGGTTCAGGTAATATTTTTGCTATTTAATTTTTTGAAAATAATTGGAATACTCTATAAATATTAGAATGTGGTGTTGCTTACATTTAACTGCTTTGCTTGTAACATACTCCCAAAAAACTGTACTTCAACTAAAAATTCTCATAAAGCTGTGAAGTGCTCATAAACAGTCTTTAACTGTGCAGTATAAATCAGTAGGTGTGAGTCTTTTTGGATAGCCTTCCAGTAATTTTTCCCTTAGCTTCCTATCTGTTCCCTTTTCTTTGAGTTACGTATCTGAGTTTGTCACCTCTGTTCCCTTTTGTCAGATTCTTTCTTTCACTGCTTCCTGAATCTAGGTCTGCCTAAATGCATCTGTATTGCAGTGTGGTTGCATCTTCATGCCATTGTGACTGTGATGTGCAATCAGAGCACACAGTTCATCAGCTGGAAGCAAGAATTTGATTGTGTAGCACTATAAAGGCATGTTGCCTCAAGAACAGAAATGGATTCTAAAGAGTAATACTATGCAGAAACCCAGCCTGTTCACATATGTTTCTGCTGGCCCTGCTTTTTACTGGGGCAAGCTTGGTTTTGATTTTGCACTGTTAAAAGATTGAACTTAAAAGACAAAAGGAAAGCATTTGTTTTGTTTGCATTCAGATTCTGAGACCATTCGTCTGCCTTATGAGGAAGGAGAGCTGCTTGAATATTTGGATGCAGAGGAGCTACCACCTATTTTGGTTGATCTTTTAGAAAAATCTCAGGTTTGAAAGTTTGTTTTCAGAAAAAACTCATGTTTTGTACCCAGATAGACCCTGATGTTTTTTTCCTAAAGCTTCACGTAGGTGATTCCAAGCACGTGGTGTAAAACACCTTGTGTATTTTGAACTTTAATATCTAATGTCCAAAATAAATATTGATACATAGGAAAAAAATATTGGAGAGAAAGGCTAGAAAAGATATTTCTGTAGTTATAAACAACTAACTGTGCTCAAGCAAAATATCCTTTGTTTTTGTCATTGAGAGACACGATGTGGTAGTTTATTAAAACTACATTGCTGGCATATGCAAACACTACATTCAAAGCTTGTATTTTTGGTCTACATGGTAAAGGTCACTGATCTCTTAAAATTAGTGATTAGTTTTAATTCATAGCATCAGTATTATGATATATAATGAACTTCTTTTTTGAGGCAGGGGCTGAGGCAGGTTGGTGAATAATTTTTTATTTACAAATGGGGTTTTTGTTTGTTTCAACTAGGTTAATATTTTTCATTGTGGATGTGTCATAGCAGAAATACGTGACTATAGGCAGTCTGGTAACATGAAATCTCCAACCTACCAAAGCAAGCACATTCTTTTGCGTCCTACAATGCAGGTAAGGAGCACTTTAAGTCCTTCCTCACTGTCACAATAGTTCCAAGACTGGTTATGAACTTAACAATGAATATATGTTAAGAAATCTTATTAATTAGTTGATACCTAATTACCATTATGTCTTTTTCATCAGACTTTAATTTGTGACGTGCATTCTATAACAAGTGACAACCACAAATGGACACAGGTGAGTCAGCAGTTATTTTAAAACTTTACACTGATGTGGTGAATGCACTTAGTTTAATTCAATGTGATAAGACTGATGACATTTTTTATTAATTTGATCTGTCAGTGATGTGCTTAGCGCTACATCGTATGCGCTTCAGACAGCTGCCGAATTAACTTGTTAATAGCAGCTTCCCATAAGATGCCACAGAAAATAGCAGGATTGTCTAAATGTTTTTTAGAATCAGACCTTTATTTTCTGTAATACCATATTGGAGTTACTCTAACTCATTTAGCATACTTCATTTATCTTCAACATGCAACCCCAGAACAGCAGTGACACAATTGCTCCTCATTTGAATAGCAAAGCTGGTGGAAGGGTCTAGGGCACAAGTCTTATGGGGAGCAACTGAGGGAACTGGGTTTTTTGGGCTGGAGAAAAGGAGGCTGAGGGGAGACTACCTTGCTCTGTAAAACTCCCTGAGATTGTAGCCATCTGGGTGTTGGTCTCTCAAGAAGTGAGAGGACAAGAAGAAATGGCCTCAAGTTGCACCAGAGGAGGTTTAGATTGGATTTTAGGAAGGATTTCTTCACTCAAAGGGTTGTCGGGCACTAGAACAGACTGCCTAAGGAACTGGTTAAGTCATCATCCCTGGAGGTATTTAAGGGTATATGTGTGGTGCTTAGGGACATGGTTTAGTCATGGTCTTGGCAGTGCTAGGTTAATGGTTGGACGATCTTAAGGGTCTTTCCCAAGCCAAACGGTTCTATGATCCCTTTGCTATTGATACTGTTAAAGAGAACCCTAAGTAAATACAATTGTGCAGTTGTAGTAGTTGCAGTTAAATGCTGAATAGCATGGTTTACCTAATGAGCTCGTTGGATTTCAGAACTAAAATCCATTTCAAATTGTAATCTAAAGTCCCAGGTGATGGTTATGGCCAGTCCATCAGTATACATCATTGACAGAAAATGGATTTCATTGCCCCTAGTACTGCATTTAAAACCTCACAAACAAACAAAAAAATAACAGCTCAAAAAAACCCTGAAACCAAATCAGAACACTCCCTATACTCTTCAGAAGAAATCCACACAGATTATCTTTTTAAGGTAATGTGTAAATATTGATCAACTTTATTAATGCAAGAGTCTTCATATTTTTACATTAATTAATAGTTGTGTGTATTGCAGGAGGACAAACTGCTACTTGAGAGCCAACTTATTTTGGCTACAGCAGAGCCTTTGTGCCTTGATCCTTCAATAGCAGTGACTTGTACAACAAACAGACTCCTGTACAACAAGCAGAAGATGAACACTCGCCCCATGAAACGGTAGCTTTCAGTGTGAAGCATTTGAAACTCCCTGAAATGTTATGAAGTGTTTCAAATATGTAGCAGTACTTTAAAGGAAAATTTGGCTTCTCATATGCAGTGGTCAAAGAAATACTTACTGAAATATTAGGAATATGCAGAACAGTCAAGAAATTGTAACTTTTAAGTACTCAGTTTTGTACTATATTTCAATTAGTAGTAAATACTTATTTTTGTATATTGGAAGAATGTGTATATATATTACTTTAAGTTAATGTTATATTGCACTTCTGATTTTGTCTGTTTTGTCCAACTCAGATGTAACCTGAGTCAGATAGCAGCTTAATAATGTAAAATATATAAATAGATACGATACATATTTATCTGATTCTTTAAAAGCCATGCACAGGTTTAACCCTAAATGGGGTAATCAAGGGAAAATTATTTATATGCTTGAAATTTAGGTTAAACAGAAGTCTAGACATATTAGAATCTTAAAAAACCTAGAAGTAATATGGAATGCATTATATAAAAAATATTGACATTTGTTTCACTTCTATGCATGGTTGTTCACTTTTTTCTGCAAAAGCTTGAAAAGGTTTGCATTTTTGGTAAAAGTTCGCTCTGTAGAATGAAAAAAACCACTAATGGTGTGTTAGAATTGCTGAAATATTTAAAACTATACTTGCATTGAGATACTGTGCTAATATACAACCAGTAGCAATACTTAAATAAGTACAAACAGTAAAACTGATCAAGCTGCTCTTAAAATTTGAGCTTGGTACTCAACAAACATTCAGTTAAAATACCTGAAGGTGTTATATTAATGTGTAAATGTCTGAGTACGAAGGGAATGGAGAGGTCAATTTTGATGGTTTTACAGGCTTACCTGTTATTTTACCATAGGTGCTTCAAAAGGTACTCAAGGTCTTCTCTGAACAGACAGCAGGAAGTAGCTCACTATTCAACTCCACCTCAGCTCAGACTACTTGACTACTTACAAAAGAGAAAGGAGAGGAAAGGAACCCAGCAGTATGACCTCAAAATTTCTAAAGCTGGAAATGTAAGTGTTCTGAGGCATAGGTAGATATGCCTCTAACTGTTTTAAACATTTAATACATTAATACTTCTTTTTCATCTTCCAGTGTGTAGATATGTGGAAGCAGAACCCTTGCTACTTGACTGCACCCTCTGAAGTGGATGTAAGTCCAGTTGTTACCATTAATAGTTACTGAATACTGTATTCTGTGAAGAAGTGACTAAAGAGATTGAGTATCAAAGAGTGACCTTTAAAGAGTGGGGTTGACTTTAAATATTAAAGTTATTTTTCTGTGTTGGAAGGTATAAATACAAGCTAAACCACATTGGAGTATGTTGCAGTTGTAATATGATAGTTTGGGTGAGATAAACGGTGCAAACAGATTTAGCTTTCATCCTGTGGGTTGAATGAGCACATGTCTGTTTGAAGTTGTCTGATTATGCAAAAAATTAAAAAGTAAATTAGGTAAGGAAATTATTTTTAAATTAATCACTTCCCAGTTTGGTAGAAATTTGTCCTTTTTTTTTTTTTTTTGAGATGTTATGCTATGGGGCATAAGTTTAATAGTTAATTGTTTATACAGAGAATTCCAGTTGGGAGTTCTGATCACTCTGTGTGCATTCTTCTTTCCGGGACATCCGCATTCTTGGTTTCTGGCACTGTCAAAACACATGCCACAAGCATACAGAAGGGACTCACTATGTAGGCAAGATTATAGTGTTGGACTTAATGGGCTCTCTTGTCTGTCCTATTACACTCAAAATGATGCTGTAAGTTTGTAGAAACTTCTTCTCCCTTTGCACTTCTACAGTGTTGTACCTGACCTAATGAGAGTCTTTAGAAGTTATGAGTGTTGTGAAATTTCTTAACAGTTCCCCATTGCAGGCAGCCATTTCAATCTGTTGTCCTTTAAGCAGCGCTTCACTTAACCATAACGTTCTGAAGGTTCTCCTGTTTACATTTTCTGAATGCATGAGACAAAGGGGGGACACTGCAAAGTATCAAGCCATCTTTATCTGTTTCTTTAGCTTGCTTTTAAAACCCTCATGTTCTTAAAAAAAAAAAAGCCATGCTAGATTGACTTTTACTCTGGCCCAATATGATAGTTGTTCTTTCTTTTCTGATATCTCCATTTTCTTTAAGGTGGAAAAATATGCCAAAGTGGAAAAGTCTATCAAGCCTGATGACTCACAACCAACTGTCTGGCCAGCACATGTGAGTAGTTTAAACCTTTGGCCAAACTTCTCTGTAGTTAAAATGCCTCTTATTTCAATAAAATCTAAGTAATCTCCTCCAAATTAATCTTCCATGTGTTATAAAGATACAGAAAGTTTACCACGGATGCCTGTAATTTCATACAGCACATCATGCATGTGATCAGTTATTTCCTCAGATTTTCCCCAAATATAAGGAAAAGCAACGTTAAATCTCCCAAGTAACACATGCTGCTGCTATATAGTAAAGAAAGCTTAATAACTTACAGGGAGGAATGCTCTGCTCAACAAGTTGCTTTCTTCACTGAGATACTCAAAGATAGCTGTAGAAGAGCTTCTGTTAAAATCCAGATGTTAAATTTGGGAAGAGATTAAATAATACAAAATAACTCTTAGAAAAAGCCTTTTGCAGTATTCAAAACCTTAAAATTTTTGGCACAAAGTGCATGATTTGATAGGAAGTAGTCATTTGATTAGCCATAAATCAGTTCATTAATTATTGTCATTTCACAGGCAAGATATTGTGTTTATCAACATGCTCTATTACGATGCCTTTTGTGGTTTTGTGTTAGCAAAAAGTAACACTTCCCCATAGAACAACTTTCTTAACTTCCAATATTTTACTCAGAACATTAATTTTACATTGTCATAATTTATATGAAGCTGTTTCTACATATGTTTACTCACGCTACCTTTTCGTATCTATCCTAATTGCTTAGAGCTTGCAGTATTTTTGTATTTTTGAGAGATTATAACCTTTTTCCTTTCATCTCTTTAGACAATTTATTCTCAAATCACTTTTATTTTAGGTAATGCCCCCCTTCTTTACAGTGTTTCACACTGTTTTGTATAGAACTGGCATATTATACTGTTTCTGATATCACTTGTTTAAAACTTAGTTGGTTATTTTCTTCTGTGTTTCTAGGAAATAAAAGATGATTATGTGTTTGAATGTGAAGTTGGTAATCAGCTTCAGAAAACAAAACTGACCATTTTTCAGTCTCTTGGCAATCCCTTGTACTATGGTAAAATTCAGACATTCAAAGGTGATGAGGAAAATGACAACCTATTAACTCCATCACAGTAAGTTATGTGTTCTTTTACAGTGTGCTATGGTCTTGATAGAGGAAAACAATTGATACATACCATTTTGAGTCATAAGAATACTCCAGAGCTAGAAATCCATTTTAAGAGTTTTGTTTGAAAAATTCATCTAACTTACCTAAACATTTTTAACATTTTTATCATCTAGTATCTAATTCCTATCGCTTTTTGTTAAAGTCTTGAAATCTTAATACTCCAAGATGTTTTATTCCCTAGACTCTGAGACTTACTATACTCCCTAGAACAGCAGTGAAATAAACCTGGGAATTAGAAGGATTTAAAGGTGCTAGATGCCTGGGATTGTTGGTTTTTTTAAATAACTGTTCTAGACTATTATTTTTAAGACATTCCCAGTTGAAGTTCATCAACATTTAGGTATTTCCTCCTTAGAAAATGGTCATATTAAATGAAAGGTTCAGAAGACACTTCTGTTGTTCTGCTGTAAAATAAAATAATGTGGGTTTTTTGAGCCAGAAAAACAGGTAAAAGGTATGTAGTGTTTAAAACAAACAAAAACCAACAACAAAAAACCCCCAGCCAAAAACAAATAAACAAAAAAGAACAACCACAACATACCAAAAAAATCCATGACTAGTAACTAGTTTGCAGGCTGTAAGCAGTAAGCAAAAGAGAAATGCTTAGTTAAGAGTTACAGAAAGTCATGAGGAATCTGAATTTGCCTAAGTGAAATCAAACAATGGAAACATAGTATTTGTTGAAATATTACAGGTGGGGCTGGTTTTGACAACCTGAAGGGTCCCCTGGGTTTTGGTGCAACTGCATTGATACGTTGATTTATACGTAACTTCCCCCTTGCTCCTTTTCACAATAGCAATTATGTAGCAGTTATTTCCATTTTTTGAAAGTACAAAATACAAAACTTCCATTTTCTGGCTCTATTTTTGTAAATTTATGGCTAAAGGAGACTGTATTAGGCTCTATGTATGTATAGTATATGTCGTTATGAAGCCAAACTTTGTATTTCAAGTACTAAATAATACCCAGTCCATTAAATGGATATGGTATATCCTGTATTAACAGCAGGTCTGAAAAATGAGCAGCATTGATATTCTTTCCAAGTTTTGTGATTATAAAAACAGTTATTTTATTCAAAGCTATGACTGAAAATGTATTACACATTTTTACATTTCAGGTTCCTTATTGGTTCGAAGACTGATGCTGAAAGGTAAATTAATTTAGTATGTGCAACCATTTGTCTTGATGACAAATAATTTTGTTTCTTTTAGCCATTATGACTGCTAATGTGGTTATGGAAACATGCAGAACAGATGAGGAAAATAAGAGGAATTAATCATCATATCAAGTAGGATATAATGTGCATTTTCTATATTTAACAAGCAAGGAAGACTCAAGGAAGGCAAATATGTGAATATAGCTTGTCCCACTTTCTAAATTCAAAACAAGTTATTGCTGTTACTTGCAGTTAATTTTGATAAAATTCTGAGAGTGCTTGGCAGGAATTTCATGTTGACTTTTTTAATAGTAAATTAATAATAAAAGTTGTTCATGCTAGAACTTGTACATACAATTTATTTTTGTGTGTTGCTCCTTACTTCTTCAGGTTTCTTAGAAAAGCAGGTGATAAAAAAAGCTTTCTGGTCTATTTTAGTTGTGAAATGATCAGGAGTTGCAATTCTGGGATATCTGAGGCAGCAAAAATAAAATTTCTTCAAATGTTTGTCAGTATGCATCATGTTATATACCTGTGTTGCTTCATGCATATGAGCACAGAACCTTAAAAAAAGCAATCCCTCTCAAAGCCATTTGTGGCTTTGTGTCTGCACAGGCATAAAGCATGGCACAGCCCCTTCCCCTCTCCCTCCCCCACATGGCTGGCAGGGCGTTCTCAATTTTGTCAAAAATGAATAGTATTGTTCCTTGTTTTAGTAGGTAATTTTGATCAAGTAACTCATTGCTTATATTCTCTCTTGTCTCCTTTGTGCTGCTGGAAACTTGCAGTTTGTGCTGTAAGCTGAGTTGGGGATTGGTTGGCTGAAGAGCGAAACAGTAATACAGGGGTCTAGGTTCATCTGGGGTTAGCTTCCTGATAATGTTTGCCACTGGGTTGCACAAATCCTTCTATAAGGATAAGCAGTTGGATTTCAGGGACTAGAAAAAGAAGAAACACGGAGGAGGGCAGGGCTACCTTTCTGAGTATGCAGTGTTTTATTACTCTTAATTTCACTGTAGTTTTAAGGCAGTCTGAAACCTAATGCTGAAAAAGTACACTATACCCTTTGCCACTTATCTTGGGATCCTTGCTTATGCCTGCATTAGTCATATAGCAGCATATTAAATCAGTGCTACACCAAAATAAAGTGTAGCTCGTAGCATTTAGGTGTAAGGTAGTGTCAGCCAGTTTTTTATTGAGATTCAGTCTGACAGAATATGTGCAACAGCAAGTCTTCAACTTGATTTTTCAAGTCTGCAAGGTCACTTTGTTCATTCTGCTCATGTTTGGGAAAAACAGCCTTCCCTCAACTTGGTCTAAGAGTAGATATGTATTTGATTTGATAGAACAGTATTTTAAACTTGCTTGCCTGATGCTATTGGTGCTTTAAATTCCTGGATACATGACTGCTCGTTAGTGGACTGTCTGTCCTGGTACTCAAAGAGGAGCGATCAGTGTAGCTGTGATACCCAGTTCTCAGATGTACATTCAGCATGGACCTCTTTGTTCATCCCTTGCTTTCAGAGTCCTCATCTGACATGGATATCAAATTAAAGGAGGGTTGACTGTTCCACAGGGACCATAAGCAGAGGACAGATCTCATTGTAGAAGGTTCTGGACCCCCTGTGAGGGATTCTCACTGATTGACATCCCAAAGAACTGCTATTAATTTTGGGACCTGTTCTGTCTATTGTTTTCTTATACTCCTCCAAAAGAGTGTTTCTACAGCTTCTTTCTAAACAAACTGTATTTTGCCTTACAAAATAAGACAGTGATTAAAAGAAGAGTTAAACCAGGATAAATCTAAGAGAAGAGACCAAGAACATAAAGCAGAAAAATACATAGAGATAGGGATGTTTTTGATATATGTGCATCTCTCGATAGAGATATACTTATGTATAAAGTACATATTATAGGACTATGGAATATATCTAATGATGTCTTTACAGATATGCATCTACTTTAGAAATTCAAAGTTATTAATCTTTTTATGTCCTTGTTATTTGTTTCAGAGTGGTGAACCAGTATCAGGAGTTAGTACAAAGTGAAGCTAAATGTCCTGTGAAAGTGTTTCATAATTCAGTCAACCTTAGCCATCTTTCTCCAGGGAAGGAAATGGAAGTGAGTTTATCAAGCTTTACATTTATTTGCACTTGATTATTGAATTATTAAAATATTTGCTATCCACATTTGAAAGTTAAATAACCTTAAAATAAATTAATCATGGATGATTTTTTAAATGCTTTATTGTCATAAGCATTCAGTGTGAGTATATTGCAGAAGTCAGGGGAAAGCACTTCTGTTTTCACTGTTCAAATTTAGCCATGTCTTTTTTTTAATCATGCATAGTATAGTTAACTCCAGGGTTTTGTTCTAGCATTGGTGTTCATATCAGCCTTTCATGGAGCAGTGTTATAAAATGCATCTATTTGTTTTATTTTACAGGTCAGTAGACTTAGAAGCAGATGTAGTGGTTGACCTTGTTTTCTTTTACCTTTAGAAATTATTAAAATTATTTTGTCTTTACTTTGAAGAGGAAAACTTGCAAAAAAAAAAAAACAAACCACAAACCAAAATCCAACTGAAAACTCCAAAAATTTTCAAGTGCATATGTTTGCCTGCACACATCCAGTAGAAATTTCCTGCATTCCCAGCTTTGCATGCCTGTTGGCATTGCGTGGTGTCAATGCTGCTTCTGGCTTTCTTGCTCAGATTCATTGCTGTAGTGGTGAGCTGGTTTTAGGGTCCAGCTAGTAAAGGACTTACGTATTCCTTGACTATTTCTTTTGCTGCATCTTTCCCCTAAATACCAACTTTAAAACTGCAGCAGCATTGCTCTGAAAGTGGTAGATCTTGGTGTCAGCCAGAACACCATGAGGAGGCCAGCAGTTGCACGAATAGAGAAGAATGTTACTCTATAAGTGTATATACATACGGATGTGTACATCCGTGTGTCTGTGTATATTAACGTCATAACTTTGGGTGGGAAGGTACTTCTGGAATTCATCTTGTCTTGCTGTCAGGTAAAGATATATATAGACTATAACTGAAAATGCAGTTTATTGTGGAGTCTTTTGATGGTGTCAGCTATTGGAATTATGGATTTAGGGTCTGTGACTGAGAACTACAGACTTGATTTGTTGAAGTTATATTCAAACAACCTGTTAGATTGGCTGCAAGAACAAACAAAACTGGAGCAGCTTCCCTCTAAAAAGAGTAGTGAAATTCTGGTCCCACTGAAGTCAATGGAATTTTCCTGAATGAATTTAAATTCCTGCTCTCTGAATGAGGACATCTCATCCTGTTCTCTAAATCCATATTGGTTGGAAGTGGCAGATACATACAGGTGTTACATGAACAAAATTATGTAATGTTTCAAGTAAGACCAAACTGTCTTGTTATCAAAAGTGCATCTGTCTCTCCTGCATTTGTGCCAGTTCCTAAGAAGGATTTCAGAATTGCAGCGAAAAGTGTAACTCCAGAATCTCTTTTTTTTTTCTTGGCTTAAATTTTACCAGCACTTTCAAGCTGCTTCTTGATGGTAAGCCTTTTATCTGAAGAGAGTCAGTCATAGGTTATGTTTTTTAAAAATAATAATAATATCTGGGGAATTTTCTCATCGTTTTGAGAAGTCTAATACAAATGAATCAAATAGTATTTTTCTGTCAAATATGTGAAAGTTCATATTATTGCTGTGGTAGTGTTAATTTCTCTTTCCTCCTAGCAGCCAGAAAGTATATCAGGCTCTGTTCAGTCTTCAGTATTGGGGAAAGGTGTAAAACACCGACCTCCTCCCATCAAATTACCTTCAAGTTCAGGAAGTAGCACTTCAGGTAATTATTTATTGACTCGGGCATCTCCTTTTTGTGTGTTCTGCCTATTGTAAAATGACACAATATACCTTTAGTAAAGATTTAATAATAATTAAAAAACCCCAGTATGTTATCTGTGAAAAGAGCATATTTGGTTTTTTTATTTCTGACTATACGGTTCACAAAATTGTGTCCTAACAAATACTCAACTTAACATGTACTCACAGAACAATAATGTATTTTATTTATGCTTTTTCAGGTAACATTTTTAGTCCACAACAGTCAAGTGGCCATCTAAAATCCCCAACTCCTCCTCCTCCTTCTAAGCCTCCTGGTCTTTCTCGGAAACAATCTATGGATCTTAATCAAGTTAGCATGCTCTCTCCAGCTGCCATGTCTCCTGCGAGTTCTTCACAAAGTGAGTCACGACCTAAATTCTCCATTAAATCTTAGGCTTTTGCATAAATGCTTCCTGAGATAAACTTCTTAACCTGTGGAATGATGAAACTTAAGTGTACAGTGTACCCTAAATTGTATAAATTGTGCAGCTTTAGGCAGGTCTCTTGTTCACTGTATGTACTTTGTTTATTGTAACTGTGTTCGTTTTTTCTGTATATATATATGTATGCACCCTCTGTGTATACGTTTTAATACATTTTATGCAATTAGTGTGCTCTCCTCATTTATGAAAGGCTGGTAGATGATGTGATGAGATAAAATTCCAAAGTGTAGATTATTTTTTTTCCTCCAGTGTAAAAACAGTATGTCAGATCAGTTTGCCTTTACGTAATTTAAGCATCTGGTTTTTTAAATGTTATAGGAGCTGGTGCAGTTGTATCTCTATGTATGTATATAATCTGATCAGTTCCAAGGTGGTGATACAATAAACGATGAGATGATTTTTTAAAACACTCCTACACTGTTTTACAAATCATTGCTGATTGCAAGTGTGGTGGTGATGCTGCTGATGATAGCACCATATTCTCAGGTGTTAAAATGTAAAGTTCAGTAATAAGTTTAAGTATTTTCATGAACACTGACAGGAGGATCATTGTAATCATAGCTACAAATCATAGTTTATATATCATAAACATTTTTTTTAAACTAAGTATGCGTCTTGAGACATTTTGTGGTCAGATTTGTACACAAGAGAAATCATAGCTGCAGTTTCTCATTTTGGTATACTGCACATCCCAGTATCCTACACAGTATTATAATATGCTTTTTGCATTAAATAATTTAAACTCTGGATAGCTCAAAAGGTGCAAATTCTCTGCCTTCTTGATTTGCACAAAGAAAAAAAAAACTTAGGAAAGTTGTAACATTTACTCTGTTTTTGTGTTAGTGCTACAAATTGTGTAAATCTGCTGCACACAGTTGTTACTTTAAGGCTCTGGTCACAACAGCTGGACAGTCACACTTATTTCACTTACTTCCTTTCTTTCTGCAGGTCATGAAAGCTAAAAAAAATTAGAGCAAAACGAAAAACCCACTTCATGCTTTTTGGGTATTTTGTTTCGGTTTTGTAGTGATAAACTCTGCTTACCACATCCACACAAATGTAGGTGTACGTGCTACATTTAAGCAGAACAAATTACACAGTAACTTTTAAAGATGCAGTATTATCCTCTGGTGCTTAAATATTAAAAAGCATTTTTATGTGATCAAAATTTAGCAAAGGGGAGTTTAGCTACTAGGTGAAGTGTAGATGAACCCCGTGATTACTGAAGGAGTGTATGTTCTTTGTTCAATCTGTTGTTTTCCATGATGTTTTTAACACGATGCTATTGTGCAGACAGTGCATATAGACTGTGTGTTTAACATTTTGGGAAAAAAACATGAATTAGGTTAAAATGCCCCCTAAGAATTTTTTTTTTTATTTTGATGTAAGTATTTCCAAATGGAGTTAACGACTTAATGTGCGGTATCTTATGGAAGGACTTAATGAGGATACAAGCGGGTGTGTGGCTTAAGGAGTTAAGCATGGAGAATGGTTTTGCTGTGTGATTACACTGCATCTTTAACCATGAGTTCGTGCTGCAACACTCGTGTCGTGTAGAAATTAACCCTTGCAGTCTGAAAAGTGGAACAAATTGTCAGTGCTAAGTAAGACTCCATTAACCTTATTCTACAAAAAAGGACTGGCCTTTTATAACAAACTAGCGCTTTTTATTTTTCTCAATGAGCAGGGTCTGGAACTCCTAAACCATCTACTCCTACTCCAACCAACACCCCTTCATCGACCCCACACCCTCCTGATGCTCAGAGCTCAACTCCTATTACCCCTTCTGCCACCCCTACTCCCCAAGATTCAGGCTTCACCCCTCAGCCCGCTTTGTTAACCCCATTTGCTCAGCAGCAAATGTCTCTGAGCCAGGCAGTGCCTGTAATGACCATTCCTCTTTCCACCATGGTAACATCCATTACTACAGGAACAACCTCCACCCAGGTCATGGCAAACCCCGCAGGACTTAACTTCATCAATGTAGTGGGCTCTGTGTGGTAAGTTGTTACGATGGTTTCTTAATTTGCCCTGGGTGGGTTGGTTGGTGGGGTGGGGAGGGGGGGAGTGGTGCAGGGCTGTCCAGCATCCATTAGGATAGATATTTTTCAGGATTGGCAATACAAAAACATCATTCACTTCATAACTATAAAGTGAAGAGGCACTAGAAACTATTTGCATTTCTCAAATTTCAGACAACCACCATCAGAAAAGGTCTGTTAAGAAAAGTGTGGTTTCAGCTTTCTGGATGCATATAACTGAATTTCATAAGGCTTAACCTCATTTGAAGTGGTTTCTAAGGTTTTACTCTTAAAGTGTGAAAACATTTTCCTGATTAATCAGAGAGGATGTGGAAGATGATAGGCAGACCACTCTAAATGAAAAATGCAAAGAGATTTTATACGAAAGTGTCTCTGAATGAAAGGTTGTATGTAAAACACAAATGTGTTTTCTAACAATTTAAACATTGAGATTAAACATTGTTTGATCCTTAAAACTCATTTAATGATTTCAAAAAGATAATAAGTGCTGCTGTGAAGAACAGATTGCATGATATAATGTCAGCTGCTTTTTAGATTAAAGGAAATGCTGTGATCAATGTTCAGATGGTCAATGCATGACACGTAGTGTCTTCAGTGCAAGTATTGGACACTTGGATTCCTCATCTAAGGTCTTCAGTGGTTGATCACTGTTTAGAGAGCTTTTTTTATAGTGCAAAAAGAAACCACAAACCTATTTATTAACTTTTTGTTAAGATAATACAGCCCTTTTGAAGACTGTCGATCTATCAGTATTTCTAGATTAAAAGAACCACTTGTGTTTTGGTGCATAAATTGCACCAAACAAAAAATAGTTTATTCCCAAGACTATGGATTTTTGTATTTGTTATACTTTAGGCATAATTATGTTTTTCTAGGTTGCCTTGATGCTTTATGCATAATCCCATTTACAGCAAACAGTTAATTTACTCCTCATGGGCAGAGGGCAAGACTTTAGTTACTCAAGTTTGCTTGTGCCAGTTGGGTTTGATATGTTGTCTTTCCTCTTCTACAGTGGAGCACAGACACTGATGAGTGGTTCAAACCCTATGTTGGGGTGCAACACTGGTGCCATAGCCCCTGCAGGTATAAATCTGGGTGGCATTTTACCATCAGGAGGTCTGGTACCAAGTGCGCTGCCCGCTGCAATGCAGTCTGCCTCGCAAGCAGGTTAGTGTGAATAAGCTGAAAAGCCACCCTTCAGATAGGGACAGTGTGAGAACAGTGGATGAAAGCAGCCGTTGTGTGACTAGATTGTGTCTTTGATGGATGGAGATTGGGAACAACAGACATGTTTTTGCAGTCGAAGTGTAGGCTGTGTTTGTGATCGTTTGCTGTGGATTTTGAGGAGCTGTTCTGGGGGAAACATGCGGTAAACCTGGATTGTTTGGTGTGCTTAGTAGGAAGCTTGAAACTCCAAATTCAGATAGCATTGATAATGATGACTGCCAGAAAAAAAAAAGTATGGCTAAACACAGAGGCATCACTTTTTAATGACATTTTATTCTGTTACTGGTACTGCTTTATTCTAGTAGGACAGCTCATTCGTTCCTTAATGCCTTCAGATGCGGCTGTATAAATTGACGTCTCTGTTCATTAAAGCAGCATTTAAATTCTTAGTTTATATTTTCTGAAAAAATACTAAAGACAAAAAAACTCTCTAATGTTTAATAATGGAATCAGAAGTATAGAAGAGACTTCAGACCATCTGTCCCTTAGAACAAGGCAGTCTCGCATCTGTCTAAAGGTTCAGTCTGTTGTCGGTTCAGTATGCTTATCTAAACTGGCTTTCAGTACCTTCACTAAAGAAGATTCCAGTCTCCCTTGCTAGCTGTTTGGAGTAGTTCATTATCCATACAAAATGTTTCCTTCTGATTGCAACACATCTCCTTATTGTGATTTAATTTATTTTTTTTCCCCTGTTCCTTGAAGACATTAAAAAAATAGATGTTCACCCTTTCTCTTTACCTTCTAAGTATCAAACGTTCTGTCATGTCCCATATTTGTCTTCTCTTGCTGATAGGTCGTGCTTTTCAAACCTTTCACAATCCTGTCACTTTCTTCTAGACTGTCCAATTTGCTTACATCCTTCTTAAAATGTGATAACCAAAACTGGACATCAGCCTGAGCATGGCTGATTTACCACTGTGGAGCACAGCAAAATAAATGCATCTCATCTCTTTCACAACATTCCTGTTAACATTTCCCCAGATGAGGTCTGCCTGGTTTATGTGTGTGTTTTTCTCAACGGCATTATGTTAACGTAAGAACGGCTCTACTGCTTTAGGCCAAAAGTCTGTCCAGTTTATATTCCACCTCTGACAGCCTCCATTAGAGGATCCATTAGAGGATACTTAAGAGTTAAAGACGAGGCGAAAGTGTGAAGTGAAACAGCCCTGGTATACTGCTGTACCTCTCCTGGCAATCTGCAGCTTTGAGACGTTCTCAGCTGAAGACTATCCACGTGGATCTTTGTGCTTAGTATCCCATGCTAGCCTTCTAGTGGATTTACCTAATTCGGTTTTGAACCTATTTATATTTTTGGCATCTACGGCATCTCGTGACAGTGAGTTTTATAAATGTGAATTCTGTAAAGAGGTTCTTTTGTGTGTTCTGTAGTTTGTGATATGGATGATCTGTATATGTTTGTGACTTGCTGTTTCTCACGTCCCTTCTTGCTGTATAGGCACAAAATTAGTTACAGCTTTTTGTACATTTTCATTTGTCTTTTGTTTTTTTAAGTCAGCGTTACTGGTTTTTGGATCCTTTCTTCAATTCACTAGGATCACTTCTAATTCTAATCCTGTCCTTTACAGCACTCTTAGCCTGTACGTGTTTAGAGTCAGATTTCTACACACTGTGCTGTTGCCTACGTAACAGATGGGCATAGTGAGCTGAGTTAGATCTCCAGCAGACCTCTGGGGGATTCTCTTTGACAGCTAGTGTTTTACTGGAGGGGTTGTATCTGTTCTACATATAAGCTTACTACCTATACATCTTTTTTCTTTTTTTTTTCCTTTTTTTGCATAGTTTTGGAGGGCTCTATGTGGGATAATACCAGAAGCTCTACTAATCAGATATATCTTGCCAGAAGCTCCTGGGGGATGGGCAGCTCCTGGGTAGGATTGTTTCCCATTAAAGATTGAGAAACTAAGAACCTGTTACTTCATTGAGCCCTTGGACATTTCTGTATTTCCTGTACAAACAGTAAAACTTTTTAAAGCCAGAAAAATAATCACTAAAGGATAACTGCTGTGGTATTCTCCACATTCACCATTGTGTAAATGCATTAACTGGTTACAGGTTCTGGGGTACAATGTTTAGCAGAGATACAATTTTCTTTCCCTTTAGTCAGCTCTCTTTAATTTTGAATCTGGAGAACTATGAACTTAGCAACATTACAGAAAACACAGTATTGTATTAAGTATAAAATTTAAACTTGCCAGCTTTCTACCTTCCAAATATATAGAAATTATCCCAGTGGAAAGGTATATTGATTGCAGTAAAGACTTCCTACTAATAAAAAGATGTTTTCTTTAACAGGCAGCCCCTTTGGTTTGAAAAATGCATCAAATCTTCGGCCCTTAAATCTTCTACAGGTAATTGATATACTTGGACACAATATTCATAATAATAATGATACTTATTTCTTATATTTCTTTAGAGATTTGTTTAGTGCTGCTTACTGCATTGCTCCCCCGCAGATCTTTGAAGCCAGTTGATCAGACAAACCATTTACTGCAAATTTCAACTGCTTACTTAAAACACTAAGAGAAAGAGCTACTTCCATAAAGATACCAGGTGGAAATTATAATTTTAGTTCACAACACCACACCTAGTTCTCAGTAACAATCTGAAAATTCTGACATTAAATTGGAGAGATTAATCCTGAAATACAGCCTTCTGTTTTCAGTATTCTCATAAGCTTTTATTGCAAATCATTCTTTAAACTGAAGCTACAATTATTTTAAAAGTACAAAATGGTACAGGAGAATCACTCAGGTTACACACACATGAGGCCTGAAAGCTGACCTGAACTTTGCACAGTAGGTGGCTTTAAAGAGCTGCTGGTAATGGAAACAGAAGTTGATGTAAGCTACAGAGTTCAGAAAGCCTGTAAATGCTGCAGGGGTTTTTCCACTAAGCCTACATACAAATGCAAACATGAACAGAAGTTGCTTATTGTGTCTGAGCTCCGTGGGGATGTTTGTGGAACTGGGTGGAGTTTCTGGATCTTGAAGTCAGCTGCAAGCTATAGGTGCAGAATTGCAGCCTCAGTGTTCCACAAGTGTTGCACCATGCTTTGAAAACATAATACCAGTAAAAGATTGGTTGTAGCTTTACTACTTCCTTCTCCCACCCTATACACACTCCAGAAACATGGAGAAGGGCAGGTACAGGATGCAGTAATCCCAGTGTAGAGCTCTGCTGTAACGTAAATTCTTGTCTTTGTGTGACTCCACATTTAAGTGTGTCCTTTCAAGCTACCTCTGCCACTCAAAGGCAAAGAATAATTTGGCTGAAATCAGTGCAGTAAAAGCTGGGATAAGGGAGAGGAATCCAGACTGTTTAACTTATTTCTCACATCAGACCTTGCAGCTTGTTCATTGGAATCATATGTTGGAATTCAGTGAAAATTCTGAAAATGAAAATAATATACAGTGAAGACACTTCCAGTATCCACATACTTTCTGTGCTTTTAATTACAACAATAAACATGTATTTCCTTCTGGAAATACCTCGCTGTAATGCAGGTTTATTTTCTGTGGCCTTCTTACAGGCAACAGCAGTTGTAACAGATTCATTTTTCAATTCATTCAAGAAGCCAAAACAAACTTCCAAGGAGTACATCACACCACTGTCCTGTTCGCCCTAGGACAGTGGGAAAGGCCAGTTTGGTTCACTTACTTTTAATCCACAAGGGCAGAAGTGGCTGTCAGAGCGTTCTCCACAGCAGCCTACAACCTGTATCCCCCAGCAGCTGGGAGAACCAGAGCGTGCTCACAGCCCTCAGCCTGGATGAAACACTTTCTCCCATTCTCCCCATCTCTACCAGTAAATCATGAGCCTTTGTAGAACAGAAGGAGAGGGCAGGGAAAGCCTTCCTCCGAAGCCAGCTCAGACTGCAAAGACCACAGTGGCTCTGTTGCTGTGGCTGGAGCTGGGTTGTACTCGTTTGTTGATACCCTGTAGAGAAGAGCTATAACAAAACAAACTGGCAAAGCCTTGTCTTACTTGGGCATGGAGAGAGCCAGCCCGCTGTATGAGTGATGTAAAATCAGCCTAGTCTTGGCATGTTTATTGTCACTGGTGGGCACATGAGATGAACAGAGGAGAGACACAGTCAGGATCACCACAGAGTTACTAAATCTTCTTTAACTGCTGTGAGTTGGCTTACAGTCCTCACTGCTGTAGTTCAGTGGAATGGTGCTCTTTGCACCAGAGAAAGCATCAGCTGGTTTTAAAGCTGTGATGTTAACACACCTGTACTTAGCTTTAATCACCGAAGGAGTCTGAAATCTTGGTGGAGCCTGATCTGTCCTCAGAATGACAAATTTTGAGTGGTTGGTTCTACCTGTGCTTTAAAATTCTACCAGCACTAACACAGCAGTTTGGGAAAAGAAGCTGCTCTGCTCTTGTGTTACTGTTTGTCGTGCGAGTCTTCCCTTTGCCAAATAGTGTCTACTTGATGCGCAGTTTGTCATCGTTTTAATAGTAAAATCTCTTTATGGTGTACAGTCTCCTGTGCCACAGGCCTTGCTCTGTAGTGTGGGACAGCTTAATGGCAGACTCAAGATTTATTTGCAGAATCCAAATGTCAGTTTCTAGTTGAGTTACTGAAAAAACCCTCACACAAGCTGGTACTATTGGGTTTTATTTTCTGGATGTAGAGCTTTAAGGGCGTTTACAAAAAAGCTGGTGTAAGCCTAGTCCTTGCAACAAGGTTCTCCTGGAGGAAATCACTCTTTCTGGTTGGCTACATTGCCTTAAGGACCTTCTCTCTTAACCACACTACAGAGTAAGGCTGGGGTCATTAGCTCAAATGAGCTGTTAGAGTACTAGATTCCTCAGCTCTCACTCATCAAGAAATACATTGGTTCACAGTGGTGTGATCCAAGTGCTTTGTGGAAAAAACCTGAAGCCCAAAAAGACCTGTGCTGCCAACAGAGTATCTACTTTCCCATTTCATGCTTGGAGTTTTCCCCCTCATGTTGGTTCTGTGACTTTATAAGTCTTAATTGTCAAGATGATGTCATCTTGATGTGCAATCTTTTTGGTCAAGTTTACCTAGATCTTAGTGACATTACTTCACAGGGTTGTTCTAAAACAGCATTGCAACTCCTGGCAGTGAATCGGCTCAAAGGCTGCTGCTTTTTGGTTTTCCCCCTGAGTGAGAAGTCTTACAGTTTGCTTGAATCACATAATTAATACTTTATTTCCACACTTTATTAATTGATGCATACTTTAAGCTCTAGGAAAGGTCATGATTCGGTACCCTTTGACTTCCATAGCCACTAGATCAGACCTTGCCAATTCCATCCGAGTGGTTTCGGGGAGAACTGCTCTGTGCTGAAAATAACATTTTAAAAGCTGGGGGTTATTTTTTATGAAATGGAAGAGTGTGTGGCACAACATGAATGTGTGCATGTAAGTTTCAGACTTCTCACGTTTTGATTGATTAGGACCTTTGCATGTGGATGGTTTCAGGTGTCACCTGAAGACTTTGAGTTTGGGAGCAGAACATAATGTCATAAATGTCATAAAATTAAGACTCTAATCTGTAATCTTCTGCAGGGAAGGTGGCAGCTATATAGGACTTCTGCTGGGTAACAGGCAGAATACCATTTCTGCCACAACAGAGCTGTTTTGGGATGTTCAGCATCTGTTCATTCTACTGTAACAGTGACTGTAATACAGTATACACACACTGGAAGATGTAGAATTAAATGTTTTAAACTAGCACTTCAAAAGTTTGCCTTCACACTGGCTTTATTTGCTTATCCATGGGTACCAAAGTTTGGTAATAAGGATCAAGCTTTTCATTTTTGCTAGGGGTCTGACCAAGGTCCATCCACTCAAGATCAGGCTGCTGTAATTAACCTGACTGGAGTAGGGAATTTTATGCAACCTCAAGCCACAGGTACGTCCTTGCTGAGCCTCCTTTTGTATCTTGGTAAACTCACACTGAAATGAAGTTTGGTCTTAAGTCTTAAACCATTTGCAATTAATTATCAGCATGTGGATTCTACAAGAAATAGTGAACTTGCACTTTGCAGGCACGTGCTTTTCTGCTTTGTTTGGCAGTTAAGCATAGTAAATGCGAACGTAAGACCCAAGTGATACAAAAAGCAAATCCCACGCCAGACTTCATTGAGGAATGTTTCTTTAACTCTGTGCTTAACATCCAGTACAAGAAACCTCTTTGTGTCTCCACAAGCACTTCATAATCTAATTGTTCTAACAGAGTATGTATGCCTCGTATACTTTAGTTTCCAATTTGAAACTAATTCTGTTGAACCCCCTTTTCTGTTACACTCTCTTCCTATGTCTTCCTTCCCCAACCCTGACAAACGCTACCTGATCTCTTTGACCTGCCTGCTCTCCCCTTCTCCTTTCTTAGTGTTGTCTCAGCTTGGCTCTGCCATGAACAGACCCGGGCAAAGCCTTCCTCAGCAGAGACTCCAGCTCTCCTCTGCCTTACAACAGCAACAGCAAGCCTTGCAGCAGCAACAGATACAAGTAATCCAGCAACTTCACCCTGACTGTGTTTAAAAATAAAAATAAAATCAATTAAAATACAATTCTTGGCTCCAAAACCAAAAATGACTACTTTTTTTCTTTTAAACTAATGTTTTTATGGTCTTGCCACTGAAAAAAAACACAAAAAAGCACAATGAATTTTGGCAAACTGTATCATGAAAGATTGGAAATCCGTGGTTCTCTCGGCTTGGAGCACTGAATTTGTTTCTGTTCATTTAAGCCATCCACCTTCCCAATTCGCTGACATTCAAGGAGTGCTTGTGGCACATACGTATCACAGGGAGCTCTGCCAGGTGCTGATGCATTCCAGCATAGCACGAACATATAAGCACGTGTGGGTTCTAACGTAGCACTGCTGCAGTCAGTACCCAGCAGCTCTGGCACAGCATTCCCTTGGCAGCCTGTCATGCAGATGCTTTATCAAAGTATTTGAATGTTTTCTAAGCACACGGTCTCCCTTTTGTGATACATATAGAAAAATACATACTCTGTGAAGGTATTCCTTTAAGAATGTGCTATGAACCCAAATGCTCACTGAAGTTGCTGAGTTACTGCAGTTACTGCAACAGGGAGAGAGGGCAAAGCAACAACACTTGTGAAGCGTCAGTTACGCCCTCAGGAGGCTTCTGTGCCACTGGTGCTGCTTGACTGTACTCCCTGCCCCAGTTCATGGTGTGTTCCTTTGGTCAGCCCAGTGCTTCCTCATCTTTCTTCCTTTTTATTTCCCCTGCACACCTTCCTCTCATTGCTCCCGCTGCGAAGCGTGGCTCTGTAGTCGTCACTAACGAGCTTTCTCTCCCCCTTCTCCTCCACGGCAGCAGTTGCGATTCTTGCAGCATCAAATGGCTATGGCGGCGGCAGCAGCAGCACAAGCAGCTCACCTGCGTCATCAACAGCATTCAGGCAGCCACTCAAAAAGTAAAAGGAAAAGAGGTGCACCAGCCCCTCCAAAGTCCTGAGACTCGCCTCCTCCCCTTAAATAAAAAAGTCATTCAAAGGGTATTTTTTTTTCAGATTAAAAAGGAAAAAGCTAAAAATAAATCTGTGTTTTATATTACTGGTGGGAAATTCAGCTTTTGACGTTACACTGAAATAAATGAACTGGTTTTGGAAGCTAGTACTACAGAACTTAGAGATTTCATCTATAAAGCAGCTAGGGTCTGGCTTCCTTAACTCACTTAAATTTTGTAACAGAATGTTTTATCTTGTATTTTTTACCACTTGGCAGCACTGTACATAGTATAAGGCTGACAAATGTTTTAGAAGAAAAGGACTTTGTAAATGTAGTATTGGTATTTGTTTATTTAGTATAAAAGGTTTGTGAACACTGTAACAAATACAATTTTTACAAATCCACTTTCGAAAAGATCTCTGTTTTTGTTTACTTGGGGTTTACACTTTTTATTACTTTGTCGATCAGCTTTTTTATTTCTTTGTGTCTTGTAATTGCTCTGGTGATGCAGTCCTGTAGCTTGGATCCTGTGAGAGGACTTCCACCTAAAAATTAAAGGGAACAATTTGATTTTATACTTGCACTTAAGTATCCATAGCTGTGTTTCCAAGGGAGATTATTAAGTTGGTCTTGAGACCAACTTTCACCCAGGCAACATACAGCCTCAGGAGCTGGAAATGGGAATAAACTGGAGGTTCAAGAGGAGGCCTGAACAAGCTGTGCTTGAGCTTAGACAATTTCAGCCGGAGGGGACCTACAACCATCACAGGGACCTACACCATCACTCACACCACCTTTTTCAAAAGGAGTTTCAAACGTCAGTCCCGCAGTAAGCGCTCAAGCAGACAGTACCATAAAGCACACACGTCTTGCATAGAAAAGCAGGTTCCTGCATAATGAATGTGGAAGTACCTGGTTTATGGACAGAGCAGAGTCTGCCTTCATCATCGGTTACAATAGTTACTGCTCCAGTTGCCAAGTCTTCTTCTTCAGCAGTTGGGTCAACAATGAGTAATGTGCTTGTTAAAAAAACCCAAACAAACGTAGACATGTTAGTATATAGTGTTTCATTAATGTTACTGCAAATTACATACATTTATTTTTACTGTGGCTTTTCAAAATACTTTTGATTCAGTGCTCAGGCTTAGCTCTTTTCTCACTACAATGTACCTATTTTAAAAAATAATTAGAAACCCAAGTTGGAGATTCCATATATCCAAGGGCCTATGTGCACTGAAACATCAGCTCTACGCCTCTGTCCTGCAGAGCTGTGACACCCACACACTGCACGAAAACGCCAGACCTGCCTCCAGCAATGCGCGCTTACTGCACGGATACCCAGAGAGCAGCACTGGCTTTAGTCTCTGCTAGACCTTATGGCACAACTCATTTCCAATGGTCAATGCAGCAGAGTATTCCCAGTTCCTTGTCAGAGAACTCTTAATCCCACTCAGACTGGTGGGAGTAAAAAAACTGGGAATAGTTAAAAAAATGGATTTAACTGGGTTCCTTAAGGCAGCCAAAACAAGCTGTTGTACATCACCTGTGGCAGATCACTGAAAGAGATCAAGTACTTTTGGATTCAAACTGTCTAATAAAAACAGAGCAAACTAAAGGAAAAAAAAAAAGGAAAAATCACACAAACCAGACGGAAGGCTAACAACTCACATGCTGTGCATAATTAAAAAAGGTCATCTGGGTAATTTAAACCTTCATGAATAGCTTCAGATTGCCATTTTAAGAGCAACAATACCAGCAACCCAGATGTTTTCTTTACTCAAGGAGGGCTTTTACACAGAAGAGAAGTATCTCTGGAAGCCAGAGCATGTAAAGGGTGGTGTCAACAGCTGTAGAAAAACGAGTAAACCAGAACTGCACAAACCAACAAACAGCACGACACAGGCACACACACACACCCCCTCCACAGTAAAGTGAGTTACTGGATTCAAGGGTGGGTTTCAGCGGAGGGAACAAGCCCAACAGGCTGCCAGTGAAAGCCTCCCTTTCCAAAGGTACCTGTTTGTCTGATGGCAAGTATGCACGACTCTTGTGCAAGTCCTCCTGGCAACTGCCCGCCCCACGCACTGTCCAGACTCTCTGAAGCCTACATGGAACTTCACACCCACAAGAACTGGTACTAGAGCAATTAGCAGAAGCACTCTAAAGTACTGTTAACCTTCTGCTTTCATTCATTTTGGTAATCACCTAGTCAACGTTTGAGTTCAGTGCTCCTGTCTCCTGTCTGAATGAAAGGGGGGCCTATGAGTCATTTCTGGGACTACAGATTAATGCACTACCAAGCCCTGACCTCTCTAAATACACCCAAATCTTACCTCAGATTCACAGCACAGTGTGCATCATCTTCTTTGTCACTTTCCACTTTCAAATGGACCCCACCATAAATAACTGCATTTCTTACAACCAGCATCAGAATGTGCACCTCACATACTTGGACTAGTGAAAAGCCAGTAAAGCATTGCAGGGGAGGAGTCAAGTTACCAGGTGCAAGTACTCTGAACTCTCATAATCAGATGCTTTACCTACATGAACAACGACTTCAGAGTGCTGATCATACTTCATCTTGGGTAATGAAGTTTTCAGCTGTCCAGAGGTTCTGTTGCTCTAACAGGGCTGTTGCCTCTTACTTCCTCTGCTGTCTAAATCTTTGGTACACCCCATTAACAAACTATCACCTTTTATAACAGCCATTACCAGGCTTCTAAAAAATAAATTGCACTGGTGACATTCTCTCATCAAAAAGACACTGCAAAAAAAATAGACCACCACCTCTTCCCATACTTTTAAGCATATATTTTAGGTTGGCGCCAGAGCTGCCTGAAGTCACAGGAAGAAGCTGGACAGACTTTGTTTTGTTCTGCAGAATCATTTCATGTTGTGGAACTACAGGTCAGTTCAACAAGAAAGGTCTCAGATTTAAGAATTAGTGAAACAGCACTGCCTGAGACTGTATGCTCTTCACTAGCAGAAGTGAAGAAACGTCACAGAAACAGCCTCTGTTTTTTCACCATTTCTTTGTTGTTTCCCAAAGCACCAAACAGTTAGGAACTTACTCATCAAATATAGCAAAGGATGTAGCAACTGGATACTTTCTGATAATCAAAGGATTCTTCTGCTTCAAATTAACCTCTGAAAAACCGGTTTCCTCATTGATTGTGACTGATGGCAACTGTACTGAAGAGATGAAAAAATGACAATGGTATAAAATTAAACATTGCTGGGTTTAGTTGGCCTAGAGATGTCATAGAATCATAGAATCACAGACTGGTTTGGGTTGCAAGGGACCTTAGAGATCATCTAGTCCCAACCCCCTCCCATAGCCAGGGACACCTTGCACTAGCTCAGGTTGCCCAAAAGCCCCATCCAACCTGGCCTTGGACACTGCCAGGGAGCGGGCAGCCACAGCATCTCCAGGCAGCCTGTGCCAGGGGCTCACCACCCTCAAACATCCAAGACTACTGCAATAGTTCAGCTGTTCACTTACCACTGAAGACAGGAGTTTTATTTACATTACTGGTGTTCCATACAAAAAAGTATCTTGAATTATTTAGCTTAGAACTACCCAATCAAGAACATATTTCATTTTTCTCCTCAAGGTAACATTCTTCCTTCCACAGAAGCATTTTCTGCTTCCAAAATGCCATACAATTACAATATATTTAGAGTAGTATTTAAAATGCATTTTTCAAAAAAAAAAAATCTACTGGGCATATGAAAAACAAAGATTAGCCTCATCTCACAAATTTTACATATCTGTAGGATACGTAGGCAACTCTTGCTCTGACAACCCACACTGTGTTGGAGACAGGGAAATCAAGAGTAAAGCAGCTATAGGAATTCAAAGGCAAAAAGAAAGGGAGGCCTGGCCATAAGCTGCTCTTTACACCATCTCACACTTGCATTAATAACCCACATACTTGTCAATAATCACTCCATACACTGAATGCACAAACCCAGGTTTTTTTAAACTTTAATGCATTAAGGTGGGACTGTTCTGTTGTGATAAGTAAGCAAAGCCCCCAACCACTTATTCTGCTTACACAAAAGACCCTGATCTAGGTATTAAAGTTGTTTATGGCCACTGCTGAAAGACTCAGATCTCTGACACGGAGGAACACATGGCAGAACAGCTGTTAAGTCTTACAAGAGAGGAATAAAACCTCTACGAAAAGGTCCTGTTCCCCAAGTGAAACATCCAATGCCATCATTTTCACTTTACATTTACTTTTCAGTAACTTGGTATTCAAATGACAGGAAAAGAACAGTCGTAAGGAACTGTGAATTAGTTACTTATTCATTGGAATTCAAAACTAATGTATTCCTCCAAGCAATACTAATCAGAGTGTCTCTTGCTCCAGAGAAGACTTACCGTTTTTCAATGCTGCCAACAAAGCAAAAGTACTGGCATCCAAGATGTTTCCATCATAGTCCAGACATATGATATCACAGTATAGCACCCAAGCAAGCTATCAAGAAAGGTTTGCACATGTGAGACATCACAGCAGCTGAGTAAATGGTGCAATATCTTAAGAAAATGCTGAGCACATGAACAAAAATACTTATTTCTATCATACAATTTTAACACTTCAGGGGGAAACTAAGTTATGAAGACTAAAAGGCAAAAACAACAACAAAACAATGTATAACCCCAAATTTAACATCTCAACACTGTCATCTTGTTAGCATGTCCATCTTCATTTTGAGATTACTTACCTTGCCATTTGCGATACATAGATCTTCCTTCGCGATCATCTGTGAACTAAAATAAAACAAAAGGGTGAACCAGGAAACAGAAAATGGTCTTACAGAGTTGTTGGTGTTTTAAATGCACTCAGAGGACTCTTACTTTTCAATCACATCTGCAATGAACTGGCTTGCTACTTGAGCCTCTTCACCGGGTGGTCCAGAGCGAAACCTCGTTGAACAGAGGGATGGCAGTTCTACATTTGGAACTGGGTAACAAGAATCATTAGTCATGATCTAAAGAAAGCAGGCACTGGGATAGCAAAGAGAGAAATGAGACAATACACATTCTTAAGAGCACTTTGTGTATTTCAAAAGACCAAGAATTCTTCAATCAAGCCTTCCTACTTCTCCCCTCAAAATTGAAGTTACGCGTGAGTTCCTACTCCCAAACTTGTAGTGCTCTGTATGTGTAAACTGTATCCTCCATGGAGAAGCACCTACTCCTAACTACCATTTTCTGTTTGTAATCCTGCTATGAATATCATGACCCCACACAAACTCTTCTTTAGGTGTTAAGCATTCTTAAGTAGATCAAGAAACAACAGCATTTCCATTCCACCACCTGACTTCCCTGGCATGCCGTCTGCTTTTCATCAGCCATTAAAACCTGATGCTTTAAATGTGAAGCAAACACACTTGTGAAGAAAAGCCTAGATATAATTAAGTTCACTGAAAACAATGTATAATGGAGATGCCTTATAAAAAAAAGAGGATTTAATTTGACCTCTTTGTTCCATTATTTTATTTCAAAAGAATAATGGAATTTCAATTAAATTATTTTATTTCAAAAGAAACTCCACAAAGGAGTGAGGATGTACCCCTGGGACTTCTACAAAAAATAAACAGGATTCATTTCACTGGCTTCAAGAGTTACATTTTTGGTCTACTGGGACTTCAAGACAATGTGCCTTTGCACAACCTTGTATGGCATCCTCTTTAACAAACTACCTTCCCCCTCTTACCATACATACTTCCCTCTCCTTCAGGTTTGTTTTCAGCCTCACCTGGAATCAGCAATAAGAATGTAGCTTTGCATGGAAAACTCATAAGCAGAGCAGGGGGAATTCTGAATTTTCTGAAGCACCACTTCCTAAATGTCAATTTGGATACTGATTTTAAGGAAAGTAATAGTGTTTTACCCAAATTCCTTTTAAGAAGTCTTCACAACACAATCTGCCCATTATTACAGCCTTTTAGCTCAAGCAACACAAGATCAGAGCAGGATCCACACTGAGAAGCTTACCAATATATCCCTTGTTAGCAGAATCTACTGCCGGTGCAGCAAGTTCCTGGAGAACAACAACAACAAAAAGACAGAAATGAAGAGCTGAATTCTGTACCAACAGATTTTCCAGCTATTCTGTATACCTTCTTCCCAGTTATCATTACAATGAGATCTACAAAAGGCATTTTTAAGCAGACCCTGTCCGTATTTTTCCTATGGGAAAACTCAATACAGGGCTGTGAAGTGACTTGTCTCAGTTCATGGCAGGTCAGCAGTAAAGTTGAGGCTTATCCAGCCAACTAATTACCAATGCATGAACTGATCAACAGCCAGGCACTCTTCAATTGTTTCACTTTTATCTAGAAATGACAAAGACCTTTATTTTTTATATATTTTTCTCCACACACAAAACACAAAACAAATTATACAGGTAGAATTAGACAAGTAAATGACATTTTAACTTTCACATCTGAAGGTAACTCAGGTGAAAGACTCTGCTTGTGCCTGACTGGCATATTACTGTAAGTCTGCAGAAGATTCATTCCAAACACAAATGCAAAGTTCAGCTAACAGCTCAAGTAAAACCCAGCCATACCGCTTTAACTCCACAAATCACTGTAGTATTTCCTAACTTCACCAGGGCAGAACCATCTGCAGTTGTAATTGAACCTGAAAGAGAAAGCACTGTCCAGTAAAATATATTTTTCCATTCAAAGGGATTACTTTCCATCATTTTATACTAAACTCAGGCTAAGCAAAGTCTCAATTAATCCAGGGTAGGAACAATCACATAGAATCACACAAAATGGTTGAGGCTAGAAAAGATCACTGGAGGTAGGTCATCTGGTCCAACCCCCTTGCTCAAGCAGGGTCATCTACAGATGGTTTCCCAGGACCATATCCAGATGGCTTTTAAATACCTCCAAGGATGGAGACTCTACGTCTCTGGGCAACCTGTGCCAGTGCCTGGTCAACCTCCCTGTAAGGAAATGCTTCCTCATGTTCAGAGGGAGCTTCCCATGTAGCTGTTTGTGCCCACTGCCTCTGGGCCTGTTACTGGGCATCACTGAAAAGAGCCTGGCTCTGCCTTCTTTGCACCCTCCCCTGAGGTATTTATACACATTGATAAGATCCCCCTTGAGCTTCTCTTCTCCAGGCTGTGTCACAGTTATATCAGACCTTCCTCACAGGAGAGATGCTCTAGTTCCTTCATCATCTTCACAGCCCTTGTTTGGAATCTCTCCAGTATATCCATGACTCACTTGTACTGAGAAGCCCAGAACTGGACACTGCATTCTACATGTGGAGAAGGATCATGTCCCTCAACCTGCTGGCAGTACTTTGCGTAATGCAGGACAAGGTAGCATTGACTTTCTTTGCAACAAGGACACGTGGCTGGTTCACATTCAACTTAGTGTCCACCAGGGCTCCCTGATCTTTTTCTGTCAAGCCACTTTCCAGCTGGGTGGCTCAGATCATACATTGGTGTCTGGTGTTGTTCCTCCCCAAGTGAAGGGCTTTGTGCTTCTCCTTGATGAATGTCGTGAGGTTCCGGTCAGCCCATGTCTGCAGCTTGCTGAGGCGCCTCTGGATGGCAGCACAATCCCTGGTCTATGAGCCACTCCTAGTAGTTTGGTGTCATCTGCAAACTTGCTGAGGGTACACTTTGCCCCACCATCCAGATCATTAATGACAAAGTTGAGCAGGTCTGGACCCAACACTGATCCTCAGTGTACTTCTTTAAATCGGACATCATAGATGGTTACTGCCAGTCCACCTTCTGGCTGACTTACAGAAGACCTAATGGAAGGCAGTGTTGCACAACAGAAGAGACCTGCAGCAGCAAGCCTGAGCCATAATCAGCGACCATACCATGAGGGTTTGCTAACTTGTAATTTACTTTTAGATATTACAAGGTTTCAGAAAAAGAAAAGCAAGTCAGGTGCTGCTGCTTACTGCATATGAGGTATCTTGCCTCTGCCTGAGACAGCTGCTTATCAAGCTCAGAACAAAGAAGCAGCCAGGAGCCACTGACCCTTTCAAGGTGCCAGGGCATCCGTCTTGTGTTGGTCAGTCTGTGCCTAGACACTGCCTTCAGCATCTGCAGTACACACTGCTGGTCTTAGAAAGAGCAAGCTCCCACAACCACCTAATCGTGCTGCTCACATCAGCCCAGGAGCAGAGCTGAGTAACAGTGCTTGAATACACGACTGCACCATATGTTCTCTTTACTGCTTGCTGAAACCATTAAGAAAAATACTTCATCATTTCAAAATGGTATCACCAAAAAAAATGATTAGCAGGTCACTATTAGTAATTAGTAACACCTCCCCTCCCCCCCATTATTATTATTATTCCAAATAAGTACTTGCCTATGTTGACAGTGGTTGCCCGGAATTCACCTAACTCCCTTCCATCGGGTCGACAGTTCTCTTTCTAAATAAAACATATCAAATGACACACCAATATGAGATTATATAGAATAGCTTTCTTTTTAGCAGAAATATGCAGTTATAAAAACGTTAGCAAAAACTTGATCACATCCTAACCAGCTTTTCATCAACTGATGTGTATAGTTTGTGATTTGGCCCACAATTTTTCATTTATTATAATTTATTTAGAAAATAAATATAACAATAGATTGTCTCAAGAGTAAGTACTACATGCTAGGTGCTGAATATGACCCAAGAACAAATACACACTGACCCCTTAAAATGAGTTTCTACATGTCTGCATTGCTCAGATTTTGTAGGCAATGCCTCTCCCCCACCCCCACCTAGCAGAAATCTTAAAATTAGAGTGAAATAAAGGAAAAAAACCCACAAAACACCCCCCAAAAAAAACCCAACATTGAAACACTGTCAGTCAGAAGCTGTACAATGCCTGAACCTTAGCTATAAACTGCACCAATTCACCTTCGTGGTAGATTGGAATTATTATACATCACGATTTCAGGCATCTCAAAAGCAAAGACTTTTGGCTCAATTACAAGAACCAAAACTGACTGCAAAAATACTGGATCCATCTCTAAGTCAATAGTACCTTAGTAACAGACAGACTAATTCAATATACCAAGAAGTCAGTGGTTTCCCTTCACAGTTACGGTAAGCCCAGTTAGCAGCAATATTCTCTATTATTTATTTTTAGTAGCCTCTGAAGGCCTGGTCTGACATGATGACACAAACCTGCATCCTTCCCTCCATCAAATTTAACTCATGTTCCTTTTGAGGCCAAGAGAAGCTTTTATGCATCGAGCTGAACAGGGACACAACCTGCTGCAGCCATCGCCACAGACAGATGGAAAAACACATTTTTAAGTGTGTGACCATTTTTCCCCTGCACAGGGAGCTTTATGTACTTCCCTTATAGCTTCAGCTTTCTATATAAATTAGAAAAGCAGTAGCAAGTAAGGAAAAAGAATAATATATTACAAGCAATTTATAGGCATAGATCATGCTTTACTCACCAAAAATCTTCTGTAATATTCCAAGGGTTCCACTGTTCTAAAACACAAACAGGAAGAGAAGTTCACATGCAATATCCCAGGTAGGTAAGAGACAGCAAAAAAGATAAGCAAGCATGAACTTGTGACAACAATGCAAGAATTGAGACAACTAGCAAAGCTAAAAAATACATGTTTTTTCTACATTCACTTCCAAAATGCTTCCTCCTTACAAACAACCTGCCTGCACATGCATCTAACACATTATTAGCCTTCACCTCAGTAACCGTGACTATTAGTTTTAACTCAAAAGGAGTGCAATAGGCTGCCCAGGGGGGCTGTGGAGTCTCCGTCTCTGGAGATATTCAAGACTGTTCTGGACGCCTCCCTGTGTAACCTGTTCCAGGGAACCTGCTTTGGCAGGGGGGTTGGACTTGATGATCTCTGGAGGTCCCTTCCAACCCCTACAGTTCTGTGATTCTGTGAATTTACTGAGACAGGCCTGCAGACTGCCTGTGAAGAAATGCAGGCAGGGTAGTTTCATTGAAGTGTCTGAAATATTTGTTAGTTCAAGGTTTGCTTTCAGGTGTACAAAATGAATTAATTCAAGTTTACTGTCTCAAAATTTTCCAGTTATTCTCAGAATCTTTAAGAAAAATAAAGTTACGAAATATGCTTCGGTTGATAAATAATTAACACTTACTACTAACAACATTTGTGCCTTGTATTTAAGGCACAGAACATTAAGGTAAAAGCCTTCTCAGTTTTGTTAAAATAAGCACTTCTGGGGAAAAAAAAAAACCTAACTAGAAAAAGCAAGTTTCCAAGACGCAAACTGACATATAGGCTTATCACAACTCATGATGGAAAGGCATGAGTTAACGCCTGTTGGTTCACCATATGTTGATACGTTTGTTTTCCAGCATCCCATTGGTTCACACACATTCATCCTGTACTACTCTTTATTACACCAAACACAGGGCCTGTTCTCTTTTAATTCATGTTAATGCACATGCTAAACCCCGTTTCACATGTTCAAGCTGTAAATCTGGTAGAAGCAGGGACACTAGAAGAGGTTTCCCAGAGAAGTTGTGGATGCCCCACCAGTTAAAAGCATTCAAGATCAGGATGGATGGCGCTTTGGACAACTTGACTGAGCAAAGGACATCCCTGCCCCTGGCAGGGAGCCTGGACTAGGTGATCTTTGAAGGTCCCAACCTAAATGATCCTACAATTCTACACAGATTAGAAACTCCCTACTGTTCTAAGCTTCTCATAATATTTCACACAACTAGTTCTGCTCACACCTCTTCCCTTCAATGGAGAAAGCTTCCTTCCTTCACCTGTAAAGCCTCAGGAACCATGGCACCGTTCAGGCTGGCAGTGCCTCTGGAGGGTGCTGGGTCCAACCCCTCACTTAAACCAGGTCTACACTGAGCAGATACATCACTCAGGACCTTGTCTGACTGCACTATCTCCTAGGACAGAGACACCACTGCCTCCCTGCCTGATCACCCTTCTCTATAAACTCCTTCCCCGGTATCTGGTCAGAATCTTGCTTCATCTGTACCCAAGGCCCACCTCTGCCTTCCCCACACCTACCCCATGAGGTAGCTCAGGCCCTCACAGATCTCTGCACTTAGCTGTGACTTTTTAAGACAGAACAAGCCCAGTTCACTCAGCTCCTCCGGGCAAATTCCGGGGCT
Source organism: Laterallus jamaicensis coturniculus (assembly GCA_022605575.1). Taxonomy (NCBI): domain Eukaryota; kingdom Metazoa; phylum Chordata; class Aves; order Gruiformes; family Rallidae; genus Laterallus; species Laterallus jamaicensis. The sequence continues at coordinate 6,754,328 of JAKCOX010000012.1, forward strand.
CCAGCCGTCTCGGCACCCCAGGCGCTCCCCGAGGGACGTGCCCAGGCCTCACACCGGTCCCTTGCCGGGACCCCCCCGAAATCCCGCGGGGAGCCCAGCAGCCCTGCGCCGGGGTGTGCTGCAGGAAGCTCCACGGGGACACCCACCCGTACGGCGGCGCTACCTCAGCCAGCGCCCACCGCAAACCGCGCGTTGGGACGGGCCGCTGCCGGCTCTCAGGGGAGAAAAACCATGGCAGAGAAGCCCGTAACTTAAAGAGAAACAGCTGGAGCCCTCTCCCGCCCAGAGGCGCGCTGCCGGGGGCGGAGCTGAGCCGCAGCGGTCACGCGGCAAAGGCCCCAGAGGTCCCCGCAGCGCCCCAGCCCTAAGGAGCGAGCGGAGCGGCGTCCGCCTGCCACAGGGGACGGGGAGCGGGCGGGACGCGCAAGCGGGGGTACGAAGGCCATGAGGCCCATCACTTACTTGAAAGCCGTCGCCATGGCTGCCGCCCCGGATGTGCTGCTGCTCTGTGACCCGGCCGGAAGCCTTTCCCGGCGGCCCGGCGGTGGCGGCTGCTAAGCGGCGGCAATAGAGACAGCGGCGCTGGCGGGCTCCTACCGCTGGGGGGTGCCGGCGGCTCCCAGCGCCGCTCGCCGGGCGGAGCGGCCCCTCTTGGTGGCGGGCGGCGAGGCGTCCGCTTCCGCGTCGCTGTCGCTGCGCGATAGGGCGGCGCCCACCGCCGCCGCTGCCTTTCGCCGGCCGCGGGCTATGGCGCTGCCGCTGCCCCTGGCCGAAGCTGCGGCAGCCCTGGCGGCCCTGGCCGTCCTCCTCCTCGTCTTGGTGAGAGCCGCACCGCGGGCACGGGGGTCTTCCACGGCGGGGGCGGTATGTGGGGCCGCCCGATGCCAGTCTCCGCTGTGTGGGACGGGCGCGCCTCCCGGACCCGGGCCCGCCGAGGGGGCTCGGCGGCCTGCAGCGGGCCCTGGGACGCCGCCGCGGGGGCGGCAGGGCCGGTCGGCAGCGCGGGGCGCGCCGGGCCCCGTGCCTGAAGCAAGCGGCGGGGCCGCGCTTGTGCGTGGCGCTGTGCGGGGAATGCCCTTCGCCAGGCGCGGGGCGGGACGCCTCGCAGCCGTGGTGTGAGCGGCGCGTTTCGTCCTCGCGGGCCGTCACGTAAGGGGTCCCGGTAGCGCGCCGTTACCGTGTCTGCTCGGGGGCCCGTTTGTGAGCAGCCGAAGGTCTGCCCGAGTTTGGGAAGTTCTGACCGCTGGAAAGTGAATTCTGGCCCCCATCAACGGTACCACCGGTGCGGTGTTTCCAAGTAAAAACATGCACGGCTTTATTTTATCCCTGCACAAGAAATTATCAGAGCCTGGGCTCTACAAGCACGGAGCGCTGACTGGCTGTGAGCAGTGCCGTTGCTGTTCGGGGCCTGGAGCCCGAGCAGAGGCAGCACCAGCCTGTGCGGTAGAGATTACCCGGGGAGGGGGCAGCGGAGCTTGGGCCACAACTTTACAGCCATCTACATGCTTTGCGGTTGGAAACAGCAGCAAGACGATGGTGGTGACAGTGGTCAAATGGAGTAATCAAACGACGTGAGAAGGTTTTGTTCCTGTGTGATTTGGTCAGCGGATGAGGTACTGCATCCTTGACCCACCTCGTTACTGAAATACAGTTGGTTGCCCCTTGTAGCACATTGATCAGCTAGGTACACCTTTTAACAGCGTGCTTAACGAGTTTTCTGGTCTCTTTTCCACCGCAGGTTTGTGTGATGGCTCATGTGACTGCCAGGAAAATGCCAACCATTCACCGACACGAAGAGGAGAAATTCTTCGTGAATGCTGATGGAGGGAAAGAATCTGTACCAAGTATACACGATCCCCCTACGAAGGAACTCTCTGTTGTTGTGCCTTCATACAATGAGGAAGACCGGTGTAAGATTTTTCTTGTTTCGAGAAAAAGAAGAAAACCTATCTGTTGCTCTTCTGTTAATGCAGAGGTCAGATTATGTTAGCAGTAGACTCTGTCCTGCTAGATTATGTATCTGTTTTTGGACACCATTTCCAGAAAACAGTCCAAGTGCATTGAATTTCAAAATTAAGGCACTGTGTGGCTTGGTTTCTGCTGCTAAAAACATCATGGGGCACTTGTAAGAATCCTCTATTTTAATGAAGTCCAGCAGAATGACTGCTTGTTGCCCCTGTAAGTGCTGCAAGGCAAAAAGTAGAAGACAACTTTTAAAATTTATTTGAGACCTTCCCACTCTGTAAACAACAGCAGCAGCTTCAGACAAGCAGTAAAGAGGATGACCTAGTTGGTTTCTGTTTGACTTGGCCATATATAAATATGTATATGAGTACCTGATACTAAAGTGTGAATACTTTCAGATGTGATAGAAATAATCCTGCTCTACAGATGTACTTGCGATTCACGTGGTAGCACACATTGTCATTCCTTTTCTTGGTGAATGAAAATACTGAGTGGTTTAGGATTCCATGAAGATTTTGACAAATAAAAGTTTGTCTGTAGGCCTTGCTTAAATAATGTCAGTGCTGGTTTGCAAGGTCAGTCATGGAGAACTTTTTAAATTTTTTTTTTTTAATATTATGTAGAGAATTACGATATTTCAAAATGGAAAGTTGGTTCTTACCTTCAGAAGAAATGCTTTTATCCTGTCTTACATGTGTGTTTTCCTTCATTGTTCTTATTGCCATCAGCATGGACAGAACTTAGAGTTGCAGACGCTAAGATGCTTTTCTGAGGGTAGTCTTGTATGGAAGAGGAAATATGCTCAGCTTTGCTTTGTAGTTGTTTTCAGGTTGCTTGTGCAGGTGCTTTTGTTGTTTTTGATGCTTTGCCTGTTACAATCTACTAACCTGACCTCCTCCTCCTTTTCTCTAGTACCTCTTATGATGGATGAAGCCTTGGATTATCTAGAAAAAAGACAGGTATTCTCATTCTGTATTCAAAATTTATATTTTTTTATGTATAATGAGTTGGTGACCTATTAACTGTGTTATTTTGGTGTACATTACAACTGTATTACTTAGCCACTTAGAAGGAATGCTTCTGTCTCTTATCAGTTATTTTTAGATTGAATGCCAGAAGGTATTTTTAAATGAAGTATAAAATTAATACACTACTGTGTTATGGAAACTGTTGGTATGCATGATATCTCTTCAACACAGAGATTAAGGATTAACCATACATTTAGATTTCTGAACTAAATCCTGGTTTGTTCCAACAAGTTTCTTAAGCATCTGTTCTTCATTAAGATTTGTTCCCTAGGTAGGAAGCCCATTGTGAAGGTTTGTGGGTTTTGATTTGTGTGGGTTTTCTTAAAGGTGATGTTGTTCTGAGCTTTCAACTTTGGCAAATTAATTGAGTTTTCAGTTGCAGATGGCAGTTGAGGAAAACTATGACAATACACCACAGTTCTTTACTTATGCCATCTTAACACATTTACTACATCATATTGGTGTGATGAATGAGTTAAAAACTGCTCAGCCATGAATGAGTTAAAAACTGCTAGGGAGAAAGGAATGCTGATGTCTGAAAGACCTACTACCCACTTAAGAAACTGGATGAAATGCATTTTTTCTGTTTTTATTTTGAAGAAACGAGATCCTTCATTCACTTATGAAGTAATAGTGGTTGATGATGGTAGTAAAGATCACACTAAAAAGGTAAGAAAAAGAAGTGTCTTGCCAAGTAATCGGAGGTATGGATTTTTGTACTGCATTTCTGGAGTATGACAATGTTTTGCACTTAAATTTCAGTAGCTGACAGTTAAAATTCATGTTTCTGAGTACTTTCTGTCACTGTCCAGTATGCACTGTGGATGTCACATGCTGTCACAGCTGCAGACACATGGAACTCTTCTGCAAATACTAGTGTTCTCGGTCGGCAGCTGTGACAGCCATTTTCAGCCTTGAGAACCTAAAAATCCTGTTCTCAACTTAAGGAAGTACTCTACTTCTGCATAGTGTTGTGAACATGAAGAAGCTAAAAGGCCTTTTAAAATAGGTGGTGTATGCTGTGACTGACAGAACAGCTGACATGCTGTATACCTCTTTCCTGTACCCTTCAAAGGCATCGTTCACTTAAAAATCCCTGTGCCAGCAGTAGTGTTTTCAAAATAGTTCTGTGTTCTTCTGTTTCGACTTTGATGTATGTCACTGGAAAGGAAGGCTGGCCAGCTTTGAGGGGATTGTTTTACTACTGCTTGGAAGAGGTTTGAGTTAGCAACTGAAATGAATGCTGCTTTTTCATTTACTTTCACTAAGCTTATCCTTTAAGGATTGCTTGTACATATTTTTTGATTGCTTTGTGTTCCTTCTAGTATTATTTCTAGCCAAGCATGCTATGGCCCTGGGTGTCTGGACTTAAAAGGACTTGAGACAACCTTTTGAAAAAAATTAAAGGAGAAAACTCATGCTGTCTCCTCCCCACAACATGGAACAAAAACGTGTGCTTCCCCGCAGTGTGAATTCACACTGTGAATTTTTGTTTAAAACCACAGATAGCAGGAAGACAAGTGAGAAATACATAGTGGTAGTGGAAAGGTATTTTTCTTTGATTAACTACTGGTGTTGGTGTAAGAGGTCTGTAATAGTGGGAGTGGAGGGGGCTGGAACTAGATGATCTTTAAGGTCACTTCCAACACAGACCATCCTGTGAAATACGTGACACTGGTGTTAAGCTTTTTGGACTTGGATGAATGGGCTTTAGAATTGTTTGGGGGAATATTCTGCTCTTACTGGGCATGACTAGCTTTTTCAGTCTTGTATTGACTATGAACTGGTTTTTGTTTTCCCAAACAGACTCCAGCATACACTGGCAATGTATTTGTGGTGACAGAAGTGGTTATAGCTCTTTGCTATTAATTTTTTGTTTTAAAAAGGGTGAGCAAATGTTAACTTCTACCTAGATTCCTGGTTTTTGCTTTATGCTGGTCTTTTGTCTGTCTATCAGGTTGCAATGAAGTACTGCAAGAAGTATGGAAGCGACAAAGTGCGAGTGCTTTCTTTGGTAAAAAATCGAGGGAAAGGAGGAGCAGTCAGGATGGTAACTGATACTTTCATCTCCTTCTCTTGTCTGAACTACCTGTGCCCAAATATGCAGAAGACAAATCTGTGCTGATTTGACATTTTTATTTCAATACATTAACAAAATAGCTACCAGAAAACTTGAGTATGGATTCCGTAAATTAAGGCAAAAACCTTTTCAAAACAAGCTTTTTTTAGGTCTTAGAAACAGTATTTTCTTGCCAGGAAGATCAATAACAAAGAATCCGAAAGGAGAAAAGAAAAACTACTTTAATTCCATGTTCCTATTGGTTCCACTTAGAAATAGGCTTGCATTTAAAAAATCCAACCAAACAAAAAAAGCCCTTTATAGGTTGAAGTAAAGCTTTGTAGAGAAAAGAAGTCTCAGTTTGCAAATATTGCTTTCCAGGCCATAGTTGAGGTTTTAAAAATGACCAGTGAACAAACACACTCATAAAGCAGTGTGTGTTTACTGAATTCCATGGATTATCGCCCACACTCGCTGATAGAACCAGCACAATTTATACTTTCACATACTAATTTTCACATAGATATTATCATAAAATCATCATGGTTTAAAACCAAAATATCTACTACACATTGAGAAGGAACTTTTTTTTTTCATAAGATGGATGACACCTTCCTTTTATGAAAAAGGGTGGTGTCATTTACAGGTTATCAGTGACTGTCTTTATCTGTATTTTAAGCTCTAACATGTCAATTTAAATTTCTTTACAAAACATGAGTAGCTATAGCAAATGAAGAGGACATTAAATTAGAACACGTGGAGCTTTTGTAAGGAATATGTTTTTGAAGTTATTTCAAGAGAAGGAGAGCAACTCGTATGTGTCATACTTTTTTGCACTGCAGAATGTAGAGTGGATTTACATTCTACCACTTCCTAGACAGGCTTTTCCAAAGTCACATGTGTTTGGTTATGTCAGTACTTTTGACAGACTTTCCACTGTTTTCCTTCATGGGCCCCTTCAAATATTGTCAGAGATGTCTGACCAAGAAAATAGACACAGGCTGTGAGACCTGTGCGTCACAAATGTTTCTCAGTGATACCATGACTTAAGACTTACTTATCAAACACATTTTTTCTCTTGAATTCCTGTGAAACACCTTAGGAGAAAAAAATAGCACTGCATCCTCCTTTTCCATAGCTCAAATGACAAAGAAAAGCCATCGAGTGCGGTGGCAGCTACTAATCACTGCTTCTTTGTGCTCCCCTGTGTAGCTGACTGTAGCAACTTCTTGTCTCTCAAAGCTTTTAGTTTGCAAGCTTCTCTGTGACAAGAGGGGTTGTTAACCTTTGGTGTTTATGCATTGTCTGTCACACTATTCAGTGTGTGAAGTCTCTAGATGTTATTACAATATAAATTGATACTTGTTATTAGTAGCAGAATGTTGAGACAGGCTGGTGCCTAATCTCTAAGATACAACGTTCCAGTTAGTACCGTTGGTTTATAGACTGTCTTGCAGCTAGCTTAAGACAAATACTGATTTCAAAGGTGTTGGTTTTCATTTACTATTTTGTTTGCAGGGTGTCTTCAGTTCTCGTGGGAAAAAAATCCTTATGGCTGATGCAGATGGAGCTACGAAATTTGCAGATATAGAAAAAGTAGAAGAAGGTCTAAAAAATCTTCGGCCATGGCCTGTGAGTATAAATTCGTGTGGATTTAATTTAATATTCCTGCATGCCAATTGATTTTTGTAATTCTTTGCAACTTGGGTTTTTTGAGATCTGGGTGAAGATCTCTGTGTGAGTCTGCAGACCTGAGCATAGGCTTATGAAGCTGCAAGAATGGGCTATCAGGAAGTAGTTTCCACAGAGCTCCTGCTGGCTTTACATACACTGAGCCTGTTTCAGTGCAGTGTGAAATGTTCTATTTGTCATTCTTCCTTTGAAGTTGTGCTACTCTGTATAAATACCACGTGCTGCCTACTCAGTTAAAAACCATTTTATTTTCTTTGTTAAGTATTTTGTATTTTCCTTTTATCTGATGTCATCCTTATACCTTCTAAGGATGCGTCTTAATTTCACCCTGTTTTATAGAGGTTCTCTTTTCTCAGAGTTGTTAGTTTAATGACAGTATTTGGAAGAACCTTTATTGTAAATAAATTCAAAAACCTGTGGAACAAGAGCTCCTCCCTGCACAGTAATTCTCTTTTGTGTGCCAGACTTGAAAGAAGTGGGGCTTAATTTTCTGCTTAAATGCACATGAGTAAATGCACGAGTGGGGTGGTGTAATCTGCCTCCCGACATGCCAGAAGCATGGTGCAGCCTTTAGCTGGAGCTGCCTGTGTGCAGAGTGCAGGACCACGAGTGCAGGAGCCGTGGGGCGGCAGTGTTTCCCTGATGCTCTCCCAGCATCATTCCTGCACTCTCAGATGTAGTAGGTTTACTCAGAAATGTGGTGGATTTGAGGGCGTTCATGTGAGTAGTAGTAGCGTGAGAATACTTTTAAGCCTGTTGTTTTGCTCACATCTTTTGATTTAATTTGAGGTTATACTTCTGGCATTTTATTTGTTTGAAGGTACATCAGTGCAACAATCACTTCATTCTGTTGCCCCTTCCACAGTGCAGCATTTAGGGAAAATTTACATCATAACTTTAAGTGCCTGGGAAAGCTGAATGCTTATCTGTGCTGTTTAACACATTTGCTGCGTGCGTGCCTCTGAGGAGTGATGTAAGCTAAACCAGACCAGAACAAATTACAGCAATTTATATGCAAAATATGATAAACTTTAGATGATCTATTAATTGTAGAAAAGCTTGATTTTTATCCTCAGAATCTAGCAGTAGAAAAAGTGCAGCTACAAGAAGCAGAAAAGCATACTGCTTTGAAGTTTTTCTATTGTGCAGTTCTCGACATGAGATTCCACTGATTCAGAACATGTTATTTTAAGTAATAACTCTTTCCTTTGTGTTTCTGTACAGAACCAGATGGCTATTTCCTGTGGTTCTAGAGCTCATCTGGAGAAGGACTCAATAGCAAAGGTTTGTTTCCGCTTCCTGCTGTGTACTAATGCTCAAATACATCCATTATTTGATTCCATTCTACCGATTCTACAATTAAATAGTCGGTATTTGTAAAAGAATGGAAACTATAAAAATAGCTTGTCATAAGTGGAGCATGTGCTCCATCACATACAAAAGATGTGTTCTAGGTTTCAGACAGTTTCAATTGGTGTCAATTAGTAGTCCGACTTATGGATTTAATTTTCTTAGTTGAGAACATCTCACGAGCAGAGCTTCTAATCCCTGATAGGATCGCTACTAACCAGTACTGGGGCTGGAGTGGAAGGCAGCTGATGAGTTCATTTTTATTGATTCCCTTCCAGTGCAAGAGCTTGATCTGCAGATCTTGAAACCTGTTTAAAATTAATTAGGGGATAATTAGCAGCAAACTGAAGAGTATCTCAGTTCGTGGGAAAGTACTGTAATTTTTCCACATTACTCAGTAAAATTTTGAAGTTTGGGACACGCAGCCGGTACTGTTCTGTGTGTTGCTTTGGTGGGATAAACAGTGATGCACAGGCACACAGTCTTATCTTGCATCTGGTTTTCTGATGTCTTGGCAGACAGTAGTTGACAAAGCACAGACATGGAACTTGTATTGCAACAGACGCATTGCTGGGCTAATTTTTTCATCATCATTGGATGTGCTCATCATGTTGAATGTTCTCAAGAGTAAGATTTGTTTATACTGATGTTTAATACTTGAAATTATTCTAAAATACATACACAACTACTAAAATAGTTACAAAAATTCAAAAGAAGTTACACTGGTAATGTTGAACCCCAGTAGATCTTTTTTTTTTTTTCTTCTGGTTTATCAGGTCGAATTGGCGTCGTTTACTGGGAAGAGTTCTTGTAAATACTGCTGTGTGTATGTTAGCATCCTCACAAAAAACAACCAAACAAACAAGTCCAAAACCTTCATCATTAACAGAAATTAGGATAAATCCTTGACATGGTATTTGCATGCTTGTAGCACAGAATATACCACTTGCAGTTATTTGTTACTTGTGCAGCCAGTGTATCCTGGAAATGTTGCTACTGCAAGGAGGCTGCAGCTGATAAATTTGAGCCCAGAGAAAGTGCTTCATTGTGTGGTCAATTTCTGAACATAGATAAACTTTCTTCAGTGCATTCATATTTCTTTTTATCTTTGAAGGCCTTGCTATATGAAGGAGAGAAATTGGAACTGGACTTCTAATGCAGGAGTCCCAACTTTTAGGATTTTTGCATTCTTTGGTTCTTGTTTCTCCCTATATTTCTGATTTCTTGATAAAAGAATCACCAAGTGGTTATGTAGTACCTCTCTGAAATACATAGTCCCTTTTGTCAGCCAGCTGTCCTTAGACTGGAAAGGCTGCCTTTACCACATTGGGAAGAGACTGTTCTGTAGTGCAATAGGTTTAAAAATATTGCATAATAATTTTGAGAAGCTGGGATTTCTCTCTGAGCTCAATAATATCTAATACAGTAGAATGAAGCTGGGATGAGCAGCCATGTGGGATTTAGTAAGCCTGGAATTTCACCCTTAAATTCAGTCTTGAGACATGAAGAATTTTCTGCCTACAGAATTGTCAATGTACTTCAATGCATCCATAGTATGACATGAATAGTCTCAGAAGGGATGAACTTAACCCAGGAACTCCTTTTTGTGAAATAAGTTCAGAGTTTCACTGACTTGACAGTCATGCAGCCTCTTAGAGCTTCCTTTCTGTGACTAGTAGCCTTATGTTCTTGGTCACAGAGGGATTCCCCTTCACCAGAAGAATCCACACCAGGTTCACCATTAACCTAAGGCTAGAGCAGTTTTCTGAGACACAGGCTATGGAATTCATATTTCCTTAAGACAAAGGCTGTTACTTAATAAGCTGAGCATCTTCTCATTTTTCAAGTGAGGTTTGAAATTAGTCGCTTTAAAGGCATTTCTTATCACCCAGAGATGCTTACCAGTTAAATTGTTGGCTCCTAAAGATTTTGCATGGTATTTGGCTCACGGTCTTAGATGCAATCACTTACATTGAGCTCGAGACCAGCAGTGAGTTCAGAAGTGATTGGTGGATCAGGGTTCTAGTTGTTCAGGAGCTGCCTAGGAGGGACCTCTGCAAACCCATAGTCCAGCCTCTGGATTCCCCAAACGTAGCTGATTATTATGGCAAGAACAAAAGTGCAACTGAAGAGAAGTCTGAGATGATGTTTACCAGGAACATAAAACATACTTGTGAAAGCAAAAGAACAAAAGAAATGACTCTGTAACATTGCTGGAACAATGATACATTATCTTGCACAGCAGTTGTTACTTTAGTCCTGGTTTTACTTGGTCCGTCACATACTGCAAAAAAAGTACACTGTCTAATTGTATTCCCCTGAGTGCCTTAATATGGTGTGTGCAAGCTGTGGAGATCATTCAGTCTTGAATGAAAGAAGAGGGTAATCAACAGCAAGAGATGCTCACATTTCTGGTTTTTTCACAATATAAAACTTCTGGTTACTATTGTGTCAGAGTAGCGGGTGGAACCTGTTCAGGCTTTAGTGTGTGTTCTTAGGACTGACAGTCTTTATGCAGTCCTGCTGGCTTATTTTCCATTGTTTGTCCAGGTAACTTCCTAATTTGTTGGACCTGTTCAACCAACTTTTAGGAAAACAAGAGGACTGGGCAGAAAGAAAAAATAGCTTGTATGTGTCCAGTGGAGTAGAGCATGTAGCATGCCATCCCACTCCTCCCTCACTCGTCTCTTCCTGGGGGAATTCCCAAAGAATCATGCAGAAGATACCATGGCTGTCTTGATTGTTAATTGAAATCCAGGTGTGGGTTCCTGCTCCTGAATGGGAAGCTGCCCTGAATTAGGGAAAGCAGAAAAAAGAACTTGGGACTTCTCATACCCTAGGCCAGCTCACTGAACAGCGGGCTTGGCTGCAAGTCTTTCCTTTTCAGCTGTAGTTTTGTTTCACTGTAACAGTTGAAAAGCTATGGTTTCCTTCCACTGCAAAACAGAACCAGTTTACAAGCTTTGAAAGCTATCAGCAAACAGGACTATTGCCCTGTAAGCCAGCTCAGTTCAAACACTTCACCCATCACTTCAATGGAACCATCTCACTCTTTGCCTTTGTCCACAGCGCTCTTATTTTCGAACCCTTCTCATGTACGGGTTCCACTTCCTCGTCTGGTTTCTCTGTGTCAGAGAGATCAGGGACACACAGTGCGGATTTAAACTGTTAACCAGAGAAGCTGCTGCACGGACTTTCTCAACTCTTCATATAGAACGCTGGTAAATTCTTTTTCTTTTGTTGGTTTGTGGGTTTTTTACCTTAGTAAACACAAGTTTGCATAAGTCATCTCAGTATTGTAGCTACTGTGAAGCATGTGATGTTGAATCCTAGCTGCTTGGTTCAACCAATAATAAGCTACTTGCATGGTAAATTTTATATATATATATATATATATATATATTTCAATGCTGAAATATCTTTGTAATTGCTAGGAGTTCTATTTTTATTATAAAGATGTACCTTAAGAAACACCTGGGTGTTTCATTTTACTCTGTCTTCTCATTATGATCAGGAGAAGGGGAACAGATGGGCCATGGGCCTACTAAGTCATGATTTTAAGACATCAACATAAACTGCAGGAAGGATTTTAAGACTACCTTGATGAGATCTTGGGTAGCAAGAGTTGATCCTTACAAGGTCGTTTTAATTTGTCATGTGGGAAGAGTTATGTAATACTTAGAAGGGCAGTTTGGGTTTGCCTTGTCAGAGCAATTGGTTAGGAGAGGGAAGCAAAAAAAAAAAAACCCCAAAAAAAACCCCCAGAAAATTCAATAGCTCTTCTATCTTCACCTCTAAAAGACATTCCAAAGAAACAATTTCTGATTGTCTTGTAATCCAGTCACTATTTTTGAGAGCCCTCTCTCCTTTTACAGATAGGAGCCATGTGAGCAGCGTAAGAAATGGAGAGGAGCTCTTATTATGATAAAAAAAGTTAAGAGTTACTAGTTCTATTCAAAAATTTTATCAGTCTATTTTTATGCATTATGGCCTCACAATGCAGTTCTGTTTGACCAAAACGTTTTGCCTACGTCTGGTAAGATGCTTGCAGTTGCTGAAGGCTCAAAGTGAAAGAAAATGCCAACCTTTTACTTATTTTCTTGCTAGACTATTTCATGAGAGGACTATTGATAGATCTTGTTAATTTAAGACAGTAGAAAATTATGCATAGTCTTTTAATTACTTTAGAGCTCTCTAGGTTAGCTCAACAGTTCCCTTCTGAGAGTAATACAGTCATGACTACTGTTACAGAACTGAAATACTGTTTCCACACAAATACCATCATTTCTGTAAACTTCCTACACCACAACTGTTGCTAAAAAGGATGGCTTCATTAAGTAAAACCAAATCTTTTCAAACTATTGTCTTCATCCCAGAAAATGTCTCTTGGGCTACTGCTTGCTGACAGGGGACAGAATCATTGAACAATGTTCCCATACAAAAATAATCCTGTGTAACCCTACAGCCCTAGTCAGTTCCAATACATCTAGTTTTAGGTTGAGCTTTGGTAGGGGTAGCTGAGCTATATATTGCTCCTCCAGAATGGAGTTGTGAAGGTTGTGTTTGGGCACACAGATCTAGTGCAGAACTTAGAGCCCCTGTGGAGCTGAACCCAGAACTGTAAGCAGGCAGCATTCAGAAAATCACTTTCCTAGCAGAGTGTTTGCTTATTGCCCTAAAGGAAATGACAGCTGAGCCAGGAGTATGATTTCTGCTGCTACCTCCAAGCCCAAGCATGATGTATAAAGTTCCTGTGCATTTCATGTACAGGATTTGTTTAACCATATATTAAACACATACGTGAGACCCAGAAGTGCCCCTCAAAATTACCTTGTTTAACTTCACTTTATAAATTAAGTACTTCAAGAAGAAATACTGAAAGAAAGGAATGAGGATAAGCAGGTTAATCTGTAAAAATGCAATCTTCAATCTTACTCTCTCATAAAGGGAAGATTTTGAATACATTTACACATGCTGGCCAGAAATACTATGTAGTATTCAGGTTTCTTATTAAAAAAAGCTTGCACTTGGGCCGGAAGAATCCCAGACATAGATACAGACTGGGAGTAGCCCTGCTGAGAAGGACCTGGGTGTCACCGTGGATGAGAAACTTAACATGAGCCAGCAGTGTGCTCTTGCAGCTCGCAAGGCCAATGGTATCCTGGGCTCCATCAGAAGAGGGGTGGCCAGCAGGGACAGGGAGGTGATTGTCCCTCTCTACTCTGCCCTCGTGAGGCCCCACCTGGAGTACTGTGTCCAGATCTGGGGCCCCCAGTACAAGAAAGATGTGGAACTGTTGGAGAGGGTTCAGAGGAGGGCCACGAAGATGATTAGAGGGCTGGAGCACCTGCCCTACAAAGAGAGGCTGAAGAAGCTGGGCTTGTTCATCCTGGAGAAGAGAAGGCTGCGGGGGGACCTCATTGCAGCCTTCCAGTACCTGAAGGGAGCATACAACCAGGAGGGGAATCAACTTTTTAAAAGGGCAGATAATGGTAGGACAAGGGGGAATGGTTTAAAGCTAAAGGAAAGAAGGTTTAGATTAGGTGTTAGGGGGAAGTTTTTTACAGAAAGAGTGGTGAGGCACTGGAACAGGCTGCCCAGAGAGGTGGGGGATGCCCCGTCCCTGGAAGTGTTCAAGGCCAGGTTGGATGGGGCCCTGGGCAACCTTGTGTAGATCCAGGCCTGAGGTTGGTGTCCCTGCCTGTGGCAGGGGGGTTGGAGCTCTATGGTCCTTGGGGTCCCTTCCAACCCAGACCATTCTATGATTCTATGACAATAAGCAATAGAGTAAAAATAATTCTGCTGTACTCCCTTATCCAGAAATAGAGGCAATGAAAAAGAGACACTGATATTTTATAGTAATAATAATATTGCTGGTGTGGAACACACCAGATCTTCATATCTTGGTGTGTTAATTCATTGTGCTTATATGTGCTGCTATAAAATTAGCCTTCTATTCTTGCTCTTTTATTTAGAGGAATCCATAAACTAATCCCCTGAGTGTTTCCTTATTTATCTGAAATGTACTGGTTAGTGATTAAGAAAGTTTTTGTTTGTCAAGAAAAGAATAACTCAAATTCTTCCAATAAACAGCTCTTCATATGCTTTTAAGTCACAAATTTGCCTAAAATAACAATAGAGGTTTAATTTTCTGCCAGTGGGCAATATATTGTCTGCTTGTATCCTCATGTGTCCTTCAGCACTGTCTGTGCTTCTCTACCCTCATTTTTATACTTACTGGCTAATTTATACCAAATCAGACAGAACAGTAGAGACTTCAAGATGGAAAGCTTTGGCAAGTGTTGGAGAAACTGAAACATCCTTGGAAGGGAGAAACACAGATTATTGCCACTGCTGAAGAAAAAAGCTATGGGATGGACTCAAAAGTAACTTACCAGCTCCACAGCTAGCCATTTAGCATGTGGAACTGGAAGATAATGAGTGAGTGCACAAAACAGTGTGGAAATAGGCTGGGGTACGGGGAGGTATAAGTAAGTGGGGAAAGGAAGCAGTAGTCATAAGGGAAATGTCTGCGTTGTACAGACAGTCAGGACTGCTGCAGTTGGAAATCAGAGAGTGATACCAAACATTCATCCCATAGACACATGCACTGGATTCCTTCGTATGTAATTAGGTTGTCCAGAGAGGCTCTAGGTATCTCCTCCCTGACAGTGTTCTAAGCCAAGTTGGATGGAGCTTTGGGCAACCTGGGCTAGTGGAGGTTCCCCCTGTCCCCCCATGGCAGGGGTTAGAACTGGATGATCTATGATAATAATGTAAGAATCTGAAATAGCCCAAGAATGGAAATTTCTTACTGTAAACAAACTGTCCCCAGTATCTTTCCATTGCATAGCATGGGTGTGAAAAGAGAAATAAAAACTGATTAGACACTGTGCAGTGGAGGTTCTGTACATATCATGAATATGAAGATCAAGAGGAAGAAATAGTCAGTATTGTATTTTTGCTGACACAACACAATGGGGAGTCCTTAACTGGGTCACAGAACAATTCATTCATACTGAGACCATCAGCAAAGAGTTGCAGAGAAATCTCTATTTTGATATTGGACAAGAGTCTCTGAAATCTGGGTTTGTTACCACCTCTGTGTCACTGCATTGGGATTATTTGGCATCTGGAGGAATTACTTGATTCTTTTTGAATCTTAAAATTCCACTACTGAAGTGGAGCTTTGTTAGGTATTGAAATGAGAATTCAATTCACTTCAGCATGGTCAGTGCTCAGATACTCTGGTAGTACTGGAGGAGACTGCTGGAGAGCATTCAACAAACCAGCGGTGTCTAATAGGATAAAAGCTGTCTGCAAGCCAGCACCCTGGTCGCTGAGTCTGTTGAGGGCTCCCTGCTGTGAGCTGAAGCCTGTGGCTAGCTGTTGAAGGGAATGGACATGATTTGGTGTTTTGCAGAAGCCTCATCTGTCTGCTCAAGTTGCATCAGGCTCAGATTTTTTGAGGTACTACAGTGTTAAGTGAAATCTTTTGTAAGGACATAATAAATATTTAGACTAAACATGAATATGCAACATATTTACTCAAGATCTTAATATAACATTGGGTATCTAATTATTCTTGCCTCGAACTGTTAAGCTTACTGCTCAGAATATAAATATGCACACACAGTGGACAGGATTTGCTTCATCGTGTCTAAAGGGCATCTACTTGTCATCTACCTTTAGACAGTAAAAGGTGTGGGGGGATTATTTTAGGGTATAGTTCATTTCATCCTCATATCATAGAATGTGTTAGGCTGGCAGGGACATTTAATGGTCATCTAGTCCAACCCCTCAGCAGTAAGCAGGGACATCTTCACATAGATCAGGTCACTCAGAGCCCCATCAAGCCTGAGCTTGAGTATCTCCAGGGAGAGATACTATGTCTCTGGGCAGCCTGTTCCAGTGATCCACCACTCTCATTTTGAAGAACTTTTTCCTAGTATCCAACCTAAATCTCCCCTCTTCTAGTTTAAAACCATTACCCCTTGTCCTATTGCTCCATAGATGTAATACAGACCTCCAAAAAAAACTAGATGAAGTCCAGCCTGTTTTCTACCCTCGACTATAAAGGGACTTGATATCATTTGTACAGAAGGGGTAATCTCTACTGTAGATGACTGAGGTTCAGCAGGGTAAATTCCACTCACAGCATAGTAATATGTAGGAAAAAACATAGGTCAGGTTGCTGGTGCTTGAACCGCATCAGAAGGATTAACTGTTCAGTAAATCCTGGAAGCAAAGGGTTAAAAGAAAAACTACTGAAACAATTTGGCATCAAAGACAGGTCCCTTTCTGGGCTGTGTAGGCAGCACCAGTGGTTTCTGTAGACAAATAGCCCCAAGAATTCTTCCCTTTGGATAAAGGAATCCAGTAATGTCTTTGCATACAGGAGTCCATCAGTCCTGAATTAGCATTGGGTAGTATGAAGCTGCTCTGAAGTGCTGGTTATTGTCAGTACTGCTCCAAAAGGCAGAGCAACACATAGTCAAGAAATAATACAGATTTTATTTCTACAGCTCTCAGCAGGTTGATCGCATACCTCACTCAAAGAGCAAGTGTTAGGAGCCTAGTCTCTTTCTTGGAGCTGACTGTCTAACACTCTGGTAATAGAAATGTCTAAGTAAACAGCATGGTGATCCTGCTGCTCAGCTGGACAGGCTGGAAGATTTCTAAGCTTCTGTACCTTGATAGCTATCAGAGAAACCCAAAAAAATGCCAGTAAAATTGAGTCTTGTGTTTCCTTGTTCACCTTTCATGTGAAAAAGGGGAGAACATCAGTACGGACAAGTGTGAGGTCCTGCACCTGTGTTGGGACAATCCTGTAAAGCTGGACATGAGCCAACAGTGGGCACTCACAACCCAAAAGGCAAATCACGTCCTGGGTTTCATCAAAAGATGTGTGGCCAGCAGATCAAGAGAGGTGATTCTACTCTACCCTGTTGAGTCCCCACCTGTTGTACTGTGTCCAACTCTGGAGCCCTCAGCACAAGAAGGACATGGACCTCTTGGAGTGGGTCCAGACAAGGGCAACAGGGATGATCAGGGGGCTGGAGCACCTTGCCCGTGAAGGCAGACTGAGAGAGTTGAGCTTGTTCAGCTTGGAGAAGAGAAGGCTCAAGGTGAACATTCCAGTACATGAACCTATATAGGAAAGCTGGAGAGGGACTGTTTACAAGTACAGGTAGCAATAGGATATGGGGCAGTGGTTTTAAACTAGAGCAGGATTGGTCTGAGAGCGAAGGATTTGATGAGCGTGTTCTTCATCATGAAGCTGGTGGATCACTGGAGCAGGTTGCCCAGAGAGTTGGTGGAAGCCCTGTCCCTGGAGATACTCAAGGTCAGGCAATCTGATCTAGTTAAAGGTGTCCCTGCTTACTGCAGGGGGGTTGGGGTAAGCCTTTGAAGGTCCCTTCCAACCTAACACATTCTATGATTCTATCAAGATCTTCCTTTACATGATCTTCCATGCATCTTTGAGAGTTTCAGCAGTAGTTTACTTTTAAGGAAACAATCCAATATCAGCTGTGTTAAGAATGGAAGACTAATTGCTTAGAACTTCACTTTTTTCTGCTTCCTTCATGCTCTTTCTATTTCAGTTGACATTGAGTATCACCTCTTTAATGTTAAAAATACTAGAAAACTGAGACCCCGGTTTTCTTGGTGTGCTGAGTTTGGTTTATAGGTGCTTGTATTTAGGTTATCTTAAAAGCAAACTGAAAAATACTGTTACACTTATGACAATAACAATCATGTAACGCTTTTTAAAGAGAAACCAAGATACCTCTTAGAATATTTTGTTCATCTAAAGTTAGACTTTAGAAAGCATTTGAAAATTGTTAGATACTGAAAACTGTTTATATATTTGATGCTAAGAAATCATGCTCACATCCTAAGCTAGGGGTTTTTTTTGTGAGTGTTCTCCTTGACTCTTTTGTTTAGCTGTCCTTTGGAGCACTGGCTGTGTATACATGAACACAAACCAAACTTTCTTGAAATTTACTTTCTAAATAGCAAAGTTTTGACATGAGTTTGTAATGAGAGCAACCTTTTGAACAGAGAGCATATGCTTTGCGTTTTAAGTTCTGAATCCGATTATGCCACTAATCTATTTTTCAGAAAAGGATGGAACACATTTTTTAAATTAAAACATAAAAGAAAATTAAAAGGGATATTTTAAAAACATAATAGAGACAGTTGGAATTACTCATTTTCAGACTCGGAAAGAAGCTTCAGTTCTGCATCTGCAGTCTTGACCTGAGAAATTTTCATGCACAGGAGGAAAACTGGAAAATTAAGTGGTCTCACCAGTTCATTCCCCTAAATTTGGTCACTGATTTCTTCTGACTACAAAAAAACCCCCATAACTCTTCTTCCAGCCAGAAAATACCTTTCCTTAACTAGGAGAACTAGACATACTTTCCTACCTGGAATATTGATAAAATAAGGGAATTTCAAAACATAATTCTAGTCCTGGATTGACTGACAAGCTCTCGTAAAGTGGTGATTTATAATGACATTACAGAAATCAGCAGATCACTGATTAGATCAAATTGGTGCTATTACTTTAGTCTGTAAAAATTTCCCTGTGCACTGAGAGAGCCATGCTGTTTCACATTTAAAGCACGAAAGCTTGATATAAAAAAATAGCATTTGTTTCTGCAGTTTGTCACTAATCTCTAAATGTGAGTCTCTATATAAAATTTACAGAAAAATAAGCATTCATGTTGCTATGGGGATGTTTTTTCCACTCCTTTGGCATAGTTGACCAACACAAGCAGTGGAATTAATTGGTTTTTTCCTGGTTTTGTGCACAACAAGTAGAATTGTTTATGAACATCTAATCAAGGCAAAAATATTTTGCTGTTATAACTATGTCTGTTTTGTCTTGTAAAAAATCCTGCTCCTGGCAGACACAGACAGACTTTCAAAAGCCCCAGTACAGCTAGAGCAGTACTGGCAGTCTCACCCACTTGACATCTTACTTCATTCTTAGGCCTTTTTGGCTGCCCATTAACACTTTGCTGGAACAACATACCTTGGGTGAGAGAAGTCATAAATTCCATGTAAAAGAGTATAACCAAAGGCCTAATTTTGATATTTCAAAAAGTATTGGACCAGCAAAACAGAGTCCTATTGCAGTTTTGAAATGTAATTTGGCAGGATAGATACAAGCTGAAGCATTTGAATGTTTAGAAGGGTCAAATTCAATTAAATACCCACCAACTTGGTGTTCAAGTGAATTTCAGCCAGCATCTTCTTAAATTGTAACTTAACAATTAAACACAGCCACATGGAGAAGTGGTTCTTTTGCTGTAGTTTGTATTTGATGTTAATTAACACATAATGGAGCCACTACTAGAAATAGATGGGGAAATTGTTCACACCGTATATTTTTGGGTGTCCGTCTTTGGAACCCGACTTCATTCAGGCTGGAGCCAAACATAGGTAGTTTGAGCTGTGTCCCCCCTTCCCAGCAGCACCCACTTTCAGGCTCTGCAGCAGGATCCAGTGCAGTACATGGTATGAATAATTCCCTGCTGTTTCTGAGAGCGGTGCTGTCACAAATGGCTTCATGTCAGAACACGTGTGTTGCGCTCACCAGCTCATCCCCTGGCGTTGCTTTGATCTCCTCTGGGGTAGGCTCCAGTGAGCGTACCCATGCTCAAACACTGACTCTGGCAACTTCTGCTTGGTCCTTCTGCACCATCTGGAGCTGGTGGTCTGCCATGTAGATGTAATGCTGTCAGAGTATTGAATACACTGTGGTCTGTATCCCCTCATTAACTACTCTAGTACACGTATGAGGGGGACAGAGGAAGAAACAAGGTACCCCAGCAATATACCACAGAAGTCATTCTCCTTTCAGCTTGGAATAGGTTTTGTGGTTTTTAATTTCAGGATATAGTCACTGCTACACAAATGACAACCACATGTACCAGTATTAGTGCTCGACATGATTAATTCCTCTGCTTTTCATGTTTTACTTTGAGCACCATAGTTCACCAAAATATTTAACGTTGTTGTACTGTGATGTATATGCTGGCCTTCCAGTAATTGGTTGTCCATAGGAATTGCTGCAAATAACTGTTAGTTCACTAGGCTAATACTTCATGCAGTAATATTTTTAGAGCAGCTCATGTAGTACAGTTCATCAGATGATGATTCTGTGTCTCTTAAGATTTTTAGTCAGTTAAGTAGTAAGCATTACAATATTAGATTCAGTCTCAATACACATGACTCATAAATGTTCAAAGGTGAATACATGGAGTTCTGGGCTACAAATGTAAAATGTCAGCAAAACAGTAAATAATACAACTTCAGTAGAAGGGTGGCATAATTAATAAAATAATATTCAACCCTCATTTAAAGAAAGCTGTGAAATTGCAAGGCTGCTAGGAGCTGCCTTTGGGTCACTGAGGTTAAAGAACTGCGTGTGACAGTGAAAAGAATCACAGAGTTGTAGGGGTTGGAAGGGACCTCGAGAGATCATCGGGTCCAATCCCCCTGCCAAAGCAGGCTCCCTAGCTCATACTGCACAGATAGGCATCCAGATAGGTCTTGAGTATCTCCAGAGAAGGAGACTCCACCACCTCCCTGGGCAGCCTGTCCCAGGGCTCTGTCACCCTCACTGGGAAAAAGTTCCTCTGCATGTTGGTGCGGAACTTCCTGTGCTCCAACTTGCAGCCATTGCCCCTTGTCCTGTCTCCACTGACCAAAGAAAAGGGGCAGGCCAATTCCCCTTGCACCCCATACTTAAGATATTTATAAACATTGATTAGGTCCCCCCTTAGTCTTCTCCAGGCTGAACAGTCCCAGCTCTCTCAGCCTTTCCTCATAGGATAGATGCTCCAGGCCCTTAATCATCTTCGTAGCCCTTCTCTGGACTCTCTCAAGGAGATCCCTGTCTTTTTTACACCAGGGAGCCCAGAACTGGACACAATACTCCAGGTGGGTCCTGACCAGGGCAGAGTAGACGGGGAGGATCACCTCCTTAGGCCTGTGTCCTTATCCAAATCAGATCTACAAAGTGGTCCTAAATTCTCCATACACAGTAACTGTACTCTCTGTGGGTAACCTCTGTTGATGCTGCCTTGGCTTGCTTTAATGCTGCCCAGAGTGATGCCAGTAGCACTCTCATAACCTTCCTGCACAGTCAGGTTCAGGTTGGTGCGTGTCTGGTGGTGATTTCACCAGCAAGCCATGGTCTGCACTTCATCAGGAACCTACCTGTAAGTGTCATGCTAGAGCACATGCTCCAAAGTGGACTTCTGTTGTTGTGTTCATTAATAGTTTTGCAGAAATGGGCTGCACTGCTGAAAAGGAGAGGGTAGAAGGGAATAACGTCCAAGCTTGGCTAGCAGCCTGCTGAAGGATGTCTTTTTGGCTGTTCTTGATCACCTTTCTGTCGCTTTCTACCCTGTCTGTAGTGTTAGATGGGATTACCAGTGTTTTCAATTCCAGTAACCCTTGAAGCATGAACAAATCATGTTATTTTTACTGCATACATTTTCTCTAGTGGCAAATTTTTTTTCATGTCAAAAGAAAATTGTCTTGGACTGCACAATGAGAATTTCAGGAGATGGTAAATTTATGAAGGTGCTGAGTGAAATTGTGGAGTGCTGTTGCTTCACCGATGCGTTTTCACAACCTCTGTAAGCTGAGCTGGAAAATCTGTTCCCTTGACTTCAAACTGGAAACCTTACCAATAGCTTGGCTAAAACATTCCTTAACATTCTTAGTCCCCTGGGGAAAAAGGCTCTGTGTTTGAATGTGTTGGGTCTAGTAGAAATCGGAGCTTTTTATTGGGGGTGGGGGAATCTCTAGCTTAAATTCCAATTACTAGAACTCATTTCAGGACCAAGAACACCCCTGCAGGCATTTGAAGACTACAAAGAGGGGGGCAACAAAAGACATAGAAATCCATAAATCTATGAATTTTAACCAAAGTCATCAGAATCTTCATAACTGTGATTTGCATTCACCCTTGTCAGTAGTAGCTACTGGTAGTTTCATATGCTGATTTCAACACAAACTTTACATGCTGTAGTTGCCAAAACACTTAGACTCCTTGGATGTGAGGCAATGACCACTGGTAGACCTGTTTAACATACACTACTACCTGGCAGTGCCGTAGGATGAATGCAAAAGGAGAAGTGCCCATAACTGCACTGTTCCAAACCCACCAGGTCTCTTTGATGGACACATCTGGCCCATGTACTTCAAGCACAGGAAGGAAATGGAGGACAGCAGCGTTGATGTTGTTTATTTAGATGGATTTATTAATATCAGAAGCCTCAGTGCCTCTGATCCAGAAGGCCCACTCAAGCATGCAGTTGCAAGAATGAAACACAAAATTAATTCTCTGTGCAGAGAACTGAGAGGTTTAAAGTGTAATTTGGACAAACTGGGCAGGGGAAGCGGGTGACTTAGAGCAGGATCACGTGCCCAGTTCATTTTGCCACATGACCTACAAGCAGTTGTGCCAGCAAAAAAGACAGGCCTCCCAAGAGGGTTTTGGTGTTGTACATTAAATGGTCAGTGGGTAAAGTACAACTGTTGTCAGGTTCTGTTATGCACAGTAACATAAATAATTCCCCAAATCACTGCTGTTATGCTGCCTTTATTCTTAATTTTAAAAGTAGAAGGAGAAAGCCTGAGGTCAAGATAAAGCCATCGTCCCCTTTGATGGAACTCCTGGAGATGTAGATTGGCACTGCACATTTGACTGCTTGCTTTTTAAGAACATCTAAATCGTTGTTATGACAGGATGAAAAGTGAGCAGTATGCTGAGCA
The DNA here is from genome assembly GCA_022605575.1 of Laterallus jamaicensis coturniculus. Taxonomy (NCBI): domain Eukaryota; kingdom Metazoa; phylum Chordata; class Aves; order Gruiformes; family Rallidae; genus Laterallus; species Laterallus jamaicensis. Next base: position 6,777,224 of record JAKCOX010000012.1, read on the forward strand.
CAGCATGATACATACCCTCAGAAACAATATGTGATGAAGTATTGTTGGGTCTGTGACCACCACCCTATCCAATGCTACAGGCTTGGGGAAGAGTGGCTGGAAAGCTGCCTGGAGGAAAAGGACCTGGGGGTGTTGGTCAACAGCGGGCTGAACACGAGCCAGCAGTGTGCCCACGTGGCCAAGAAGACCAACAGCATCCTGGCTGGTATCAGGCATAGTGTGGCCAGCAGGACTAAGGAAGGGATTGTGTCCTTGTACTCAGCTCTGGTGAGGCTACACTTAAAGTACTGTGTCCAGTTTTGGGCCCCTAACTACAAGAAGGTGCTGGAGCATGTCCAGTGAAGAGTCTACAACACAAGTCTTCTAAAAAGTTTCTTTAGTCTGGAGAAAAGGAGGCTGACGGGAGACATTACTGCTCTCTACAACTACCTGAAAGGATGTTGTTGCCAGGTTGGTGTTGGTCTCCCAATTAACAAGTGAAGGCACAAGAGGAAATGGCCTCAAGTTGTGCCAGGGGAGGTTTAGATTGAACATTAGGAAAAATTTCTTCACCAAAAGGTTTTTCCATCACTGGAGCAGGTTGCCCAGGGAAATGTTTGAGTCACCACCCCTGGTGATGTTTAAAAGACTTGTAGATGTGGTGCTTAGGGACATGGTTTAGTGGTGGGACTTGGCAGTGGTAGCTTAATGGTTCAACCTGAAGTTCTTACGGGTCTTTTGCAACCTAAATGAGTCTCTCATGAGTGTGATTTATACATTAGCTGTGTTCTGAGCAGTTCTGTGGGGGAAAATAATTTCACTTCCATGTACATCTGACCTGTAGAGTATTGTTATCAACTTCCTAACTGAACACCAACCTCCTTAAATCATGCTAGGGATTTAATTAACAATGTCACCATCTTTATTTTAGATCTAAGTGTGATTGTATTTGCTATTTCCTGTTCTACTTCAGGGCATTTGATGTGGAACTTCTTTATATAGCTCAGCGTTTGAAAATACCTATAGCAGAAGTTGCTGTCAACTGGACTGAAATTGAAGGTATGGAAATTGTTTATATTCTTTTAAGATTCCTTAATGTCAATCCAGAATAAAATATGCAAGGTTCTTCCCACACTTTGCCCAGTTCTGGTAACACACAGCCTTCTTTCAGAACAAATTTTTAACTTCATGTCCTTGCCAGCCTTCTAAGGTGCAGGATGAGTTGGTGAAGGGGTAGCAAGGGAGAGAAACTCTGCACTCCCACTGGAGACCAGAGGAGGTGTACTGCTAGGACAGAGAGATACTTTGGCACATCCTCTTGCCAAAATGTGTTAATAAAAATACTGTAATTATAAAACACTGGGCAGGAAGTCTGACCCTTATTGTTTATTGATGCAACTCCACCTTTCAAAATATTCAGCCCCACTTGTGAAGGCCTCCTCCAGGACATCCTCTCTTCTCAAAATGCCATGTTCTTTCAGACCTGTAGAGAGGTCTCTGTTACTGGAGAGTAGAGCTCTGCACGTATTTCTCCAAAGCAGAGCTAGCTTAAGAGGTACTGCTTCCTTCTGCTCACCCCTCCCTCCCATCACATGCAGTTCCTTCTCTTTTTCCCTTTTCATGTCTTTTGCTTTATTTAATCTGAATCTCTTCTCAACACAACCCCAGAAGAACACAAAGTGTAATGTACAGCAGCACTGATGAAGAGTGCAAGCAGAGAATGTCCTAAGCCAACTTCACTAGTAATGTTTTCTCTCAGTGAAGTGCCATGGGTATATTGCACCTCACACCAATGTTAGCAAAGATGGAACAGGGCTTCTTTTCACAGTGTGCATTCCTTGCCTCACCTGAAGATGGGCATGTTCATACTGCTGTAAGACAGCAGGAGGTGGTGGTCCCCTTCTCCACAGTCACTAAGAAATCATTTGTGTAATTACTGCTGCCCAGGTTCCTATTTACTTGAACAGAGCTTTGTCACAGCGAAGACTGCATCTCGTGACATACGTGGAATTACTGTGCTGCTTGCAAGCTAGAGCCTCCCACTTAGGGCATGATGTAATTACTGCAAAGCAATAACTTTGGCAATATAAATTGGTATTGATGTTAAGGTCTGTGTTGTGGAGCTGAGTGTGCTGAGAACGCAGAGGTTCGTGACGACTCAAGCGCGCGCCTTGCCAATGCTCATCTTTTCTAACAACATCCTCCTGATTTTCTTCTTCATTAATCACAGGTTCTAAGTTGGTTCCCTTTTGGAGCTGGCTGCAGATGGGCAGGGATCTTCTTTTTATACGACTGCGATATATGACCGGTGCCTGGCAGCTTGAAACAAGAAAATGTAATTAGGTTATTTACATTTTCCAAATATATTATTATACTTAATGGAACAGGAGAACAGTTTCAATCAAGTGAAGTGGTGGTGAAAGCTGAGGTAATTCTTCATTGCTCTTGTATGTTTCATTTTTGCAGCATGTGTGTGGTTTATAACATTGTCAGCAGGGAATGTGTACAGTGCTTTGCAAAGAGAAAGCATTTCCAAAGATTTCCAAGGTTTTCTTATTGGGTAATCATGGTTTTATTTTATTAAATAATAGCTTTACCATGTCTTAGAAATTCACTCAAATAAATGTACCTGCTTTTGTTTAATCATACATTTGGAATTTCCTTATCCATATTGAAAAGACCCACTCTGTTCTACCATGTGCAATACTGTGTTGTGAATGACCACAACCATTTGCTTTATTCAGTAGTTTCTGGAAATTTCTGGCCATGTTGCAGTTTGTAACAATCAATCATGGTTCATGCTGATTAGTGTTCGGATTCAGTGTTACAGGAAACACTGATGTGCTGGGGTTTTTCCTAAATTCTGACAGTGGTGTTCATGAGGCTGCTCTGATAACTTTGAGTAGACTCATGACACTCCAGATGTTTTTGTCTGAAGCTGAAGTAGTTTGAGATCAAACTGCACATCGCCTCCAGACTGCTGAGGGTCCAAGAGAAAGCACACTGTGTTTTAAAATGTCGTCTTTTATAAATATGTTTTGTTTGTATGTACTCATTGACACTGTGTGCTCAAGGCCAAGAGTCCTTGGTGTCTCCAAATCTGTAGTGGAAGGGGTGTGGAGAGCTAATTCAGCGCACACAGAAATGAGACCCCACGTGTGTTGGGGGCCTGTGCCTTAGCAATGACAACTGGGAGTTCTTATGCTTCCAATGAGGTCAGAGAGGGAAGGAGTTGTCTTGAGTCTTAGTAACATCATGCTCTGTCACTAGTAACGTCATACTCTGTCACTAGTAACATCATGCTCTGTCACAATACTGAGTTTCAGTAGCATCTTCAAAGCAGCTGTGGTTTGCCAACAGCCTGAGCCAGTCTCTCTTTCGTAAATGTACAGATTTAAAGAATGAGTGGGGTTTGGGTGTGCTTGCACAGATGATTTCAGTGGTGATTTTTCTTCTTCCTTCTGCAGTACTGAGTTTCACTCCTGTTAGGGTTACCTCAGTTTTCTATAAATGGACGTGTTGGAATAAATTCTCAAAATGAATCTCCAGTTTGACTTCTCAGCCTTTGTTCTCGTGCCTTGTCCACATACATCTCTGCCACTCCTGCAGAATCGGTCACACCACTCCTCCTTGCCATTGCTAGAACAAAATACCAGCCTCACACTGCTGGTGAAGTGAATTCCCCTGATCAAACCTGGGCAGCCGTAGCTCTGCCTATAATTAAAGTTGCCAACCAGTTCTCAAAAGCAGATTCCTAATATTTTCTTCATGTCTTGCCTTAAAATTGAGCTTATTCACAACTTGAACCAAAATATTTCACCTTTTTTCAAGTGATGAGGCTTAGATCAGGTTTTGGGTTTTTTTTCCTGCACAATAAATAAATATCTTGTGACATCCTTAAATGTCTTCAATGTGAGGGTGGTGAATCACTGGAACAGGTTGCCCAGAGACATAGTGGAGGCCCCATCCCTGGAGATATTCAAGGTCAGGCCTGATGGGGCTCTGAGCAACCTGATCTAGTGAAGATGTCCCTGCTTACTGCAAGGAGGTTGGACTAGATGACTTCTAAAGGTCCCTCACAACTTTACATATTCTTTGATTCTCCTTTATCAGATAAAGTTACAATAAACAGGCATACGGTTCTCTTCCTTCTTGCCCAAATGATCAACACATTCAAAGACGGTGTTAGAGGTACAGGTTCAGTTCCTCTGTTGTTTAAGCCCGCTCCTCCACCGACTGGTCCAGCTGGCACAGGATGCAACAGCAGGATGACTTCTCCTTTTGACAGCTGTGGACTCACCACAAGCTTTAAGAATGACTTGACACCTGGAGGCTAGGACACTTCTCTAAGGTAGGAAATGTGAATTTTAATTCCTCCGTTTTTAAGCCTGGACAAGACCTGAGGTCCTGTTGCCCTCTCAAAATGGGAAAGAAAGCCCTGGCTCCATCTCCTGATATATTCCTGAGCCTCCACTTGATGTTATCCAGTGCCACAACACGGAATGTGTAGGCTTGGATGAAACATTTCCTGGTGGTTCCTTCTAGGAGAAGAGCTGATTGATTCACATTTGACACTACTACTTAATCACCGGGACTGCATAGAGAACCAAGTTACTCTGAGTGTAAGATGACAGCCTACCTGGCCACAAAACCTGTCATTCAGACCAGTGATCTGCCTGACCTGTCCTCACCTCTTTACAGACTGGCAGAGATAGGTTTGGTCTCCTCGTTCATATTTCAGTGGAATCTCAACCCTTGCCATTTCTTCCTACCCTCCCCTTGCTTCTACAGGGGTGACCCATGCAGATTCAGTTCCTCTAGATTGCCTGGTGTCCTGCGTGGCCCAGCCCTCTAAAGACACATCAAAACCAAAGGAATTTCACAATTTTGTTTCCTTTTCTAAAGGAAATAAAAACAAGCACAGGAAATCTAGATGGTAATTCTGCAACAGTCTTTAGCAACATCAATGCCTGCAGCGTTAGTACTTTTGTTAGTTTAGATTTCAATCAGAAAATAATCTCTGCATGAAAACTTACTTTTCTGTGCCACTTTATTAACACTTCATAGAGACCTGTTCAATAGTCTGCTGAATAGCAAAGTTCTCTGAAAAACAACACACAAACCCAAGTTACTGAGAAAGGCTCAGGAGTTTACACACATTTTCTTCACTGCTACCATTTTTTATCTCAACCCAAAGCAACAGCAATGCAAAATCCCTACACACACTTGACATTTAGCCTTACAAGCCATTGTTTAATTCCTGTTTCAAATATGGGTTGGAAAAAAACAGCAAAATATCTCTCTTTTCACACTCAGACATGTCCCGCTCATGCACAGCATGTTTTCGGTGACAACTCTAACAGTTAACTCAATGCCCCTAACTGGTTTCAGTGACTCTCACCTTGAGTACTGGGTGCAGGTTTGGGCACCACAGTACAAGAGGGGCATAAAAAGTATTGGAGAATGTCCAGAGAAGAGCAAGGAGGAAGGTGAAGGGTCTGGAGGGGAAGTCTTCTGAGGAGAGGCTGAAGTCCCTTGGTTTGTGCAGCCCGGAGAAAAGGAGACTGAGGGGAGACCTCATCACTGTCTATGGCTTCCTGGTGAGGGGGAGCGAAGGGGCAGGTGCTGATCTCCTCTCTTTGGTGACCAGTGATAGAACGTAAGGGAACAGCATGAAGCTACAACAGGGGAGGTTTAGGCTGGCTATTAGAAAGAGGTTCTCTACTAAAGTAGAGGGTGGTTGGGCACTGGCACGGGCTCACCAGGGGAGTGGTCACAGCACTGAGCTTGACTGAGGTCAAGAAGCGTCTGGACGATGCCTTCAGTCCCATGCTCTGACTTGGCTGGACCTGTGTGGAGCCAGGAGTCGGACTGGATGATCCTTATGGGTCCCTTCCAACTAAGGAGATTTCATGATTCTACATGTCCACTTTAGTCTCTCTACACTGCAGCATCATCACAGAGCAAGGTAACTCTTAACTGGGTAGTAATGCAGAAGAGTCTGGGTTAGTTTCTCACCATCGAAAATGAAATTGTATCAATATGTATAAGCACATCTCCAAGGCAGTTGCAGAAGCAGCCAGTATTTAACTAGATAAACAGATGCAGCCAGTATTTAACTAGAATCCTCTGCTAATGTTTAAGGCTCTGGAGACCTGTCCATAATTATTTATGTACCTATTGTCCAAGTGTTCCTTGGGTTCACAGTCATAATGCTGACTGCAAACTAAAAATAGTCCAAATGAAGAGACAGGCAAAGACAGAAGGCTGCGATGGAGTTTCTGCATCGCAGTGTTTATCACTTGAAATAACATCTAACCTTATTTATGATCCGTGTATGTTTCTTAGGGATGCAGTGGCATGTCTGTTGTAGCTCAAGGGGCATGAATTAAAGTAGTGTTCCAGCACTGTTGAAGACTGCAGCCTGCCAGCTGAACCGTAAGTTATCTACCTCTTTGGGGTAGGGATTCAGAGGTTAAGAATTGGGTGCTACTCCGTCGTGCCTATTGCGTTAGCCAGCAGCACGTAAGGGAGTCTCAAGCACGGTAGCCCAAGGGGTCATTTAGGCTCAGGGGAGAAGCTACAGACAAACCTTTGTTTCTTACTGGGAAACAAGATGGTATTTTTATGTGACCAAGCTGAAGTAATAGTTGTGAGATCATAGCAGAGGTGGGTGTGCTAGAAGATGATTTCATTTAAAAGATCTGTCAGAAAAGAAAGAGCTAGTTGGCCTCCATTTTCCTGAGTATTTTTAAATCCATTTTCTTTAGCATGTCCTTAGATCTGTGCAGCTGCCCTCACCGAATAACTCGCTAATTCCCCAGTATGAAAAAAACCAATCAATTTTTCCAGTCCCACTTGCTTGGCACAATCCTCCAAGAGCCAGGACGCATTTGCGAGTAACAGAGCATCGGCCTGTAAGATGTCCATCCATCTGCACACACACACACACACACACACACACAGAGGCAGCACCCCAGTATGTGCACATCAGGGCAAAGGGGAGAGCTTTTTATTTTGCTAATCAGCCCCATGTCTCCGTTTGTGCAGAAGGAGGTGAACTCCTGCTGGGACTGGGATCCACTGGTAACAGCACTCGATGCCAGATGAATAACAGGACACCCATTCTAAAAGAAAGAAGTTAAAGTGTGTAGACCTTTTCAGACCAGCAGCCAGCTCAGCAGTGGCTCTCCAACGCACTAGAAATGTGTGGCTGTGGTTAGAAGGAATAATGCATCCCACTGGAGGCCAATGGCCACAAGCAAGCTGTGGTGGGCAGGAAGTGGGTCAGCTGGGCATGTTGGCCAACTGCAGGGTAAGAGTTACTAGAGCGGGTCAGCAGGGCCAGGGGAGATGCTGCTGACTTCTCTTGAGGAAAGCCATGCTAGTGGGGAGCACTCCTCTTTGGAGTTAAGGCCTCCTGATTCTTCTACCTTTTCTAAGGACCAGCTACCGTCGGCAAGCAGCACTCAGGCTGTGGGCAGTTACCTGCTGTCTGCATTTATTCTACCTCACTTTGGCGCTCTCATACAAGCAGCAAATTCTACAGCTGACTTGCTCATACAGTCTCTTGCTACACATGCACTTGGTATTCAAGGAACAGCTAGAGACCAGGCAAAGCTCCTCCTGGAGTGGCTTAGCCACTAGGGATCTCTCTTACCTACATGACCTTAACTCCCTCTCAGCTCCATGCCTTTGCATCAATCAGGCTATACCTTCTGTCCTGGGCTTGGCTAGGAGAGAGTTAATTTTCTTTCTAGTATCTGGCCTGGTGCTGTGTTTGGGATTTAGGACCAGACCGATGTTGATAACACACTGGTGATGTGCACTCCTTCCCCACCAGCCCCCCTGTACACTGAGCATGATGTCACTGGTACAGAATATCCCATTTGGTTAGTTTGGGCCACCTGACCTAGGTGCCTCCCCCCCCATTCTCATTAGCAGAGCAGCAGGAGAAGCTGAAAAGTCCTTGACTGCTTGGCAACACCTAAAAACATCAGAATGTTATCAGCACTGCTCTCATCCTAAATCCCAAATGCAGCACCATGACAGCTACTAGAAAGAAAATTAACTCTACCCTAGCCAAACAGAGGACCCCTTCCTTCGGTCTTCACGTTCTGCTGTCAAGATCACTCCCCTCCATTGAATTTTCAGCCATTTGTGGCATTATCAGACTGAGCTTACATATCTAGACCGACTCCCAGCCTCTATCACTTGCACATTCCATGCAGTATTCTTTAAGAATGAGGTGACATTAACTCTGGAATCCTCATCTGGTTTTTGCCATCTTCTAATGTTGCATCTGGGGTTATTGTGAAGCTGTGTAAAGATACTGTTACAAAACAAAGAGAAATACTGAGTGTCTGCTTTTGGACTGGAGATCAGAAGAGCTGTTTGAACCACAGGATGATGAAGAATCATTGAGTTCTGCAAACAGTTTTGGCAAATTCACTTGGCATGGCCTCTGGAAGGCAGCCTTCCACATGTGGGACAAATCTTTATCCTCTTATCTTTGTAGAGTAGAGAAAGGTTTAGGTAATTATGTCAAGGACAGGCTTTATCCTGTAGCCACATTGCAACCTCAGTTGCACAGGCTGTCATAAACTACCCACACACATATTCTCAATCATCTGCTGTCAAACGAGGAACAAGGTCAAAAACCACAGGGAATTTCTAACTCCTTTTGGCTGGCTAGGTCTTACGCCGTTTAAGGTCTCCACAACAGAACTGCTGATAACTCTTACATCTTGTTGCCAAAAAACAAAACAAAACAAAAAAACCCCAAAACCATATCCATGGCCATCTTCCAGTCTCTAAGCCAAGTCATAAGTTCTGGAAATAGTAATCAACTGTGTCAGCTCTTCCTCTGGTGGTTTTGCAAGTTCTGCCTGGTAGAAGGTTTTGTGATAATGAGAGCTTAAGCACAGATGAGGTTAGAACAACCTTTACCATTTTTTTAATCAAACAATAAAATTCTGGTCTCACAAAAATGTCTTCTGGTGTTTTGTCTCATTTTACTCTTCTTGACAAATTATTTCCACATTAAAGTGCTTCCTAAGAACAGGAAGAGAAGAAAAATAACCAGTTTTCTGCAGGAGTACTGCAGTGGGACAACAGAAAGGGACAGTTGTTATCGTCATAAAGGAGACAGCAATTAATTTCATGCCAGTATTTGCTAGAAAGCTAGAGAAAAATGAATGGTGGACTGCACAAGAATATATTAGATTTAAGGAACTTGTGTGTGCACTGTTCGTGTTTTCACGCATTGCTTCAACTTCCACAGTACCTCTGAAGTTTTTACACCCACACCCATGTCTGCATATAGCACAAGCAATCTCATGGGTGAAAAAAATCTGGCCCTTTTCAGTTCACTTGCCAAATGAATTAACTCTGGGGAAGGGCTATTTACCAAAATGAACCCGTGCGGCTAGATGACTTCCCAGAGCCTTTCGTCGCTAGGTGGTAAGTGAGGAATAAGGAGGGCTGGGAGGTGCAGAGCAGAGCGGAGGTGCAGAGCGGAGGTGCCTGCTCACCATTTTGTCTACATGTGTGCTCTTTGTCTTTCACACACTTGCCAGCGCCTTCCTAAGCCTCATGCTAACGAAGGAAGAGCTAACTTCATACCCTGGACGTTGCCTTCATAGAATCAGAGACTGGTCTGGGTTGGAAGGGACCCCAAGGATCATAGAGCTCCAACTCCCCTGCCACTGGCAGGGCCACCAGCCTCAGGCCTGGATCTACACAAGGTTGCCCAAGGCCCCATCCAACCTGGCCTTGAACACCCCCAGGGATGGGGCATCCACCACCTCTCTGGGCAGCCTATTCCAGGACCTCACCACACTCTCTGTAAAAAACTTCCCCCTAATACCTAATCTAAACCTTCCCTCCTTTAGTTTTAATCCATTCCCCCTTGTCCTGCCATTGTCTACCCTTTTAAAAAGTTGATTCCCCTCCTGTTTGTATGCTCCCTTCAGGTACTGGAAGGCTGCAATGAGGTCACCCCACAGCCTTCTCTTCTCCAGGCTGAACAAGCCCAGCTCCCTCAGCCTCTCTCTTTGTATTGGAGGTAAGATCTGCCTTCTCCAGACAACAGAAGAGGATCATGATTAAAGCCCAAATCCAAGATCACTGCTCAGGTACCCCAAATTATGTGCAATCATTCAAAGGTGAGAGAATAGGGTTGCATCTTACACATGAGAAAACTGAAGGAATGACAATCCAGTGCAAGGCCCACTCCATTCCCTGAAACCATGGGGATGCTCTGCCTCCATTACTGAAAGAGTTTCAGAGAAAGTAGGGAGGGAAGGTTGATCTTGCTGCACACACCCTCCCCCATCATGAAGGAATTTCAGGAGTGGCTTGAACAGACCTGCATGTTTAAGGGAATCTAATTGTACATGTAGTGATTTCTCTGGGTTGTAAAATAATGAAGCATTCTTTCTATTCCTGGCTACTTCTGATTTACTCAAGATCGTTCTGTACATCAGTCTAGCTCTAATCTGGAAGATGGGCAGGATAATTTATTTACCCTCAAGAAACCTCTGAATTTTCCAGCAGCAGGGCAAAAGACTTTAATATGCCAGACTAGAAGCACCTCTCTGTGAACAGCACGCATTCACAGGGGGGTATGGAGTGGGGACCCCGATCACCTTGCCTGTAGGCCGCTCTGAAACCCTCTCCATTAGGCCCTGCGCACGCAGCTCTGTAGGTGCACAGTCAGCACAAGCAGTTACATTCCCTGGTTTAAAGAAGTTTTATTATGCACAGAGATTACTTTGGGGAGAATCCCATCTGTGCAAATCTAAGGGTAACTCTAAGATGTAAGAGTTGCACACATTTGATCAACGTGCAGGAGCTTTTATTTCTCCATCAAGCAAGATCTTTGGGGAAAACACTTGCAGAGCAGTCATTCATCAAGCCACCACTGTGTTCAGTCAGATAAGAATTAGGAGAAATCAGCAGGGATGTAGACTGCTACTCTCAGCTGTGCCTACATAATGTAGTGGTCTGTGGGGACAGGACAAGGGGCAATGGCCGCAAGTTAGAAGTTCTGCACCAATATGTGGACAACTTTTTCACAGTGAGGGTGACAGAGCACTGGGACAGGCTGCCCAGGGAGGTTGTGGAAGTCTCCTCTGGAGATATTCAAGACCCATCTGGATGCCTCCCTGGTAACCTGTCCTAGGGAACCTGCTTTGGCAGGGGGGTTGGACTTGATGATCTCTGGAGGTCCCTTCCAACCCCTACAATTCTGTGGATCTGTGATGATCATTTAAAAGGACCCTGAATGTTTATTGGGAAACTCACACTGCTAGGTCTGCAAAAGGTTAATTCCTTTCATGTTTCTTCTGCAGACTCATTAATGTCTTGCCCCTAATTTGATCTGCATTCATACTCCCTCACAGTTGAACCCCATACAGTCCTGCCAGATAGGGCTGTGTCCTGTATAGATTAATTCTCCACCCTCGAAGAAGAGGACAGTTCAAAGTGAGCAATGCACCTAAGATGTCTGCTGCCTTTGTGGGCAATAAGACAGTAAAAAACTTCAAAATAAAAACCTTTCCCAGGGCTTTGCTTCACACAGCAAAAATGCTTCTAGGAAGCATTCACTGGATGTAAAGTCACTGGCAAGCATTATCAGATAATGTAAATTAAAAATTGAAGATGCAAACCTGACATCCATGTGTTTACATGGCAACACATCACTGGTGTTTGGTAAGTGCTGCCAAGTGAGAGGGAACAGACCCTCACGGAGAAGAGGGGCTTTTGCAGCACAGAAGGTTCAGAGAAGAAACTCGGCAAATGCTGGAGCAGAGCCACGACGTGGTAGCGCCACCCGTATTTTGGCTTCTCCTGTGAAGCCTTCTACATGCACATGGTACTTCAAATAGAGGTGTCACTGAGGAAATTGATTGCATTAGTGGAAGGCTTCTCAGGTTTTACGATGCCGTGGCTCTCTCGGCAGCGGGGGACAGCCACTCTCACTGAGCTGCTACGTTTTCTCCAGAAAAGAAAAGGCTGGTGCCTTGGAATACAAATACCCCAGCAAGGTGGGTGATTAATAGCTACTGAGTAATAAAATCATTGCTGACAAAATATGGCCAATGAAAAGTTTAAATATCCCCTTGGGAACGGAGTCCTCAGTCTTGTTCCGAGTCTGCAGAGGCATTTTATTCAGTGGCTTGTCAGGCAAGTGTTGTGCAGCGGTTCCCAGCACATGACAACAACTAGGATTTCCCATTCCCAGACACATTCCTCTGTAAAAAAGGTGGTTCTGTACCTCTCCACTGACTCTGTGCCCTCAAGAGTCTGTCACTGCCGAACAGCACCCAATTTCAATAAGCATTCACTGACCCCATGCTAGACCTTTCCATGGCTCAGGGACTATTTCAGTAAGGAGGTACCAGAAATTCAATTCCTTTAAGCCAAGGAGGACCCAGAGCCCCTCTGCTCCATGGTGCTGTAACCGTTATGCTGCTGTGGTAACACAGTCCCTACTTCCTACCTTCCTCAGAAGATGGTCTGGTGCTTGTTCTCCTACAAAGCAGTGTGAGACCCTTGTGAAACCCTGAGCCACGTGCCCCTTGGAGCACGCTCTCCAAATGTGCCGTGTGTTTTCCAGCAACCCGCTCCAAACGGCTTCACTCTCACACACAACACACCAGAACAGAGGCATATGGAGCCTCCATACCATCAGGATATGGTCACATCACTAAGCCTATCTAAGGTACCCCTACTGCTGTAAGCTGTGGTCTTGATCTTCTTGTTATCTTCTTCTCTTCCTTCATGTCACTGCTGCACAACCATACCCTACATCAGCATGTTACCCAGCTGAATGCTAACACATTTGAAGTGTGCTTCATTATCAGCTGGACCTGTTACCCATCAAACTCCCCACACAGAGGCCCAATTGTAAATGCCTGTACAAGGTGGGGAACAAGAAGGCACAGCCAGGGAAGGTGGGACTGTCCCTACTGATTGCAGCCCTGCTTTGATCAGCTGAAGACCTTCATAGAGCTCCACTGACCCCCCAGTCTGAGGGTCACAAAGAGCCCAGCCACCTGCCTTACGCTGTGAGAACCACCCTGCTGTGACCCAGCACCTAGTCTCATGCCCAACATCTTTCAACTGAGGGGATAAGCCAGGCAGGGAGAACTGTTACAACTGCCACCAAAGCTTCACCAGAAAGGAATTATACAGCCATGTTATGGAAATGAAAGCCAATCCCAAGTTCTTTATTAAGGCATAATTAATTGGGAAACCACTGTTTTGCAGCACAAGACTAAAAGCAACAGAATGATCAGTTACTTCTGCTAGAGAAAACTAGATTGGGAGTATCAAGGGAAAAGAAAACAAGCTGAGCAAGGACATTTTTCCAATTGATGGTCACTCCATGGTCTCATTTCTTCATCCCCTGACAAACAACTGTGCAGCAGCTGTTCAGAGCAGTCAGTCACGAGCCCTGTCTTGTCAAGGTACACAGTACAATAAATGGCACCAGCCCACTGCAAGGACCATGTAACATGAAGGAAACCCGAAGGGAGAAGTTGCTTCAGCAAAGGAACATGAGCCAGGTGATCAAATCCCACTGATGGAGTGGCTGCCCCTGCCAGAAGGCTCCTGACACTGACCCTCACATAGTCAGAACACAGCCCCCTATGCCACAGCAATGATCTGACCTGGCATCTAGAGACAGAGGGTATCACCACCACATCCTGGGCACTACCTTCACTTTTCATGTTTCTTAGCATCCTTGACCTGGTGCCACCCCAGTCTAGGCCCAGCTAACTGGGCTAAAAAGGGGAAAGTTGCACCCAACTTTTCTTTTAAGTCTTTTGATCATTGTCCTTGCTCACATCAGTTGGCCTCTTGGACCTGACTCAACAAACACCAAGTGCCTGCCCCTCATCTTCCCTCTCCCCTTCTCTTCCCAGCATTCTCCACAACCTGGAGGCTTCTAGGAAAGACAGAAGTACCTCAGACATGCAGGTGGGAGCTGGGGTCAGTTCGTCACACATTGTTGTTCCTTCTTCCTCAGGGGGACAACTCCACACACTCTTTCCCTGCTCCAGTGTGGGGTCTTTCCCACGGGACACAGACCTCCACCAGCTTCTCCAATGTGAGTCCTTCCCATGGGCTGCAGTTCTTCATGAACTGCCCCAGTGTGGGTCCTTTTCATGGGCTGCTGATCTTCAGGACCAGACTGCTACAGCACAGTCCTTCATGGGGTCATAAGTCCTGTAAGCAAACCTGCTCCAGTGTGAGCTTCTCTCTCCATGGGCTGCAGGTCCTGCCAGAGGCTTGTTCCAGTGTGGGCTTCCCACTGGGTCACAGCCTCCTTCCTGTATCTCCACTCTGCTCCAGCGTGGGGTCCTCCATGGGCTGCAGGTGGAATCTCTGCTCCTCACCCTCTTCCAAGGGCTTCAGGGGCAGCCTCACCATAGTCTTCTTGGTGAACTTCAGGGGAATCTCTGCACCTGGAGTGCCTCCTCCCCCTCCTTCTTCACTGACCTTGGTGTCTGCAGAGTTTCTCACATCTTCTCACCCCTTTCTCTGGAGGCAAAAAGCTGCTGCTTGAGGTTTTTCCCCTTCTAAACCCCACTATCCCAGAGGCTCTACCACTGTTGCTGTTTGGCTTGGCCTTGGCCAGCAGCAGGTCCATCTTGCAGATGGCTGGCACTGGCTCTGTCAGATGAGTGAGAAGCTTCTAGCAGCTTCTCCCAGAAGCCACCCCTGCAGCGCCTCAGCTACCAAAACCTTGTCATGCAAACCCAAGCCAGGCATCTTGCCTGGGAGCTGGTACTTTGCACAGCACTGGGATTCATTGTCCACACCAAGGCAACGATGCCCTGGCCACGTCACATTCTCTCTCTTGAAAGGGCCGAAGAGCGCTGGCTTCCCTGAACATAAGCGGAGAGTTGGAGGTACCACAAGCCTTTGATGTGTGTGGGGAGGTGCAATGCATTTTGGCAGAATATTTTAATCATGTCAGTTACAAGAGGGCAGCCTGCTTGCCTGCTCTTTCTTTCTCTCTTTTTATTTTTGTCTTTTTGCATGCTGAGTCATTTCCAGTTGGACTCTGCAAACACGGACCGATCCACGGAGTGCGTAAGTATTTGGGATAAACTATTAATGCTGTGCTCAGGCTTTGGCAAGCCTAAGCAAAAAAAAAAAAACCCAAAAAAATCACTCCTTTTCTTCTTCATTTCCCTGAGCTTGTCAGTGCCTCTGCTGGGAGAGACCTGAGGTAGTAGAACGCCCCGGTTTTGAGATGCAGAGTGCCAAGGGCCAGTATGGTGAAAGCATCTCACCCGGTTCCCAGGGACTGAGTTCTGAAGCGCCTCTGAGGCTTGCAGCGGCCATCCAGTCTCATTTGTGTACAAAATACAGAGAGATGAGTCAGAGGCAATTTCTTGCCCTTTGTGAAGAAAACCTGATACCTTGTGCAGAGCTGTGGTATTTCTGCACACAGTTTACGTACTCGCCACCGACCCACTTTTATTTTTTCTCTTGATTTTTGGGGGGTTTATTTGTAAGGTAATTGGTCTGCTGGAGTCTGTAGCTAAATGAGGTGTTTATTCAGCATCTGTGTGTTCTAAATATTTCCTAATGAAGATCTTTTAAAAAACATTTTCCCCCAGCCTGCTCACTAGGCAGCATAACTTTTTCCATTTCTTTGATCCTGAACACTCCCACCCCCCTTATTTTTAATTATTCTTCCCTTGGCAGCTGAAGGAAAATGTGGTGATATATACCAAGCCCTTCCCCACCCCTCCAGTTAGCAAAGATACCGGTTGTACATCAAAGAATCCATCAGAACAAACTGCTTCCTATGCAATAAGCCCTCTGTCTCTGGAATAAGCAAGTTTATCTTCATTGCGCATTCCGATAAGATGTTATTATGGTAGTGACTTTAATTACATTTCTCATTATTACATTAGTGTGCAGTGACATAGGGTTTCACTGAATCTAAATGTGTTAGTTTGTAGAGTATGGTGCCTTTAAGTCTTGTGATGGAGGGAAGTAAAACGTTGGCAGCCACAAAACAACAACAACAACAACAAAAAAGGTTCATTTTACACTCACTTGGGCAGATGTCCCTGTGGAAGGAATGAGGAAATTTTATTGGAATACGGACTGGAAGGTGGAAAAGGATGGAGACATCATGAAAAGGCAACAGTATATGCACCCTTGTTCACCCCTGTAAGGCAGATGTGGTAAGATTCTAGAAAATAAGCAGCTGCTTTATGACTTAAGAAATAAATACTTTTTTGGCCCTAGTGATATACCTACTGGACCATCTTTAAATGTTGATCTGCTTTTCTCCATAGGAAAATAGCAGTGTCCAATGTCTGGGTGTCCAACTGATCAGTCACTGAACTGATACCGAGTCAAACAGATCTTCATGTAACTCGGCTTCTCTGATACCTCGATTAAATGCGAAGCCCGGT
Source organism: Laterallus jamaicensis coturniculus (assembly GCA_022605575.1). Lineage (NCBI taxonomy): Eukaryota > Metazoa > Chordata > Aves > Gruiformes > Rallidae > Laterallus > Laterallus jamaicensis. Next base: position 6,793,654 of record JAKCOX010000012.1, read on the forward strand.
ATTTGGTGCCAGGTGATTCCCAGAGGAGGGAATTTGTCACATACTTAGTCTTCCAATCCTTACTCAATAACTGCTTGATCTGTAACTTACTGAACATGGCAGTAGTTTCCATGAACCGCAGTCAACTTTAAATCAGGGCATAAATTACCACATGCACCTCCCTTTGTAGGGCACAGACCTCCAAACTGACCATTGCCACTGGTCCTAGGGAGCAGAAATAACCTCATGGTCTCCAAGACGTGTTTCCAAGGGGTGGATTGGAAAGCAACAGTTTTCTTCTTGGAACCCCTAAGCAAACTATTCAGTTGGTCCCCAACTTGTTTTAAAAGTAAAATGATGCATTGCTTGACCCCTCTTGCTTGAAGCAACTAAAAGTTTATGAGTCTCTTTTTACTGCTGCCAGATAGTGAAAATGCAGATAAATCTGATCCATATAAATCAAGTTTTTAATTAAAATACAGGGAGTTTTCTAATATAAATGGCATTTTCCCTTCTACTCACTGCATCCTGCTTCAGTGCCAACACTGAACAAATAAGCTGTGCTTATCAGCACAGTGTTCTTGTCTGTCAGATAGCACTGAGGGGTTGCTTTTTTTTTCTTCTTGTTATATTTTGAGTTTTAAATAATCTAGTTTAGAATGATGCCTTCCTCCCACCCCACCCCACCCCCAGAAGGCACATATACTGTCTCTGTTTAAATGGTGGGAGTGTTTTTAAATCAACACACTATTAGGAGATGTTTGCCATCAACATTGTGAACATCCTTTCAAGGCTGAGGACACCATTTAGTGAAGAGTTTCAAATGACATTCCAAGACAGGCTTTCTCAGAAAGCAGAGCACATCTTCACAGTCTCTGCTTTGAGACATCTGTTAATGAGCTCACAAATCCATGAAAAAAGGGGGAGAGGTGAAAGTTACTGGCCCGTTGTTGTCACTACTACACCAAGGACCCAAAGAAACCACCTAAGTGTGCAAGGATCTGAATAACCATTCCTTCTCAATAAGCACAACACGCGGGGGTCGTTAGGCATTCCTGCTGCACTACAGCTGGTTTATGAAGATAAAACATGGGGAGGACTTTCAAGAAGTTCATAAGCCACTAATTTAACATTTGAGCCTGTCCATCCCTTAACATTATAGAGAGAAAAGTATTTTGCTTCTATTCCATTGCAGGTGGAAATGTTTAAGCTAAGTTTAAATGGGAGAATCACAGAATCGCAGAATGACAAGGGTTGGAAGGGACCTCTGGAGATCATCTAGTCCAACCCCCCCTGCCAGAGCAGGATCACCTAGAGCAGGCTGCACAGGGCAGCATCAATGTGGGATTTTAATGTCTCCAGAGATGGAGACTCCACAACCACTCTGGGCAGCCTGTCGCAGTGCTCTGCCACCCACACAGCATAGAAGTTCTTCCTCATGTTTAGGTGGAACTTCCCATATTCAAGTTTGTGCCCACTGCCTCTTATCCTGTCACTGAGCACCACTGAAAAAAGGCCCACAAAAAAACAAAATGAGCATGTCTAGATGCCCTTGATCTTAGTATTTCCAAAACATGCTGATCTTCTTCACACTACTTCTTATCTGATAACATGGCCAAGTGAAAGGACCCACTTTTAATTACATTTTCAGGAAGGGTCAGGAAGGATATCCTGTCAGGTCGGTAATTTCTTGTGGAAAGTTCTGCTCACTAAGGATGGCTTCCCTGGCCCCAAATCATGAGCATCTAACATGAAAGGGATACGTGCCAGACTCAGTCTTGACAGGTAGAGAAATCTAATGGTAAATTAAAGAAATTGCTTAAGTGCAAGGTATTGTGACTTGATTGCATTTGTGGTGTGTGACCAGAAGGTAGCTTGGACAACTATGCAAGTTGTTGGTAATTTAAAAAAAAAAAAGAAGAAAAAGGAAAGAAGAAAAGATAATAGTCCAGTCTCACAAAGCTGAAAACAGTTAAAAGTTAAATCAGCTGAAAAGAAAGAAAAAGGAATCCTAATTAAGACCTGTGTAAAACATTCTAGGAGATGCTTTTAAAACCACAATCCAGCTGAGAATGGAGTCTATTCTGGTTAACAGAGAACAGACAGACTCAGGAGTATGAATGTAAATAGATCCTATAAAACACAGGATGCAAAAAAGAAATAGACATTTTAGGAAAAAAAAAAAGAGTGGGAACATGAGGATAAATCCATGGCTAGCAGAATTAACAGTAAGAAAGGAGTCAAACATACCAGAAATTAAAGTAATTCAAACAATTCTTTGTACCAGTACTAGGTGAGTAATAAAGCAAAGACTTAAAAAAAATGGGGAAAAAAAGTGAATTTATACAATACTTCTATTGGAAGTTAATAATGGATTTTTTATTTTAATGACAACTGAAGATGATGTTAAAAAGAAAATCCTAACTTAAAACATTTTGAAAGTAGCAGATCCTGACACCTTGCTCTCAAGGTTTTTAAGTGTGGGCACTGAGGAGCTCCCTGACCAACATGCACTGCTTCATCATGTTTTGGAAGGCTGGGAACATTAGAGGAAGGCCACTAATACTGTGCCAGCATTGTTAGAGATATATGGAACAGGTGGTATAATTATAGGTCCTTCAGAGATAAAACAAATACCTGGTAAAACACTGAAACAGTTTACATGGGTCACAGTTGTTAAAAAATTGAGGGAGAATAATGTAAGTACCACCAGTCAACAAACATATCTGGTGAAATTAAAACCAAATTAAAAGGTTAGCTGATAAAGGAAATGGGTTTGATATTATAGACTTTGCAGAGATCTTCAGCTTCACGCTACCTGACATTTTAATTAGGAAATTAATGGAAGGCTGTATTGAATTTGTATTATTCTAAATTGATTAAAAACTGACTAGTTCCTAGGTCTGAAAATGTCACTGCAAATGGGGACATGCTTATCAACCTGATGGGTTTTTAATGAGGGCTCAAAGAGATCATTTCTTGACCTTACAGTATTTACCTATGTCTTTAACAGTGATGCAGAACAAACCATGAAGTTGTCACTGAGAGCTTCACCAGTGACACAAATTATGGCATTGTTGAAAAGGGAAGAGGCAAAAATGGAAGGGACGACGTAGTTGAATTGTCAGTAGGGCAGGTGAGGACCTCGAGGTCACTCCATCCCTCCCTATTTCCAAGAAAGCACCAGCTGCTCTGTCAGATTCCTGCCTAATCTCTTCAGGGGGAGAGAATCCCTCCCCCTCCCATTCATAGAGAAGTTATTTCAGTATTTGCTTGTAAGCCTGGAGCAAGAAAACCGGGCACACTCAAAGTAACTTGGCTTGCAGGAGTGAAAAATGTTTGTAGGCAGAGCTATGAGAGGATAGGGAGTCTCACCTGGAATCTAAAGAGATTTTGGGCATCATCTCAGCAAGAGTCAGAATTACTAAAATGCTAATGTGATCTCTAGAGGTTGAAATATCAACACAATAAGCAAGGCTCACAAAGTTGGCTGAGCTCTGTGTATGTCCTCTGATGTCTGGTAGGGCTGGAGAACCCTATGTTCTTGATGTCCACAATTCAAAGAGATTTTAAGAATTTGGAAAGGGCTCAAAGGAGGGCCCAGCAACTCTTAAAATTATTTAATCACCTGATACGTAAAGCCATTCTCAAGCATACAAAGAAAAAGGTAACACAAGCACATGCTGTAAAGGAACAGACATGGAGTAATAATGAGCTGCTAGCCTCGTGTGAAAAGATGCAAGATGAAATTGCTAGAAGCTGAAGCTAGAAAAATTAAGAGTGGGCAAAGACATTTTTCTTTACAGCAAGAATAAGCCAAACCATGGTACAACTTAGCAAGGTTTGTAATGGATTTTCCATCACTAAAGATTTCAAAATCTATGTTTTTCCAGATTTGCTGTAGCTCAACCAGAGCTATTAGCTTTGATGTCAAAGTTCAGGGAAATCCTGGGACCTCTGGCTATGTGCACAGCCAGACGACAATGGTTCATTCTTACTGTTTATGGATCTTTGCATACTCTTCCGTACTGTTTCTTTCCATCTGAGCAAATCTTCAGCAACAAGAAAACTGTTCAGGTTAGTAAGACAAAAAGTGGACTCAGCTGAAACATCTGAGAGTTCATCTGATTCTTTCCAACATTAAGGGCGAAGTTCAGAAGGTGAAGTGAAGGCAAGGGATTACAGCGGTTCTTGAACCAGTGCCAGCAGAGACTGAGGCACATAAATATTTCATCCAGGTCAAGCAAACAGCAGAGAAGTGATTTCTTATTACACATTTCAGCCAGTGCTGGCTAAAAAGAATGGAAACTGAACCCTTCTAGAGTTTACCTTCTAAGGTTTACTAAGTCATGGCAGTGACCACATGGCCCCCTACATGGTCTCATAGTCTTGAAGAGGAAGCAACAGACTCTGTCAATGGGAAGATCTTGTACTTCAAAACTCATCTTGGCTAGTCTGGGCTCAATCCACATCTCTTGGAATAAAAAGACATCCTAGCAGTCTTGCTCTGAGCATCGCAGAGTCTTATTCTCTGCAGCAGAGAATAAACCTGGCACAAATAACAGTACAGGCAGCTGAATCTGAGTGTATTAAAAACTTTGGTGCATCAAAGTCACGTCTTTGCATGCAGATCAAAGAAAAGGAAAAAACCCAGGGGAGTCTATGGGGTTTTGGTATAAGAAGATGACATCAAATTTCACTGGAATTGCTTAAAATTTATGTTCTTGAAGCTCAGAGCAGAAATTGCCCCCAAAAATCTTTAATCACAAATAATATGACTTCATTCTTATCTAGCTACTTCAGCAGGTACTTAAAATACACACAGTAACAAAAATCTTCAGCTCAATTACAGTGCTATGTAGAAAATTACCCTTTGCAGTTCTAAAAACTGTAGTAACCTGGCCAGTTCAAATGTTTTCCAGAGTCTTTTTTGGTTGGTAATGGAAAGCTACCAAGAATGTTTTAAGTTCACTTGTCCGTATGACAGTGTGCTCACTCACTTCTTGACACCTCTTTCGACTCTGAGTGCAATGTGCCACAGAGCTAAATGATGGATTTTAGATCTTACTGGTTGTCTGACCCAAAATGGACAGAATCCACATGAAGCCCCTCAGCCTTCTCACCTCCGTGTCTCCCTATTTCTGAACTATTGCTTTAGGGTCTTCTCATGTGCTCCTTGTTCCACATCAACTCCACTGCTGATTCCCTCTTTTCCTTTAGGCACGCATCTCCAGACCTGCCTGCCTACATCCTTCCTCTGCCTCTCTGAATTTATAGCTTCACTTTTAGAGTCTGAAGCAAAGAGCAGTGAGATGAGCAATTCCACAGCCTTTGCTGTGAGGGAACAGAGGAACTGGCTGCCCAGCACAGCCTCTGCAATGTTCACTCACATGTTGCACAAGATTGCAGCTGCTTTTTCCACCTGTTTTTTCATCTAAGGAATAGCATCTCAAAGCCACACACATGCAGAAAATTGACATGAGGAGCATGAAACATGATTGTATGGAGAAAATGTTTTATCTTGCTTGTGCTGGAAAAGATGGGGGAACCAAGACTCCTTGAAGTGTTTATTGTTAATCCTGATACGCCTATGTCCAAACTGCTCAGACCTTACACTTACCTCACACTGCCTGTGAGTAAGAAGCAGGGTCACATGAGCAAGCTTCAGGCTTCTTCTAGACAGCACAAGCAACCTCATACTTAGCCAGAATCGAGGGTGAGGAGTTGGGGCTGGCTCAGTAATAGAAATGGGAGCAAAAGGTCTGGAGCAAGGAATCTTGCCAGGGTTTGGGCGTGTTGTTCATGCACCCACTGAGGGAGTGAGATGGGAACTGCTGCTACTTGAATACTCAGCTTCTACTTCTCGGCACCGCTGCCCTGCATGTCTGACTCCACCCTGCCATACAGGAACAGCTCTCACTTTCCAGGGCTCTGGTAAAGGCAAAGCGGGCAGCGGAACCACAGCTATGCTGCTGTTCCCAAGAATCTGCTGCCAGAGGCAAGTGTCTGCTGTGTCTTTGCCTGGAGAAATCCCACGAGGAAAATGTAACTCAGGCAGTAAATCCGTGACACTGTGGCTAGGAGCCTCCTGGTGCCCGCACCAGCAGGCTTGGAGCCTTCTGAGGTATATCCACCCCGCAGCACAGGGCGCTGCTGTTGTAACAGCTATTTCTCCTTCAGTGGTGGACAGAGCCAGTACTTCGCTGGAGCCCCAGAGCAGTACATACAGAGGCGCTATGTTTACAGCTCTTAGGAACTTGCCATTCCCTCCAAGTGGAAAATTCATGTTATTCTGTATGTTTTACACAGTTTCAGTGCTAAAAGAAATCGGAACCCTTCCTTCCCTTCCACAGCTACATCCCTTCTTTCCTATTTTCTACATACCCTTTCACGGAGGGTTTTCTTTGCAGAGCTATCCAGCATGAAAAGGCAAAGTACAGACCACAAGCAGAGAGGATGCACTCAGATCAGATTCTGCTTTATGAGTGAAGGCGTTTGGTCCGTGCTCTACAGGATGGGATTTGAGGAGTAAAGTTACACCATGTGCAGGCTAAGGCAGGGCATTTGCACTTCGAAGGGGCAGGATGGGAATTGAGGCACTTGAGAGGGATAATGGCAAAGGAGAAATGGAATTACAGAGCCCAAGCGGTGCAGAGGAGTGACAGGTGATGAGGCATGCCACGAGGAGGAGGGGAGAGCAGAGCCTTACAATGAGGACACAGGCTTTGAAACCCACAGGGACATGGATTTGGACTGGGGGGGGTGGATCTGAAAGCGTGTGGGGAGAGAAGGGAAAGGAGAGGTGGAGATGTATCAGCCCTGCTCCTGAAGATACATAGTTAAACAGCAGGTCACAGGTAACGCCTGTTGTAATAAACAATGCCACATGATGGTAAATACAACTGTATGCAAAGAAAGGGATCCCTGCTGTACGATCTGCAGTACATCAAACTCTTGTAGTATGTGAGCTCCCAGAGGGTGTGTGGGTATCTCAGTAAGGTCTGAGCAGTACCCATGCAAGCTCTCTTAGCTAGACTTTTTAAAATGGTGCAGTTAGAATTGGCACCATGTGAATATAAATGCAGTCCAGGGCATTTCACAAATAGTTTATGCCTACTTAACCTGAAGCTACTGTCAAAGTTAAGATTTAGAAAATACCTGGTAAATCTAGACAGTGGCTCTGCCGCTACCCCCCACTGGATGAGATCATACCAGTAGCAGAATTGGCATTTTAATTCATCCGACCGACAAAGACAGATGGCTGTGTAAGTGAGAGGTGAAAGTACAGACCCACCTTGCTCCTCCACCTCTTCGCCTGCACCAGCAACTGTGAGCAGAGGCATGAGAAAACGGAGGGTTCAACACCCAAAAGAGATCCAGTGAGTCGCAGCAGAACTTGGGGATGAGAGCCTTCCAATTCATGATCAAGAGCCGTGCCTCAGTAAGTTACAGGCTTAATCTCAGCTGAGACATCCCAACTGTCCCCATGTATAGCATCCGCAGTAGGGAGGTCTTAAGCATGTTAACTTAAAAATAAACAGCATCATGGATATAAAATCTCAAGTCATGCTGAGTTAGGATGCATAACTGGCACTTTATAAATGTTTACAGGGATTTATAATTAACAGCATCTCTTCTGCCACTCACCTGTCGAGAAGTCTCTTGTAGGAGATGCAGCAGTGGGAAAGATGCTGGTATTTTAAGATGTTACGGGCCAAAACAGGAAAAATGGGTATTTGGGGTGTTATATTCTATCTCCCTGATCCCCTACAATCCTCACACACACGCACGCCTCAATAAATTTGCACTGTGGAGCTGTAACTCCATTGTGGCTTTTTTTGATGTCTACTCAAACATTAGCTTTTCTGTCATTTTTTACAATGTAAAGAATTCTGGTGAAAATGTCAGCAGGATGCTATCTTTAATCATGTTTATTGATTGACCTCAAAAGGCTCAGTGCAGTTTAACTGGAACCCCTCGATGAGACCAAGGCCAGGTTCAGCTGGTGCCTATTCCTAGTACTGCCCAGAGCCCGAGTTCCACAAGTACCTTTTATTTCTAGTGTCCTTGAAGCCACTTGACTTTCCTGATATTTCTCTTTCAGCCACTCCTTATTACAGCTAATACAATGTGCTACGTAGCTAGAAATGGTTACTCATCGGTAATACGAGGGTTTAATTGGTAATATCTAGAGTAGAAAATACATCTGCTCACCACTAACAGCTGCAGTTCACTGTTCCCTGACCAGTCCCATAAACTGATGGGATCATTCAAAAACCCCGTGCAGGTACTACTAACCCTATTTCCAAATCGTGGGTGGGGGAGATTGCACTGCAGTTGAAAGCTCAATGGAGGTCCTGTGAGCCTGGGTCACACATTTGCCCGACGGGAAGATTTTTCAGCAGAGCAAATTCAAGACGCTGACTCTGCAGCAGGTGGGAGCTCAGCAGCTGGCTGTCGTGACCCCCAAAACTGGTGTGCGTACCGAAGGGGGGGTTCTGTCAGACACCCTTCGTGCTGGCAGCCCTGGTACGGGGTCCAGGCAGAGAAGCCAAGGGCACACCTGGGGACAGCCGGTGTCCCCTGCATGGTCCGCGGGACTCCAAATCCCTTCGCTTCTTTCAGCCGACCCAGAGAGGCGTCTTCCCGGTCTCTCCTAACAGCTTAGTTCGTCTCATGCCCGAAAGCCGGGCCGGTGTAGGACGGGGGCGAACCCACCCTGTGCCTCACTTGACTGCTGCGGCTCTCTCCGTGGGGGCTCGGAGGCTGGCGGCAAAGGGCGGCCTAGGGAGGCACCGGGCTAAGACTCGCCCCGGGGACGGCCGCGGCGGTCACTTATAAAAGCCTCGGCGACCCCGCAGAGCCCCAGACATGGCCTCTGCCGCCAGCTCCCCAGCGGGCCCTGGGCCGCGCCGGGCTGAGAAGGGATCGGGGCGCCCCCTTAGAGGGGAGCCGCGGGGCGGGGAAATGGCGGCGCCTGAGGCGGCTGTCCTCCCGCGGGACGCGGGGCTGGGGGCGAGTGCGAGCCTGTGTGTACGCGTGTTTGTGTGTGTGACGGGGCGAGGGGTGGGTGTGCGTGAGACGGGTGTGTGTGTGCAGAGCGGATGCTGTACGCGCGGGTGTCCGTGTGGCGGGGTGCCCGCTGTGAAGGGGGTGCCCTCTGTGAACGGGGTGCCCTCTGTGAACGGGGTGCCCTCTGTGAAGGGGGTGCCCTCATGCCTGTGCTTGAGGGGGTGAACTCAACGCCCGTGGTGGGAGAGAGCTCGGGGGGGCAGGGGAGAGGGCGGCGCACGGGGCGCGGGGTGCAAAGGGGCGCACTCCCTGTGTGTGTCTGTGTGCGTGTGTGAGAGCGGGGCGGCGCGGCGGGGGGGGGGGGGCGCAGGGGCGGGCCAGCGGCAGCGGCGCTGCTGGCCGCGGTCCAGCCCGGCGCACTAATACAGGCTGGCGGCTCCCGCCTGACTGACGCCGGCCGGGGCTGCTGCTGCCGCTGCCGCTGCGCCTTGGCCCCGCCGCCGCCGCGCAGCTGCAGCCCCGCTCCCGCCCGCGGCGCGTCGAGACCCCAGCCCGTGCCCGGTGGCAGGTAAGAGCCGGGGCTCCCGGGAAAGGCGGGGTGGGGGGAGACGGGGCGCAGACAGGAGACGGTCCCGCCGCCGCCCCAAACTTCTCCGCATCCTTTCCCCGTGCCGCGCCTGGTCGCGGGTCGGCGGTGGGACGCTGCATCCCCGCCCTGCGCCCAGCGGGGCACCCCCGGCGGCGCCCCGGGCCGGTGTCCCCGCGGCTGCCGGCCCCGCGGCGCTGGGGCGGTGTGCGGGCGGGGGTTGGGGCCGGGGCAGCAGCGAGATGAGACAGACCGACGCCAGGACTGCCGGGGAAAGGAGGAGCGCGGGGAAAAAGCCCGCAGTTTTATGGATGGCTAAAGGCTGACAAGTCTTCCCGCTGTTAGGATCTCTTCTCGTTTAAGTAAGAGGGAGAGAAAAAAAGCCCACAACAGAGCCCCACATGACGCCTTTGGAAATACTTTTCCTTTCAGAGGTGCTTTTCTGTTGAAGAAATGCCGCTCCTGGACGCGCTCCCGAGCCGAACGGAGCGGAATGGCTGGGATTTGGGTTTGTATTCCAGCTAGAGACGGGGACTCCTTTTTTTTTGGGGGGTGGTGGGTGGTGGTGTGCGTGTGTGTTTGGCTTTCCCCAAAACAATATCCCTCGGTGCGGCGAATGAGGAGTTATTGTCATTTTATCTCCGTGCCCGGGCAGCTGGAAATGGAGGAAATTCAGAGTTCATCTGGCTGGTAACAGCTCGGAGGCTGTTCGGGAACTTTGTGTTTCCTCTGCTTTGATTTCAGGGGTGAATTTGTTTGACGCTAGCCAGGTCTGCTTGAAATAGGGGCATTAGCGGGAATAACAGTAAATGACAGAGCGAGAGGGACGCGCAGGCACGCGCGCCGCTCCTTCCTGCGCTTTGTGAATCAGGGACCTAACATTCCCAGCCCAGGAACCCTGGACTTCGCAGGGAATGAGCTCTGCCTTGGCAGAAGTGGGAGGTGATGTGCAGGGCTCGGGAATCTATCCGCGTTTGCAGCTGTTTGGGGAGGACACTGCAGATAGCGCAAGTTTCAGCACTTGGTACCTCTGATGGGCGGCAGCGTGCATCTTTATAGGCCCCTGTGTCTGCGTGGTAGGGGTAATCTTCCCAGCTTCGGGAGTATGAGCTGAAGAAAGTGCTGCAGAATTCTTCCCCTCAGCGAGCGTAGGACAAATGTCATCACTCAAAGAAACCTCATCTGTTTTAATCCAGCCAGACAACTCCCTTCTTTGAGATTTGATAAGTACCAGTGTCTGGCTGGTTCGTGTTTGTTTCCTGTCAGATTTTTAAAGCAGAGGCTGGGGATGTTTGTGGTTTGGTTTTTGTTTTGGTTTTTTGTTTTGCTTTGGGGTTTTTTTTGTTTTTGTTTTTGTTTTTTTTGGGGGGGGTGGTGGTGGGTGGTGGGGAGATAATTTGACCTAGTAGCTAAAATAAATGTGCCCAAAATTCTACTTCAAGTGAGTTGTATCAAGAAGGAAGGCTTGTCTTGTGTTTACTGAGTTCGGCAGGAGTTCCCATTCTTGTGTGTCCTTTTTGATGGAGTTACAGATGTTTTCTTCCTCCCTTCGTTACTTGCATATAAGCTGATAAACACTTACTCTGTAAAAATGAGTGGAATAAGGGTCAGGTGTATTTAATCACAAATCCTTTTGATAATCAGTGTTTGTTATTTGATAGGAGCTGGAGATTGAAGCTTTATGTACAGCGACTGAAATGAATAAGCAAAAAACTGTGAACTGCCCAACTTTGTGAAGAAGTTCAGTATTAGCATTTTATTAACACTCTTACCCAAGGATAAGGGGCACACACACACATCTGCCAAATACCTGCGGAAGGTGAGGGCGTGTGTAGATAAACTGGGTAGTACCTCAGGTTTGGAAGCTGCTCTCATCAAAACTGGTAGTAGTGCCTCGTGTTGTCTTCAGTGGGTACCAGACAAGGCCTAACTCGCTAAAGCAGGAGTGTAGAAGTGTCAGTATAATGTATCATGTAACATCTGGACAGTTAATCCTCCTTCCTCTCCTTTTATTCTTTTACAGACTTTCTGCATCTCTCATTTGAATCCTTAGCTATCTGCTGTTATCAGCCCAGCGGATAGTGTGTCATGTAATCCTCTCCCCTGATTGCTAAAGTGCTGTAGTTTTGATGGCCAGGCTAATCTGTCTCGATAAAGTTTTATTTTTCCATTGTTAAATTCAAAGGACAATGACTACTAATTACAAGTGACCTCTAACCAAAACACTAGCTGGGGTTTATCACCGGTGCTGATACTGGCTACCAGTAATTCCAATTCAACAGTACTAGGCACCCTGTTTCAAAGAAATTTAACAGACTAAGGGGTATCAGAAGGGAAAAATTACCAGTTCCTTGGGTAATTTGTCTGCTGCAAAGCATATAGTGAAAATGTACAGCAGTTCCTTTTGCTGTGCAATGTACCCCTTAAAAATAAAAATTACAGGGATGGGGAGGAAAGAAAAAAAAATCATGAATATTTTAACTGAAAACAGCACAGCAAAAACATACATGAGGAGGGTTGTCGTGGTAGACTGCCTGGTTTCCTGCTGTAGGCAAGTATAAAGAATCATTAGTGTTATTTTACATTAACAGCAAAAGATAGTAATAGCGATGACGATTTGAGAGACTCATTGCTGTCCTGTTACTGTCTTTGAGAGCATTCGTTGTACAGAAGCATTAGACTCTGAATATGGCATAATAAAATTAATTTTTCAAAAATACCCCAAACTGTTTCCCATCTTACATTTTGTCTGTAATGTTTGAATGGTTAATACTGTGGGAATTTTACAGATGAAGAGGGGAATTAAAGCGTCCCGGGCCCTGTGTATTTATTATAGCAACTGAAATCCTTGCTGTGCTTTTGCAGATGAGTGGAGCTAATAGTCTGTGGGATCAGAGCCCAGACTGAGATCCTGAGTAATACATGTGTGCGTTTAAATCGAAGCAAGCAAAGCGTTGTCTGCCCAGGTTTTGTGCAGATACCTGTGATTTTTAGACAGATTGTTCTACAGGATCACTTGCGAGTTTCCACAAGAGCTCTTGCAACATCTTTTGACAGATGTAAGGCTGAGCGGTTTGCATTGAGGTTCAGCTCTTCTGGACAAGGGCACAGCAAGGACATGATGGAGGTGGACGTGGAGTGTAGTCCATGTTTAAAGTCACCCCTACATAAAAACGCAAAGCAAAACAGAACCCGAAAACCTGGTAATCAATCTGCTTTTGTGAGACAGCATTAAGATCAAGGTGTGTTTCTGACTGAGAGGAGAAATGCTTTATCTTTCCCTGATTCTTCTCTCCAGAACTTGTTTTCTTCCCACTCTTTTTTTCCTTGTCAGTAGCGTCACCATCCTCCCCTCTGCCAAACTTAGCATCATCTTTTGACTCTTCAGTTTCCTCACATGCCTCGGTACTCAGATGTCTCTTGACGCTTTTTCTTCATGTTGCTTCTTACATTCCTCCTTCCTTTTGTTTGCAGCTGCCAAAGCATTAGTCCACACTGTGGCAACCTTCCAGCCTGATACTGCAACCTCTCCTTTCCCAACAAGCTCTCTTCTCCCACCTACGTTCTGCTCCCAGTCAGCATGACCCCTGCCAAAATCCTGCGTCTTTTGCTTTTCTTTCTGAGATGTCTCCATGCAGACTCATGTTCTGGAGTCTCTCTGTATGCTGGGCCTTTGTTTAGGCTTTGAAAATGTTGCCCACTTTCAGATTTCCCCAGAACTATTTGCCTCAAACTCACCATCCACTGAAAGAGAGAAATGAGGAGAAAGGAAGGTCAGCAGACCCATGGGTTGTTACAGCTGGTTCTGCCTCAGGCTTTCTTGTCACTCTTGTTACCTGGCTGCAGTAGGAGCCGGACTGTCCATTTCTTGCTGTTCTCTATGTGTGTTCAGTCTGGTGGTGTGCTCGGTCACACAGCCGTGCTGTGAAGGATGGCACGCAGGGGGCTGGCAGTGGTGGTACCCTTTCCAAAAACGGTGTCTGCTAATAGCAAATCTTCATCTGATGAAGAATCCTTTGTAACACAAATTATTCTGCTGCTGAGATCAGTACATTTCAACAATACTTACTCTTTTTTTTGGGTGTGTTTTCTTGCCATGTCTTTTTTTTTTTTTTAAAGCATTCCTGCGCAGCAGCATTCCTCATCAGGAGAGTCCCTAGTCCTTTATTGGGCTGTCCCCATCAGGGCACCTGTGTGACAGATGCAGAAATCGAGGCACCTGAAGGAGAACTACTTACCCAGAGATCAGTGGCAGGATGTGGTCCCACACACTGCTCTGTAGGCACAGAACTGACCAGGGCCACAGCCAGTTATGTGGCTTCTCAAGTCTCCCTGATGGTTACTTGCTGGCCTGGCCTATCCAAACCTACTTGTCTCTGTCAAATTACTCTGTCCCAGCTGCCAATGTGCAGCTTCTTACCCTGCAGCACATATGAGGTAGCTAATTTATCTCTCTCTCATCAACAGATCTTGAATTACTTCATGCAGGGTTTGAGGCCTCTTCAGGGACTTTTAGAGTAGAGAAACCAAAAAGCATTCCGGTGCAAGGCAGCAGCCCGTGGCTGCCATGCCCACCCTGCTCCATGTCCTGCAAGGCTGGTGCTGAGACCAGGGCTTCTTGGTGGTCACCTGCTCTAGACCTCTGTGCTGGAGGTGCTGCATGAGGCAGAGCTGAGCACTGGGAGAGGAAAGGAAGGAGTCGAACAGCCCTGGAGAGATGAGGTGTTCCTTGAACTCTTGGGGTGTGTCTGCAGAAGAGAGAGATGTTTCTTTTAAAGACTCAGGGCCTTATTTCTAGGTTTTCTTTGGTATTCTGTGTTTTCTGAAGCTGGTTGTTAGCATGGCACATGCTAAAGAGAATCCAGCCCTTGTTTTACATTCCCAGGCTCAGTGTAGGTCTATGCTGCCTGTTTAATCTCACAAGCAAGTGTTCTGTTTGTAGAGAAGCCGAGCACGCACGTCTTCAGCTGAGGTTGCTGGGAATGGCCAGACATCTCCTCCTTTTCCCCCACGGGAGGAAGCTAGAGAGAAAAGTTCTTGCTCCTTTTGTTTTTAGTCCTGTTGTTGTGAAATGACTTCCATAGAGACTCCAAGCATATCCAGATATTTTTGTGGCATATGGCCTCAGTGCTGTTGCTTGGGAGCATTGGCCCCTTGTCCAAGGCCGTCCCTGCCACTGAATCAGATCTTTGCATGGATAAAACATGCTGATACTGCCTGTCTTCCACACTCATATTTTTTTGCACTCCTCCAAGACATAGGCCCTGTGGATGCTCCACCCTTCCTCCCCCCTGCAGGGTTTCACAAGCCACTGAGGGCTCAATTAGCACAGATAACTGCGGATGTTCATGCAGGAGAACCTATATGTCAGTCTTATTGCATTAGCAATTTCCCACAGTGATGCACAATGAAAGCCTTTTAGGAAAAACAGATTTGAATGTGATACGGTTTGAACACAAGGAAATAGTAATGTGATTCTGTAGAAAACTGCTAAGGTGATGTATATGGAAAGCCTTTTGTATGTGAAATACATCCCTTCCATATTCATATCCCTTCCTTGGCCTGGCTTTCTCACCTGGAAGGAAGGAGAGGTGGTCAGCAGTACTTCTTCTCCCTTCCCTCTCCAGGCCTGCTGTCTGTCAGAGAGTAAGCACTTCTGGAAGTTCTTCCTTGTGAGTATTTTATTGATGATCTGTATGTTCTATTGATCTGTATTTAACTTGCCAAGCTCTGTAATGCTAAATCTTCAGGAAAAGATGTCTGCTGTGTTAACACTGTGAGTGAGTAACCTTGCCATCAGACCTCCCAGATGTGCCTCTCTCTCTGGTGTTAGGCAGGGAGCTGCTGTGCCCGGCTACAGCTAGGAATGTGGCTGGGGGTGCCCTGTCAACCTGGGGTGCTCAGAGGCAACACACTCCCCAGCTAATTCCTGGCGTCACGGGTTATCTCTGTGGCATTAGATACCTGGCACAACTAGGCAGCAGATCTCAAAAGCATGAGATGCAGTCCTTGCATGGGGAGAACCAGGCACCAGAGTTTCCATCACCAGGATCAGAGCTTGCAGGTCTGCCAGCAGCAGCCAGCCTCACGTCAGCTTTCTGTATTCCCCCAGGAAATGGAGGTATTCAGCACTGTGCTGAACCTCCCCAGCTCACCCTTGGGTCTCCTGTTAGATAGATAGTAGATGTGCTACTGTACAAGAAGAGGAGAACATTTGCTTTATCTGCTTCCCTTGTGTGCACTGTAAATGTACAACCAGGGTTTCAAATGTACATTCCTTTCTAAAAACTTCAGACACAAAACTTTCAGGATAGGTTCCAATCAGACTTGAGCTCCACATCCTCGGTGAAGTAACTGTTCTTTAGATGTATCCTTATTCACAACATTCTTAATATCTAACTCTAAGCAAATCCTTTCCCTAAAATGGGTATTTGGGAATGGCTCCAAGAATGCCAGTGATTGATAACGAGGATTACAGGATCTGATTAGTGTGGATATAAACTTTAGGCAGGCAATGAAGCTGAAATTCTTTTCTAGTCCCCTTCTTCCCTTGTGAAGTGTTTGTTCTGGAGGCCCTCCGTGGCATGCTTTGTATTAGAGACGAGTCAGCGTTTATTTTAAAAGCAGGAACTCTATTTTTTGGGTATTTCCAACCATTCCATATTTAGAAACACCGATGGGCTTTGCTACAGTTTCTCTGGGAATGGTGAGTATGTGAGGAATGCAGGACCGACTGTCTATAAAATGGGGATAACCAGAGCCACAGGAAGACGTTTTGGCTCTCCAGGGCAGGTTGATGCACTTACCCATCATATCCCACTGCCTCCCAACTTCTCTCACAAATAGGTCCTCAGAGCTCCCCCGTGGCATGTGTGTGCCTTAGCCCCTGTCTCTGCAGGAGGAAGGCAGCAGAGAGAGGGGCTCTTCCTCCTAACTGCTGGCCTTAGCCAGAACAAGGCATCCACAGGAAGGGATAAGGCAGGGACTGGGTGAATGGGCCTTCTGCCTGCCTGCGGGGAGCAGAGTGTGGGGCAGAGAAGAGGGTGTTTCCCCTTTGGTGTGGCCCAGCCAGGGAACACGATGCGGTTCATTCCATATAAACATCAGTCGCTGGTTTCCTTGAAGAATTAATACTGAGGAAGGAAGTGCAGTCAAAGAAAGATCATAGTGATAAGTTGGTCCAGTTCCATATTTTTGTACAGACTTCAGTTGTGGTAATTTTGTGGGGTGCCTTCAAATACTGTAAGAGATTTTCAAGGACACAAATCAGTGAGAACATCTAGCACTGTGGTTTGGGTTTACCCGGAGCAGGAGGATGCAGGTAGCCCAGGGGCCACAGCCAGTGTAGCCATGTTAGCCTAATGCTGCACCTGAAGAGAGGGGCTCTTTTTCTTCATCATAGTCAGGGACATAAGATTGGAAGTGATAGCCTCAAGGGGTTTTCTAGTTCCTTCTTCCATCCTAAGGCCAGCACAGTTATTCTTGAAGAAAACTGTGCAGTCTGCCTTCACAGATCTCCAGCAGCAGTAACTATTCCAACACATAGCTATGCTATTAATTTATTCTCCCTGTTTCTTCAGGTGGAAACGAGAGGCAGATTTCCCCCATCCTAGCAACAGCCTCTTGCACATCAGTGTACTGTTACCATGTCCATGCTCCTCTCTCCTCCCCATCTTAAGTCATGTTAGCAAAGCCTTGCTGAAGCATCTGTCGATGTGTTCACCCAGAGCAATCCCACCACAGGAACCGGTACGTCCCTTTCCAGTTAGACGTCATGGGCATACCAAAAGTGTGGTGGGTACTTCATTTTCTTTTGTGACTGAATTGACACCTCTTACACATGATCACAAGTGTTTGGCCTGTGGAAATTTGTGTAGCTGTGTTAAGGTGTGCAGCCTGTATACTCAGACCCATCCTTCTCTATATCAAATGAGAATGTGACATTCTTGTCAAGAGAGGCTGAACAATGCTGAGTAGATGAGTTAAGACTTGAGTTATTCCACAGGCTTAGAGAATTTTGTTTTACATTTTTAGGCACTGCTATCAAATTTTGTCCTAATTTTATTTGGGAGGCAGTGAATTCAGTTGAAAGTCCACAGTGTGGATGAGCGGCCAGAGAGGCATGAAGTGCCTTTGATCTTTGATATTGATGACTTCACATAAAGTTCAATGTAAAAGGGCTTTCAGCACAAACTTGAAAATAACTAAGAAAATGAGTTTCAGAAGTTTGCATTATTCATCTGAGCTTGTAGGAATAAACAATGAGACATTGCCAGGGCTGTGTGAAACCTGGATAAATTTGAGTCTCAAGTACTTTACCTCTTATCATTGCAGCTGTTTTCAATTGGAGCAGTCCCGGGTCAAACCAGGAAGAAATTCAGTTTCTTAATTAAAAAATAACCCAAAACCAACCACCTTCTTTGCATCCCATTTAATTAAAACCCTGGGTGTCAGGTTCTGTGGTTGTGGAAGAACTCGGAAACAATGTAATGAATAATTCATTCACTGTATTTTGTTGGGTGCAAAAGGCAGTGGTTTCAGATAGGCTCATAACAGCACCCTTGTTTGGCTGGTCCCAAGCATAACAAGAAGCCCTGGGGGATCCCAAATGATGTTGTGAGTCCCACAAGGGGAAGATGAGCCTTTTCAAGTGATTTACATGCATCAAGAATAACGTGGCTGCTGTTGCTGAGCCGTGAGCTGGCTCCTGGAGCGGCAGCAGCAGTGGCTGTGCAGCCCTGGCACTTCCACGCAGCCCATGTGGAGTGAAGGTGTCTGTGAAATCACTCCTACCCACTGCGTGGCAGTGACTGTGTGACCCAGGAAGGTCCTTGCCAGCCCTGGGTGCACGCTGGCTGCTGCCAGCTGGACGCGTCCAAAACCCAATCCAGACTCCATTGCACTGGGAAAACTCACGTGCTTCTCTCTTTTGTAGGAGGTGGAAGTAACTGAACCAGTGCTAGGTAAAAATAACTGGCCGAGTGTGTGGTCACAGCATTCCTCTTTACGTTGTTTGACTGAAATAATTTTCCCCCTTCCCATTCTGCTGTGATTTAGTCAGCGACCGGCAGACTTCCAGCTATAATTGTCTCACTACTCCATTTTCCAGCCGCGTGCATCTCCAGGAACTGCACAGTTTGTGTCTAGACGACCCTCTGAGAAATCTCCCTCTGTGCCCTTACTTAGCTGTTACAGTGACACCGAGACTGATGATGTCAGCCATTTTCAAGACTGATAGCCATGCCTCTTACATCTCAGTTAGCCGAGGCTGGCGCTCTGAGTGGAGACAGAGGCTTGGAGCTGTATTCCAAGACCAGATGCATGCACACATCTGCACACACATGCACTGACACACCTGCACAGATACACTTTTGAGGGAGGCTGGTCACTGTGCTCTTATACAGTTACATTCCAAGCTTGTTTTCACTAGCATCCTGAGTTTTTCCTTTCTGACCTCTGTGTAAGGCTGCTATGCCCATGGGAATTGAATTAGAGGGGAACTTCATTGGGGTGTTGGCCTGTGCAGACATTCTGCTGAGGGGCAGTGTGGGTCTTCCCCAGTGCAGTGAATCCTTTTCACATCAAGTGAAATCTAAATTTAAACAAATCTTTGTGTAGTGGAGGCATCTCTGAGACACAGAGGAGGGCATGTTTAATTTTCATGAGCTCTGGAACCCCTCTTGCTGACCTCATGTTGTGGTTCCGCCGGAGCCGGGGACCACGCGTTCAGATTTCCCCGGAGCAGGGGGGGGGGGAGAAAAACAAAACAGCCCGCAGGTTGGGATAAGGGTATTTTTACTGGAAATAACAGGGGAAGAACAAATAACAATGAACAATACAACCTTTTGCTGAGATGAGCAGTTCAGATCGCGCACTCCCCGTAACGGACACCGCGCCGCAGCCCGCGCAACCCCAGCCGCAACACACAGGACCCGAGCTCGCGCCGCGAGTAAACAAAGCCCCGAGCACACTACCGCCCGGTCCCTGCTGTTCGCGCGCCAACACTGCAACACCCCCTGCTTTTTATACTCGGCATGATGTAACTGGCATGGAATGATCCTATTGGTCAATTTGAGTTACTTGTCCCGAGCCCAGCAGGTTAGCCCCTTCCTGGCTGAAGCCCCTGGCTGAAACCAGGACATCATCCACCCCTCATTCCATGCCATTTACGTCATAACCAAAACCAACAAAATCTTTTATACAACATATAACAATTATAATTATGGCAGTAATGAATATACAACAACAAGTTATTTTACAGTCATTATACTACAATTTCTACTTAGTAATTATATTGGTTATTCTCCCCCAAAATCAAATCCCGTTGAGGTACACATCGCACTTCTCCATCTCTCTGCATTACCCACCAGGTACAACCAGGTCCTTGTGCAAAAACAACTCCAGATATGGGCTTGCCTTTGCCCGAAGCAGGGATGACCCAAACTGTCTTTCCCAGTATGCTCTTCAGATGCACTACTGGGACTCTATTTCCTTCTACAGTATGTGGAAACTTTGTTTGGACAGGGCCATCCCGATTGGTAGATCCTCTGGAGTTGACTAACCAGGTGGCTTCGGCTAGGTGTGTGTCCCAATGCTTGAATGTTCCACCCCCCATTGCTTTCAATGTAGCTTTTAAAAGTCCATTATATCGCTCAATTTTCCCAGAAGCTGGTGCATGGTACGGAATATGGTACACCCACTCAATGCCATGCTCTTTGGCCCAGGTGTCTATTAGGGTGTTCCGGAAGTGAGTCCCATTGTCAGATTCAATTCTTTCAGGGGTACCATGTCGCCACAGGATTTGCCTTTCAAGGCCCAGGATTGTATTCCGGGCAGTAGCATGGGGCACAGGGTATGTCTCTAGCCAGCCAGTTGTTGCCTCCACCATTGTAAGTACATAATGCTTTCCCTGGCGGGTTTGTGGAAGAGTGATGTAATCAATCTGCCAGGCCTCCCCATATTTATATTTCATCCACCGCCCTCCATACCAAAGGGGCTTTAACCGCTTGGCTTGTTTAATTACAGCACATGTCTCACATTCATGGATGACTTGTGCAATAGCATCCATGGTCAAATCCACCCCTCGATCGCGTGCCCATCTATATGTCGCATCTCTCCCCTGATGACCTGAAGTATCATGAGCCCATCGAGCTATGAATAGCTCACCCTTACGTTGCCAGTCTAGATCTAC
Source organism: Laterallus jamaicensis coturniculus (assembly GCA_022605575.1). Lineage (NCBI taxonomy): Eukaryota > Metazoa > Chordata > Aves > Gruiformes > Rallidae > Laterallus > Laterallus jamaicensis. The sequence continues at coordinate 6,814,422 of JAKCOX010000012.1, forward strand.
CTGAGCTGCTCCAATCCTAGCGGCCTTATCCACCTGATGGTTGTTTTGATGTTCTTCCGTGGCCCGACTCTTAGGTACATGAGCATCAACATGACGTACCTTTACGACAAGCTTCTCTACCCGAGCAGCAATGTCTTGCCATAGATCAGCAGCCCATATGGGTTTGCCTCTCCGCTGCCAGTTGTTCTTCTTCCATTGCTGCAGCCACCCCCACAGGGCATTGGCCACCATCCATGAATCAGTGTAGAGATAGAGCATTGGCCACTTCTCTCTTTCAGCAATGTCCAGGGCTAACTGAATAGCCTTAACCTCAGCGAACTGGCTTGATTCACCTTTTCCTTCAGTAGCTTCTGCTACTCGTCTTGTTGGACTCCATACAGCAGCTTTCCACATGCGATTCTTTCCCACAAGGCGACAGGAACCATCGGTGAAGAGAGCATATTGCTTCTCATTTTCTGGCAGTGTGTTGTAAGGTGGGGCTTCTTCAGCACGTGTTACCTCCTCATCCTCTGGTGACATTCCAAAATCTTTGCCTTCTGGCCAGTCTGTAATTACTTCTACGATTCCGGGGCGATTGGGATTTCCTATTCTAGCTCGCTGTGTAATTAATGCAACCCACTTGCTCCATGTAGCATCAGTGGCATGATGCGTAGAAGGGACCTTCCCTTTGAACATCCAGCCCAGCACTGGCAGTCGGGGTGCCAGGAGGAGCTGGGCTTCAGTTCCAATCACCTCTGAAGCAGCTCGAACTCCTTCATAGGCGGCCAATATTTCTTTTTCTGTTGGAGTGTAATTGGCCTCTGATCCTTTGTAGCCCCGACTCCAAAAACCCAGCGGTCGACCCCGAGTCTCCCCTTGTGCTTTCTGCCAGAGACTCCAAGTAGGGCCATTCTCCCCCGCTGCAGTGTAGAGCACGTTTTTAATATCTGTCCCTGTCCGGACAGGTCCAAGGGCTACTGCGTGGACTATCTCACGTTTAATCTGCTCAAAGGCTTGCTGCTGCTCAGGGCCCCATTGGAAGTCATTCTTCTTTCGAGTCACATGGTAGAGTGGGCTCACAATAAAACTGTAGTTTGGCACATGCATTCGCCAAAAACCTATAACGCCCAAGAAAGCCTGTGTTTCCTTTTTATTGTTTGGTGGAGACATGGCTGCTATTTTATTGATAATGTCCATGGGGATCTGACGACGTCCATCCTGCCATTTTATTCCTAAAAACTGGATCTCTTGTGCAGGACCCTTGACTTTACTTTGTTTTATGGCAAGGCCAGCCTTTAAGAGGATTTGAATTATCTTTTCTCCTTTCTTAAACACTTCTTCTGCTGTGTCGCCCCATACAATGATGTCGTCAATGTACTGTAAATGCTCTGGTGCTTCACCCTTTTCCAAAGTGGTCTGGACTAGTCCATGGCAGATGGTGGGACTGTGTTTCCACCCCTGGGGCAGACGATTCCACGTATATTGTGTACCTCTCCAGGTGAAAGCGAATTGTGGCCTGCACTCTGGCGCCAGTGGGATTGAGAAGAAGGCATTGGCAATGTCAATCGTGGCATACCACTTAGCTGCTTTCGATTCCAATTCATATTGGAGTTCCAGCATGTCCGGCACAGCAGCACTCATACCTGGAGTGACTTCATTTAGGCCACGATAATCTACTGTCAGCCTCCACTCTCCATTGGACTTCCGCACTGGCCATATGGGACTATTAAAGGGTGAGCGAGTCCGGCTGATCACTCCTTGACTCTCCAGTTGACGAATCAGGTTGTGGATGGGGAGCAGAGAATCTCGGTTGGTTCGGTACTGTCGTCTGTGTACTGTTGTTGTAGCAATTGGCACTTGCTGTTCTTCAACTTTCAACAACCCCACAACAGAAGGATCCTCTGAGAGTCCGGGCAAGTTACACAACTGTTCAATTTCGTCTGTCTCCACAGCAGCTATTCCAAAAGCCCACCGGTACCCTTTTGGGTCTTTGAAATACCCTCTACGGAGATAGTCTATACCTAGAATGCATGGAGCTTCTGGGCCAGTCACAATGGGGTGTTTCTCCCAGTCCTTTCCAGTCAGGCTTACCTCAGCCTCTAGTACAGTCAATTGTTGGGACCCCCCTGTGACTCCAGAAATGCAAACAGGTTCTGTGCCTTTATAATTTGACGGCATTAAAGTACACTGGGCACCAGTATCCACTAGAGCCTTGTACTCTTGTGGGTCTGACGTGCCAGGCCATCGAATCCACACCGTCCAGTAAACTCTGTTATCCCTCTCCTCCACCTGGCTGGAGGCAGGGCCCCTCTATTGCTGCTGATCATACTTGCCGTTCATTGAGTGCATGAAGGACTTGGAGGTTCCCTCAAGAGGATCAGACATATCAGGAGTGTAGATAGGCCTTCTGCTTGGTCGAGGGTTCTGTTCGGTGGTAACTGGTGCAGCGTTCTTCCTGGTGAAATCTCGACGTGCGATTGTTTTACCTTGCAGCTCGTTCACTCGTGCTCGAAGGGCTGAAGTGGGCTGCATATCCCACTTCCTCATGTCCTCCCCTTGGTCAACCAGGTAAAACCACAGTTTACCTCGTGGTGAGTACCCTCGGTTTTCTCCCACTCGGGATGATGGACGCCTTCTTCCAAAAGCTGCCACACTGCTCTGCAAGGGTCGGGAGCTGTACACATTGTTGTCAAGGCGCTGGACCAGTTTCTCTACCGCTGCGATGACAGAGAGGGAAATATTGTCTTGGTATTTGCGGAGCCTATAAGACACATTGGCTACAGTTGGTAGATCAGTATCACTCCAGTCTATTGCTGCCAGTGAATTGACGTGCCCTGATGGTACACTTTGTACAACCTTTCGCCACATGCCTGGGGTGCACGGGACTTCATCAGGATCGGCAGGGAGTTGTGAATTGTTCAAATCATAACTGATTATCTCCCGTACAGCTAATTCTCTAAGGTACTGGACAGCTCTTTCCATATTGTCGCACTTGGGCATACGGCATGTAATGTATTCTTTTATGGGGTACCTTTCCTTCACACTTAACAGTAACCGTTTCCAGAGGCTGAGGATTCCTGACCTTTTTCCAATGGCTTTATCAATGCCTCCTTCTCTGGCAAGGGATCCCAACTGCTTGGCCTCCCTGCCATCTAACTCCAAGCTATTAGCCCCATGATCCCAGCACCGAAGCAACCAGGTGACAATGGGCTCACTAGGTTGGCGGCTAAAATCCTTTCTAACCTCACGAAGCTCACTCAGGGACAGGGATCGGGTGACAACCTCTGGTTCTGCCTCATCTTGATATCCCCCTGATGGGCCCGGTTGATCATCATCATCAGCTGTTGTACGAACTGATTTTTTTGTGTATTTTCTCTTTTGAACCGGGGCGACAGACACTGGTGGGGATTGTTTCTTTTGATCATCAGTGGTGTCTGCTGTGGGGACTGCAGTAACTGCAGTGCCAGTTACAGGGGTTGCAGTAGCTGCAGTGCCAATTACGGGGGTTGCCGCAGCTGCAGTGCCAATTACAGGGGTTGCCGCAGCTGCAGTGCCAATTACGGGGGTTGCCGCAGCTGCAGTGCCAATTACGGGGGTTGCCGCAGCTGCAGTGCCAATTACGGGGGTTGCCGCAGCTGCAGTGCCAATTACAGGGGTTGCTGCAGCTGCAGTGCCAATTACAGGGGTTGCTGCAGTACCTGACAATCTGTTTTCTTCCCCTCCCCCCTGACAGTACGGACAATGCAGACAGCGCTGTCTGATATCAAGCAGTGTTTGAGCCGTACTTAGGTAATGGCCTATGTTCTGCCCCTCGTGGTTGTCCTGCCCCTCGTGGTTATCCTGCCTTTGGGAAACCTCTTGAGCAGTATTCATAAACCTGCTCTTAATATATGATGAAAGCAGGATCAAGTGCAGAAGAACTTCTAGCACTGTGGCCATAGTTTCCATGTCAAGGTGATGGTGAAAGTTTTCAAAAACTCTCATAAGAGCTGTTATGTTTAGCCCAGAAAGGAAAAAACCAGTGTAGTTCTCTCCCTCTGTGCTCTCACCAAAATGGCCACCACCACCAGCCCCTCTCAGCCCAGGGACTAGACAGGACCGCAAAACCTCATACACTTTCCAGATTAAACTCATAGTCACTAATATAACTGCATCATAAAACATTGTCATAAAGCACACTAGAGCAAAGTATGGGAACAAGCAGGGAAGCTGCAGCCCCGAGATGATACAACATCCTGCCAGGACTGCAAACAGCCTGCTGAGGTTTTTTTTCCACAGCCAGGACCACACCTTTATAAATAATACCCACAGCATCTTAAACAGCATCCTTACAACTTTTACCGTAATTGCAACCGGGTCAGAGTCAGATCTACCGTTATCCCAACCTTTATTGCCCCACGTTCAGGCGCCAAAATATGTTGTGGTTCCGCCGGAGCCGGGGACCACGCGTTCAGATTTCCCCGGAGCAGGGGGGGGGGGAGAAAAACAAAACAGCCCGCAGGTTGGGATAAGGGTATTTTTACTGGAAATAACAGGGGAAGAACAGATAACAATGAACAATACAACCTTTTGCTGAGATGAGCAGTTCAGATCGCGCACTCCCCGTAACGGACACCGCGCCGCAGCCCGCGCAACCCCAGCCGCAACACACAGGACCCGAGCTCGCGCCGCGAGTAAACAAAGCCCCGAGCACACTACCGCCCGGTCCCTGCTGTTCGCGCGCCAACACTGCAACACCCCCTGCTTTTTATACTCGGCATGATGTAACTGGCATGGAATGATCCTATTGGTCAATTTGAGTTACTTGTCCCGAGCCCAGCAGGTTAGCCCCTTCCTGGCTGAAGCCCCTGGCTGAAACCAGGACACCTCAGGAGGACTTGGCTGAGGTCAGGAATCGGCAAGCCCGTGATGATGGTGTTCCATCTGTTTTCCCTGCTCTTGGCATGTCAGGCTCTTTAGTAGCACAGTAGACATTACTGTAGTGGAGTGCCTGTAGGTACACGTTTCTCCTCCTGAGGACCTACAAGTTAATTCTGGGGGCTGAAAAATGGGCTTAGGAGTAGAAGGAGGTATCCCAGACCCCTTCACTCTGTGTCCATGTTGCTGGGTCTTAGCCTGAATATTCATCTGGACTTGAGGTGAGACTCATCTCCCCCATTTAGGTCAGATATGTCAACAGTTTGGACACATTTATGTGGCTGAGTAAATTCTACTGAAACGCTGTTTCCATACTAATAAATGAAACATGCCTGATACTGTTCTGAGACCAACTAGGATGGAGAGGCTTGCATCCGTGCTGCGACGGTTGCCTCACACTCCACAACAGGCTGGCTCTATGCAGACTTACTGGAAGTGAACCCTAGTCCCTGCTAACTCCTGAACCATGCACAAGAGTTATTTGGGAGAGTGCTGCTGGCACAGACCAAAGCCACTCTGCATACTGTGGTAATAGTTTTTGCTATAGATAATAAAGTTTCCATGCTCAGGAGTATTCCCCAGCACTAGTGTAGCCATAACTAAGGTAGACATCCTGTATTTAGGGAGAATGGAGCAAGTGGACTTGCTGAAGCCTCACCTTCTCCAGCTCTTGCAGACCACAGAAACGAAAGGGTGGGTCCATGCTCACATGCCCTGTCTTATGTCTCTTCCACAGAGCAAGCTTCAGATCTTAGTCTGGCATCAGCAATGGAATAAAGATTTACAGCATGGAAAATGACTGTGTTTGTCCTGACCCGTCACTTACCTGACAGACAAAGCCTGCCTTGTAGTCCCAGAGGAGGAAATCGTGTTAGGGATGTACCCTGAACGATGCCTGACTCATACAGATGATAGTACATCATATTGTCACTGAGCGAGGTAGAGGTGTCCAGACCAGAACTTCCATCATGGCATGCCTGATACGTGTGCTGGGGTTGTGGATCAGAACTGTAACACTTCCCTCCCCTCACGCTGGAAGTTTCCAGGTGGGTAGGCAAGTGGCCTGCTACAAAAGGCATACAACTTAAGCAACTCCTGTCCTGAAAGACTGTTAAAATTAAATTGTGAATTGACATCTCTGTCATTACAGCCCTGGAGCAGAGTATCTGCCCAGGCATTTTGTAATGTAGTATCTAAGCCTCGCGACACGTGGCTTAGGCTGCTGAATAATATGCATCATTATGTAACTTAATAACATTAAACTAGGATGTTCTGATAATAACATTATTTGAAAGCTGTTTAGTTTATTTAATACCATTTATATTTTGTATGTCAGTTGAATTTGGGACGAAAAAGATTCTAGAAGAAACCAGGGGCGGGGGAGAGCTTGTGTGCAGCGCAGTGGGAAATTGTGCAATGTACTTATCTGAGACTGTGTCACATGGTCTGCAAAGCACGGCTTTTGCTTTTATACACATAGTCTTGGCGAGTCTCCTGCTAGCAACAATAGTGCCCAGACTCGTACTGATGTCACTGTTGAGTTATTTAATTTGACCCAACAAGATTAATGTGTTTATTTAAAACCTTGGTCAAAATGGAAAAGAAAATCTCAGGACAATACTTCTATGTGAACATGTATGTTTTCACATCTGATGATTGTAATGTTGCATTAACTTATCAGGGGCAGTTGTTTACCCACACTAACGCCCGGGAGACCCCCTCAGATAAGAAGTGTGAGCCGGTCTCCCTCTCATCCTGGAACAGAGACTTCTACACTGCTACTGGTCCTGTGGGCTTCCATCCCAAGCTCTCCCCCTTCCTGCTGCTGCTTTCAGGGCTGATCCACAGAGATCCCTGCATTGTTTCATGGGGTTGGTGCCACCAAACGATGACAGCAGTGTAGTGGTGGATTCTCCCCAGGCTCTCACCAGGGCAGCAAGGGACAAACACTCCACTGCACAGGATGCCTAGATGGGGCTGGCGCTGGGCTCTGTGGGCTGAGCCGGATCGCACAAAGGCTGCAGACTGCCTGCCTAATTTTCATCCACATTTATGTTTTACAAACAGCTTGAGGGGTTTGTCCTGTGATAAATCATTCTGGACTCACTTCATTCCCACATATTCCCTCTTAAGTGTTTGGAATAGACTTTGGTTTTGACTAAGAGGCATAAGTAACCATCCAGTTAAATGCTCCAGGTCATTGGATTTTTACTTAAACAGAGTGGAGAAAAAAAGTTCAGAATCTGAGGTTTCCTTTTGCATGGTTGGACAAGTTTGGGCTGTGTTGTGGATTCGATCATTGATTGCTGAATGGCCTGAGGGAGGGGAGTTCTGCTGTGCTCTGTCAAGGACCTCTCCTGACACAGTTGAGGGCATCTGGACATACACAGATTAATAATCTAGAAATTCCATAGGGCAGGACTTGGTGCTGTTGTGGGTGCCTGAAGGAAGGTGTGCCCATTCTTCTTTCCTCTTTTTCAGTCCCTTTGTTACGTATTTTCATGCAGCCTTCTGGTTGCCGGTGCCTGAAATACAAATCTCCTGGGGGAATAGCAGCTGCTGCTGGGGCTTGTGACATGCCAGAGGGTTGCTTTTATGCTTTCTCTTCTGTGGGGCCAAGTGCTTCCATCTCCTTAATTCTGGGGAAGTTCCCTCTCCTCTTCACTGCTGCTCTCCTGGAAGAAGGGGGAGAGTTCCTTACGCATAAATGTTTCTGCATTTATCAGGGTGCTGGGTGCCTTTAAGGGGTACTCAGTGGAGCAGAGGGATGGGCATGAGAACAAAAAGGAAGGGCCAGGAGGAAAACAGCTCTAGGCATTCACTGGTGCTGAGCAAACATCGCATGGTGTCTGAGAGGTTCTGATGCCACAGGTCGTGTGCTTGCCCTTCAGCATGCTCCAGAGCTGCATGGTGGTGAGCATATCACGTTATGCCAAGGAACCAGTCTTTGGAGCCAGCCTCCTCTCTCACTGTGTTGTACCTCAGCCTGCACTCAGTGTCCCCAGGTGCCCTTTGAACTCTGACAATGTAAGGAAACTGGAATAATATGGTTTGTGAAGTCCTGCTGCTGCCAGCACTGGGCAGTATCTCTCCTGTCTCCTCAGTGGCTACATATAGGTAGTGCTGAGGACTGCACCCAACTCTTTACTGGTAGGAGTCAAGGAAGACCCAACTCCTCCCACAAGGATCGAGTAGAACAGTCATGGAGCTGCATCTCTGGAGGCATCAATTTAGAAGCTGCCTGTGTCTCCCGCTTTAAGTGCCTGATGTACACTTCAATCTTTTGCCCTTGGTGTGCACAGGGGGTCCATTCCATTAAATATATTTAAAATAGTAAATAGCTTGACATACACAACATTTTTTCCTTGGAGTTCCAGTCAGTGGAAATATGTCATTTTCAGCTAAAATTAGGCTGGCTCCAGCTACGTTAAAAAAAAGGGAATAAAGAAAAACCTTCCAGAACTAAACTCTTTCTGTTGGACTTTGTCAGATGTAGCAACTCCTCGCAGAAATAACTCAGGATCCATCCAGCACACAAAACTGTGTCCAAAAGTCTGATTTTCATCCAAAAAACTTGGAATTCTTGGAGACAGCAAAACAGGCTGGCAAGGCAAACAAGGTTTTCTCTTGCATGCGAGACAATGTAAATAAACTTAGAGAATAGTGATACATCTTTCAAAGGCAATAAATGAAATCTGTGAGTAGTTGAATTTTAAATTCATTTTGCAGTTGTATTTTACAACTCTTGACAGTGGAGTGAGATCGGAGGGGCAGAGAGGGAGTTGAAATCAAAAATGTATTTACTCATTACCTCTATAAAATTTGATATTACAGATTTAATTTAATAGAAGATGCTTGAGCTGAACCTACAGCTACCAGCATAAAAAAAAACCTCCAAAGGTACATTTTCTTTTATAGTAAGTATAACTCCAACTCAGATTTGCCTAGTGCCTTAAACTCTAAACAGAATTTGGAGTGACTGGACACTGCTTTGCACGGTGCAACTCTAAAGTGAGTGTGGAGGGTAGTGGGGAGGAGAGGTGTGGACCCAAAACAAACAAGAAAAAAAACCCAGAAAACCATTGAAAGTTAAATACATACTTTGAATAATTTATTTCAAAATATTTTATTGAAGAAATAATGACAGAAGTGTGTGAAAGCTAACTAGGTATTGTGTTGTTATTCCAGGCTTCGCCAGCAGTTTCTTCATGTTCTGAGACCTTCTCTGTTGGACTACTTGTAACCAGTGCTTAAGGCTACAAAAACCTAAGTGTGGAAGAGCCTTTCCTTGAAGGGAACATCCATCTCAACACTGTGGAAACTCCGTGCAAGCCTCGCAAGGCCGGAGAGCGATTTGTGCTTCCGTTAACACACGTGTGTAATCTCTGCTTCTTATGCACTCCAGCACCCCTATCAGTTCCTTGTTCTCCTTCACCAGCCCTGCAGTGAAAAGACTGCTGGGCTGGAAACAAGGAGATGAAGAGGAAAAGTGGGCAGAAAAAGCTGTTGATTCCTTGGTGAAGAAGTTAAAGAAGAAAAAGGGTGCCATGGAAGAATTGGAAAGGGCTCTGAGCTGCCCAGGTCAGCCCAGTAAATGCGTCACGATCCCCCGTTCCTTGGATGGGCGGCTGCAGGTGTCCCACCGTAAGGGGCTTCCCCATGTCATATACTGCAGAGTGTGGCGCTGGCCTGATTTACAGTCTCACCATGAGCTGAAACCACTGGAATGTTGTGAGTTCCCATTTGGCTCGAAACAGAAAGAAGTGTGCATTAACCCCTACCATTACCGGCGGGTGGAAACCCCAGGTAATTATATCATCTGTAAATGATTTGCATCTCTGTAAACTGTAATTGCTTGTGCACTGACAGGTCTAGTCTTGGTGCATCCTACCGAGCTGTGCTCTGAAATCTGGAGAGGCAGACTCCGTTTGTTGGAAGGACCCTGGATCTTTCCCTGCCTGGTGGCATCACAACTCTTGCAGCCAGGAGTAAGGAGGGTGTGAGGAGCGGCTTGCCTCCAGCCATCTGACCCCCAGAGGGCTCCCGGATCTTGTCCAGGGTGCTGAAAGCGAGCTCCCTCTCCCTGGGCGTGGGTGCTGGCAGCCCTCTAAATCCTCCCTTTATAAACCGGTGTCCATTTGAATGAAGTCTCAGCACCAGCCTAGACTTGCCACCCTGGCTTAGATTTATGCTTCATACTCTGGAAACTGACAGCTAGAAAACATACAGGAGAAAGTATATCACAGGCTCTCTAAAGTTCAGAGTGGCAGTAAGATGGCTTATCTTGCTGTGGATATGAAACCAGGTCAGTTGATTCTTCCTGAAGTGCCTGGTGGGCTGCCTTCAGTGGGATTCACGTACCTGAATGGATAGTTGATAGGAAATAAATCCCCCGAGTTCACATAAAACATGGAATTTTTCCACTGATGATCCTCTTTAGACTGGACTTCGTCGACACTGAAAACTTAGGAACTTGCTGAAGGGTCACTTGGTTGGGTTTTGTGTCAGTGAAACAGCTGTTAAAAAATACAGTGTTTGGAGCTGACTTCTATAGGGATCTTAGAAAGCAGAGCTGGTGGAGATCTTGAGCAGTCATCCTGTTCTCCTCTGCCCCTGCTCCCAAAAGAAAACAAATTACCAGGTACATTCCTGACAGATGTTTTTCTAATGAGCTCTAAAAATCCCATGTGATAGAGGCTCCACAACCTCCCCAGGCAAGTGAATCTATTGCTTTGCTATCCTTACAGTTCAAAATGATTTCTAATGTCTAACCTAGCTCTCCCTTGCTGCCAAAAATCACAGTAATTTAATTTACTAATGGATACGGTTGGTAAGTGTACACTTACTATTCTGTGATTACTCTTTGTCTGGCATGAACTTTACTCTGAGGTGACATTAGGATCAGATAAGTGAACTGTGGGATGTTTCTTTTCACACAGATGTAATAAAGGGAAGACATTTGTTAACATTTGTTAAACAACAGGGGCTGCTCCCTTCTCTGATAGTCCTACCACTGCAGCAGAGCTGTTATTTTGAAGTTGTATCTGAACTGCTGTAAACATTGTCACAACTAAAATTTTACAGCTGCACTGAGTGGTGCTTGTTGTCAACAGTTTTCAGCGGAAAGAGCTGATCTCCTGCCTTGCTAAAATAAACTCTTTCCAGAATTTAAGAAAAGATCCTCATAAAATATCCCATTTTGTGTATCTTTCTCTTTGAAGGCTGCAGTCTTTAGTGTCTTCTCATTGCTTCTGTTGTAACTCCAGTGTAGGTAATGGAGTCTCCTCAGTGTGGCAGCTGACAGCACTGCACAACGCAGCTTTCCACCCCAGCCTTCAGATCTACTCAGTGCCAGCTAACCAGCGCAAGCACTGGGATACTCCAGCAGCTGCTAAGTGACTGCCAAAGGTTGTTGTTCTGACCCTGAGACTCAGAAGGTTGCAGCTGTGAGCACGCCTGTGTCATTTCTCTGTGCAGCAGACTGGCTGCATCTCTGCTAGACAGGACCGAGGTGCAGGTATTGTTGAGTGGGTGGCGTGCTCCTGGGCCCAGCTTTGCCCCACTTGGGCTCTCATGGACTGGCAGTTCTCAGAGTGTGGGGGTTAGGCCAGCAGGTTCTCTGCACTGGGCAGGCTCCACCTGGAGTACTGTGTCCAGTTCTGGGCTCCCTGGTATAAAAAAGACAGGGATCTCCTAGAGAGAGTCCAGAGAAGGGCTACAAAGACGATTAAGGGCCTGGAGCATCTCCCCTATGAGGAAGGGCTGAGTGAACTGGGACTGTTCAGCCTGGAGAAAAGAAGACTGAGGGGGGACCTAATCAATGTCTATAAATATCTTAAGCATGGGGTGCAGGGGGAAATGGCCAGCCTCTTTTCAGTGGTCAGTGGGGACAAGACAAGGGGCAATGGCTGCAAGTTGGAGCACAGGAAGTTCCGCACCAACATGCGGAAGAACTTTTACACAGTGAGGGTGACAGAGCCCTGGGACAGGCTGCCCAGGGAGGTGGTGGAGTCTCCTTCTCTGGAGATATTCAAGACCTGTCTGGACACCTATCTGAGTGATATGAGTTAGGGAGCCTGCTTTGGCAGGGGGGTTGGACCCGATGATCTCTTGAGGTCCCTTCCAACCCCTGTGATTCTATGATTCTAGGAAGGACTTCAGGTGCTATGGACATCACCACCTTGTTTTGGAGGTGAAAGAGAGCTAGAGATGGGGTGCAGCGAGAAGTAAAACCTACCCAGGTGCGCTGGGGCAGCAGCAGGAGAAAGAACCTAGACCGCTGCAGGTGACTGTAATACAGGTCTGAGCCAGAGGCAGTAGAAAGCAACGCTGCAGGGGGGTGGTGGAGAGGCAAGGGATGAAATGAGCTTCGTGAGAAAGAGGTGACAGTAAGATCACCACAGAAAAAGCTGGGAGTTGTTGATCTAGGTGCAGGTCTTGAAGAAACAGGCCTGTGTTAACTACAGGAAATCTTGTGCATCATGGCTGTTGGTGATCTAAGGATTATATGAGATTCTCTGAGTCTCATTCTCTGGAGCTAAAGAAATCAGTCCACAATGCATTTTTTTATAATCCCCAAGTGTTATGTTCATACAAATGTCAGTCCTTTGGGGGCTCACTTTCCATCACTGCAGCCTCTGCTGCAGAGTCAACTGTGCCATGACCAAATCTGTTAACTTTTATTCAGAATGAATGAGTTGTGTTAAAAGATGGGAGGTCCTCACCCTTTCTTTAATAGCCTGGAAGATCCTTTTTATTAGAGGAAGATCTGTTTTACTAGAGAGCAGCATTAAGCCCCTGTGTGAGATTCAGAGGTTTCATTGCCTCTTCATGTCCTCAGGCTGCCCAGATGCATCCTAGTCTATGCTGACCAATGCTGCATGGATTATCATGGAATCATAGAATCATAGGGGTTGGAAGGGACCTCGAGAGATCATTGGGTCCAACCCCCCTGCCAAAGCAGCTCCCTAGCTCATACAGCACAGATAGGTGTCCAGACGGGTCTTGAATATCTCCAGAGAAGGAGACTCCACCACACCCCTGGGCAGCCTGTCCCAGGGCTCTGTCAGATGCATAGCTTTTATTGCCACTACCCGTGTCCCCAGCAGATTGCTTCTCAGGTTGCTGAGCAGTAGGTGCCATTTAGAAAAAAACCAAACAGCAAATATTTCCTCTATTTGTGCAACATCTCACTGCAGAGTGGGGTTAGGCCACCTAGCCTAAAGGAGATAGGCCTGGTAGTTAGGCTGTGCTTCCCATGTCATTTTTTTGTCTCGAAGAGCTGGTCAGAAGTCTGAAGGGGTTGCTGTCAGGAGAAGCTGGAGTTTTCGGAAAAATACAGAAGCTGCCTCAACATGTAACCTGGTTTTTTTATATGAAATCATTCATGTGTAGATACTGCAAAATATAGTGTGGACCATTGCTGCAGGCAGCGGGAGCCTAAATGAACTTTTGACATGGGCTTGATTTTCCAAGTGGAGCTAAGATGTGTTAGGCTCCAAGTTGGAAGACCACCTGATGGTCTCACTGTTGGCCATGTGTTTGGTGTTTGTGAGTGGTCATGGTCTCCAAAGGTAGTAAACTCTTCAAATTGGGCTAATATGTGAGAAATAGCAGTGTGGATGTTGTACCTGGAATTAAACTGTGGGGTAGATGATAGTTTGCTTGTTAGCACCTGCAGTCACAGTCTCTGGGTACAGGCAGGTTTCCAGCAAGAACTCTTGCAGGTAAAGGGAACAGAAGACAGCCTTGTGCAGGGGCGGAAGTGACAAGACTTGGGACATGACCATATTTGTCTTCAGTTCAACTAAGATTATCAGCACTTGGACATTCATAGAAGGAAGGATCCACCCTGGCTCTCAGTGGAGAGTAGCAGGTATAAGAAAAGGATCATATTGAGTGGATATAACACAGATAAATTATGAGGACAGACAGTTCCCAGTGCACTCAGTCACGTAGTTTCATGCCTCTAGTCACACTTCCTTCAGAGTGGTTGAGCCCTGGAGAGTGACATCAGTTACCAAAAGTGCAAGGAGAACAAGGCCCTCTGGGGAATTTTTAGCCACAAACGGGAAAATCTCTGAATTCCTCATCGCCACAGGGGCTTTAGCCCTCTAGGCAGCCACAGAGCAGTCAGTGGAAAGACTGACTGAGGTGGCAAAAAATGTACAGCAGAGCAGAACTGAAGAGTACCCTGGTCAGAGCTGGGAAGGAATTCAAGGCTTGAAAATTCCTCTTGCTGACTCACTCGGGGCGAGTCAAAGGCTTTCCCTGGCAAGTGCTGTTCATGCTTCCAGATTCTCAGCTTTTGTTTACAGAAGGAGTTGCACTGACGTCTCACAGGGCTGAAGAAGGCTGCTTCCTTAGCAGTGGTACCCACAGCGAGGTGCCAGCCTCTCAGCGCTGCATGGCATTGCTGCAGTGCAGCTGTCCCTTGCTCAACACCTCTGCTGTGTGCAAAGGGATCACCAGTACCCCATTTTCTAGGGCTGCTGGTCAGATCTGGCTAAGTAGCAGCAGAGCTGGCAAGTTTCATGCCGCAGCAGAAGGAAACTCCAGAAGCAGCAGCGGTTCACATGTTCCTATGATTCTGCGAGGGATCCAGCTCACCAAAACCACATCTGCAGTGGTGGTACTGGCTTTGTCCCACAATAGAACAGATGGATAAATGGAGCATGAAAAAGAGTCTGTTTCTCTCCACTGTCTGTGAAGATATCCATGGGGGACAGGTAGTGCATCTTCAGGTGTGAATACCTGTATTCTCTGTATGTATCCTACCTGGGCATTCTAGGAAATCCAAAAAGCTAAAGAAACTGTAAAGAAGCAGAAACACCTTTCTCTACCAAAGCACTTCAGAGGGTGTCAAAACATTCATCCCACGGGTAGGGATGTATCAGAGGCAGAAGGACCAAAAGTATTTTCCAGAGCACTATCCTTATGCTGTCCAGAAACTAATTTAAAATATATTGGGACAGGGAAGGTTCTGTGTATAGTCTCTTAAAAGGTACCGCGGTGCCTGTTCCCAGGCAGGTAAGAAGATAACTTTGGAGTGAACCCCCTGCCATCAGTCCAATGTTTTGTATGGTTTTTTAGGGCTCATTTGTTTTGGTTCACAGGTGACTGGCAGCGCGATTTAACCCTGCCCTGGGTGCAGCATACTGCTACATGAAGCAAGAAGCTTTAACCCTGCAGTTGGCTCCAGGCAGGTCCTCCTTCTCACCCCTTAAACTGCCCCAGCTTTCTGAGCAATTGATACGTACTGAGGGTGCACTCCAGAGAGGATGTTCCCACAGCCTTTTACCATGCTCATGGTTTGCATTATCTATATATTATTTGCTTTATAACAGTTAGTCCACTCTTTCATTATGCTGGATAAAGGAGAGTTCACTGAAATTAAAAGGTTAAAAAGAGTTTGCCTTACTTGGAAAGAGCTTTTGGGCTCAGAAATACATTAAACCAGGTTCAAACCATGTATTCCTGTCAGCATTTGTAACCAGGAGTGCACACTGCTGTTTGTTTCCATAAGCTAGTCAAGGTGGGTTGAAGGATTACATGCTGCTGGGTTTTAGGCCAGAGGAGCTCTGGATGCTAGGTCAATCAATACAAACGTGCTGAATTGTTCTTGGTGTTGGGACAATTCATCCTTGTCACAATAACTCACATCGCCTCCTTATCTTATCTGGTGACTTTTAGATCTGCACAATAGCAACTGGGGATTCATTCCCAGTTTAAGGGCTTAACTAAGACAGGCACTACGTGAGCTAGTAACTAACAGAGAAATCTTGAGGTACATGAATTGCCTGTTGTAGGTGCTGTTCACCCCATGAAGACTGTGGGGGGCTCAGTTAAAGCCTCAGGTTGAACTCCCATATGCAGAGCTATTTAGGAAGCCTCTTTCTGTGTTCCAGCCTAGGGCCAAACCTTCATAGGTAACTCACTAACTGGGTTTGCTAAAGTGCTTTGACTCCAGTTCTGCTCTCCTGATATGTCAGAATCCACACTAACTTAGTTCAACTTTTATTTACTCAATGCAGCAATGCTATGACAGCACTGACAGTATGAGATGTGAGTGATGAGAGTTTGTGAAGAGAGGCAGTATCCTCTATTAGACCAGATCTTACATGGATTAATTTGGATTTTAGTTTTCTGACCTGCTTTTTTCATGTCTTAACTGCCAACTATTGGCATTTGCCTCCTCATGCTAGATCTTTTCTAACTGTATTGCAAGAGCTAAATTAATATTACTGTGATATTTGAATTGCTGTTTACATTTCCTTTTAAAGATTCCACTGTCTGGCTGGCAGCATTTTCAAGTACCTGAAGACCTTTTAAATCTGGTGTCTAGCTTCAAGTCTGTGCTTCCTTTTACCCATTTGTAAAACACTGTCAGTGAAAGATGCAGTGTATTGCAGAGCACTGTTGTTATTAAACTTGGCTGCAGTTTTGGCAAATCCTGGTGCCAATATTTAGGAAAACCCTGCCATGCTCAGTCCTTCAGGAAGGAAGGAATAGTAATTTTGGGAGGAAGAAAGGTGTTGTTTGCGTTTCTGTAAGAGGGTTGTGTGCACGTGCCGTACCTGTGAATTCACCGGTATGTTGCTCAGTTGGGACCGAGTCCAGTGATGGAATTGCTGCCACTGACCACATATTTGGGAAAAAATGGGTCTGAGAGTCAGCTTTTGATGCTTGTTTTCGGACAGGTTTGTTGCTCTTCAGTGACTCATACACAGACAGCAATCCTTGGGCAGTGTGCAATACGCCTCTCTAACTTTCAGAGACATACTTTCAAGAGTGCAGTTTAAACCAGCTTTTTTTTTGTTCTTGTTTTTTATTTTCAGTCCTACCTCCTGTACTCGTTCCAAGGCACAGCGAGTTTAACCCTCACCTCAGCCTCCTCGCCAAGTTTCGAAACACTTCTCTGCACAGTGAGCCACTGATGCCACACAATGCCACCTATCCTGATTCTTTCCAGCATCCTCCATGCACCCCTTTTCCATCATCACCCAGCCACATGTTCTCCCAGTCGCCTAACAGCATCAGCTACCCCAACTCACCAGGAAGCTCTTCTGGACCAGGGAGTCCCTATCAGCTCACGGGTAAGAATGAGCCTGCTGACATCCCGACTGAGGCAGTCAAGATTTTTGCCTGGGTCTGGGGTCAATTCCCCCAGGCTGGAGCTACAGATCGAACTGTTGGATAAGGTGTTTTGGAACATGATTTCTTGTGAATGTCTTCTAGTATTTACTGTCTCTCGGTCCTTTTCGTGGATGCCCAAGGGACTAAGAGTTGTGGTCATACCTCTCCTAGAAGTGCCTGGATGAGATTTCGTGATTGCTCTAAGAGGATAGTTGAGAGGAGTAAGTGTGCCAGGTCACCTGCCTAAAGCTGCCCATCCAAGTTTCTGATAGAATCCATGGAAAGAGCACATGCAACAGCTAAATTAGGCACCTCTAATAGAGGTGGTCAGGTTAGGAATATTTAGAAAGTCCATCAAGAGAGACAGAATAAAATGAGGAAATCAATATTCAGAAATATTTTTTTAATGTGTGGTGGTCCCACTGACTGCATAAACTTCAGGAAAATAAGGTCTTTAATAATCTAGCTCAGCACTTGGTGAAGCCACCAAGCAAATTCCTGTGACATTGGAATGCGTTTCATCAGCTCCCTGGTTCTGAAGTCATCAGGGTTAAGTCGCTCAGATTGTTTGTATGGTGCACTCCTTACCTAGTACTGCTGTAATTACCTGAGAATTTAACTATGCTTCTGCTGTCATGTATTCCAAGAAGGTGTCATGCAGCACAGCTGAGAGCTGGCTTTGATAGCAAAATATGGTGTTGTTGTAACACTCAAATAGTTTCAGTGATCTCAGTTTTTCACAAAGATGAATTCAGATCAGAATCTTGTAGTTTGAATGTCTCAATTACAAAGCATTTATATTCATGTCCTTAATGATATGCCTGTTTTGATTTTAAGTCCAAGATAGGTGTTTTATTTTTACAAGGTATGTATTTGTAGTATTTGAACTTCCTTTTAAGCTGGACACTTTCAAAACAGAGCGATGTTTTCCTTCCCTCTCCATTGATCAAATCAACCTTCATTCATTTCTTCTCTAGATCTGTACTTTAGATTAAATGATATTTAGCAACATTAAAACACTTCAGCAAGTAGTAGGACTTGTTTGTCTTCTCACATCTTTTTCTTTTACCTCTATATAACCAAGCTGAATTCAGTTGAGCTGGTCCTGACAGGTAAATCAGGCCCTTTCCAACTGCGTGATGACTCTGACTCGTGCATTTAACTGAACTGGGGACCTCGCAAAGCTACTTAAAAATGGAAGTGGCTCAATCTGAGCTTCAGTATGTCACAGCACACGGCATGCTGATAAGCATAATTTGCCTGTGTAACAATTAGGGATGGAAGTCTATCTAAGGCAAACTGGAGTTACATCAAGAACCTTGAGTGGGATTAGTGTGACCAAATATAAATGTCAACAATGCAAATTTTTACATATCATGTAATTGTCTATGCAATCAGTGGAGAAAAACAGGCACTCCTAGAACAAGATTCTTTGCATCTTAAGGCCTAAAGTAGCTGAGATGCACTGTTTGCAGGTGCCTGTTTAGTGGGGATAAGAAGAACTTACGGGGCCTCACTTAGGTGTAGACATCAAAAATAGCTGTATAACCACATTATTCCTTTCTGTGACGGGTATTCTCTTCTACTCTTTCTTGATTTTGTTCTGCTATTCTAGTTTGTTGCATTTTCTGTGGAAGGGGTATGTGATCTGGGTATAAGACATATTAAATAGTGTGTGAAATTCCTAAATCCTGACCAGTGCTTAAGTGGAATCACATTCCTGTACAGTGCTTACTTGGAAGCTGTCTGGATGGTTGTCTTACAGACAGTCCACATTTATCCACTCTGGGTGAAGTTGCTCTGTTTTGAGGGCCAGCCAACAGACCCCCAAACACAAGAGGAAATTTTAACCTAGAACCCAGTTAAACCTTGGTCTTCTTGAAGAACCCTGCAAGGTGGTATAAGGCTGTACCTTACACATAAGACCACTGACTTTCTGTACAAATTAATAAAACTACATTCTTTTAGTGCTTACACAGTGAACGTTGACATTTTCTAACATGAAAATGAAGTCCCTTTTCCTTTGGATTTCTGAAGCTTCCTGTCTTTTGTGGAATCCCCTCTATAGAGTCGCCCTTCTGTTTTCTAGCTTACTGTGCCATAAATGAAACAGATCAGGAGTAGGGCAGATTGTGAGTGGATACTTCTTTTCCATATTTTTTCATAACATCCATTGTTCTTTGATGGGAGACTGAACAACCACAAGAGAACCAGCCTTCACTTGTAGGACAGAAATTAAAAGGACAAATGTGAAGTGAGTTTTGCCAAGTCTGCGTTTAGAGTAAAGGCTTTCCATAGGCTTTTTTAATAGCCTGTGAAGAAAGAGACCTGAAATCATCATCTTCAAGTTTTAAACTTGTGAGAGGAGTCTGGAACTGAAGGATAAAAATGTGTTACTTTCTTGGGGTAACAACTGGCGTTAACAGAGCGCTTGGCCGGACCACCAGTCTAGCCTCAAGGCACTGCTGTGACTGTTCTTCTCTCTTTGAAGTGTAGTATGTCCAACATGACAACACTTCTTTCCCATCCTGTACCCCCTGAACACATAAGGGTTTTAATCTGGAGACCGAAGGAAGGTCAGGTTCAGCTTTGTGCTCTGTTTCCAGCCCTTCTCTAGCTAAACAATGCTGAAGAAGCGTTCGGTTTTCACCAAGAAAAGCCAAGGAGAATTTACCAACTGACGTATTGATTTAGGTGCCTTTCCTTTCTTTTCTTTCTTTCCTTCTTTGTCACAGTGGAAACTCCACCCCCGCCTTACCATGCAAGAGAACCTCCAGGAACCCACAATGGGCGGTCCATGGATGCCATAGCTGAAAGTCAACTAGTGCTGTCTTTGCCCAATGGAGGTAAATCTGCCGATGGAGAAGCCGAAAGTAAATAACCATTTGTACTATTCTTCAAAGAAAAACTGTTAAGCAAATAAACTGTTATTTGAACAAGAAGGTTCAGTGAACTGCAGTAATAGGTTTCAGACTGTTTTGCAGTAAGGCTGTGTACTAGAGCCATCCATTAGCAAGCAGAATAGGTTGATTTAAGAATTCAGTGAATTATGTGTGAAGTTACAGGGTTTAGACCTTATATCCATTGACTATTGCCATTTGAAAGCTGTTAATGAAAGCAAACACTGTTATCTACATTGTAAAGACAAAGATATCAAATCAAGGATGGTGAGGCAATGTAACACACAAGAGCACTATCAATATCAGAACTGATTTCTTTATCACCTTCAGTTCTGGGTTTCAAGTACTTTAAAGCCTTGTGGTCGGGACCTTTCTTACTGCCATCTTTGTGTTAATGTTACATTGCTGGCTGGCTAGAAAAGAAAAAGGCATGTTCTAGTGAAGTACAAAGAGGTTCTTACAGAAGGCCAAACTCTTTGTGTTCATATAAGAATGCTTTAGTGGGAGAGAGCACGGATGGTAGGAATAGAAGGGTCCTCCTGGCCCCCTGATGAAGCAATTCATGACCTTTCCAGCATGATCTCTGCTACCTCCAGCATCATTGTGGCAAGTGATGCCTCCATCATTCAAAGCCCATTGCTGCACAGCAGCAAGGGGAAATGGAGTTCACCAGATGGGTTTTTCTTTGGCTTCCTGCTACCGTGAAGGAAAAATCATGATTGTTCTTTTAGTCCAGCATATTATAGTCCCAAACAAATGTTCTTTATGGCATGAGGACTGAACACTGTGCACACACGTGCACATTAAGAGAAAGATGCCAGCCTTCTGAAACAGTGAGAAAGGTGTGTGTATCACAGAACCAGATCAGAAGGAAGGTGAGGGTGGTAGTGCTAATTGCAGATGGGTACACAGAATGACCAGATAATAGCTAGTTATCAGACACCAATATTTCTAAAGAAATTATCGAGATACTTGAATCTCTTTGCCATAGTTCCTCATCTGTGATCACTGCCCTAGTGAATATTAGTTGGAGGTTTATTAGAGGTTATGTGCAGAGCTGCCCTGGAGGCAGGGGCACTCACATGCCTGTGGTGGGCAGGCAGGATAAGGTTTCCCGCTGATTCCTGTAGGACAAATGAGACTCAGAGATTCTGTTACATTTTTGAGTCTGTCTCTGAGTTAAAAAAACCTAGGCAGAGGTCTATCAAAAAAGAAATTACCTTGCTGACATTTCTGCTTACAGTCCTACACGGAAGCAGAAAGCCCCCAAGCATGCAAAAATCTGGGGGGAGTGATTGATTACTTCTGAACTTCAGCGCTTGGAATTAGGCTGAAAGCTTGGCTCAGTTTTGTCTTGCTTTGAGCCCATCTGTCATCCCTAGCTCCTGCTGGTGTGCACAGCAGATGTATCCCTTACTATTTTCAGTGTGGAGATCAAGCCCCAAGGTTCAGCAAGGAATGTCAGCATGTGCTTAATTTAATGCAGTGGAGTTATCACTTGTAGGAACAAGTGGGACTCCTCAGAGGCTTAGAGTTAAGCCAGGGTGCCAACCCTCTGCCTGTTTGGGGCTTCAGTCATAAAAATAAAGAAGAAATAGAAGCTTCTGTTGAGATAAAGTCTGACATAAGTGACTTTAGATGAAGAGTATGGGAGGGGGTGGGAGTGGGAGGGAGGAAAGGAGACATAGAATGATTGTTTAAAAAATACTATTGAGACCTGAACAGCTGATTAATTTTCTTCTTTCTTACAGATTTTCGACCTGTTTGCTATGAGGAACCCCAACATTGGTGCTCAGTTGCCTACTATGAACTCAACAACCGGGTAGGAGAGACTTTCCAAGCTTCCTCTCGAAGTATCCTTATAGATGGATTTACAGATCCTTCAAATAACAGAAATAGGTTCTGCCTGGGACTACTCTCGAATGTAAACCGCAATTCTACTATAGAAAACACCAGGAGACACATAGGAAAAGGTAAGAGGAAATCCCTTCTCATTGGGAGTATTCAGAGCTTGAAAGAGCCGTGCATTGTGTTAAAAAACCTAGCTGATTTGTTAGATGTGCTTGTCTTAAAACCAAACCACTGAGATTACTTCTGAAATAGGAGAAAAGCAGCTGATTCTTTTCTGGCTGAATAGCTGTCAGCAGAGGAGCTCCTTAAAAAAGCTATTTACTTGGACAGCAAAGAGAAAAATGTTGTTTATAGTTGAGGGTTCTAATTTAGCAGTATGTATTTTCATTTTATTTATTACAGCTTCTAGCAACTGGGAATATTGCCATTGAAATGCCACTAAAAGGATAATTGCTGGTGCCTCAGGGCTGGTTCTCTTACTACCAAATAACAAAGGGAGATGGATGAAACACTTAGTAGTTGAGTTATTTAGCTCTACCAGAGTTGCCTTTGTAGCTTTCTCCCCCTCTACCAGTCTGATTCCTTGTCTTGTCACCTTCTTGCCAGTGAAACTAAAAGTCCTGGATTCTCCCTCCAGCAGTTGTCCCTGTATGCTCCACTTCTGGTGCACACACGCCCTTGTGCACACAGGGTCATAGGCTGCGGGTGAGAAGTACGAGGAGACCACACCTGGATGCGCCTGGCTGCACGCACCCCATCCCAGCTCAGCAGGGCTGTGCAGGGCCTGGTGCTCTCACAGAACTTCATGTTGTTTGTGGCAGTGAGTCAGAAGCCCTGTACCGTCCACTCCTCAGTGCAGACGAAGATTTGCCTGTTCTGGTATATCCAGTCTAGACTCATTATCTTGCCAACCCAGCCTCTCACCAGTAGCTGCCTGGGAATGGATTTCCCACTGGGCTAATTAACTCTAATTGTTCCACTCCTATTATCTTGTCAACCTCACCTCATTTCCCAGGCCTAGAGCAGTGTTTTAATTGGCTAGTGATAGTCTGGTGTTGAATGAATGCGAAGAACCTCTGAGACAAATGTGACATAGTTTGTACAAGCAGCCATGGACCTGAAGGCTGGTGCAAGAGATGCTGTTCCTGGCTCTTGCACTGTTCTCTGAAGGGAGAGCACTTGTGTGCTGGATGTACTGTGTGAAGATGGTGTGATGCCATAGGTGTCTTGTCATGTTAGTTTGTTGTGAGGCGTGGAAATGAGTTATGCACCTAGTTCTGACTTAGAAAATAAAGCAAAGCTTCTCTGACAGCCTGAGCTGTCAGAGGGGTGTAGATCAAAAAGCTAAGCCAGGCCCTAAAAGAAGAATGACAGAAGATCCCAATCAAAACTGTCATTTGAGGGTGTTACATCCTGTGACTTTCTGCCCAAAAAGAGGAAGAGACAGAACAGAAAGAAAATGAGGTAAATGCTAATGGTCCTCATCCATTCAAATCTGAAGACCTGTCTTCATTGATTTAAAGTCCTTTAAAGTCTTATGCTAGGAATCTGCCCAAGGGGAGGGAGCAGGTTGCTCAGAGAGGAGCTTAGTATATTAGAGATCCTTAATTTTACTGCTCTTCCCTGCTTATGCAAATCTTTAAAAAAACCCAAACAACAGTGTGTTCAAGTGGAATAGAAGTGGCACCAGTACAGACCTGCAGAAGAGCACAGAGCGGCTCCAAAAGAGTGTAGTTCAAAGGGGAGCTGGACAGATGAAAGCTGCTGAAATGGATACAATTGTCACATGTTAACCAAGGAGAAAAAAAGAGTGAGTAAACAAGATTAGCTCAGTAGGATAAGGATATGTGATTGAATTGTCATCTAATGTATCAGCATGAAACGGTTTCCTGGAAATACCACATCAAAGCTGAAAACAATCCAGAACACAATGCAACATCTACTAGCAATTGGACCTGTTTCAGCAGTAAGACTTCAAGGACAAAAAGGGGACTTCTGATCAGAGTGTCAGAAAGGTGTGTATGCTTGGAGCCTGCTGAATTCCCAGTTTCTGCAGGGAGCAATGAAAACCCACCAAAACATACGGACTCCTGATTTGGTCTTCTACAAATACATATTCAGCTGCTTGGCTTCCTTGAGGGTGCTTGTCTCTGGCAAATGAATACCAGAAGAATGGAAATACACACTCACATTTCATTCCTGCTGTATTTACTGCTTTTAAAATGTCCAGAAGGAAAAAGCAAACTGAAACTTCTGCTTTCAGAAGTGACATGGGTGTTTTTGTTATTGTTGTACACAGTTTGGGCAGCGCCTTTGAAAGCATTCATTTTTTTTCAGATGCTGGGTTACTCAACATACACTGAAAATCCAGCCTTTAAAATACTTCACTTTTGCACCCAGAAGTGTGGTCACCCTAAGTCAGTAGCCACGCCTGAAGATTTGAAATGTGGTGAATACTGATGTCCTTATTCTTCTCTGCCTACCCTGCGATCTCACTCCATCTGTTTATTTCAGAAAGTAATATGGACTCATCAAGGTCACCTAGGATCTTCCTGTTTTCAGTCCAAAGGAGATGCAGGTCAAGTAATAGCAGTCACAATGTGCAACACCCCATAACATCTGGTGCAGTTGGACTGGAGCTGATGACTGGTCTAATGGAGCTGTCATCTCACCCATGTTCTCAGTGCAAAACTAGTGTGTGCCCTGAGCCACACACCCCTGCCACTCACATTTAATTTGAGAGCTCGTGGGTTCATAGAAGTAAGAGTCAAGTGATGGCTTGAAGACAGACTTCAAGGTTCCCATCTGAGTCACTTTGGAAGTCTATGGGAGAGTGTGTTTTTCCCAGATTCTTTTCCCACTCAACCTGCTTTTCCCCAAACCTTTCCCACTTCTTTTTAGAAGCTGCTATTGTCCTAAGGATGTGCCACTACCCCTTGCTGTCATGACCACAGAATGATGAAGAGACTGGGAGTGTGTAACAAGTCTATTTTGTATGAAAGACAAGAGGAGTAAAGCTAATTACAACTGAATTATTAAAGCATAGTTATCGCCAGCTTTACAGGCAGTCCAGTGAGACTCTGTCAACATGTGCAGCTGTATGTAAGGGCTTGAATGCCATACCTGGGAATAGACAGGAGAATTAGTTTTTTATTTAGTGGTGGTTTTTTTGAGAACAAAGAACTGAGTTCTTCCACTTCTCTTGGCCATTGGGAGGGGTTCATCTCACCTAATCTAGCCATGGGAAGGGTGAATGTCTAAGCATCTTCACAGGATGACATGGCCCCCTTCAGGGTGTGGTTTCATGCTCACATTTAAGCAGTCTGGGGTCACCATTGCCACCCTTGCACTGATGAAGATCTCACTGCACATAAATCTTCATTTGTTTTGCTTCTTTTTAAGTTTATTAGCTGGTTCGGTTCCCCAGTCTGGATGTCTGCCTAGTCCCCAGCCAGCATGAAAGCAGGTGTGGGAAGAAGCATCAGGGGCAGGGAAGGAAGGAGCCTTTTCAGCACCTGCACAGACTTCCATCAGTTTAAGCTGGCTTAGAGCCCACGCTGTGCAGTGGATGGAAAGAATCATCTGGTCACAGTGCCTCTCATCATCTGTCAGCTAGAGATGGCATCTACACAATTAGCTTACACAAAATCCCTAAATTTAAGATTGATGAGTTGGGCTGAAAGACATTCTCCCACCAAGTTAGGTGCATTTTCATGCAGGCTGACACCAGAGTCTTTGAATGGATGGAAATGCTTCCACCTCCATTCCCTCAAGGCACGGTAAAAAATTTGAGAGTTAGTGTTGGTAAGGCATTCAGGCACCAAAAAGTCCAGAAGGAAATCAGTCATTTTCTTGCTCAAGGTAACTTTGAACAGGATCTGATGAGTAAGTCATGTCATGTAAATGCAAGTGTGTGGTTCTAATCTGGTGGATAAAGCAAAACACAGAAAAGCTATTTTAGGCACATGCGATGCTGTGTGTTTAAACTGCGTGAGATAGGATCCTGTAGTGAAAACTAGCGTGCAGTAATGTGGGTTTTGGTCAGCATGCATGTGCTCAACAGCAAAAATAGGCTTAGATGTGTAATGCCTAACAGATCTGTCAGTCCTTTGACAGTTTTGATCTGTGCTTTGTACATGGTTGACATATGTTTGACATTTACGTGTGTGCGTATGTATGTGCATGTGTGGGACATAAAGTGTGATGCTGTTGAGTTAAAGAAGGAAACCAACCTTCACTGGAAAGAAGGCAGAAGAATACGTGCCAAGACTGTTTTCCCCTAGACCAGTACCTCCAAAAAGAGTTTATGACAATTTCCTCTTCAAGTTGGTGGGTCCTTTGTACAGAAGCATGGATGTGCGCACCGTTTACTGCCTTTGAAAAGGCTATGTGTGGGTGGGTGGGCATCATGGAACGATCCTGGGCTTGTATGCCCACCCCAGTAGAGTAGTTAAAAAGCCATTACTGGTATAAAGTGTGCTGGGAACAATGGAGAAATAATACACGTTGTTTTTTTCTTTTTCAAGGTGTTCATCTTTACTATGTTGGTGGGGAAGTTTATGCTGAATGTGTCAGTGACAGCAGTATTTTTGTGCAAAGCCGCAACTGTAACTACCAGCATGGTTTCCACCCTGCCACTGTCTGCAAGATCCCCAGTGGCTGCAGCCTCAAGATCTTCAACAACCAGCTTTTTGCCCAGCTGCTCGCCCAGTCAGTCAATCACGGTTTTGAAGTGGTGTATGAGCTGACCAAGATGTGTACTATTCGGATGAGCTTTGTTAAAGTAAGGATTCTTTGTTTTCTCTTCCGTTTCTGAAAGGGCAAATTCCATCACTGGGCCAAACACCCCATCAAATCCTTCCCAAGTGGGGGCCCAGCGTGAAAACAGCAATTCAGGCTGCCTGTTGATTCAGTGAAAAGTAATCACGCTGAATAGATTGATACTGGTGTAGCTTAAGAGACAATTAATATAACTTTAATATAAGAATTTTCATAGTTTTAAGAATAGACTAGTTTAAGAGAAAGCTGTAACTGTGTGAGCTGGTTGTGAGAGCAGATGCAAAGCTTAACCATAACAATGCAACAGTCACAGCCTTGAAGATAAAGAAGTAAGAATCTGTGTGGTTTTAGGAATAGATTCATTTTGGATTTTAGCAGAATTTGGCTGTAATCACATAAGCTGTTTCATGAAAGCGGCTACAAGACTTGAACCATAATAGTGCAACAGCCTTGAAACTAGAGGAACTGCCTTAAACTTCCAGATCCTTACAATCAGTAGCTATTGTGGGCAACCTGGAAATGTCTTAGATTCCAAAATTTAGGTATTCCATAGGCTTTTCGTGGAAAATATGGAGAGATTGAATGGTGATGTTCCCCCATTGATTGCATAAAGAGCTCCATTTAGAGTGGCTTAGTAACATGTAAAAGTTGTAGCACATACCCTAGGCAGTTGTGATCTCTCCTATAGTTACTGGTTTGCAGTAGGGCTCGGTAGAGCCATAGGTATGAAAATAACACCCTTGTGTCTGTAGACTAACTTACAGTCTCACCATTAACATAGGCTGGTATATATGTTACCAATCAAGAAACACCAGGTCCTCCATCAGCCACCACTGAGCTTGGAATTGGTGCTGTTTGCTACCTGTCTGACCCCTGGCAAGAGATTGCCTTAATTTCTGATGACATTCACTCAGGCCAGCCATACTACCAGATGGGCATCTTGCAAGCAGAATACAAGACCCAAAATAACATCTGACCTTTCCCCTGCTATTTGGAAGAGACAGGAAGCCACCAAAGTCATTACTGTTTCCATGTCTTTCACATAGGAGTTTTGCAGTCTGACTACTCTGTGTGCCATGTCTTTGTGGGAGTTTCTTTAATCTTCTGAGTGATCTTCTCACCAGAATGAGATCTCTTGACTCCTTTTAGCACCTAGGATTTATTTAGGTGTCTATTGTAGCATCTAAACCCCAGAGAATTGCATTTCAAGACTGTTTACAGATACACTAGGCTGACTTCTATAGCGCTGCTGGGGAGAGCTGGCAGACACGTTCAGCCTGCAAACTAGAGACAGGGCACCATTAGAAGCAAGTTGGTCCTGTTAGGTACCAGAAGAAGTGGCTTCAGTGTGTCCCTTTGACTTGCAGATTTGGTTCTATACAAAAGACCGGATCAAACTGATTGAATTCACATCTAAGGTACTACAAAAGCTTGAGGCTCAAGCGCAGTTCCCCTATATTCTGCAAAGCAGATGAAATGACCCCCACATGGCTTTCAGCGCTTGACTCTATCCAGCCATCCTTGGGGTCCCATCTCTTTAACTCCCTGAGAGCATTAAAGAGTGCCCAGTAGCTTCTCTCAGGAGTCCAAGCCAAAGTCTGCCTGCCCATGACCATGCTGTTGCTTTTTTCTTGGGAAGGAACTGATGTGTTGTTCACACATAAGCATTAGAAAGCAAGAAACCCATCAAACAGCATTTTTTAAACAGAAGACTTGAATGGGCATGTTGTTTATAAAGGCAGTTATGCAATATTTTCATTTGCTCAGCAACTCAGGGGCAGTCTCTTTGATGTGTTATCTGCCTCCATGCCCAGCATGGCAGCAGAAACTGTGTTGATGCACTAAATAGCACTACTGCCATATTATCACCTTGCTTTGTTGTAACAATTGCAGCCACTATAGTGCCTCAGGCACGAGAAGACCAGTGCAAGGAGTTATTTTGAACCCTTTCCCATGACCTTTGGAAAATGGCTATGCAAATCTCATCCAGGTTCTTCCCTTCTGGCCTGTAAAGAAACTTTTTCTGTACCCAGTCTTCTCCAGTTGGTTCTCTCCTAAGGGGTGAGCCTTGGTGTGTTCAGTCTGGGGACAGGAACGCCCATGGGTGTTGGGTAACCCATGCACAGGGGAGCATGTTGGCTGTCAGAGCCACACACCAAGAGCCTCCAGGTGTAGAGCAGTCCTTTGGCCTGATTCTGGTCTCTGATTCTTGACCAGCTCGTCACCTACAGCCCACAGGGCAAGTAGAGCTAAAGGGCTCGAGGCCCTACTTCGTACCCCACTGGTGCTTGAGTTCTAGGAGGCAGGGATGGGTAGGGACCAAGTTGTGAGAAACTTGCCAGGGCCACATCATCTGGGACATGGGAGAGAGGATGGTGAAGGTCCCCTCTGACACCATTATGTGCCCACTGAGCACCTGAGAGGAGCTCAGCCCCCAGACAAATGTTTCATCAGTGTATCGCCATCAGTTTCCATCCGCTGAGCACTGCTGATACCCAGGCAGGATTGCTATTGTCCCCTCTCCACAGATGAGGCAGCTGAACCACAGTGGAGAGACAGAGTTTCTCCAAACCAAGGCCTGAACCCAGAACCCACCCTTCACATTCCCCCAGGTACTGGGGCTACGGGGCTACCAGGCAGACGTGGTTGTGCTCCGGGATGCTGCTGGAGCCCGGGCTGTGAGAGAGCAGTCATCGTGGGAGGTGGAAAGGGCTGGCAGTAGCAGCAGGAACCCTCAGGAGATCTCCCCCATGCTGGAAGGCACATTTCTGGTCTCTCCATGGCGGCGCGTGTACCCCCTTTCCACTCTGGAAACCACTGCCACAGTTTAACAAGTTGGTCCCATTTCACTCCCTCGGTAAGAGAGCTCTGCCGCTGAGTGCCTTTCAACCCCGGGGACGAAGGAGGCTGCCAGCCGTCCGGGAGTGATGTAGCCGGGGCGGGGGCAGGGAGTGCCGCCCTCCCACCGCTTTCCCGGCTGGGAGCTCCCGCCGGCAGCCTCACGGGGCAGCGCGGGCGGCCGGGCCGAGCAGGCCGCTGGGAGTGCCCGGGAGTTGCCAGCAGAGGGAGATGGCCGCCTGCTGCCAGACGCCGCCTCGCTGAGCAGGTTGTGCCTGCAGGGCCTATTCCTCCACGTTTTCTGTCCCCTCAGTCAGGAAGAGGCACCCCTCCTCCTCCAGCACCGGCCCTTCTGGCCGCGTACCCTTGCTACACCTGAGGACTTAGGATTTCACAAGCTCAGAAGCCTGACGGTGCTTGTTTAAAGAGCGGCATTTCCTGCAGACGCTTCCAGAACAGGACTCTGAGGTGCCTTTCTAGCCTGATCAGGAATCTGAGGTGCTTTTCTAGCCTGATAAATGCTCTGCAGGTCAGGAAGATGCTGCCTGTACTATTTGGGCTTCGGTAGGTCCTTACTCTTACTCTTCTCCCCACCCTTTCTGTCATTGAGTAGAAATTACTGTCATCCAGACGACTTCTTATGGCATCTAGTTGTGGTTTTGATCCTAGTTTTGCAGCTGATCATCTAGGGAAGTGGATTCTGGCAGCCTCCATTGTCTGAGTTGTTCAGCACTCTGCAATTTAGGTACCTTTGGTCAGCCATCAAACTTAACATACCTCTGCATCCTTTTTTCATTACAAGAATGTCAGCCCACCTGACTAGCATAAGTTTAGGTAAGGCTCAACTTCTCTGATCGTCACCCTACAAATCAAGAGCATCATCCTGCAGTGGGACCACATTTTACATGTTGCCCTATGGAAATCCAGGGTCCGATCTGGCAGTGAGACATTTAGTTAGCTGTGAGACTTTGGGCTGTGGCTTGGATGTCTTGTGCTGTTCTGAAAACAGGCTGCCTGTTAGACACTGTGCCCACTTTAAGTGCAGAGACTTCTGGTTCTCTTTCCTCCCTGCCAGTACTTCATCCCCATCTTCCATCAGATGCTCTATATCCTTTAGCTCTCAAAATATTACTGCAGGACTTCTCACAGCAGACAGCCGGGAACTGGGGAGAAAAAGGACATGCTGAAGGACAGAAAACATGTGGAAAATATCTGTATATCAGTTAAGTTTAAGATAAAGTGGACATGAGGAACCTTGCTGGAAAATTCCAGAGGTTCAGATAAATACCTAGAACTTGTAGCATCTCAGATGCGTAGGATGCATCTTTACCAGTAAACGAAGCAGTGCCCAGGATCATTCCCAGTTCCTGTTAAAGTGTTATGACAGGCCTGGCCTGCTTTGTGTCTGTGCCAGATGGTAGTCTGGTGGACTTTCCTGGGCATGTCTCTGGGGTGTGAACAGCAGGGACCAGTCTCCACAGGCTGTTTGCAGGCAGCTGAGTTTGGAAACAGGCCTTGCCATGCCAGTTGGTGTCAGCACCTGGAAGTGTGACTGAGCACTTTTAATTTAATAGTAAAGAGTCCGTGATAACAATGATAACAATGACTTTTTAAAGGAGCAATGTTTCTAGAGAAGATTATGCCTAGGACAAAGTGTTAAATCTCGAGAAGTTCAGCGATGGACTGCCTGTAGTTGTGCTGAACTGTCAGCACTTGACTTGTGATTTAATGTTGTTTTGGTGGATTTTTAAAAAGAAACACCTCACTTTTTGGTCCTTTGATACTTTTCTAGGGCTGGGGAGCAGAGTATCATCGCCAAGATGTTACAAGCACGCCCTGCTGGATTGAGATCCACCTGCATGGACCATTGCAATGGCTGGATAAGGTGCTGACACAGATGGGCTCACCTCATAACCCCATCTCCTCAGTCTCTTAAGAATCATCTCTAGAATTCCCTTAGGATGGATGCTATTGCAGGCAGTGGCTTATAGGATTTCCAGTGAACAGAAGCTTCTATATGTAGATGTAAATATATCTATACATAGTCTACTCTGCTCTTTTTCTTTTTTTTTATGCTGTGTTTTGTGGTTTCTAGTTACTCTGATGCCAGTACAATAAGTTTAGAAATTCAGGTATAGTGTATCTGTTCTCTAGTACAGAATAAGCCAAATTCCTGCAAAAGTGTCAAACATTTCCTGTGAGCATCTTCATTCCCCAGCCAAGCCAGTAAACAGTGCGACTTCTCAGCACTTCCACGCGGATTCAGAGACCTGGCTGTAGCTGTTCCTAGTAGGTGAAATTCACCCCTCTGCAGGCAACCAAAGTCAAATCTCTGCACCATTTATATTCATTTTACATCCTAATTTCAGGTCTAAAAGAGGACCTTAAGTGGTGCACAGAACTTGTGCCTAGACAGGACTTTTATCCACTGAACTGAAGGACTAAACTGCAATTCCAGTCTGTCTCCCTACTGCAAAGCACGATGGGACAACAGATCCTCTGAGGAGCTGAGGCACCCCTGTTTCCCCTGGGATTTGGCAGGAGGAGAGAGCTCTCAGGACACGTTGAGCACTGGAACCTTATCAGAGCTTTCTGGACACATTCGAGTAGTCTGGTACTGTTAGGCCAGTAGCGTATGGTACTGCTGCACTGAAAAGCAACAAGCTCCTAAGGAAAAAAAGAAAATCTGAAATATATGCCTCTGAGTTTTAAAACTAATTAACTCCCAGTGCTTTTTTGCAGAGTTCATACATATTTGCATATGTATCCGGCATGTAAACTGAATCCTATCCATTATACAGTATTGATGTAGTTTGTTTTAAAGTTAGGACTGTCTGTAGTTAGACTGCTGTGCTGATATCAAGGGTACGTCTGAAAGGGACTTGAACTGTGATTCAGAAAAGGGAAATGAAGTGTGCATCGAAGAACTGAATACTTCCTTCACCATTCACCTTGGGATGGGCTCTGTACTGGGAACAGGAAGCCCCACACTGACAGGAGGGGATGAGGTGGAGGTGGGACTCAGCCACGTTCATCCCCTGTGCTGGGCCAGTC
Source organism: Laterallus jamaicensis coturniculus (assembly GCA_022605575.1). NCBI lineage: Eukaryota > Metazoa > Chordata > Aves > Gruiformes > Rallidae > Laterallus > Laterallus jamaicensis. The sequence goes on from JAKCOX010000012.1 coordinate 6,846,875, forward strand.
CTCAGCATCTGACTGAAACGCTGGGGTTTGACAGTGAGGGCTTCCCTGCCACTCACCTCCTACATCCCCGTGGATGGTTTCTTATCTTAGATACAGGCTTCATGATTTGCAGTGCTTTTGCCTCGCCTGCAGAGGACGATGGGGCCCTGTAAGCCGTGAACAAGCAAAGAGTGAATTTGTGGGCAGAACCTTTTTTTTTAAAGCTCCTTGTTTGTGGTCCTGTAAGCAGGGAAAAATATTGCCCATACACTCATCCACAGAGCCAGCCTCACAAAATGCTGTTCACCTGGTAACCTTTTCTGAGGAGGCAGGTGAAGCTCTTATTACATTTTGATGGTCCCCATTACCTTGCTGAAAGGGTAGAGGATTATTTCGTTCCAGGCATAAGAGGCCACTGAAAATTGTTTTGCTTTAAGGGTCAAAAAGAGGGATAGCTTACCCAATCTCAATCCTCCTTAGGACACATCAGAAGTATCCTGAGGGGGGGGGTGGGAAAGACTATACAGAATGTTTCTTCTCACACAGTATGTGGTGCTACATATTTTAACTGCATAATTAGAAAAGGATACCTGAAATCTTCAGCAATATCACATATGCAAATCAAATAACGTTGACTGGAAAGGCTTTCTATGTCTATAATACCTGTTCTGGGTGGTATTTATGAAGCAGAAGAACCAGTGAACTAGCAGGATTACTTCCTTTGAATGCATCTTCAACTGCCTGCAGAATTTGTAGAGCACAGAAGGATTACTTATTGTTTGAGCAGTAATAGCAAGCTGTGTAGGAAGTTTGTAAATGCAAAGAACCCTATTCTGTCACCATTTGACATCAACAGTGTCACTGTAGGATAGGAAAAGCTTTACAGTCTCCTGTAGCAACGAAATCCAATAATAATAATGTTACACAGAAATTCCAGTCATATCATTTACTGTTTAGCAGACTTAACAGAGATCAGTTTGGAAAAATACATCTTTCTCAACTCCCTCTTTCATCAGTGTCACTGTACCAAGGTACTGGTAACATGTTTTTTAACGTGTTTATTGCACCCTTTCTCCTGTAATTTCTCTGTGCTTTTCATTTTGCTCATACATTTGATTTCTTAGCAGCTAAGGACAGACAGCATCACCTCTCCTGTCCAGGATCTATCTCTGTCCTTTATCCTAGATTTTTTCTTGCTTTTTAGGCTGAAACCTCCTTCCCTCCTAATACAGAGAGAAGCTTTGGGTTTGCTTTTAGACATTCCCAGTACTGTCATCTTCCTTGCAGAGAGCAAAGGGGGACGTTCTGAGATGCATCTGCTCTTGGGCACAACTCCAGAACCCAGTTTTCTGCCAAAGCTGCAGAGGAAAATTGGATGGTCAGTGAAGAGAAGCAGGTTCTTCTGGAGCATCATTTGTTGCATCACAAGGATGTGACATACATGGTGCTCTGACCATGCTTATGTCTTCCCATCTAGTGTGAAGGGAGCTCAGGGCCACTAGCTCAAATGTGGACTGCTGCGTTGGACATAGCTAAAAGCAGGTGGGGTGAGCCCTAGGGAAGATGTGGTGTCGTGCCCAGTCTAGTAACGGTGCTTGCTCAGTAAGTGTCTGTGTTGTTTGAGTGGAAGTTGGTAAGTTCAGAGCAGTTTCTCCTTTCCTGTATGTCTGCTTTTACAGTAGAATCCTCATACAAGCAGGGTTTGGCTTCAGTGCAGTCCACGCATGCATCTCATTAAAGGTAGTCACCTTATGTGGCGTCCAGTAGAGAGCAACACACAATTCAATATATGAATTTTAGGTGAAGCCATGAAGCCAGCCAGCCATTTTATTAGGTGAAATCACACAGATTATATACCTTTCTTACTGCAAACATGGCAAGCTAAAAAACTGCTAATTGGTTACACACACTGTTCACACCATATTGATTGGTTAGTGATTATAACGAGTTCTGATAAACCTATCTTATAGCTAAACATCCTTAGTTTACCTTTAATACCTAAAAGCATCTGCACACCTGCTGTTTTTGACCATCTTGTTATGGTTGGTTCCTAACATGTTCCATTACTCCCAAATACCTTCCTATAACTGCTTCTTGGTTTAGGGCAGCCTGTACCCCTATCAGCAAGGCCGCTGTGTTTTGAGAATGTGATTATTAGGATCCTCTCTGTGTGAGTAACATTTCCTGTCTAATGGGAACAGAAGAATATTGTCAGGGCCTATGTCTTGGGTGAAGAGAGCTAGGCCGCTGGCAGGCCTGCTGTCTTCCCTGACAACCTTAATACTCCCTTACTAGTAATTAAAGAGCTGTTTCTGGAGGGTGATTCTTCTGACCTGCTTAAAATGCCTGCATTAGGATGAGAGAACTTTCAGCAAATTCAGCTGTTTGCTGAAAGTTTGAAGCATCTTGTTTCTGAGCAATCAAAGCCAAGGTCCAGCTCAGAGCTGATACCATTTGGGGTGGCTGGTACCACGGTGTGAAGGCTTGCCTGGTTTGATGGTTAGTAGGGCTCTTGTGGCTTAGTCCTCTGAGATGCTGTGCAGACGCACTGACAGCTCCTCCCCAAGAGAAGGAGATTGCTCATATCAGAGGGAGAATTGGTAACAGTGGACAAGGCAGAGAAGTAAATAGGAAGATGATCCCTGACTGGATGCAGTGATTAAAGGAAGGTAAATAATAAACCATTTACTTCACCTTCTTATTGAACAAAGTCTCTCTTAAATGCTATTATGTGATTTGAGATCATTTAAAAATTCATGTTTCTCAGAATTTACAGCAATGTAACTTAGGATCTCACTCTAATGTCTCCCTGTTTGGGAAGGAGACACTTTCTGCTGAAAGGTCTTCATGAACCTATGGACCTGTAGTCAATTTAAAGCCTTTAAATGCACTGGTTAATACTCAAGCTTTGGATAGGCTTCCTGAGAGATTTAAAACTACTTACAGCAAGACTACTTAGTCGAAGGCAGATTTTTAAATTTGGGGGCTTTTTTTAGCCATTAACAATTCAAACCCTCTTGGAGGTTTCTGTGGAGAAGTACCATGCATCAGCAGACAGTGCTATAAAGCACATTCATCATGGTATGTAGACTACTTGTTTTCCTGTTAAGTAGCTGAGAGAAGACAACAGCTGAATTCCTGCCAGTGTTAATCACAGAATCACAGAATGGTTTGGGTTGGAAGGGACCTTAAAGATCATCTGGTTCCAGCTCTCCACCCTGCCATGGGCAGGGACACCCTCCCCTAGTCCAGGTTTCCCAAATCCCTATCCAACCTGGCCTTGAACCCTGCCAGGGAGGGGGCAGCCACAGCTTCTCTGGGCAGCCTGTGGCAGGGCCTCACCATCCTCACTGGGAAGATTTTTTTTCCCTAATGTCTAATCTAAACCTACCCTCCTTCACTTTAAAACCATTAATGTGCCATTTGCATCCAGAGATGAGGGGAGCAGGTCTGGCACACTGATTGTGCAGAGCCATTCAGTGGCACTGGTGCTCCCATGGCTCCACAGCTGCTCCAGTGTGGGACAGCGACGGCTGTAGCTTTCCAAAGCACAGCACATGCTTTGTCTCCCAGTCAGAGGCTATGCCAGGAACATCTTTTTCCTCATGAGTATTTCATGTTTTGCTGTGCTCAGCCTGAAGGATAATGTATGAGTAGCATGAAGGGGGACTATGGCCCCAAGTAACATCAAATGGAGTCGAGCAATTTCTTCCCATGTGTCCAGCAGGTCCTGTGTCACGGCTGTCGCTGCCCTGAGCAGCCTTCTCCGAGTGGTCCTTGCTTTGAGCAGGGACCTCGATGCCCTGCAGAAATCCTCCCCAGTTTACCTTATTCTCTGGGTCTGTGCAGGGACTCGATGGTAACTGGTCGCCACAGGCAGGAGCTCTATTAGTAGAGACAGGTTCAGAATGAAGTGTGTTTCTCCACAGCTCTTTGTGTGTGAGTTCCGTGCAGCACAGGCACTATGTTCCCTCAGCTTAAAATCAACACTGCAAACATGTCTCACTGTAAACATCATCTCCACCACACAACTCTTAAAATAGAGAAAATCAGGCAATTTTGACTGTAACTTTATCTAATCTGCTCGTGTTCTTCCTGGTTTACAACACTCACCTTCGCCTGTAATGTCTGTGGATCAGAAGGTCTCACCAGCAATTGGGGAGCTGCACAAATAGCTGGGTTTACAGGGGCAGCTCGGGCAGAGACTGCTTCTTGGCTGGATGGAAATGATTTATGAAGAAGCTTGATCAAATTTAGCAGCTTTGAAGTGGTCTCAAGTATACGGCCAGGTTTTTTGGCTCATAAGAGACTTCTCTGGTGCAGCTGTAGCTTTCAGGAATACTTGAGCATCACATGATGCTTCGCGCAGTAAAGAAACATTATAGCCTCTACTATTCAGCTCTTCCCTGGCTCCCCATAACCTTAGTAAAACCAACCAAAAACAATAAGGAAAGATTAATGATTCATAGGGAAAAGTAATTAAATACAATTTTTCAAAGTTGAGAAGTGCTGTCCAGAATGTAGATTTGCATAATCGGAAATGCACTGAATGTAACACGTCCCACGTGTTCTCCAGGCCAAAGGCAAGAGCTCCTTGCTCTGCAGAAGCCTGGAGAGGAAGCTGTTACTTGAACATCTGAAACCAAGCCCTTCTGGGTGAGTGGAAACCCCACTGAAGGCTTTGAGTTCATGGTTGGTTTCAGTAGTCAAAGATGCAGTGAGAGGATCAAGGTACTGGGGAGGAGGGACTGTATGACCAGATATGCTCTGTGGCCATTGCTGGAGGTACCAAGGCAGTATGTACTTGGGCAGCCATTGTGTTGACTAGAGCTTTTTACATTCACATCTACATGAAACATCAAGACCTGTTTTAGGAGCAGCTTGAAGCACCACAATCCTTGATCTGGTGCTTCCTATACAGTAAATCTGTCAGCCTCCTGATTGAGCCACTAGTTATGTTAGGGCAAACTGTCCCACAGGACCCAGGGAGGAGGCTCTGGCTGCATCTGGCAACCAGAGCTGCAGAATTGCCCTCTGCCTCGCTGCAGGATTGATGAGTTCAGCTGTGGGACAGCCATTTATGGACACTAAACACATCCAGTGTGTGCTTGAAGGAAACCCCAGCCTGAACAGAAACCACACGACTGACAGGTACGGATTGTACAGAGTGTCTGCTTCGGAACTGCAATAGAGCAACTCACTTCCTGCACAGGCAGGACATCGCAGTGCCCAACAGAGGATGGAATCAGCAGGAGCCTTCGCAGGGACTCCTGACTGAAATCACAGCGATAGCAGGAACAGGGAATGCACAAGTGAGCTTCCCGGAGAGCGACTAAGACAAGTCACCATCAGAAAAAGAGCCTGAGAGAGCTGGTCCCATCTGGCAGCAGGAAGAGAGATTATCTGAGACTTCAAAAGGTTCTCAACCTGTGACTCCTCTGCAGTCCCTGAAACGGGGTGGCTTTCTACTGGCAGCGCTGGTAGCGCATTTCTGTGAGGCGCGGAAAGCTTGAGTGGGCATTTAGTCCTTGTTCAGCAGAGGGAAATTGCTTTGTGTCTCTAGTGCGGACAGATGCTTCTGCATGTCGTGTAACCAGCACAAAACAGCCTTTGGTTTGTACCAGTCATCTACTCATGGGAAGCTCCAAATGGCCAGGAGCAGCCAGGATCCTGTTCCCCCCAGGGCTTTCCAAACAGCTTGCCTGGATGTGCCTTAGGTTACATCACCCTGTCCCTGCCACACTTCCCTGCCAGGGTGGTGAGGCACCTGAGAGTCATATCCGGAGGACACCTGCACTTGAACCTAGGCCATGCTTGCAAACCTGGTGCCTGTACAGATAACGAACTTAATTTGCCAGCCATATCTCTTATGCAAGGTAGACATAACCACTACGTCACGTCCTCCAGAGTCAGCTACTCTTCATTATAGCCAATGTGAACATTTGCAGCTAATTGTGAATGGTTTTTAGATCTTCAGTCATAGTGTTTTTATTATCCATGGATGCTGCTATTTTATATTCCACGTTAGTATTCAAATAATACTGCATATGAATAGCGTAAGAAGAAACGGACCGACCAGATAATAATTTTAAATACAGACCTCATCAGCAAAGAGAAGCTAGGAAAAACTTGGTAAGAACTGACCCCTTGCACCTTCCCAGTACTGAGCACATCGCGTTTCAGAGTGGGGTTTTTTTGATGCTGAAGTGTGTGTTACATCTTACTCATTCACAGTTATGTCCATGAGATGCGTTGTGAACAAGAGAGCAAAGGAACAAACACAACACTGATGAGCAGAGATAACGCACATTCTGATAAAGCTTCTTTGCTTACTCAAGCAATTGGAGTTTTTAATTATTTATAATAATTTCTAAGTACAAGTGAAATGCACCACCGCGTACTTTTCTGCAGATTATTCAGTGTTAGCCATTTAATCCCAATTTCAGTGTCACCTCTGTGACAGAAATTGGGCTGAGAAGCGAGAGAAGAAACAGGCCTTTTTGCGTGGAGCGGTGAAGCTGTAGGGCTGCACATTTCTCTGCAGTCAAGGGCACAGCTGGTGGATGTGAGGAAGGTGTGTTAAGTACAAGCCAACGGAGTCTGGTGCAGGAAAGAACCGTGACTCATGCATAAAGGGTGGGTAGCTCACTTTTTCCTGTGAGCAATCCTGCCCTTTTTCCATGAGAATCAAGGCAGAACATATGCACCGTCCAGTAGGAAGTGATCTGCACAGTCAGGGCTGTTCTGTGAATGAGCGTAGATGCTGTCTGAAGAATGCTATGAGGACTCTTGCCTCTTGAGAAAGGAAATTCTCAGATAAACTCAGTTTCAGGAGCCTGAGAGATCAGAGCAGCTCAGAATCCTCCTGTCAGCCCCCAAGTACTCGATCCCATGCCCTGAAACATGGAGAAAGACATAAAAACTGCCACTCAAGTAGACTTTTTCACATGCATTCCTCCTGCTGTGGTTGATTTGAGGCATTCTGAAGTCAACATATTTAGTCAGATGTTTGAAGAATACTTTTTAACACACTCCATTTTTCTTTGGCTGGAATTATTCTATTGTAAAAGGGATTATTCACGTCTTGTGTTTTACTGTTAATAAAGATATTTCTGATTTAAATAGCTCTTTCCCTTGTTGGCTCTCATTTTTCTCTCTGAAAGACATTGGCCTTGGAAAGCTGTAGGTCCCAGCACAATCACCTCCAGCTTCGGGAACCAGAGTATTTAGAAAGCCTTCTGTCGAGGTTCTGCCCCCAGCTGGGTGCTGAGCACCATGCAGCCACACTCTCTGAGGGGGAAAAGAGGAAAGGGAAAAGGAAAAAAGACAAAGGCAGGCCTCATGGGTTGGGATAAGGACAGTTTACTGGAACAGCAGAGCAAGAAATAACAATAATAGGACTTCTATAGCAAGATTCACAAAATGGGTGATACACAATGCAGTTTCTCACCAAACTGAACAACTCGGGGCATACAGCTTAGAGCCATCCCAGAGCTGGTCCATCCCCAAAAACTCCATGTTCTGGAGCTGAGTGCTCCTTCCCCCACCAGCCCCCTTCATATGCTGAGCATGATGTAATTTGCATGGAATACCCTCTTTGGCTAGTCTGGGTCACCTGTCCTGGCTGTGTCCCCTCCCAGCTTCCTGGATGCCCCCCCACCCCCCATTAGCAGGGCACTATGAACAACTGAAAAGCCCCCGACTGCTTGGCAACAACTAAAAGCATCCATGTGTTATCAGCACTGCTCCCATCTCAACTTCCAAACACAGCATTCCACCTGCTGCTAGGAAGATATTTAACTCTATGCTAGCCAAACCCAGGATATTATCCCCCCCACCCTTATTCCATACCCAGATCCAACAACTCCCTTAGGCATGACCTGGTTTTTAACACACACAGATACCATTCCCTTAGCCTATGGGCCATCCCTCTAATGTTGAGTTCATTTAATCCATGACGTTGGGCTCCATCTGTCCTGACAGTCTCTCAGGGCAGGAGCGATGATGTGTGCCATTGGATTGTTGGACTCTCAACTGATGCACTTGGTGTGGTCCATGCTTGTCATCTGTGGGTGGCTTTTTTTCCAAAGAAGTTTGTGGGTGCCAGCTGCTGAGGCCAGATCTAGTCTCTATCAGATCCCCTTGAGGTACATACCAGACTTCCCCATCCTTCTGCATTACCCACCAAGTGCAGCCAGGTCCTTGAGCAAAAACAAAGGGTAGATGAGGAACTTAGAGGGGTGGTTTAGCATAGGACAGGAACAGTTGGACTCCATCTTAAAGATCTTTTCCCTCCTTCTTCATTAACCTTGGTGTCTGTGAAGTTTTTCACATCACACTCCTCTCCAGCAGCAGCTTTTGGAGCAAGAGTTTGGATTTCTTTTTAAATCTGTTAGCCCAGAGCTGGCCAGCAGCAGGTCTGTCAGAGGCAGCTGGCATTGGCTCTGTCACACAGAGGAAGCTTCTAGCAGCTTCTCACAGAAGCCACACCTGCAGCCCCCCAACTACCAAAGCCTTGCCACACAAATCCAAAACAGAAAGAGGGCAGTGGAGCTGCTGTGTGGTGCAGAGAGATGTCCATCTTCAGCAAGCTCCATTTGTTTTGAGGTAACCAATTTGTTCATCACCATTTTAAACACTTGTGCCCTTTTTCTGCTCCGTGGTTTGGTCTGAGTTTTAAAAATGTTTAATCAGACCTGTTCATTTAAATGCTTCTGTGAGCTGACCACTTAGAAGAAAAGCAAATACTTCATTCTGCAATTTCAGCCTGTTAAATTTTTACATACATTCTGACACACTGAAAAGAGCAATCCGGGTTCACTTCAAGCTAAAATGACTTCTTGTAACTGGAGCCTTGGAACTCAAAATTTTAATGCCACGTAGTCAGAGCTAGCATAGAAAACAACCACACAAATGTAGCACAACAAAAAAAGAACAGGCTTGGGTTTTGTGAAGAAAAACAGATTTTACTCAAACACTTATTGGTCCAGAACTGCCAATACAAAGGTTTTTGGTTTCATTTTTAAAGAACAACTTCCACGATGCCAAATACAATCGATCCCGACAGAACGAGTTCTATAGGTACACAAAGCACTGCCTGTCAGACTTCATTAGGACTAACGACTACTCCCGGAGAGATCAAACTGCTGCACCACCAAAGCAGCTCTTGTCATGAGCACTGGCACCAGTCAGAGAACCTCCATTCCAAAACCTCCATTCTGAAACGTGGTTTAATGCAAAATTTTATTTTAAAAGCAATATGTGGGGTTGAACACTTACATGATACTGTGCTTGGACAGCTGCAAGTTCCATCAGAACTGGCTGGGAACTTGAGAGTCCAGCACCTGAGCTGATTAGGTATCTGTTGTCTAAACAGAAGAATTTTAACCATACTTTTTTTAATAGAAATAGACAATGTAAAGGAAAAAAGTATAATTTAGTTTTTTGGATATATTTGCTGTTATGAGTTAAAAGCTTTAAAATTTAGTCACTTAAAAGTAAGTGATACTCTCATCTGTAATTAAGTTATAGTTCTTGTTTAAGAGGTTGGTCCTTACAAAGACTCCATCAAACGAAGTCCAGCTCTCATGTACATTCCACCTAGTTCTTCTCTAAAGCATCTTCCCACTTATCTCTTCTGGAACTTCTAAATACATGCTTTGCACAGACAATGAAGCACTGCAAACCTACTCAACTTGCAACATCTACCAGGAGGATCACCTGATTTACACTTTTCTGAGCCACTGGATTAACTTCTTGATGACATGTTGTCTTTAGCCTTTAGTGCAAGATTCGGCTGGGCATAAGCTTCTCATATCCCTGAGCAAGCGCTTTTAGGTTGCGCCACTGGACTGGCTCAGATTCAGGACTTTACTTCACAACTTCCATAGAAAGTAACTGGCTTCCTTCAATGATTGTCATCAAAGAGTGACTTGTTTAACAGTAAATCCCTATATATAAAAATGTTAATTTAGTGGAAGACTTTGGTAGGAAAAGGGTGTACAGCTAAACATTACTAATAAACAATTTTCTACTAAAAAATAAACATTAAAACAAAGTTTTAAAAATAATCAAGATAGACTCCTCCATATTTGCTCACAAGTTTGCAGACACCCAAGCAGCTCAAAACCTCCAAAGTGCAAACAAGAAACAAGTAAGATAGGTAACAGCAGCACCTTCAGTTCTCCTTTAAACACTGTGACCTTTTGTATTTATACGACATAGATGTTCTGTTCCTCCTTCCACACCGGGCTCATCAGCAGGTCATCGATCACTCAGTTTTGATTACCCAGGTGCTCCTTGGAACTGTTGCTGCTGCCTTTGTTCCAAAGCCTGCTGACTTAACAGTTGCTGCTGTTTCTGCAGGAACTGCACTACTTCTGGACTTCTGAGCAGGGACTGCAAGAAAGAGAAAGGTGACTTTAATGAAATCTCATCTATAAAATAGCTGCCATGAGCACAGTCCTGTACAAGCGACTGTGAGGGAAATTAACTGCAGCTTGGTAAAAACAGTACACTTGGGAAAATGAGACCTAAATGACAAAATATGCTCACAAAACATCTAAGAACTTACTTCAGGACATCAGTAACCAGAAGCAGCATAAACATACACCCTGAAAGCAGATTCAGAGTATAAAGAATATATAACATAGCAAAAACCAGTCAGCAAACAGGATTACTGATATATTGAAAACAAACGCACTTCAACTGTGCTTAAGTTTTGAGCCAGTTCCTGGATTTCCCACTGCAGTAGCTCAAAATTATTTTAATTCTACAGCAAGGCTCATGTGCCTATTGAGTTCAAGCAACCCGAGAATGCTCTCGGTCATATGGTTTAGATTTAGGTAGCCCTGTGAGGAGCTGGGAGTTCTTATGGGTCCCTTCCAACTTGAGCTACTCTATCATTCTACATTCACCGAGCATTCAATTATTTCCCAGCATTTCAAAATAGCAGTCCACGAGGAAGGAGGTAAAAGTATCTCTGCCTTTAGCCAAGAGATCTAAGTATCTAAAACTATTTGCATCTGGCTCCTGGCCTGAACAGTTGCAGCAGGCTGTGATTCGACTCCGGTTGTTCACTCTCTTCCCTGCACAGTGGCAGCACAAGTGTTAGAAAGGTCAAACGGCAAGTCAGGTAGGGAAAGGATCCCTCCAAAAATTAATGCAGGAAAACAGAAACATTATTTTGCAGTTGAACTAATTCCCTAGACTGGTTGCTCATTGTGCATAGCCACTTTATCAATAAAGAGAGGTGCTGCATGCAACTTTCTAATCCATATTTACATCCAAATGGACCAGCAACTTCCAGGGCGGGGTGTAAAGCTTCATGCTGTTAGGGGCAATTCTGCAGAGATCTTAAATGAAAGCAAACATACAATTTATACAACTCACAGCTACAGCAGCATGGAACAGGTAAGGGACTCGGCCACTGAAAGCAGTTTCTAGTAATTGAGTCAGTGAGCAGATCACAGCCAGCTTCCCCCTACTGTACATGGGCTTTACCGAGCGACACCCCACCCCGCCCCCCTACACAGGGCTGCTCTGCAATAAGTAGTTCTTTACCTGCCGCTGTTTTATGACATTAAGGTCATTCCATCTCTCCATCCACAGCTAAGAGGCTTTTCAGCCCCTCACCTCAGCTTTCTACATCTTTATCCAACACAAGATGCAGGCACACAAGGGGCAGCACAAAAGCCTCTCCTCACAGAGATCAATCACAGGCAAGAAACTTAAGGAACACCCACAAATGACGCAGCAATTCTGAGTGATAAACCTGCAGGCGGCTACCACTGACACACAGTAACTTTCACACACAGAAACACAAGGTATGGGACAGCCTTGGATACAACAGGCTGAAAGAGATCTTGGTGGGTCACCATGTAACCCTCACGCCTTGTGTTGTGTAGGTATGCAGAAAACAAATTCTAGAAGGAATAATGCTGAATGAGAGAAACCAAGTCAGAGCAGAGAAGCAAGAACTAGACCTGAATCTCAATTCATCAAAATGCTATAAGGAAACCTCAACTCCTGAAGAACCTTAACATAACTGTGCAAAAGCTCTCAAGACCTATTTAACGAGCTTCTGGTTGCTATATTTCTTGAAAAAGTCATGTTTCATTAGTAAGGTATTTCAAAATTTAATTAAAAGCCACAAGAATAGAAACACTCGGGAAAGGGGACAATTCAGTAAGCGAGGCATGAAGAACAACAGATATGTGAAAAATAACCTCCATGGTTCATCATTTTTCTTGTAAAAACTGAAAAACTACAGATACCTCTCTAAGATTCAGACATAATTCTTAAATAGGTGCTATTACTGAGAAACAATTCAAGAAAATAGATCTATACAGCTGTATACCTGAGACTGATATATCTCTTTCAAGGCTTTTTATATTCCTGAGCAAGGACTGCAGCACGTAAAACACTCATTCAATTGCTTTGCAAAGCTAAGAGAATAGGCAGACAGTCCCATCAGCTTCTGGAGAAAGGAGACTGTTAAAACCAGTAACATACAAAGCTGGGATGAAGAAGCTCAAGGAGGAATACATACTGAATTATTTCCCTGCCTTGTGCTTCATTAATTAAATACACTTGCAAGAGCAACAGTAGTTTTTCAAACTTCAAACACATGGTATTAATGCAGTATACAAATATCACAAGTCATACTATTTGCTTTCATCACTTTCTTCATCAGCAAGCATATATGCAATCTCAAATGTAAAACGGTAGGTCGAGAGCTTTTAAAAAAACAGTAGAGCAATTAAAGCTCACATCAGCCCTAAAGTCCACACACTGTTCTGTATAAAGCTTTACAGAAAAGTTGGCTTAACAAGTTAAAAACATCTTGGTTATACTGTAAGCACTATTTACCACGTCTATTTAGTACTGCCAAAATACTCGACTCCAGTTGACACAGCAGCCATCAATCATTGGTCATCAGCATTCTTCACACAGAGGCTGACACATCTCAAATATGGAAATGTGCACATGGAGCATATGACTATTAAAATGATTTACATCCCTCACAAATGTGACAGTTAAACACTGTTAGGCTGCCTTTATTTACTTGAGTTTAAAACCTCTAAGAAAACAAAACTTACCAGCCTCTTCTTATTCAATACTTGTTCTAAAAGCGTAGGTCTTGCTGGGCGATCTCCAATGGATCCTGTTCTCTGTTTTGTAACAGAAACTGAACCTTCAACGTTATCCTGCACATTAAAGAAAAGAAAAATAGAGAAGTGAGACCATAAACCCTGGTGCAATGATAAATTTACTTTTCACCACAGGAAGTCCCAAGATTAAAGGCCGTTTTGCCTCCTTAATTTGCAGAGGAAAACAGCAGCATCACAATGGCAACGTTCCTGCTCAAAAGGTGGGCAGACAAAGTAAGTTCATTTTCACTGTTTCATCCATCACAAGAAAAGCGGCACAGCTGAGTCTTCTAAATTGCAAAACTAACCAAGTTACTACAGATGATTAATGGTTTGCCTCTGTTTGATTACATCTCTTAAAAATTAAGTCATTCACAGAAGCTCAAACTCCAGCTTGTGGAAGTGAATGGTATTTGAGACTGGGTAGGAATGATGGTAACACTTCTAACAGCAAAACAAAACATACTACAGCTATGAACTTCTCAAAGCCACAGGAAAGACAACATAACCTACATTGCTTTTTATTTGTACGTTTATTCTGTTCCTTGCACAATCACCAGTTGTATGAATTAAGCTACAGAGCCATGTTATTCAGAAGACAATCTGCTACAGAGAAAATATTCATAGTATGGAAACTTTCAATCAGTGTTGCATCCTATGTGTATTAAATTCACAACTTGCTGATGCTGCCATTTACCTGAAGGGGTTCAACAAGGCCAACAACATATCCCAGTATCTTTCTTTTCAAAAGTGACAAATTAAGCTTCTATTAGGAATCTAATTCTGACCCCACAAGACAACAGCAGCTTGCGGGGCCTTGATAGACATCACCACAAAAAAGCACACTAATTTAAACACTAAATATCCTGCTTGGTTCTGCAATTCAAGCCTTGATTCTGTAACATTCAGAGCAACTTGCACTCGCAGAAACTGTGGGAAACAAGCCCTGTCTCTTCCAAAGTGCAGTAATCACTACTTCATGTTACAGATCAAAGAGTCTTAACCCTTCATTGTATGAAATGCAGGAATCTTCTCACATGCTGTCCTCTTTTCTGAGTTCACACAACTATTTGTGTAGACACCTCAGGACCTGAGCAGGATGAAGTATTAGGAAAGGAGCAGAGAAGAGGGGAAATCCTGCCAGTATATAAATCTAGAATGTACCTACATCTTGCATACTGTGTGTTTTCTGATCTCTCACCTAAAAGTAGGTATTGGGGCTACAGAAGGTTCACAGAAGAGCAAGGAGGACAATAAACAGAAGTACACAACCTTTCACTTGGAAACAAGTATGCTACACCTTTTCACTGGAGGAAGGAAACAACTTGGAGGCAAGCCTACTCAGCATCACAAACTGAGCAAGAATTCCTAGTTCATGATCTTCTAATATAAATGCTAACTGATGAATTAACAGTGGTCAAGTTCAAGAACCAGAAGGATGCTGAGAGTTCAGAAAGGCTCAACAAAATTCTGAGAAGTACAGGAACATGCAGCACAGAATTATAAAATACATCAGGAAAGCCACACATGTCTGAGCAAGTCCCCCCGAACTGAACAAGAACCTGGGAGAATACTCCCCAGGAGCACCGTGTAGGCTTGCCTTTGTTCTTACACACCTGCTTTGCGGCAGCTTTTACAGCTAGACAAAAAAAAAAAAATTAAGTTCTTTGGCAAGACACCCAGTATGGCTACTATTATATTTATATGAAGAAAAGTAGAAAAAGGGACGTTTGGGGTGGTTAGTTTGCACCGTTAGCTCAGTTCCCAGTCACACAACTCCAAGGACAGCTGCACTCACAAAAAAGGATTGCTTTTAGCAGGACAAGACTTTTTTTTTTCCTCTCCTTCTGCAATTACTATTTTAGACTTGACTCTTCAAGCACCAACTAGCCAGCAGCTTCAAAAGCGAAACCACTTCCCCCTTTCTACCTCATCTAAATAAAAGATCTTAAAAAGTAACTCAGTACAAGCGACCATCAGAAACCATGTTATCCTGGCTAGGTCACGAACGGTAAGGGGGGAAAAAAATAAATAAATAAAAAGTTGAAGATCAGCATCAGTTCTCCCACCGACAATATTTCCCTAACTAAACAATACACGTAAGTTTATGAAAGTAAGTACGATCTATCATACTTCTAATATTTAGTGGTCTAAGTATTTAGTTGCTATTTAATAGTAAAAAGTAATCAACAAGTGCACGAAAAAACCGTACACAACTGACTTTTACATAGAATAGGATTTGATACTCAACGGCCTTTGTCACTTTTAAACCCCAGGTGCCAACACCAGCTGGGCAAGGCGACCAGCATCTCTCTTAGATCCGTACTTCCCTCTCTTCCCCTGTGCTGTACAGCAAAGCCACCTTCCAGCAGGTATTTATTCCCCCCCTCCCCCCCGGAATCTTCTGATATAGTTATAAGCTGCTACAATTTCGGAGGAGTGAAAAAAGGAGTGAAAAAAGGAGTGAAAAAAGGAGCGGGTTTTGCTGCGGCACCGGAGGAAGCGCGAGCCCCGGGGCCGCCCCCCACCTCCTCCGGGAAGGAAGGTGCCGAGCCGCCTGACAGAAACCCACCTCCCACGGGAAGCTCCCGCTCCCAGGGGACTCACACGGCCGCCGGGATACCCACCGACTTCCCCACCCGGCGAGGCCCCAGCTGAGCCCCACACCGCCGCCGCCGCCCGCGCCTCACCTCAGCCCGCGGGCCGCCCCCCGCGGCGGCCGTCCCGCCGCCCCCGAGCGCCTGGTCGCTCTTCTTGCGCTTGTACTTGTCTTTGTAAATCTTGTTGCGGTGGCGCTTGCACATCCAGGGCTTGCGCTGCTTCACCACCTGCGTGGTGGTCTCGCTGCAGCCCTGGTACGTGCAGCTCTTGCAGCCGCCGCCCGCCGCCGCCGCCGCTTCGCCGCTCAGCGTCGCCGCCGCCGTCGTCGCCTCCTCCTCCTCTAGCTCCTCCGGGCTGGCCGTGCTCTCGCCGCCCACCGCCTCGGCCTCCTCCCCCGCCTCGGCCTCGCCGTCGCCGGGGCCGCCCAGCTCGTAGAATAACATGAGGCCGCCGCTACCGGGGGCGGGCAGCGACGGGTCGGCGCCCGAGAGCGGCAGCACCCCCCCCGCCGCCCCGACCTCCTCGCCGCCGCACGGCTGCATCACCAGCAGCGCCAGCTGCGGCGGCGAGGAGGAAGAGGCGGAGGAGGAGGAAGAGGGAGCGGCAGCGGGACTGGCCCGCAGGGCGCCGGTAACCGAGCCCTCCGCGACCACAGGCGAGTCAGCCCGCGCCCGTCCCGCCGCGCCACCAGCGCGCAGGCGCCGCCACACCGCGCCCACCACGCATGTGCCCGCACGGCGCGCACGCGCCCTTAGCGGCCGGCCAGATGAAAGGCCAGGCGAGCACCGCCCTACCTCATCCCAAGGCGGGGCCAGCGCGCATGTGCGGGTTGAGCGTGAGCGATGCAAGGGGCGGGGTCAGGGGCGCGGTGGCGCTAAGCGGCTGGGCTGGGCTGGGCTGGGCTGGGCTCCACTCGGTTCGGTTCGGCTCTGCTCCGCTCCCGGGGTTTTGCTTGGAGGCTACTCCAGCTCCGCTAGCATAACGCCTGTCTGTCTTCCCAAGTGCGCAGAACCTCCTTGAGGCTGTGTCACGGCTGCCGGCTCCAACCTGCTCAGCCCCTTGGCCTGCGGGGGTCCCGTGATGGCGGGCTGGACCAGCCTGACCTGCCACTGATATGCACAGTGCCTTCTCTGGGCTGTGCTTGTGTCCTCACTCTCTGGTTGTGACTAGCTGGAGGGTGAGGAGGTCGGGGTGCTCTCCCTCTTTGCCTTTTAATGGCTTTGGGGTGGTTTGGCCCTGGCTGGAGGCCAGGCACCCACCAAAGTTGCTCTATCACTCCCGTTTTCAGCTGGACAGGGGAGAAAATACATACTGAGAGGCTTAGGAGTCGAGATAAAGACAGGGAGAGATCATTCAGCAGTTAGAGTCATGGGCACAACAGACACAACACAGAATAAAGGAAAACTCTCTAATTTATTACACTGCACTGCACACACAGTGACACCAGTCAGGTAATGAGAAGTGTTACCAGATCTTTATCAATGACATCTTTATCAATGACATCGATGATGGGATTGAGTGCTCCCTCAGCAAGTTTGCAGATGACACCAAGCTGAGTGGTGTGGTTGACACCCTAGAAGGAAAGGAAGCCATCCAGAGGGATCTTGACAGGCTGGAAAAATGGGCCTGGGTGAACCTAATGAGGTTCAACACTGCCAAGTGTCAGGTCTTGCACTTGGGCCGGAAGAATCCCAGACATAGATACAGACTGGGAGAAGAGCTTCTTGAGAGTAGCCCTGCTGAGAAGGACCTGGGTGTCACCGTGGATGAGAAACTTAACAGGAGCCAGCAGTGTGCTCTTGCAGCTCGCAAGGCCAATGGGATCCTGGGCTCCATCAGAAGAGGGGTGGCCAGCAGGGACAGGGAGGGGATTGTCCCTCTCTACTCTGCCCTCGTGAGGCCCCACCTGGAGTACTGTGTCCAGATCTGGGGCCCCCAATACAAGAAAGATGTGGAACTGTTGGAGAGGGTTCAGAGGAGGGCCACAAAGATGATTAGAGGGCTGGAGCACCTGCCCTACAAGGAGAGGCTGAGGGAGCTGGGCTTGTTCAGCCTGGAGAAGAGAAGGCTGTGGGGGGACCTCATTGCAGCCTTCCAGTACCTGAAGGGAGCATACAAACAGGAGGGGAATCAATTTTTTAAAAGGGCATTTAATGGCAGGACAAGGGGGAATGGATTAAAGCTAAAGGAAGGAAGGTTTAGATTGGATATTAGGGGGAAGTTTTTTACAGAAAGAGTGGTGAGGCACTGGAACAGGCTGCCCAGAGTAGTGGATGCCCAGTCCCTAGAAGTGTTCAAGGCCAGGTTGGATGGGGCCCTGGGCAACCTTGTGTAGATCCAAGCCTGAGGTTGGTGGCCCTGCCTGTGGCCCCCCTGCCACAACCCCCTTGTTGGAGCTCGATGGTCCTTGGGGTCCCTTCCAACCCTTGCCATTCTATGAGTCTATGATTCTATGATCTTAAAGCACCTGCCCCCACCCCTCCCTTCATAGCAGACTTCACTTTAGTCATGATTTCACTCCTTTCTTCCCCCACATGGTGGCTTAGGAAGGGGCAGGGAATGGGGGTTTCTGTCAGTTCCTCACACGGTTTTTTCCATTTTACTCACAGCTGGGGGAGGGCAATCCTCACACCATTCCCCTGCTACACTGTGGGGTCCCACCCATGGCAGACAGTTCTCCATCAACTTCTCCAATGTGAGTCCTTTACCATGGGGCTTCAGCTCTTCACCAGCTGCCCCAGCGTGGGTCACTGCTACAGCGCGCAGTCATAAATCATAGAATGTCTTTCAGTCTCCCAGGCCTAGACTGCTCGAGCCTGGTCATCCATGGGGTCACAAGCTCCCCCCAGCAACCCTGCTCTGGTATGGGTCTCTCTCTCTCTTGCTTATCTCTGTGTCTCTGTCTTTCTCCACAGTATGCAAGTGGTGGCAGGGTCTTGCTCCAACGCGGGTCACAGCATCTCCTGTATCAACCTGCTCCAGAATGGGGCCTCTCTGGGGTGCAGGCGGGGTCTTGGCCTTTTCCATGGGCTGCAGGGGGTACACTCGCTCCACCATGGGTTTCTCCAGGGGCTGCAGGGGCATCTTTCTCTCTGGCACCTGGGGTGCCTTCTCCCCTGCTTCTTCACTGACCGTGGTGTCTGGGTCGTTTCTTACATCTTCTCACTTCCTCCTCTGGTGGCAAAATACAGCTGCTTGTGTTTTTTTTCTCCTAATGTGATTCCCAGAGGTTCTGTGACCATCAATGATGGACTCAGCCTTTGTCAACAATGACTCTGGCATTGAGCCAGCTGGTGTTTGCTGTTGGGCCTGCAGAGAGCTTCTAGCTGTTTCTTGCAGAAGCCACCCCAGCAGCCTCCCTCTTCCACCAGAACCCAGCCACACAAAACTGCGACAGGCTTCCAGCCTGCTACTGTGCTCGTGGCTTTCAGCTTGCTGCTCCTTGCCCTTTCCTTCCTTTAGGCATTGGCTTAAATTCTGTCCTTGGCTTAATTCTATGTGGCTCTTTGGATGCTTTTTTTCCCTTACTACAAGATTCACTTGAGCAGCCAATCTTTATTTTGCAATGTAAATGAATACTCTATCTGTAATCTTAGACCCCAGTTGTGGGGTTTGTTTTGTTTTGCTTTGTTTTGTTTTGTTCCAAAAGTCTTACATTTTATTCAAGAATAAATGTACCTGTTATGGCTACCCACAGTTTTCCTTCTGCTCCTTCCTTCTGTGTCACGGGCATGGAGTTTTCCTCACTCCTGCAGAGAAGCCCTGCTGACCTCCATCTCCTTGGTCACCTACTGTTTGCCCTGATTCATGTTTCTTATGTAGGTTCCTGCCTTTCCTGCACATGCTGGTTCATCCCATGTTAAAGAAACAACACTGACCACCTTTGGCAATCACCACAACTACCTTTTCCTTTCATTAAGGTTAATAATGATGCTGTTTACAGTTGTAGCCATTTGGTTTCACACTTGACCATGTCTTAATACAGTTCTCCTTCATTTGTCAAGATAGCTAATAAGGTGGTATAGTTGTAGACAAATCCAGTGAACTGAGTAAGTGTCCTCATCACCTTTGACCCACCAGTCATCTTTAACGTGAGGGACATGACTTCCAGCTCTACTGTTTAAACTAGAATTACAGACTATTTCTTTTTTGTCAGTGGAGACCTACTTCCCCCACACCTGCCTGTCTGCCTTTTAATCTCTGTTACAGGCATGCTGGGATGACTTGCAAGACTCAGCCTTACAGCTGGATGACTTTCATGACCCTCTTTTTAGGACTCAGGCTTGCACCCATGCCAGTAGTGAAACATGTAAAAATTACATGTAGCCATGTTGTCTTCCTGCTTCTTACCTCTTCAGATGGGAGCTCCTTGAGGCAGAGGTTATCAGTAAATGTTTAGAGTTATTTTCACATTATAGCTCCGTTGAAATAATTTCAGTTTATTTCTTAACTTTAAATGAAATCTTGAAAGAATGCCTACTTAAAATCCTAAGTGCTCCTGATGTTAATTAAAATAAAATTCATTGCAATAATTTATAAAAAACTAGCATTTCCCTCCAGTTATATTCCCTGTATGTATCCACACTATAACTAATTAAATGCAAATGAGAAATGGGAAGCTGATACACCCTTTCAGTCCCAGGAAGAAGAGCTGCTTGTGTCCTGCCCCAGCACTTCTCTGAAGCAGCTACGTTTGTCATGGCCCAGTCAGACCAGTAGAATGAAGCAGAGGCTTAATGAGAAAAATTATTTCTGGAGTGGAGGTTTCCATGCAAATGCTTTGCTGAAAACTCCCTCTGTCTTTGAATCAGTTGGATTCTCCCTCAGACACCCTGGTAACACGTGGGGATCTCATTAGAGAGCATGCCTGGAAGCAGACTTCACCTCCTTAGTTCTCATTTTCTGAGGAAAAAAAACCCCACAACAAGAAAAAAAAACCCAACCAGGAAACTAGCAATACTTTTCAAAGATATTGAGGGGCTTAATTAATTAGCAAATCGATTTGATATTTAATGAGCCTATTACTGGACTGAAATGTGAAATACTATCCAATTCTGTTTACCCCAGAACCTTACTGTCTGCATGCTTGAGGGCACACAGAGATAAACAGGAATTAAATTAGTGACAGCTAACAAATTAATCCCTTCCTAAAAAGTTGCCATCAATGCTTTTGTTTTTCTTTCTGGTTTGCTCAGAAAAGAGAAACACCACGATGGAAAATAAATCAAGCCAAGTGTTGGTTTCCTTGGGCTGCACTTCTGGCGGTCCAGCTCTTGGGGAAGGAAGGTGAGGTAGTTTGGAAAACGTTGTCACTACTCTGTACATCATTGCCAGCCAGCCAGGAGCAGCTGCATCATATTTTGCCTTCCCAGGTACAATTAAGAGGAGATGCCAAATGTGATTATTGAAATCTAATAAGTTCATTTGTCCTTAGGCTGACAGCTTGTTGTTTAAATAGATACTGTAATTTTCCGCTTTGTCTTTCATGTGTGTTTGTGAAATTGTTCATTTTAATGTTCTAGATTTCTGTGCCAGCTCTTAATAGCCAGTTCTTAATTGTCTTGGGAAGCAACATGTAATATAAAACCAGATACAGGATAAGATTCAGGAAGGTAATCATCATTGGAAAGGCTGATCTGTCCTACTTACAGACCAAGATAGTACTAATGTTTATAGCTGCAGTGATATTTCCAAACTGTGAAAGTTATTTCGGCATTTTCCCATGAGTGATGATACGAATTCTGTTCTACTCAATAGCTGTCTGCCTGTCTGTCTATCTTGTACAGAGAAATGCATTTGCCTTTATGGTGTCTTTTAAGAGCACAGGCCATACTAAGAACTTTGGTGAGAAGTGAGACTATGAAATTCATACATCCAGTCTTGTGATATCCCTACAAAGAAAACATAATATAAATGCAAATTATCTCGTAACCTTATTGCTCTGTTACAAAATGAAAAGGTCGAGTCAAGGAGAGCAGTTGGGGTTTGGAAACAGCTATGAAAAGTACTTGAAACATACAAGGGAATGAAGACTACTGGAGGAAGTTGAGAACTAGTTATTTTTAAAGCATGTCTTTTTAGAAACACATCATTTGATGAGGTAATCTAAATGCAAGTATACAGTCAAGAGAGATTTTTCTACTTTATTGTACCTCTTACTGCTTAGCAATCTCCCCGTTTATTCCTCCTACCTGCTCTTGGACTTCAAGTAAAACTGTGCCGTGATACCATCAGGGAAAGGTTCAAAAGCTCAGCAGCCTCCAAACAAATCTTTCTATGCTATTCAAGTATTTCTCTTTCCCAACAATAGTAGGAAGTCAGAAACTTACTAGACTTTATGGTTTTTGGTTGGATTTTTTTGCAAATCATGGAAATAAAAATCTTGAAATAGGGTTGCATTATGGATATTTATTCTGGTTTTAGTATATGTATGGAATGAAATGGCCTTCAGAAATGGGGTTTCTTTCTCCTTCTCATTTTGTGTGGTTACCTTTGTCCTGTGACAACAGATAAATAAAATAAGTCTGCTGAAAGTATGTCTCCCCTTTCCTTCATTTATACTTAATTAGACATAAATGAACCAGTTTATCAATAAAAATACCATCCATGATATAATCAAAACAATAAAAAATAGAGCTGAGTAAAAGTGCGGGTCAGGAGTTAGAATATGCCTTGAACCTCACATTGGGCATTTATTAGCCCTTGTGATCTCAACACCTTTAATTACCAGAACATTTCTAAATCTCAGAACAGTGTTTCTTTGATCCTCTTTTCAACTGCTTAAGAAGACCTGGTCTGGAGCCCATCTTAGTAGTGAGGTGATTTCCATCCACAGTGAATGGATGGGGAGGTTAGTGCTTTTAGCACCTGAGCACAATCAGTGTGGTTCTGGATGTTCTCCCCGCTCCCAGGCAGCACCAGTATCCTTGACTATGTTCTGAGATATCTCCCCATTCTGTGTGAGTCACCTTTGGGGCATGAAGTGGTTAAGACCTTGGCAGAGCTCAGTGCCTGCTAATTCTAGTTATTACTGTTTTACAGATTGACTCCTCAATCTAAAAAGTTCGATTCAAGCCTACTTTAAAATAACATGCCTGAAGATCTCTCTCCTTACAGCCAAGAAGGTGGGAATAACGGAGATGAAAATTGTGAAAATAAGGCACAGTCACTCTGCTTAGTGAAGCAATAAAGATAAATAATGGGGTGGATTCACCCCTCTCCCCTCAAAAAAAAAACCAACTCAGTTTTAGACTGTGAAATATTCTCTTCCAGTAGAAAGAAGGAGAGCCTCACTTATTAGGAAAGTTAAAACTAGATGGAAGCAAAGCTCTAGGTAAGGGAAGCAATCCTCTGTTGGCATGGAAATATGTCAGATTGACTGCTCTGTCTGTTGCTTACAGCTGTGATTGCTGAATACAAGCAATGCATACCTGTATATCTGATGTGAGCACTGTCTCTTCCTTTCCTATAACAACTGGAAATGTTGCTTCCATTTTTTCATGACCTAAGGGAATCACACCTTGGGGTGAGTTACTCACACAGGTTATGTTTTGAACAGTCTTTTCTCCCTTTAATCAAGCAGTGAAGTCTTTCTTCTATAGTTCTAAGCAGGTTTCTCATGTCATTTCATACAAAACTTGGCATAGTTATCCGGGCAGCAAAATGTATATTTTTCTGGTTTTGGTTAAATGCCACACATTTTTCACATATTAAGTGTTATCAAAGGTGTCTGTTTTTTTCAGAAAGATGTATTTCACACTTAAGAGTCCCCTTCATGGACAAGGATGGCTGTAAGCTATTAGCAGGAATTTCTTCCACTGAAACTGTTTTTCCAGACTTTTCTACCACTTTGTTGAAGCCATGAAGTAGCAACTTTGCCAATTCCTTTACCCAGTCACAGAGGTTTCTCTGCTCTGTTTTTAATAGAAAGTTGGTGATTTTTGGTTTGATTTGTTCTTTTTCGGCCACAATTCTTTTAAAATAAAGAGAATCACAATCCTTTTGTCTTTGTATTGCAGCAATGAAGAGAGCACGTGTTCTTGGAGAAGGGGAAGGAAAAAGGCATAGAACGTTCCAGACACAGGAAAGTCAAAATGCCCTGGTTTATGAAATTGCATGTTAAGATCTGCCAGTGAGTATGACTTGTAGCCCACTCTTCTCCTTTACAGAGAATCAGGGAAAAAGCAGTCAAGTTCATGGCTTTTTAACTCTTTTGTTGCATTCCTCACAATAACTTATTCCTCTTCTATTTGAAATGCTTGACAAATACAAGTACAAAGGGAATTCAGATATAGTATGGTCAGATTCAGAATACCAGAGATAGAAAGGGACTCATTTTTGCAGAGGAGAGAGGAATTAGCACTCTGCAGCACTGAAGCATGGCTTGATCCACAGAAAATAGTGATTCTGTACCCAAGAAGCTATTTCTTCTCTCTTTTCTCAAACTAATGTTACAAGTCTTGTATATTTAGTAACAGGATTAACATTTTCCAGACAAGGATGCTGTCTTCGTACTGTGTGCATACAGCTATTCTCTGCCTTTCATCTTGACAACCAAGAACATGTCTAATTTGGACCTGAATGCCTGCCCGCAAGCATTCAGGATTAACAGCCTGTTGGAAAGTCCTTGGGGACCCACCTGTTTTCAAAGCCATTCTAGTAAAGCTGGATGTTTAAACATTTTAATTCTGACAGTCAGGGCCCAGACCTCCAACTGGATCAAGCTGGTTCCAAATGCAGGAATCTGAGACCAGTCTTCAGAGAGCTCCAAAGGGAGCTGTTACTGGACCATCAGAGCATGGCTTAGTCATATGCTTATCTCAATTTTGATTGCCTTTCTCCTTCTGTTTCAGTGATACAGGGACGGCTCCTTGGCTAGTTACTAGATGCCCTGGCACTGCTCCTTCACATGAACACATCTCAAACGTTGAGTGTATTTGTCCCATCATATAACCACCACTCAAGCATCTGTATTGATTTACAGGCTGTTTACCACGTTGGCATTGCAGCTTCATACACCTGGTGCAAGTGTTTCTGGAGGAATATCACAGACTTTGTTGTACTTCAGCATCAAAAGCCATTTCTAGGCAAAGAGTTCCATGTATTTTTTCAGAAGCTTTTTGTGAACCCAGAAGTCCCTGGAGGCTGCCAACCCATTTGGCTGAGGCACATCTGTTTCTGCATAATTGTTACCCATTCCAGCCAGAAGGATAAATGTGATTCACGAGCTGAACTTTTCCCAGTTAGGATCAATGGCTTGGACCATTCAGTAGACACTCAGGCTCTGTCCAGATCCTGGATATTATTTTAGAAGCAGCTATTGGCATACAGAAAAGTAGAAGTTAATTTGGTCAGTGCAGACTCCATGACTATGCTGAATATTGCTGTTGGCTGCGTATTCCGGTACAGGAAAATTAGTGAAGATTATGTTGCTTTGTACATGGGAAATGATCAGATTCCAATCCAGGGCTTTTCTAAGAATAAGCAGACATTCATGGAGCTGTGAAGGAGTTACTGTGTTGCTTCAAGCCATAGCACTCAGAGGAGACAATCTCCTTAAAGAAGCAGAAAACAGTGTTCCCCTTTGCACAATGCCACCCTGACTGCTGCAGATTTCCTGTAACTGTTCAGCACAGGGAAGCCAAGCTGATGGATGGCAGTGGTGGGGCGCTGTGTAACATTTTTATGAGTTATGGATAGCTAATTGTGATGGTTTGACCCTGTCTGGAGGCCAGACACCCACCAAAGCCAGTCTATCACTCCCCTTTTCAGCTGGATGGGGGGAGAAAACATATGTTGAGAGGTTTAGGAGTTGAGATAAGGACAGGGAGAGATCATTCTGCAATCAGCGTCAAAACAGACTCATCATGGACTAAAAAGAAAAAAGGCATCTAATTTATTACATTACACACACAGAGGGTGAAACTAGAGTAGGACAACAAGAAGTGAAACCAGATCTTAAAACACCTCTCCCCACCCTTCCTTTCTTCAAAGACTTTATTCATAATTTCTTTCCCTTTACATCCCCCCAGGATGGCATGGGGACACACACGGGGTGACGAGGAATTAGGGTCTTGGTCAGTTCCTTACAAGGAACTGTAAGGAACTTTCTTATCCTCCTCCAACATGACTCCCTTCCCATGGGGCTTCATCTCTTCAGTGCCCCCAGCATGGGGCACTTCTGTGGGGTGAAGTCTGAGGCCCAGTCTGCTCCAGCCTGGTCCCCACAGAGTCACAAGCTCCTCCCAGCAAACCTGCTACAGCATGGGCCTCTCTCTTCATCGGCTGCAGGTCCTGCCAGGAGCTTGCTCCAATGCAGGTCACTGCATCATCCATATGTCTTCACTCACTCCAGCATGGGGTCTCTCCATGTCCTGCAGGTGGGGTCTCTGCTCCCCATCATCTTCCATGGGCTGCAGGGCCTTGAGCTGGCTGATATTTGCTCTCTTGGGCCTAAGGGAAGCTTCTGGCTGCTTCTTGCAGAAGCTACCCCTGCAGCCCCTCTCCTGCACCAGACCCCCACCATGCAAAACTTCAGTACTAATAATTTTGAGTGCTATGAAGTGACTTGCAGAGAAGTGGTGTTCCTCAGTTCCCAAGGGCCATACATACTGTCCTAGAGGAGGAAATGAGTTGTTGAGTCTGCAAGACTACTTTACAAGGTATATGAATATATTGCTGTACAGTACTATGAAATATAAAAATGTGGTTCCCATGGTATTATTTCCTTAATATAAATTATTCTTCACACAAGGGCTTTAGTGAAGACAATTTTATACCATGTAATGTGCAAAAGTTGACTAAGGAGCAGGTAATTCTTCCTTGGCTGTTTTTTTCTCAATAAAGAATTTAATGTTTAGAAACATGTGTAAGTCTGAAAACTGTAAATCTCTTCCTCTTTGCCTCTCTTCGGCATTGCCAGTCCACCAAGAGTTTCCTCCATTACTCTTTATCCTGAAACGAGGAGGGCCAGTAGCTTCAGCCCAGTGCTTTGAGGATAAAGCTAATTGACAGTCTGCAGTATAAAGAGTACACAGATGCAGATTTTGGGCTTCCTTAGTTGTGATGAAAAATGCAAATGCTGTGCTTTAGACAATAAACACAAGCTGGAAGTTTAGATCATTGTGCTCATCGGAAACTGTGTGTATTACAGATTTAGATGCAGAGAGTCTAGATTTTACAGTCTGCCCTCTGCCTATTTTGAATAGGCACTATTATCTTGATTGTTTTTAAAACAGTATTAACAAAGTGAACCTGTCTCTGTATACATTTGTTTGCTATTTAGTACGAAGGACCATGAATTGCCAAATTCAGCTCTGATTTAAAGCCTTAGCAGCCACACAGAAATCAGTAAGAACAAAGCCAACCCTCCCAGTTTCCAGAGAGCTATGCAAATACCACTCAAGGCAGAATTTGGACCTACAAGCCATTTATTTGTTGACAGTCTCTTCTATGACTTGAGCCTTGCTGTCAAGGAAATCACAATGCCTTGACTTATTCAGGCAGTGTCTGAAAGATTCATCTTGCTTGTAGAAGAAAAGAAAAAGAAACATTAACAGAAAAATCAGTCATCACTGACTGGAGTGATGTCCCTGAAGGCCAGTAATTTATTTTGCTGTGTTTAGTCCTCCAAGTTTGCCCATGACCTGGATCTCTCATTACAAGGGTAAGCGTGTCAGATGTTTGCAGTGACGTGACCAATTGCAGCTGTGCTTGGCCTATTTCCACCAGCATCAGACATGAGCTTGTATATAATACCCTTAATTTCTTGGTAGCTTGCTTACAAGCAAGACAGCCAGCACTACTTAGTGTATTAATGTAATCCATGAGAGTTGCTCTTTAACCCATGCCTACCCTTGTTAGTCTTATCTGCTTCTTTACTCTCATATAATAAACTGATTTTACTTAAAGTAGGTGTCTTTCAGACATGTCCTAGTCAGGCAGATCAACAAAACTTTTGACCTTTTTAACAGTTTATTCTTTAACAAATACATTATCCCATTATGTTAAAATTGTAGAACACCAAGGACAGAGGGCTCAGACATCAGCAGACTTTCTGAAAATGTGAGACAATGATTTTCTTACATGAAAGATGCTGTACTGTCTGATTGTGATAAAGAAGAATTAATCACAGAGTGGAAGACCAGTCGACCAGTAACCAAAAATTATTGCAGTCACTGGGGAATAAAGATTATCCTGAAGAGTAATTATAGAAACACATACTATACATAAACATACACAGCATGTGTTACATTTTTTAAAACAGAAAAAAAAATGCTTAAAAAAGAAATAGTTGGTTTAAAAGAAGAAATTATTAGATGGTTAAAAAAGACAATTCCCATCTATCCGAAAGGAAAGCTTTGGCGTAGAGTCAGCCTTGACACAGTAGTGAAGCCAGGGCAGGATTTGTGAACAAAAAAGTTTAGGTAAGGACCCATATGCAAATATGAAATAGGAAAATTGCTAAAGAATGTTAGCATCACAAAAAAAATGCTAAGATGAGGATTATTAGAAAAGAAATAATTCTTAGGTCTGCTCCTAAATGGAGAAGATAAAGTTATTAAGGAAAAAAAAAAGCAGCAGCTTATTAAATATTTCTGTTGATTCACTAGAAAATGCACCATGCTTTTTTCTATGATAATACGAAATGAAAAGTATTTTTCATTTTCATAGCAACTAAGGAAGATATTAAACATCTGCAAAAGGGAAAAAAATCGTTAAGTTTGCATGCCTGTATAATTTGTACCCAGAGACCTGAGCAGTTGGACAGGTAGAGCTCTTGTCTTGAAAATGAGTTTTAATAAACCTTGGAAAACAACAACTGCTCCAAGAGACAGGAAGACTGTTAATGCTATGGCAATATTCCAGAGAAAGGGATGATGTCTCAAAGTAGCGTATACTGGTTATTGTG
Source organism: Laterallus jamaicensis coturniculus (assembly GCA_022605575.1). Classification (NCBI taxonomy): domain Eukaryota; kingdom Metazoa; phylum Chordata; class Aves; order Gruiformes; family Rallidae; genus Laterallus; species Laterallus jamaicensis. The sequence continues at coordinate 6,875,516 of JAKCOX010000012.1, forward strand.
ATATAAATCTCAGGTATAGAATCTTCAGTAATGAAGACTAGACATGAGTTGTAGTCACTAAAGAGCTGGATATCAAATACAGAGTAAGTGCCAATGAGGATTAAAGTGAGCCTGGTTTTGGTTTTGTTTGATTTGGGGTTTTTTTTGTTTTAAATTGTATTTTAAAGATAGTGCATGTTTATTTGAGAAAAGTACAAAATGTAATTTATTTACGCTTTGGTATGAAATTTGGCTGTATACCAGTGCCTTCTGATAAAGTTGGGTATTGCCTATGAATAGTAAAGGAATTATAAGAAAATAACCTGGGAAGTGATTTTTTAAAACAGATGCCAGTGATGAATTGTCCCCACAGAGTCATAATGGAATGCGAATGTCTGTAGTCAGGTTTTACATACAGTTGTACCAATCCTGATATTTTACAATATTTGAATTAATGATGTGAAAGTAAATACAAGCAGCTGGTTAAATTTGCAGGTGATACGAAGATTCACAGTATGGCAAATTGCAGGGAGGCTGTGGCTGTGTCCCTGGCACCCTCAAGAAATGTAGTTTACCACAATGCAAAGCTGATAACATGAAATTCAAGCCAACCTTACAGCGTGGGGAACTTTTACTGCAAGAGCATGGTTCTGAAAATGATTTAAAGGTCACAATTTGTAAGCATCTCAGCAAAAAAATCCCATAAACTCTGAAGTTCAGGTAAAAATGTCACTTTCAATACTCACAGTTAGGGAGACAGGTTACTTTTCCCATAGAACACTCATAAAACTTCACTCTGAAATACTAATAACAATTCTAGCTTTTCTGTTCTAAACCAAAGGTATAGAAAATGGAACATATGCAAAACTCCCTTCACTTTAGGGAAAGTGCAGGGATGGCTTTAGAAGGACATGAGTTCAGTCAAAAATAAGACCTGAGACAAACATAATAAGGGACTTGAATTAAATTGAATTTAAAAAAGAAAACCACAGCAAAAGAACAGTTTCTGGAAACTAAAGCAATAGAGATTCAAATGGGACATTAGGCACAGATTTTTAGCCACAAAGCTGATTGACCATTGGATTAAGCTAATAAAGCAGTGGTGGATTCTCCAGCTTTCTGTTTCTTGGATCCAAGCCTAGCTAAATTGCTGGAAAATGTGTTTAGCCAAACACAAGATACCGGAACAAAAGGGGAGCTGGGTGATACATCTGTGAAATTGTCTGTGAAATACTGAAGATTCTCTCTAAACCACCTTTAGTTCAGTTACAGGTACCATAAATCTCATGATAGTACCCACGTTATTAACATCAGTGACCATAAAGCTCAATCACACTAGCTAAAATAGTTGGCAAAACTGTGTATCGTTTAAGTATAATGAGCCAGCCAAACCTACTGGAAAGATGTTCTGTGGATATTTCTTTCCCCTGTATTCTGGGAGGGATTATTCCTCTGTTACATAGAGTTGTGTCTTCCTTACCGTGGCAAATGAGAAATTTGTCTTCTTTTCCACCTCTTCCCTTATTACTTCTGAGTTGTTCCCTCTACTCACTCACAGGAGTTTCCTTCACCAAGACAAAGGTCAGCTTTGCTACCTGGGGTGGAGAGTTTTTGGTAACAGTGGGCTACAGGGGTGGCTGCTGCGAGAAGCTGTGAGAAGTTACAGGAAGGTCCCCCCATGTCTGAACTGCAAGAAATTGCGAGAAGCTTTCCCCATGTCTGACAGAGCCAGTACCAGCCACCTCCAAGATTGACCAGCTGCTGGCTAAGGCTGAAACAATAAGCAACAGCGTTAGAGCCTCTAGGATAGCAGTTAAGTAAGAAAAAAACCCCAAAAATGCTAGTGGCAGCTTTCACAGCCAGAGAGAAGAGTACAAAGATGTGAGAAAGAGCAGACACCCAGGTCAACGACAAAGGCGGAGGAGGAGGTGCTGCAGGTGTTAGAGCAGAGATTCCACCTGCATCCTATGGAGGGCTCCACACCAGAGCAAGTGGGTACACCTGGAGAAGGCTGTGATTCTGTGGGAAACCCATGCTGGAGCAAGCTCCTGGCAGGACCTGTGGCCCTGCGGAGAGAGGAGCCTGTGCTGGAGCAGGGAAGACTTATGACCCTGTGGGGGTCTGTGCTGGAGCAGTCTGGTCCTGAAGGTCTGCACCCCGTGGAAGGGACCCACACTGGGGCAGTTTGTGGAGACCTGCAGCCCATGGAGAAGTTGCTGGAGGACTGTCTCCCGTGTGAGGGACCCCAGGCTGGAGCAGGTGAAGAGTGTGAGGAGTCCTCCCCCTGAGGAGGAAGGAGCAGCAGAAACATGTGATGAACTGATCACAATCCCCCTGTTCCCCATCTCACTGTGCTGCTGGGAGAGAGGAGGTAGAGAAATCAGGAGTAAAGCTAAGGATGGGAAGAAAGGAGGGCTGTGGGGAGGTATTTTAAGATTTAGGTTTATTTCTCATTACCCTACTCTGTTTTGACTGGGTAATTAGATAATTTTTTTTTTCAAAGTAGAGTCTGTTTTGACTGTGACAGTAATTGGAGAGTGATCTCTCCCTGTCCTTGTCTGGACCCAGGAACCTCTAATTCTGTCTTCTCTCCCCTGCCCTGCTGAGAAACGTGAGTGTCAGAGCAGCTTTGATGGGCACCTGGCTTCCAGTAAAGGTCAAACTACCACACTGGGAGAGGCTTCTAGCAGCTCCTCAGAGAAGCCACCCCTGTACCCCCCCCCGCTATCAAAACCTTGCCATGCAAACCCAAAACACAGGCCTTCTCACCGCTCTCACAGCATGATGGTAAAAGACCCAATCAGAAAAATGGAAATGTGAGAATCATGAGGGACTGTTGCTCTCCTACTCCTTCTGAGTATGTAGTAGATTATGCTTCTTTCAGAGATTGTGGAGTCAGTACACAAACACAGTAAGGAAGGAAAGCCATTCACAACCCCTGTATGAGCACAAACTCCACCAATGCTGATTTCATTCAGTAAGCTTGTTTCCTTTCCCACTTCGTTGTTGTAAACTCTAGAGCTACTACTGAAACAGCAAACTCTAGTCTTGATCTGAAATGAACTGACCTTCTTGATTTGTAAGGGAGTTAGGTTTCTTCACACAATTCCATGGTATTCTCCAGTATTTATACGGAAATGTTCCAGATTTCCTCAGAAAAGGATGCCTGAAATTGTGAGTGCTTCAGGATCCTGCTAGGGCTGTTACAGTTTAGTTTTGGGAGCCTAAATGTAGAGCTACATGTGAATAAGTAAGTGTACTATTAGAACTTTTTTTTTCCCATCTTATCCTCAACAGATCTGTTCTGTAGATGAGTACCAAGAATTGGAAGTGTTCCTTTAAACATCAGCATCTCTGAATTTACCAAATCAAACTGAACCTGGTACTGGAGATGCCACGGATCACCCATACCTATTTTTAAATCAGTCCTCTTCCCTTTGGCTTCTTTTTCCTTTATTGGTCATTCTCAAGACACATTTCCCTTAAACTTCTCTTTTTTTTTTATATAAGCCATACAAATTGTCAGCATTTCTCTCCAAAGTTCTGACAAAATTACAATGGCAGTTCTGGTTTTGCTCTCGTTCAGTTGATGCTAATCTCTCTCTGTCCCTTTCTTTACATATTCATTTTCTTGTTTTCCTGATTAAAATTCTGCCTGTCATTACTCAAAATTCAAACCCTAATAACTTGTCAATGCCATGAAAACTCTGAGAAGCTCCCTCACACTGCCTGTCCTCCAAATGGTGCCATGTGTTTGTGTTGACTCCAACTAAATTTGCACAGAAAACACTGAGCTAAGGAAATTACTTTAGTCTTCAAAGGCCTTTTGCTGTACCAAGATTAAATCAGTCTTGATCTTTGAAAGTTTAAAACACAGAAGTAGTTCCTCCCAAATGAAAGTCCTGGAATTGCTGGAGTCCTGTCCCCAGATGAGAACCGTAAAGCAACAATCTCGTTCTCCTTCTGGCCCAGTAAGTTACACAATACAGCTCAAATGCTGTCCCCTTGGAAATGCCATAGCCCTTCCATAGAACAGTAAGTGCTGGCAGGAAAAACATGAGGTTAATCAAAGTGTTATTTTAAATAAAAGCTCCCGTTTAAGACAGTTCCTTAAGGTTCAGTAGGAGGCAGCAGCCTGAGCTATTGCCATACATGTGACTTCTTCACACCTGTAGCATCTTTGCTGGTTTTGTATTTGCTCTGCCAGGATCAGTTCATACCTCATTGATGTTAAGGGATGATCTAGGCTATTTCTTTGTTATTTCTCTAATATATTTTAATTGTTCTGCCTTTTAGCAAAAAACCACTAGTGTATTAAAAAATATTAAGAAAACTATAACAATCTAAATGGAAAATAATATGCACAGTGTACCTGTTGGATGTACTCGGTACAGTTCTGAGTCTTCTATCTCAAGGGTGATATAGCAAAACTAGAATACAGAGATGAGTGATAAGGATGATCAAAGGTATGGAACTGCTAAATAATAAATAGAGGAGTAGACTGGCAGAGAGATAACTGAGAGGGTAGAAAGGTCTGTTGAGATGAGCAGCTAGAGAGGACAATTATAAATTGTTATTATATGCTTTCTCATCCAGTACAAAAGCAAGAGAACTTCAAATGAAACCAGCAGATGACTAGATAAAAGCAAACAAAAGAAGTGAATTTTCATGCAATATTCATTTGAGCTGTGGAATTTTTTACTGCAGAAAGTTATGGATGCTACAAGTTTACATCGGTCAAAAAGTGACTGGACAAATTAATGAAAGAAAACTTTGACCAAAGTAAAACTCAGCTGTGTTGAGTTATATGCAGTAGTGCTATATATAACTGTATGCAACATATATTTTAAGTATCCATTGTGTACTATACAATTGTATTAAACAATTGCATAATATGTTTGTAATAGACCTGGTGACTAACTCAGGAAGCCCTTGAGTGATTATTTGTTGGATGGCTGCCACGAGTGCACTTGGAGTGTACTACTCTGAGTGTACTGTTCATATTATTGCCTTTATCAAGCATACAAACTGCTGTGTTCCTGGGGATTGTTGTTGTTGTGTTCTTTCTTTTTCTTTTATTTTCCTCCCCAAGGCATACAGGTCTTACTGAACTGCATGTCAGAAACAGCTCTCTGGAGTGTTTCAACAGACATTCCTTAACTAGAGGGGTATCACCATCCATTCCTGCCACCTTTAAAGTCTGTCTGATACCACAGGCACAGGACTGGCCAAAGCCTTGCTCCACTCTATTGGATGGTACTTTTGTCAGTGGATGGGAGAAAAGGGAATGAGAAAGTGAGAGGTGCTGGGATTTCAGAGGGTCTCATCTGACATTGCCCTTGTATTCCAGTTCTGTGATTTCCAGAAGCACCAGTCCAAGTATGAGATGCCTCCCACACAGATACTACAACAGCCCTAAAGCCTCAGTGAATGAGCCACAGGATGTCAGTCAGGAGCCAAGGCAGACAGTGTGAAGAGTCAAGACATGGAGCACGCTACGGGGTGATGCAGGAATCTCAGCTAGCACCATCATTAGAGTGAGGTGGTAGAACCCTAAAGCAGAAGAACATCCAGCACTTCACTCTGTTTTCTGCACAAAGTATAGGTGTGTTCTAGTGCACCTCCAAAGAACAATCCAGAAAGCCCAGGAGTTAGTCCATGGGAAAAAGGGTGGTTGAACTCCAGACCTTCTATACTGTTAGATATGGAAACCTACATTAAGTGTCTCCATCAAATTGAGTGCGCCATCCAGAAACAAGTACATCACAGAGCAGAATTCACATCTTCTAAGAGTCTAAGTCATCCAGGTAGTGTACAAATTTGATTCAGCATCCTCATCCATCTCAGAGGATGCAAACCATCTACCCTTCCTTACAAAAGTGTATGTACCCACATCACCTCCCACCAAATGACGTCCCTAAGCATCCAGGAAGGCAAGCACAATGGAGTCAAGAGATCAGTCCCCCTAAAAGACCCCAAGTCTCACAGCTAAGTTGATAAGGTGAAGACCTGGTTTTCCTCCTCTGAAGTGATCACAGAATCTTTGAAAAAAGTCATGCCATGTGTGTGAGCTGTTTCAACAGAGAAAAAAAAAAAAAAGAGAGACTTGAAGAGTGCTTGGTTCCCTCTTGCAAATATGGATAATTCTTCCAAATTAGGAAGGAAGTAGCTCAAGAGAGAAGTTGGAGGAAACCTGCAATAATTTTGTTGTACTGTTAATGAATTTTAATCTACCTCCTTACATAAAACCACATTTCCTTATTAAGGGGCAGCAGTGATTGCTCAGGGAGATGGCCAAGATCATGGTAAGGATCAAATGGCAGGGAGGAAACAACAGGAATCCTTTTCGGAGGAAGACAATGAGGAAGAAGCAATAGTTCCTGAACTCACTGTTCTGCAACAAGTGTAAAAATGCAGAAGCTTGTGCTCATCACCCTGCTAACCTGCCATGCCACACCACTATGCGCTTCCACGTGGCCACCCAGTGAAAGGAGCTATCAGGATGGCTTCTGTAACAGAGCTGCTGGCGTGTTCTCTGCCAGCTCCCACACTCATGCACTGGCATGGAGCTGGCCTGCATCAGACACAAATCATGATGATGATGTCAGGCGTCAGTGGGGAGAGCAAAAAATGGCCTTCAACTTCAGAAAACTCCTCATCAGCTGAATGCAACCTTCACTGCTTTGATGTATGCCAGGGGTTCTGCTGGTGCAGCAGCTTGGTATGCTGCTTGATAATGCGTGTCGGAGGCGTTCTATTGCTACCCTTGTTTGGGGAGTGCCAGCTGTGTGATCAAGTACTCTGAAAAGTTCAGTGATTACACTCGGTGCAGGAACCAAGCCATCAGGAAGGATTTATAACCCAGCTCCCTCTTTGCTGCCAAGTGTTGCCCCTGATGAGATGCAGGATCCCTGAGGGCCTGGTCTTATTCCATGTTAGTGAGTAAAGCTTTGAAAAATTGATGTTTTATAAAATCCATTTAACTGATAACACTACCCAGTCACCTTCCAAGCTTCCTTGACTGTCCCGCATCTCTCATTCTGATTTAAAATGAATTTTGTTCTTCAGGAGCACACAGTAATTCCCAGTGGTGATTGTTACTGATAGCTTATAATAGAGCTCAGCTGTGTTGCTCCTGGGTTTCTAATCAGCTTAGCAATGACAGAACTCCTGTCAGAGAATTGCACTAAGCCTATTTCATATTCAAAACTAGACATGCACAGAAAAAAAGGAAAAAAATTAAAATTAATATACTTTATCACCAGAAAATGGGATAAAATAAAAAGAGGTGACCACTTTTCACCTATGGTACATATCTTCTGCTAATCCTTGGAAGTTAGTCAGAGTGACTGCATGAACAAGTTACCACAAGGCAGGTTTACACCATAGTAGCCGTTCTGCTGGGGTAGCCTGTGAGAATGTTTTCACACCCCAGAAAACGTGAGGTAGCTTAGCCTGTACCCCCCAAGGCACAAACCACTGGACACTTAAGGACAGTTTAAAGAACAGTGACTGCAGAGTGACCATTAATTTGCAAATCCTTAGCTTGTGTCACCTCTTAGTAAATTGTGTTCCTGCATTCAAAGTATCAGAGAGGTTATCATCAAGTGGCCCCATCAGCTTTCCTAAATGCTGGAGGCAGAAGTCAGGAACAATGTTTGGTTGTAATTTTGGATTTGTATTTATCAGATTTAAGTTCCTTTTCTGCAGTGGTCATGGACTTGCTGATGACCTTTAGCAAATCTGTTTGGCTTCGATCCTCAGAGCTAATTAGACCCACACTTCCATTGAATTAATGATTAATCATCTTTGAGGATCTAGGATTAATCCTTCATTTCCTCAATTGAGGAACAAAGGCAGGAGTCTATATCAGTCCTCTTTATCCTTTTTGTCTATACAGCCTGTAGTCTTTTTTGGTATAAACTGTTGTGACTGCAATGTAGTGTAGGGCTACCTAGCTGTGAAGTAGGGGGGTTGTGGTGGGTTTTGTTCCTCAAAGTAATAGCTCCATGTTGGGGGAGCATACTATGATGTTTTGTAGAGCTACAAAGCATTTTTCTCCTCTGATGACTGTCACTTTGAAACCAAACCAACTCATTTAAAATTGGTAACAAGTGCCAGCTAGTGATTGTCACATTCACATGTTTATTCAGCTGTTTGCCCAAGAAGGGATATCTGCCACATTTGGTCAGCATTCAGTGAGGAATGAAGCTCTCTGGGACACTGATTTTGGATATTCATGGAATAAGGAATTTACATCTCCTGAACTGTATGTGTAGCTAGTCTGAAAGATTCTAACCTTATTTCCATTCTAGGCACAGTGTGGATACCTCAGATCATTTAACATTTGTAAATCAGTGAGACAATTAATTTAAAACCTGAACTGGATGCACTTTTTCTGTCTGAAACCTCTGTGATGAGACACAAAACTGCATTTCCACATGACAAATTGGTTTCATTCATGATAATTATCTCTGCAGGACTGAGACACCTTCCAATTGGGTTTCATCTCTCCCTGAGAAGGCACCAACCTGTTGTGAAATAGAAGGCCTGAGTGTGATGTAAAAGTCCTCACATGGGAGAGGACAGTTTCTTCACAGTTCCTTTCTAGTCTTCTACTCTCAGTGAACCTCATTATCTGTTTTGGTTTTCCTCCTAGCATTTTTTGCAGTGAGCAGCCTCCTGTGTTCAGACTGGAGATGTTTGAAAGGTGGTTGTGAAAATGCAAGAGAGAATGTTTGGGATGGTTATACTCAATAATTTAGGCTTCTCTTTCTGTCAATGAAGTGTGTCAGTGTAGCAATTGTAAAATAGGTAAAGCATTGTGCGTGCCCTCACATTGCCCATGTTTGATCACAGGCAGCCCCAGGTGCTCCAAAGTAGGTACCTAGAGTACAAGGTAAGGCAAGACCAACTCTGCAACTTTGGGGTTCAGAGACTAGCATTTAATTTTTTTTTTTATTATCCAACACTGCTTTTGTTGTCTCTAAATCCTCTCATGACTTCTGACATTGCAGCTTCACTAACTTCTGCTAGCTTTTATGCTGCTTCCTGTGCAGGCTCCAGTTAGCACTCTGGCTGATAAAGGGAAGAGAGTATTATAAGCAATTGCTTTTTTTGAGCCCCTTAGCCATGGAGAGATAACCGTCCTTCTCGGAGTTACTCTACTTTCAAAGCTGAGAAAGCAACATGACCCACCCCAGCAGAGGGAACAGCAAATCTTTTTTCCCCTCGTTACTGGAAAGGTTCTTGCTGCATACAGATGAGTTCATTTTGCTGTTCTCATGGCCTGACACAGGGTCCTTCAGAAAAGGTTAGTTTTCTACAGGAATGTGGCTTCTTCATTAAGCAAAGTGAACACAAATTTTAATTGGCATAAAGATGAATACACCTTGAATGTAAAAACACATCACCAAGGCCTCATATTTTTAGCATTGTATAGCCCAGTTACTAAAAACAGAGTTAAAGATGCTATCAAGGTGGCAAATGATATAATTAATCACTGTCTCAGTGTGAACTCAAGCAGTTAGCAGAGCAAAAAACAGAGGTGTGTGTTATATTGCAGTGTCACAGCTGTACTGTCTTTAAGATGCTTCTGGGTGTTACCAGACTTGACTTACCTTATCTGACCTTTCTTTTCTAATAGCTTGCTGGCTATGCTGGGCTGTTGGATTGGCTCCGAGACCCTTCCTAAATGGGTCCTTGACATCAGCTATGGCAGAAGCAGACCAAGTTTGTCAGCTGTCCTAAAACCAGCTGCCCATCTAATGCCACCACAGATGTTGTCCTACGTCTTGGAATATCAGAGGAGAGCCAGGTCATGGATATGTATGGCTGTTAATTTTATAGGTCGTTATGTGATATGTTATGACAATACTTTGCTGTAGTAACGATGCTCAGCAGGAACTTAGTCTGACAAAAAGGTGACTCCAGTGAGATCTGGACAGGCTGGGGAGTTGGGTAGAGAGTAATCTTGTGAAATTCAATATAGGCAAGTGTGGCGACCGGCAGAGTGCAACACCCAATTCGATATGAATTTTAGGTGAAGCCATTTTATTAGGTGAAATCACATAGATTCTATACCTTTCTTACTGCACATGTGGCAAGCTAAAAACCTGCTAATTGGTTACACACACTGTTCACACCATATTGATTGGTTAGTAACTATAGTGAATTCTGATAAACCTATCTTATAGCTAAACATCCTTAATTTACCTTTAATACCTAAAAGCATCCACACACCTGCTGTTTTTGACCATCTTGTTATGGTTGGTTCCTAACATGTTCCATTACTCCCAAATACCTTCCCATAACTGCTTCTTGGTTTAGGGCAGCCTGTACCCCTACCAGCAAGGCTGCTGTGTTTTGAGAATGTGATTATTAGGATCCTCTCGGCGTGAGTAACTTTTCCTGTCTAATGGGAACAGAAGAATATTGTCAGGGCCTATGTCTTGGGTGAAGAGAGCTAGGCCGCTGGCAGGCCTACTGTCTTCCCCAACAGGCAAGTGTAGGGTCCTGCACATAGGGAGGAATAACCCCAGGCACTAGTACAGATTAGGGGCTGACCTGCTGGGAAGCAGCTCTGTGGAAAAAGATGTGGGAATCCTGGTGGACAACAGGTTAACCATGAGCCAGCAGTATGCCTTCATGGCCAAAAAGGCCAATGGTATCCTGAGGGGTATCAAGAACAGTGTGGTCAACAGATCAAGGGAGGTTCTTTATCTACTCTGCACTGGTGAGGCCTCATGTGGAGTATTGTGTGCAGCTCCAGGCTCCTTGGTTCAAGAAGGAGCCACTGCGGTTGCTACAGCAAAGGTGATTAGGGGAGTAGAACATCTCTCTTATGAAGAGAGCTGAGGGACTTGGGACGGTTTAGCCTAGAGAAGACTGAGGGGGGATCTTATCAATGCTCATAAATACTTGAGAGGGTGGTGCCAGGAGGATGGGGTCAGTCTTTTTTCAGTGGTGCCCCATGACAGGGCACGAGGCAGTGGACATAAACTTGAATATAGGAAGTTCCACCTAAACATGAGGAGGAACTTCTTTACTGTGAGGATGATAGAGCACAGTGACAGGTTGCCCAGAGAGGTTCTGGAGTTCTGGAGATATTAAAAACCCGCCTGGATGCTGTCCGGTGCAGCCTGCTCTAGGTGATCCTACTCTGGCAGGCAGGGACTAGATGATCTCCAGAGGTCCCTTCCAACCCCTGACATTCTGTGATTCTGTGATTCTGTGACTTGCTTACTGCCAGAGCATTGAGTTCCTTCAGCTCAGTGGGATGCCTGGGGAGCAGTGGGAGCAGGGCTGTGCCACAAGGAGTGAGCAGCTGAGGTGACAGTAGGGCAGGCAGGGCAGAGACCCCACAGCCATGTCCCACAGTGCCTGAGGGGGGTTGCAGAACAGACTCTTCGATGATAATTGTGTTCAGCCAAGAGCCCAGATCACCAGCCAAAACCCTAGTGGTGGGGCAGGGCTTGAGGTAAATCCGGGAAGCTAAATCCATGGACTGTGGCCAAGGCAGTGAGATGCATTGCTGGGCATAGGCATGGCTACAGCAGAGCTCTGGCAAGGACCAAGGCAAAAAGCATCACCTTAAAAGTCTGTCCCAAGCAAAGGGTAGTTGACTCCAAAGAGGTATCTCTCAGCTCTTTCTCACTTAGGTCTTCACAATCAGGCAGTTGCCCCATATCAAAATTGGCCATAAGCACAGGCAGCCGTACCCCTGGAAGCAGGGTGAAGGTGGTGATGCACTCAGGACCCTCATGTGGGTGCTGCATTGGAAAGAGGGAGAAGCCAAAATTCTCTTTCAGCAGCAAAATGTTGGATGGATTCAGCTGTGGTATTTTAATTTCACCTCCGGATTTTGATGCTGAAATCGATGTGATGCTAATGCAAGAGCTGTTCTCCAGGTACTGCAGCTCATTCTAACAGAATTAAATAGCAATACTAAAATCTTCATTTTTCTGCTATATGCATACTAATTTAAAGCTACTTTATTCAACATCAAAAGTATCCCTTGATCAGAGGAGCCCATCTTTATCTGAGGAGCACTGGTAACTCCACTCAGTCAGGTGGACAGACTGGAGACTACTTGCAGCAGTTTCTAACCATGTTGTACTCTGAAGTCAGTGATACAGCCAGCTTGTTCTTACTTGGCCTGGCAGTCAATTCACTGATGTGTTTGTATATATCATCATAACTTAGTGGAGCAGTAGTACAAACTGTGTGTTAATTAAAGATTCTATAGTCAAAGGGCATGTGTCTGAGGCTAATGTGCAATGATGTCTTAGGGCTCTGCCATCTTCTCCATCCCTTACCTTTACTCCACCAGGCAGCTCCCCTAGAGTTGTGCTGGCAGGGCTGGTTTTGAAGGTATGCCATGAATATAAGCAACTAAATCAAGCTTAAAACAAATTTAAAAATATACATTTTCGTTCAGTTGCCCCATCCAGCCCACTAGTACTACTGGGAGGGTAAACCTCCAGCTGCGGGAAGGGACCACCTTAGGGAGAACAATGCTTGACATGTGGAGTTCTTCAGTCAGTAACTATATCTGATGTTCTTCTGAGGCAAAACCACCATTGTCTTTTTGATTGCAGAAATAATGAGTAAGGGCATCAGGATTTAATTACAAAACCTCTGAAAGGGACATTAAAATCCCAGGGAAGCAGAGGTGCTTTCAGGAATTAATTCCCATGCTGGAGTCTTTGTCTTACTTTGATCACTTTGTCCATGTAGTCTCCTTTGTAAATTATTAATGCTTTTCAATGCTTAATTATTCTGATATAAAAAGATAGATGACTTTGGGCTTCACTTTGGTTGATGATTCCCTAAGAATATTTGGATGACAAAGAGCTTGAGTGTCCTGCTCTGTGATTTGAAAGATGTAAATAGTAAAGTGCCTGTTGTAAGGGGTTTTTCAAAATAAAAATATGAGGCTGTCACGAGTATTTGTGACCACTGCATACTGAGAGTTTCATTACTTGGCTTTTTTCCTGACATCTATTTAACAAAACAGGACTCATCAGTCTTCTACTACCTGTCCCATCAATGAAGGACAGGTTACTCTTTCTCAAGATCTTGTTCTGTTTTTACCTGTGGCACATTAGCATGAAATCCATGACAGGAGACATTTTGGGCCAAGGAATTTAAAGGTATATGTGGTGATTTTTTTTCTTGTCTGATATTGTTGCAAAATGAGCCACTATGAAGGAATGCAAACTGAAAGGAGCAGGATTTCAGATGCTTGCCTGACAAACAGCAATCTCAAAGTGGCCTGAACCTTTAAGATATATATTGGACTGGCATTTTGTTAAATTCTACATCACCATGTCCCCCTCAAAGGTATTGACACAGATTCATGGGTCTTTTCTGGGTGCAAATCTATTAAAGAACACTATGCCACACTTAGTATCCTATTAAAAAGATACCCTGCCAGACGTTAGTGTGCTCGTTTCTCCTTAGGTATCTGAACAAAAAGAGGCTGAGTTTCATGCCCTGAAGATCCAAAACTGGTTTCAGAAAATCTTCATGAGCATTTGAGGTCTCAGCTTCAAGGATGTCTCCAGTTTTCATTAGCTGTGTGTCTGGATCTGTGTCATGACCACACTGACGAGATCAGAGGATACCTGAGGCAGCCAGGGAACTTGAAGTTTATCTCACAGTGACCAACCTCCCTAGTATTTTTACCAGAAAGAGAAAGTTAAGAACTGGGCAACAAAGAGTTAGTGAGAATATGTCAAGAACTGCAATTTCCTTAACAGAAGCTGGCAACTTCCCACCCAAGGGAAGTGTTAACAACCTTCATCAGCGGTGGGCCCATTTCTCTCTAAGCCATAACTAACTTCACTTCAGTGCCAGGTTTCTCATCTCTGTTAGAAACATAGCTGATGAGATTTGTTACAGAAGAAATTAAAATGTTCTATGTGCCTAAAGGTAAAAGAACCCTATATTTTTTTCACCTGGCATTACAGAAGTCAAAAAGAAATGTAGAAAAAAAAATCTATTGGTGTGCTGTAAATTTGTTATCACTGTGGCTCATAGTATTGCCAGCATATAAAAAAATAAAAAGATGTAGGTACTGTATTCTTGGCAAAGCTTTATTATCTCCTTGGTTGGAAGATTTGATAAAAGCTAAAACTAAAGGGAACTTATTAATTTATTCTTACATTGTGTGATTATGATGAACTGATTTTTTTTCTCACCAACTGTTTCTTATAATCCTGCTGATAAAGGCTTCACTCTTAAGAAAACAACTTTGAGTGCCAAAGTGTTGAAAAGTGTTACTTTGATTAAACATCTCTAAAAGTCAGAAGATTCTGTTTCTACTTACCATGGATTATCAATTTTATATTAATTTTGCCTACCATGGATTATCAATTTTATATTAATTTTGCCTATCATGGATTATCAATTTTATACTAAGGACTTTTTTCTTCACTTAACAGTGAGTAATACTGCCATCAGTCTCCTGCATTATCTTGCAGAGAGCTCTACCCAAGCTTACCAGTGCTCTACACAAGCTTTCCTGGGGAAGTCAATGCAGTAAGGGTGTCAGAGATACCTGGAAATGTGTTTGGTCCCACAGAAGTCAATAGGCAAGCTTAAAGCTGGGCATCTATGTAGAACTGACTGAGCCTCATTGCACACAGGTGCAGAATTATGCAGGGATGTAGACAGCAGCACTCTGTGAGAGAAATAGTGAAATTCTGGCTCCCTGGCCTACCCTGAAGGTACCAGAGTGACTTATCTTTCATTAGTGTCAGGTAACAAATTCAAAGTGATGCTGATGCCTCCTACTAGAAAACACCAATGATATGTCAACATTTTCTATTTGATGTCTTTTGGTATAAGCTAGCATAAGCTTAAAAAAATTATGGAGGTAGACTGATGGAGTACAAGCCTAGAGTCTGCCAAGCTGCCAAGCCATCTGCTTAGTGTTTCAACCATCCAGTGCTCCAGATAGATAGATTGCAATTTTCGTACTCGGGAAGCCAAGGCAGGATTTACCTTTACTGCCCATCTAGTTTCAGAAGTGGCTACCTCTTAACAAAACCCTCAGGAACTTGGCAAAATTAGATGCTTTTCTATTTAGAAAGGAATTTATTGACTGAGGAAGATGAAACCAATATTGTTTCCTAGATTGGAGGCATCCGATAAAAAAGGAATATGCAATTTGGTTGATTCGCCAGCTTACAATGAGTAAAACTCCATCCCACAGTGAGCAAGACATACTTTCTCAGCAAACAACTGATTCTTGGGTTAAAGAAAGAGCTAGAATAAATGCTTTTAAGGCTCTGTGGAGGAGCTAGAATGACTGTGTCTCCTTTGTGACTACTGTCACACAGAACAAGGTATCTGGCACTTTAAAAAGCAGGTCATAGCAAACAAATCAGTTTACCATATTGATTCATTGAAAAGAATAATTTGTCTCCTTCTATAAAAGATCTGCCATATTTTATTCCAGAGGAACCTTAGTAGTTTATTATTTTTAAACTTTATTTATACTTTATTAACCCACAAATCACTTTTCTCCAAAGCCCTTGAGACTCTACTTGAACTAGCAGGAGCGTGGACAGATTCTCACTATAAAGTCCCTAATTCTGTAATTAAACACTCACTGAGGCTTTAACAGCAAAGTGCTGCTGCTCTACCTGCCATTACTATAGCTTCATTAATTTTACAGAGTGTATCAGAGTACATTATTCTGATATATTGTCAAAAATAATTCTAATGTGATCATACTCTGGAAAGCAGATCTGTAAAAATGCCTTCCTCTTAGCCAAGAGATCACTCCCCTGTGCACTTATGGTCAGATCTACCTGTTTTGTGACAGAAGCACTCTTTTATTTCTATTTCAGTTCTTCAAGCACCTTGTATGCATAATATCTTTAACACCGAATGTGTTGAATCCCTCAGGGTCATTCTCAACACGGTGATCACCAATGTGGGGACCTGGAGTCATGCGCAAGTTTTGAAAAAGCACATCTGGAAGATCTTAGGGTTGACAGGTCTTGAATTACTTCAAACCTTGACTTTCCATAGGCACTGAAGCAGACATAAGGAGAAGAGAAGCTTCTAGGATTTTTGAAGGCAAGCAGAATTTTCATGGTTGGCAAAGCACATCTCATTGATAAAAGGAGTGTGTTTGATCTGAATGTAATTAAGCCATAACAAACATGGAACCCCATAATGCATTTTACAGCACTTTTTGTTTTCAAACAACACTGTAAAATTAAGACATAATTGTCCAGTGTTAAATTTTATTGTGCAAGAGACTTTTTTTAGTGAGGCTACTCTCTTAATCATTTTGCTTCTTTTCTTAATTCACATAACCATATAATTTTCAGTGTCTCATCAACTCAACCATGGATACAACTCAGTCATAGGTTTATGGACCAATTTTAACCTAAATCAATATGAAAAGATATGGAAGGTTGGTATTATAATGATAAATGACAATGCAATAATGTATAAATCAGTTCCCCCTTCTAAAAACTCATGTACTGGGCAATTTCTTATGAGCCAATAAACATTGTCATTTCAGGTGATGGTTTTACTGTTCATAGGCTCTCCAGACATGAGTCGTTACCTGCAGAAAACATATACCATGTAGGAAGAAGAATCTATTCTCCCTTGTGTCTTACCTGCAGACTTACTCTACTTTGCAATGGCAGGACAACATTTTTGTGCCAGATCCAGCAGTCTAGCAATAATTGGGACAGGTGAAGATCTGTTCTTCAGGGAATGACCTGTCCCACCTCTTTTTGCTTGCACCCTCAGTGCACACCTAGCTGTTGCTAATGTCCAGCTTGAATACTATTTCTACTCATGAGCTGCTGAAGCATGAGGCATATGTGCTTTGTAGTATGCTTGGTTTTCCATATACTCTTCTTGATACACTTGAAATCATGTTTCTTTGCAAGCCCATAGATGCCCACCTGACTCCTAAGTCCAGTTGGGAACTATAAACTATGTCACTTTTCATATCCTTCTCAGATAAACACCATGCAAACTGAAGTGCCAGCAAATGCTTTTCCAAAACGGGGAGAACAACCAAGTTTATCTTTTTATATAGTACACTAACTCTCTTTACACTTACCCAGCAAATTACATTCTTCAGTTCAGTTCCTTCCTACACCTCAGGCAGGACTGCAAAAAACAAACCATCTGTAGCTTGGATGAATGAACTGCCTGATGTTTGGTTGCTGTTGTTCTTCACTATTAGGAATATAAGTACTCTGGTGGCATGTCTGAAGTTAGCCAGGATGGATCTGGGTTTCACAGAAGAGTAAAGTCAATGTGGAGTTCCTATAGAGTCACAGAATCACAGATCATTAGGAGTTAGAAGGGACCTCAAAAGATCATCTAGTCCAACCCCCCTGCCAGAGCAGGATCACACAGACTAAATCACACAGGAACGCATCCGGGTGGGTTTTGAATGTCTTCAGAGAAGGAGACTCCACAGCCTCTCTGAGCAGCCTGTTCCAGTGCTCTGTCACCCTCACTGTGAAAAAGTTCCTCCTTGTATTTACATGGAACTTCCTATACTTCAGCTTGCTCCCATTGCCCCTTGTCCTATCGCTGTCCATCACTCAGATGAGCCTGGCTCCATCCCCCTGACTCTCATTCTTTACATATTTATAAACATTAATAAGGTCATCCCTCACTCTCCTCCAAGCTAAAAAGGCCCAGCTCCCTCAGCCTCTCCTCCTGAGGAATGTGTTCCACTCCCTTAATCATCTTGCTGGCCTGGCACTGGACTCTTTCAAGGAGTTCTGTGTCCTTCTTGAACTGAGGGGCCCAGAACTGGACACAATATTCCAGGAGCAGTCTCACCAGGGCACAGCAGAGGAGAGGACCTCTCTAGACTTACTAACCACCCCCCTTCTAATACACCCCAGGATGACATTGGCCTTCTTATCCATGAGGGCACATTGCTGGTCATGGTCATCCTACTGTCTCCCAGGAAGCCCAGGTCCCTCTCACCTACACTGGTCTCAAAGCAGCATAGTATCAGAGACCGCTAAAGAATTGGAACATTCTATTTAGGGCAGCAACACAAGACGTGAAGGCATCTTCTAGACCATCCCTCCTTTACAGCCATGTAGCAAAAAATGGTCCTGCTCTAGGACAGCCCTCAAGTCCTTCCTGTACTACAACCCCTGCAGAACTGATCCTGCAGGGATGCCATGTTTCCATGTTTTTGGGAACAGCAGTTAGTGTTGTTTATGGGTTTTTTTCCATAGTGGTGGGTGATGAATGAAATATTGCCAGAGTCAGAAAGTCAAAAAATACACATGTATTGCACTTGAAAAACTACTGCTAATGAGAACGTTTGATAGTGGTAGTTCTGTAAGATAACACAGTGGAAGTATAATTTTCATACATTAGCATTTTTATGAAAAAAAAAAATATTTTCCTCTAAATATCGCACCAAGTCCAGTAAGATACATAAAGTGAATCCTGAAAATCATCTTTGTCAGCTACAGCCATGGATGTTTTTGTGCTTGTCCACAAAGTCCCAGAATTTGAGTAGCTTCTGCCTGATTTTTTGCTATATATATTCTTAATACAGGCCCCAGGGAAAATTCTGTGATGTGTAGGGGGTCCACCTGCAGCTCATGCACCTCTGAGATATCTGCTCTGAATGCTGAAATTTTACTTAGGAGGATAGTTCTGTTGCAGAGCATCAGTGATTTAACTGCAGGACTGCATAGACAATAGTATCTAATCTGCAATGCTGAGCATATCCCAACTCTGTGTGAAATAACCTCCTTATGGAAACAAGTCGTTAGAGTAACACACCTGGAACCTGCCATTTTTATACCATTTCCAGAAAATGCTTGCTATAAAATTGTTAATTGTTACTGCCTTTTTTTTTTTACACCAGCTGTATATTTAATGCTGCAGAACGCATCCAGAAAGGCAGACAGTCCTCCATTCTTGCTTTTTACATTCCCAGATCTTAAGTGGTACCAGAAATGTAATTGCACTTTTAATTCTGGTTAGTTTTAGAGAGTTGAACCTGCTTTCATTTTATTTTTCCAGTAAAGAGAACTGTTCTATGCTGTGCCTTGAGCTGGAGAAGCAGAGGACACATTCAAACTCTTTGTAAACTTTTCTTTTCAATGATAGACATGCAGTTAATTGCATACTTCTAAGCACCCCAGTTCTGGCTGGGTTAGCATGTTGAAACATCCACTGTTCCATAATCCTGGATACTTTCAGCCACCTACCAGAGTTTGGATCTTCCCTGTGACATAACTGAAGGAACTGGTTCACACCAGAAGTCCATTGAGGCTGGTATTGTACCTCCAGCAGTATCAGTAAACAGGCACCTAGGGAAGAATGTAAAATTAGAACAACTCGATATTATTTACTCCAATATTCTGTCAACTGCTCACCACGTTCAGGTCACAGGCCTCCTGAGGCAGATGTTGTATTTATTTAGAAACTTTCAGAAACTTTAAACAGATAAACTCTTAGCACCCACATTTTTTGTCAACTACCCTTTGTGTAAATGACTAGCTTCTCTGTTTTGTTTTTTTTTCCTGGCTCCTACTACCTTCATTTGCTGCTCCCTCCTGCATTGTAAAAAAGAATTAACAATTGATCCCCATCCATTCTCTCCATGAACAAATAATTTTATACATGCTTTCTTTTCCGGCATGGAGGGCCTTAGCTGCTGTATATAAATGTCATTTCACACCTTTGAACTGTCTTCTTCCTTTCCCACTAAAACTTTATGGGGATGCGGAGAGCATGATAGAGGCAAACCAGGGACTTGTCCAGTGGCATGAGGATGTCCACTGCTTTATCCTGATTTCCTTATCTGCTTGACCACAGATGAGAACTATGACAGGGACTGCCCTTTTAATGGGACAATCCATTCTAAGTCCAGGATCTCACTCAGCTCAGAACCCATGGATTGTCCAGTTTCGACAGACTTCTTTTGAAATGCATCCTTTTATATTTGCCTATGACCAATTTCATCTGCCATTATGACTTACCCAGTCACTCACTCTTGTAGGATATCTGTTTTCCTTCATCCTTACAACCCTGAGTAACATGGTTTCATCAGAAATATCACAACAGCCTGTTACCAACCCCCTCTTCCAGCTACTCACAAATTATGTCAAAGAGCAAAATGATCCCATATGGCTCCCTCCAGTCTGAAAACTGAACAATTGCTCCTCAGTTTTGTTTCCTATTTCTCTACTGTCTACTCATCCATAAAAGCACTTTCCTGGATGTTACATGGCTGCCTATTTTCCTAAATGATCTTTGGCACTGAACTGAGTCAAAAGGTTTTTAGAAATACAAGAAGATAGGACGATATTGATCACTTCCATTCATATTCTTCTTCAATGCCTCAAACAACTTATTCATAAGGGAAGATTTCTCTTCACAAAAACCTTGCTGATTCTCCTCAAATAGCCCATTTTTATCCAAGTGTCCACTGGTTCTAATCTTCATTATGTTTTCAGTTAATTTGTCTTGTAGAAGCATCAAGATTACAGACCTAGAGTCCATTGGAGCTTGCCCAGGGTCCTTTTCAAAACTGGCATCACACCAACTTGCCACACTCTGGTTTTATGGTATTGAGACAACCCAGCACAACTGCTTGTTACATAGAAATGTTACAAAGAAATGTTACAGTGTTAAATTTGTAACATAGCTACATAGTAACATACATATGTAACATTGTTACATAGAAATGTAACAAGCAGGGGGAACGTGATTAAAACAAGAAGAGCCTTTGTCCTAGCCCTTCCTTGCCAGATCAGTAATTTTTTCCTAAAATTTAGGTTCCTCCAAGATTTCCCCAAGCAAAGCATCATATAACATGCTCTTTCAGTGTCTCTGATGGTTTTCCTGTAATCAGTTGCTGGCAAGTTACCTCCTTCTCTTTCTTCAGGAAAATCTGTTTAATTCTTTTGTACCCTTGGATAGTAAGTTTTTGGTCTTGGTAACACCATTGCTTAACTTGGTTTGGAGCTTTGATGTTCCCATTTTGTGGATAATAGCTGGCTGTTTTCTTCAGCTCCCCCACCCTGCCCCCCTTCCCTTAGTCTGTTCCTCATTCAGACTGTTGCTCTTCCTACTTGTCAGGGTCTGTTACCAAAACAAGTTGGTATTCGATCCACTGTGCCATAGCTGTACGGAAGAGGATTAAGAGATAGCAGAGTACCTACAATGTGCTCATGACACGGGCTAGTTCTTGTGTCCCTGGTTCTTCATAGGAAGGAGGAGATGATGGTTTATTAAGACCAGGTGCAGTTGCTGTTTCTCCTGAAGTTGGAGCAGATCCCTCCACTACTTTTAATCTGCTGAGGAGGTATCAGTAGAGTTTGACAGCCTGCACTGGCTTTGTGTTTACTGTACCATGGTCTACCTACAGCAAGGGCAAACATGGAAGCAAAGCATTTCTCAGCTTTCCACTTTTTGCTCATTCTGATGTATGATAGTATGGCCTCCGCACTGCCTGTCTTACCAGGAGTGTGGTACCTCAGTGCTCTGGGCATGGTCATAGTTGGTTTTGCCTGTGTCATTGTCAGAAGCTACAATACACAATCTGTGAATCAGTGGCCTCTGATTTTGCTTAAATGAGAAGCAAGTGTGCAGGTGAGTGTGTGTAGACTTGGAAGACTCTGCAAAGATGCCAAACTAAGCTGCAAACTACATTATGCAATAAAAAGCAGTGAGGGAAGAGATGAACATTCACAACACTTTTAGAAATGACTGTGGAGGTGCTTGCACAGCCCACTCTTGGCAAATGGCCTGAAAAACAACACCTGGTAGCACAGGAGTGTGAGGTAAATTGTGTGTGTGTGTGTGTGTGTGCACATGCCCATGTGTATCGAATACACAGAGCTGTCTGGAGGGCGTCTGCCCATGTTAACTGATCATGCTAAAGATGAAGGTGATATCAGCACTCAGCTGATGGTGTTAAAAGGTGAGAGAGACCATGAATGGATTAAACAGTAGTGAGGAACTTCAAAGAGACATTTGAAACAAAGGAGGTGTCAGCTTGAAAAGGAGTGTGAAGCAAGTGTGAAAATTGGTAATGGAGGGGAGACAGCTTGGAGGGTAACCAGCAATAGTCAAACCTCTTTTGACACAGCCAAAATCCGCCCACCCAGCATTGCAAGCTCCACCTACATCAAACAGACCATCATCTCCATGGGATGCCCCATGGAGCTTGTGCTCAGTGGGTGGTGTGATGGTATGGGGTGCAGCA
Source organism: Laterallus jamaicensis coturniculus (assembly GCA_022605575.1). Classification (NCBI taxonomy): domain Eukaryota; kingdom Metazoa; phylum Chordata; class Aves; order Gruiformes; family Rallidae; genus Laterallus; species Laterallus jamaicensis. Next base: position 6,897,738 of record JAKCOX010000012.1, read on the forward strand.
ATTGGGGACCCACACTCAGGATACATATAGGGGAGCTTGTGGAGGGACCTTTCTTCTGCAGGAGACACAGTTTATCCCTGGCATTACTGATATTGATCCTCAATGTAATGCCAATGAGTTGTATGTTGTTAACAAATCAATAGACTGCTTCAATCCTTATTTGGTTTAAATTATGAGAACTGAACAGTTTTTCCTTGATACATTATTCAGACATTTGACAGTAACACAAAAGGAATCTTTCCATTGGAGAGCATGGCTTTGCTGAAGAGGCTTGTTATTTTCAACTATGTAGTGGCTAACTCCCAGTTTCTATGAAGTGAATGAAATTTGCTCCATCAGACATTGATGAAGGAACTGTAAAATGAATTAGTTTAAAGAAAACAAACCTCAGACTTTGCCTACACTAATGTTTCAGCTGTTGTATAAAAACATTAAGCCTTTGATCCCTGTTTGGTGAGACTTGATACGTCCAGAAAAGGGACATGCAAAGCATTACAGCTTTTCTGTGATAGCTCTGTAAGCAAGGCCTTCAGAGAGCAAAGGTGTGGGGACATCATCTACCTCAGCATAGGCAAAAATCAGCTCTCAGTCATGAAAAGCCATATCAGAAAGCAGAAAACAAGTCAGGTCCTTCAGATCTTAGAAGCTTTTGTTCCATTAACCCTGGTTCCTACTTCATTAATTGACTAGGGAGTCTGGAGTAGCAACATCAGGAGTATGTATCCAAATCTGTTCAGTAGTATTGATGAGGCCTGGAGGGTTATGCATCTGACCATATGCAAGAGTGTTAATGTTTAGATGAATAAGTCCATTCTGTGGACATCTTACCTGTACATCTCACCTTCAGTAGGAGGTGCTTATTCTCTCTGGAGAGAATTTAGCAGTTAGCAAAACCAATCAGCCCTACAGAACCCAAGCCAAAAAAAAACCCAACCCCAAAACACTTCAAGATAATGAAAATCAAAACATTTCTAAGCAATTTCCTGATCCTCAGCTTGAGTCTTTCTAACTCTGTAAAGTTTTGCCACCTTTTCTCAGCTGATGTGTAGAAGAGATGGCCACTTAGCTCAGCGTGGTGGTGTGACGGCTTTGTGATTCCTGCCAGCCAGTGATTTCTGTTGCCTAACACGGTCGCTTAGTGGAAGGCAAGTGATGGCTGCACAGAGTGATTGCAGCAGGGGGGATCCTGAAAAACTGTTGCCTCCTGAAATGGATGAGCAGGGAAACAGAGACTCCAAAAGTAATGTTTTGGCAAAGGCTTTTGGTTCATGCAGTGTATCTAACCCTTCTGTAAGTTCAGTGGCCTTCCAACATTTCTTTTCCATTTATGTAGATATATTCATGCCTCAGATCCACACTGAGGCCCAAGCTGGATGGTAAAATATTCAAAAAAATGCTTTTAAAAAGACTTTGCTTTTATTATTATTTAATACATTTTGCTTCAATTAAAAATGATCCATTTTTTTTAAGAAGTAGCTTTGCAAGTCTTCACAGAAGATTTTTTTGTTGACTGGAGTAAAAGTGGAGTATTATGCTCTGATACTGTCACATGCAGAGGCGGCAGGGCACTAGCTGGGACACTAAGTGCTTTCACTGGCCTGGAGATAGTGTGATCTGTAGCACTGTTAAATCCATACTAGAAGGCGCTGCTTCTTCTATGAATTGTGTTAAGTTTATGCTTAAGGCTGAGATCTCAGAAATGCTTCCTACCCTCTTCTTCCCCACCGTCCTCATCTCCAGGTCTAGACTAATAGGCTGCACAGAAGAACTGAGACTAAAGAAAACCTGCCACAACAGAACAGAACAAAACAGAGCAAATCAAATTAAAGTAAAACAGAATGAAGAGAATTGTCTAAGGCTTTTAAGGAAAAGGTGTAAGAAAGGACCGTAATAGAAATGTAGTTGGGAGCAATCAAGGGACAAATGAAAAATATAACACATCTTAATGAAGGCCTCTTCCTGTCTGAAAAAAGGCTGCCAGAAAGGAGAACATCCAGAAATCGGTGAGGGGATTAAATTTTCAGAAGAAGAGTTTTATCTGACTCTAAAAAGGTTATGTCTGTAATGAGAAAGAAAAAGAAGAGCATTTAGGAAGTAAACGAGATCTAATAAAAGACCTGTTAATTGCCTAACCAGACAGAGACTCCCGGAAAATATAAACATAAAAAAATCAGTGTATTCAGGACATATGGGGATTGTGGGATTTGTGCAGCAAATGTAGGATTTAATTGAGAGTGGCCACATTGCCAGTCCCTGCAGAGCCAGAGACCGTTGAGATGGTACCTAGGAGAAGTCATCAATCCTGCGTAGCTTTAGTGATGCTCCTGGAGCTGGATGTGCTTCCAGCCAAAAAACAGCTGCTGCTGAGAGAGACTTCCAACAGATGTTTAAGGTCTGCAGCAGGAAGAAGTGGATGAAGAGTGGTGAAGCAGACCCTGTAACCCCATGTATGCTGCTTGAAGGGGTGGTCTCTTACACGAACCTTCTGTTAACTGAAGTTGACCGCAAAGAGCAGGAAACTCTCTAGGAAAGCAGCTCATGCCCTAAGATGCATATGAACAAGAGGAGAGAATCAAATGAAATTCAGTTTCTCTGGAAGATAAAAATGACCCTCACAGTTATATTTGGAAGACAATAAGCTCCCATCCCGCATCATGTGATGGAGTGAATGTTGGGGGAGGAAAACCCCAAGGATCTGTGAAAGGAAAGCAGGAGCCACAGATGACAGTACTGAAGACTTTGCCCATCCAATGCAGCCTGCTGTAACTCTCCCACCTGTATCGTCTCTGCAGTATTTCATGGCTCCATGCCCAAGCTCCTCCATTGCCACTACATCTTGGATCTGCCTCAAATAGGCAAATTATGGAGAAGAAAAGCAGAAGAGGCAACAGCAGCAGATCTTGTACAGATGTAACATGCCTAATTCTGCTAATAGCTCTGATAATTTACACCAATATAATTACATTTTCGTAATGCACTAGGTAGAGTCATTTATGAAATATTACTCTCATAATCATCTCGGTAGGTACTTTGATTAGGACAAAACCTCCCTGGATTGTAAACAAAGGGTAATGATAAACATCAATGTATCAAGCTGGTGCTTGGTAACTTACTGCTCAGACGGGTATTACATGCAGGTTTATTTAGCACCTTATTTAATGAACTGGATGAAGGACTAAACAGAGCATTGAAAGAAGTCCCAAGGCAGAGTCAAACTGGGACAAGGTGAGCATAGTAGTGGTGAAGAACCAATGAAAAGAAGGTATGGGAGCGGTCATCTTGGAGTTAATGGAGGGCACCAGCGCTCGTTTTCCTGACCGTACCATGCACAACTTCCCTCTGCCCAGGCTTCCAAAGGTGCTGATTGACATCAGACACTCTGAGATGCTTTGGAGAATAGAGGTGATGGTTTCTTTATACCTTGTATATCCATGGGTTACACCACTGATAACTGCACGTATTCCTCTGATTCAACTTAATTTGAAACATGCCAAATATTGAGTGTAACATAGAGAGTGCTCCAGGCAATCTCTTTTGTAGACTTTAAAGCACCACAGGCAAATAATGATAATGATTTGCGACAAACATGAGAAGAACAAGACAAAATGAGGTTCAGTCTGGAAAAGGATAAGACACAGCATGTGAGAAAGCTCAGGTGAGGCAGAGATTCACAGTAGGAACATGAAACCAGGACAACAGTTGTTGTGTTGGAGGAACGGCTGAGGGAGCTGGGACTGTTTAGCCTGGAGAAGAGGAGGCTGAGGGGAGACCTTATCACCACCTACAACTACCTGAAGGGATGACAGGACATAGGACAAGGGGAAATGGCAAGAAGCTGTGCCAGGGCAGGTTCAGACTAGATATTAGAAAAAAAAAATACTGAAAGAGTTGTTGGGGCCTGGAACAGGCTGCCCAGGGAGGTGGTTGAGTCACCTTCCCTGGATGTGTTTAAAAGATGGGTAGATGAGGTACTTAGGGATATGGTTTAGCTTAGGATGGGATTGGTTGGACTTGATGATCTTCAAAGGTCTTTTCCAACCTTGTCATTCTGTCATTCTGTAACAGGTGTACCAAGGCTTAGAGTGATGTGTAGCATAAAAAAAAATTATTAAATGTGAGGTTGTCACATCGTATGGCAAATTTTGGGCTGTATATGCAGAGGCATCTCCTTGCAAAGCAGGAATCCAGCAAATCCAAAGGGATCTGGACAGGCTGGATCAATGGGCCAAGGCAAATGGTATGAGGTCTAACAAAGCCAAGTGCCGGTCATAATAACCCCCTGCAATGTTGCTACAGGCTTCAGGAAGAGTGGCTGGAAGGATGCCTGGTATAAAAGTACCTGGGGGTGTTGGTTGACAGACAGCTGAACATGAGTCAGCAGTGTGCCCAGGTGGCCAAGGCGGCCAACAGTATCCTGGATTCTATCAGGTGTAGTGTGGCCTGCAAGACTAGGGAAGGGATTGTGACCTGTACTCTGCACTGGTGAGGCCACACCTCAAGTACTGTGTTCATTTTTGGGTCCCTTACTACAAGAAGGACATTAAGGTGCTGAAGTGGGTCCAGAGAAGAGCAATGAAGCTGGTAAAGGGTTTGGAGCGCAAGTGAGGAGTGGCTGAAGCAAGTGGGATTGTTTAGCCTGAAGAAGATGAGGCTGAGGGGAGACCTTATCACCCTCTACAACTAGTGAGGTGAGAGTTGGTGTCTTTTCCCACGTAACTATCAATAGGATGAGGGGAAATAATCTCAAGTTTCATCAGTGGAAATTTAGATGGAATATTAGGAAAAATTTCTTCACATAAAGCGTGGTCAGGTATTGGAACAGGCTACCCAGGAAGGTGGTGGAGCCACCATCCCTGGAGGCGTTCAAAAATTGTGTAGACATGGCACTCTGGGACATGGTTTAATTGACATGATTGTATTGGACAGACGATTGGACTTGGTGATCTTAGAGGTCTTTTACAACCTTAGAGATTCTATGATTCTATGAACTGCTCTGCATGCCTCTGAGGTGACAGGAGCTGCAACATTGCATGGGATGCTGAGCACCTCCCCTGAAGCTATTGATAGATTCGTAGAAGAATGACAGAAGCAACTGGGGGGATGGAGGAGTCTGGTGGCACACACAGAAGCACACAGATATATAGATGTGCCTGGGAGAGTGTGAAAAAAGTAAAATGACCTCATTTGGCATTGTCAACAAACATTTTCAGGATGTCAGAGAAATCTGTGTTTCATACATATGTTCTGAAAATCACCATTGGAAGGCTTCCTTTGGTCCATAGGTTTGTGAAAGCAAAGCCTTGACAAGTCCAAATACCTGTACTGTAAGTATTCCTTTTTTTTTTTTTTAATCTAGACTTTACTACTGGATTTTTCAGGGGAGTAAAATAATTCCTAAATAAAAAAAGAGGTTTGTTTTTTTTTTTAATTAAAATATTTTAACTCAACCCTGCAAAACCACAAATCTTTGGGGAGTTTCAGAAAACCAGGGTGCAGTGGTGCAGAGGTCTAACTATTCAGTTGGAACTTTAATGAGAAAAAGTAGAAAGTATCTGAAATAATTTAGAAAAATAATGTTTTGCAAATGCATACTACAGATTATCACCAGTGTTTTAAGAAAAAGGAGTAATTCTCTGTGAGGGGAACCCATCCATAAAACTTGGCTTCTAGGAATTCATTTAAGTCATAAAGTGTATTAATGTGCATTCAGGAACATTTGGCAATGATTTAATTTCAGGGAAGGGAAACCATACCATGAAACAAAATCCTTGCTACTGTATACTTATAACCTATTAAAATTCATGGACATCCTGTACTAAAGGAAATTGCTTTTGAAGTGATTACTTAACAATTCCTTCACTGGACTTTAGCCCAGAGATATAAATTACCCAGGGTTTTACTTCCAGATCATGGATACAGATGTTCCATAGAAATCACTGACACAGTTTCTCTAGCTCTGGGGTTACAGCTGTGGCTAGTAGAAAAGTCTGAAAATGTCTAATGCCCTCAAGGAACCAAGACTGTTCCATTCTGAAGTGTTAATTTATGATAAGTATATTCTAATACTTAAACTGCAAGCTGTTAATAATTTTATTATACTGTATTCATTAGGATTATGTTGTAAAACCATGATGAGGATGCATCTGATACAGCACACAATTATTATTAATGTCAGTAGCAGTGTTTCTCATTGCAAACCCCAGTTGACACTTACTGATGCATTGCCAGGTTGTAGTTCTTTAGGCTGAGAGTTCCTTGCTGAGTGTCCAACTGAGCTGAAGTTTTTTCAGGGTTTCAAGGAAAAAAAAATGAGAGGAGAAAAAAATGCACTACTTTTTCCCAAGCTCCCTTTTCACTGAATTGGGTTTTTTACAGTTTTTTGTTTGTTTTGTTGGGGATTTTTTTATGCCTTCAGGCTCTGAATTTTGGATAGCCCTTTTGAGTTTCCAATGACAGTTTTTCCAGGTTTTTGCAAGTTATTATGCCTAAACATTGAGATAGCACATCTGGGTTTGCTCTGGCCTTGCTAGAATTAGGTAAATCTGTTCCCTGAAGTCCTTCTGTACTGTGCAAACCCCCCTGTGCTGACATTAATGCCTATGGGGCATCCTGTAGAGCAAGTCAGCACACTTTGACATGGATGGGGCTCAAAGTGCTGAACTCTCTTTGCCTGGCAGCAACTTCTCCTGGCTGCCAGCTTTGCCATGATGCTCGACACCAGCTTTCATGGCACGACAGGCAGCATTTTCATCTTTTAAAAGAAAAGCTGAAGCTGGTTTTAGGGAAAAAAGCCTCTCTGATCTGAGTTCATAGGTGTGAATTGTGACCAAAAGGAGTTGCTTCCCTGCATGCTAACACAGGTTGCCCAACATTAAGAATGGGGGAGGAAAGGATTATGCTATGTTCTCCATTCCCACTTCTCCTTGTCAGAGCAGTCATCTGCCAGTTTCTGAGAATCCCATGTTTAATCATACATCCTTCCCAGTGCCTGTTTATATGAAAAGGATGTATACAGGGAAGTGTATGGAAGGAAAATGCCTATATACACTCAGAGCTGGGTATTTTCTCTGTAGCAACAGCTCTGGGATAGATATCTAGGCATATTTAATAATGGTTGGTATAGCATTGAAGAAATTAAATCGTCTCAGTGAATGGTGATAGAACATGTAGTAGTGATAAGAGCATTTTCATAAAAATGCTTTGTAAATAATTGTGGCAGCACCACCTTTGAGTACTGAAAGTAACTGATCTTAATCACAGAATCATAGAATGGCAAGGGTTGGAAGGGACCCCAAGGATCATAAAGCTCCAACCCCCCTGCCACAGGCAGGGACACCAACCTCAGGCCTGGATCTACACAAGGTTGCCCAGGGCCCCATCCAACCTGGCCTTGAACACTTCCAGGGATGGGGCATCCACCACCTCTCTGGGCAGCCTATTCCAGGACCTCACCACTCTTTCTGTAAAAACTTCCCCCTAATATCCAATCTAAACCTTCCCTCCTTTAGCTTTAAACCATTCCCCCTTGCCCTGCCATTATCTGCCCTTTTAAAAAGCTGATTCCCCTCCTGTTTGTATGCTCCCTTCAGGTACTGGAAGGCTGCAATGAGGTCCCCCCGCAGCCTTCTCTTCTCCAGGCTGAACAAGCCCAGCTCCCTCAGCCTCTCTTTGTAGGGCAGGTGCTTTCAGTACTGAAAGTAACTGATCTTAATCATACCTAGCAAATGTATTGCCAAAAATGGTACTCAGCAGCATTTCCTTATTTAACTGCAGAGACTTTTCACATGAGGTGCTCATCAGATAGGCACCCTGAATTTATTAGGACTAAGGAGACGCTTGGGAGAATCATTACTGTTACAAATCCAAACCCCGGATGAGGTGCTGTGTATTGATATCCAGATGAGAGATTGTGTGGCTAAAAATACATCTTGTCAGCTGTGATTTTTGTCACACACCAGCTCCACTTAAAATTCGCTACAGAGAACCGAGACGAGTGGAGTAGCCTCCAAGAAAGTCCTTGTTCCCTACCCTTTTGATCTGAGGCAGATGTACCTGTTACCAACAGAAGGCCTGTGTTGCATGCTAAACAAAGTTGGTAAAATTCAGGAAAGATACACTCGGGAGGGATGGGCCAATATAATTTACTGCTGCTGAGTTACCCTCCTGGTTCACTGGAGTTCTGTTACATGGATTTTCTAGGCTCAGTAAATCAGTAAGAGGTGAAGTCGCACCAAGTTACTGCCCTGAAGGGTTTCAGATTGCTTAGCATAAAGTGCCATGTACAGAGTGCAAGCAGTAATTTTGAAAAAAACCTGAAGAAAATAGGAAAATTTAAAGAAAATAGGAGAAAAAGGGGCTTCCCGAAGTACCTGCATAGAAGGGGAGCCAGCTAAAGTCATTGTCGTGTTTCATCTGCAAAACCCCCTGTACTTTCATTGTGTCATTGCTGACAGTTTTGAGTCCCTTCTGCCAACCCTGTAGGATGAATTAATGAATAACGTGATCAGATCCTTCTCGTGGGCAACTCCCAAATCACCGTCCCTCATGCAGAGGATCTAGCCTTCCTGTTTACAGCTCCGGAGGTCTCTGTATGGTGATCAGCACACGGTTTAGTTATCGACACTCAGTTTCTCAAAGCAGATGTTTTGCACATCTTCTGGGATGTGGTTTCCTGAATGTAAATTAGCTGAAGTGGCAACAGAAATGGAAATCAGGGGTATTTGTAACTCAAATGAAAACATTCGCATTTACCAATTGGTCCGTTTCAAGAGCTGTAATATAATGTTAACCATTGTTTCTTAATCTGATTAGGTTCTCATTCCAGCATACATTTCTTTTTTTCCCATTAAAAGTCAGTAACTTGGGCTCTAAACAGCGGAAAAATTAAACACCAATTAAAGCAATTAGGAAAACACTAATTTTGTCTGCCGTGTCTGGTTTTGCATTCCCCGTACATGTGTAACTTTCATGGAGGTCAACAGAAGGTCTATGTGCAAATGGGCATTAGGATCAAGTCATGAAAGAAAATGAAATTAAGGTTTTATAAATAACTGACTTCTTGGTTGTAGGGTTGGTTTTTTTTTCTGGATGAATATAATAGTTGAAAAGAAGTAAATTTTCACAGAAACACGAACCTGTTTTTGAAATAAAGTCTACTTTTAGGTTAAACATAATTGTACAGGCATGCTCTGGGTGCTTCTTTGAAAATCAGATATACTTGAATCGCTTTTAAATACAGTTCAAAACAATTTTCTTTCAGAAGAGTCCTTGTTTCAAAAATGTAATAAAACATTTCAACTTGTGTTCTGTTTAGCACAAACAATTTTGACAGAAGAGCATGAAGCTCATTACAGTGAACTGTAGCCTGTATATGTCCAGAAGATGGAAAAAAGATAGGAAATACCTGCACAGGACTTTGCTGCAGGTTTGTTTTCTTGCAGGTTAATTCCAATGGTATCACTGCCCACTGCCCACACACCCTTTGTTTCAGAAACACAAGTATCTACAGTTTCTCTGCTGAAACCAGTGCCTCCTACCCTGCTTCCTGAGCTTCTGCATTGTTTCAAGCATCACAATGTTGTTATCTTTAGCTGTAAGAGAAGATAATAAGGTGAATGGTACTGAGTAATAATAGGATCTCCCAGTGGAAATAATGACCGAAAGGCACAGTGGTTGTTGATTGATTTTAAATGGACTTGAAACATGGACATGATTAAAGTGAAAATCGTTTTGACCAAGGTGATGTGGAGATGGGCAGAGCCCCATTTCTGTGTTTCAGGATGCCCATCACAGTGAGGCATCAATCACATTGAGCACTACTGTACTACAAGTTAGAGCAGATAATGAAGTCAGTGTAAGCTAACTGTTTCACTGGAAAAAACGCCCCTGAGAGTCATGCTTGTGGTGTTACCCTTTGCCCACCTCTCTCAGGTGCAATATGCAGAGACACAAACTTGAGCATTAATACTCCTGCAGAATGTCTTTTGAAGAAAAGAACAGGCAAAGCAGTAACATGTAGCAGGCTGGGCTGGTGTCCCTCCTCTGGGACCAGAGTGCTGGATTGCCAAAAGTCCACTGCTGCACTGAAGGCTTGGAGCAACTTCAGGTCCAGTGATCTTCTGGGATCCAGGAATGATGTTGCTCTCCTTCACAGACTTGAAACCAAACCCATCACTTTCCTCACTTTGCCCTAGAAGTGTATGAACTAGCGTGGCTTCTGCTTTTAGTGAGACTTTTAAAACATGAGAATATCAAGGATAATAACAAAAACCACTTGAATCATAATAGGATCCATATTGTGTCTTACACCAAACAAGATTTACTAAGAGCAAATGCTGGTGTTACAGCCAGTAGCAATAGACAAGACTTGTACTTCTACATTAATTTCTTCAGTGCTTAGTCAGTGTTGGTCTGAGATTAACTCATATCATGAATAACGAATGGGAAGGGGGGGGGGAGCTTTAAATATAATAGAATCATTGGATAATAGGATGGTTTGAATTGGAGGGACATTAAAGATTTAGTTCCAACCTCCATTAGACCAGGTTGCCAAAAGCTCCATCTAACCTGGCCTTGAACACTACAAGGGAGGGAGGGCATCCACAATGCCTTGTGATCCACAAGATCATTTAGCCACCCCCCCTGCTAACAATAGGAAAACCTCAAAGCCAGAGCAGCCTGCCTGGGCTGTTCCCCAGTTGAGTTTTGAGGTGGTGTTTCCCCATTCTCTATAGTGAACGTGCCTATAATTTATTACCTGATATATATACCAATGCAATAGAAAGAGGATAGAGAGGATGTGTTTTCAGGGATGGATAGGGATAGTTACGAACTTCTCCTGATACTCTGACAGATGACAAGAGGAAATCTGTCTGATCTGATATAGGCACTATATGAGCACTACGTGACATACAGCACTACATATATATATACAGCACTACATGATGCAGGTGTATGACCCCTACACCAGCAGTAGCCCAGGTCCAGGGACCAAATGCAGCCTTGGGTCATCCTGCATCCACTTGTGCAGACAAAACTATGTGGGCTAACACAGCTCTGGTGAGGGGTGGGGAGGGGAACCACTTCTAGTGTAGTTTTAATTTTAAAAAAGAACAAATTAAACCAACTCTCAATCCTGGGACCCACAGCAAGGATGTAAGGCAAAGTCAATCCCTCACTCCCATCTGTACTCTACATTGCTCTCATTCTGCTTTTCTTTCTTTACTCCCTTTGCCAGTTTCTGTAGCAGTAGACAATGGCAGTGTAAGAGCAGTACCTTCAGATACAAGTCAGGTCTGCTTTTCCAAGTTAATTTTATGTCTTACCTTTAAAGGAAAGCAAAACATAAAAAAAAAAGAGACATAAAAGCATTTTTTTCAAGCTAGACATAGGCCAGATAGCTGCTTTAGGTGACCATGAAGCTTTTGTAGGGCATTTCTAGATGGTCAGTATGCAGACATTCAGAGGGAGACACACTACCTCACAGCAGCTCCTGCAGTGTTGGAGAGGGGACACAGTGGCCAGCACCCTCCAGCCATGAGCACCTGAAGCTGCCAGGCAGTCCCTGAGGCAGTCTGGAGGGGGTGTAGGGGGAGGTAGATGAGCAGCAGATCCTGGCTTGCTCAAACTCCACTCAGAGCTCATGGATCTTAGCATTACTGAAGGCAGAGACAACCTGCCCATTATTTCTTGTCTGCAGAGATGACTCTTCCTCTGTTCTCTTCTGGCACATTTCCTGGACCAGCCAAACACACAGGCAGAGCAGACACCATGCTCCCCAAACACTATTATATCCATTCTCCTAATTACCCTGCCACTTATCTGTTTTGCATGGTGGGTCTCTAGTTGTAAATAGGAAATAGTTGGTAGGTGGTTTGCTACAAAGCAATACTCTTTTCTATTTTTTCTCCTCTTGTCTCTCTGCATCCCTTTATTTATTTATTTTTAAATTGAATAATTAGATGTGAACTGAACATGCACCTCTTCCATCTCTCTATCTACACATCTTTTCCAAATCCTTTTACTCTCTTTTATTCTCTATGTGTCTACCTCTTTGCGTACTTATATATTTATGTGTCCATTTCTATTCTGAATAAACATCCTAGTTTTTTCCTTTTCACTTTTCCCTTTGCTGGGATCTGCCCTAGGTGAAGCAAACCAAAAAGATCATCCCATTAGTGTCACTTTAAGAGGACATCTGCTCAGATGGATCAGGACTTGGGAGAGGACAGCAGCAGAGCTCTGCCCTTTTGAACAAATCTGGATGACAGAAGCTAGAGGGACCCAAGCTGAGCAAAAGCATTTGTCAGCCAGTCTGTCTTGCTGTTCTTTCCACTTTCCCTTTCTCTTTGTAACCACCCTTGAGTGACAAAATTACACTCATAGTTTTGTAATGCAAAATCATGAAAAGCTATCTTCTTTCTTTGCTGTCTGCTCTCCCACTCTGAAGGAAGCACTGTGACTCTGGTACCTAACTAATTGCTTTTGATCTTGCCGAAGTTCAGGTTACTGTATCTGATATTCTCCTTCATCGCTGCAGCCTACATTTCCACTTAATGAATGCTGATGAGTTAGACACTAGAAAGCACCTTTGGTCAAACAGCTTGCCTTGTTCTGAATTCTCAGTAGATCCAAGCAATTAAAAATCTGTCAGTCCAATCTTCTTTACCTTTAGCATGAGCTATCATGTTTTCTAACACAATGGAGATTTTACTGATAGGGTTTTTTTTTGGGGGTGTGTGTTCTGGGCAGTGGGCTAGATTACGTTAGGTACAGCTGCTGAGTCCCTTTTCAATACACACATGTGGGTTGAGCTACTAAGGCCAGCTCAAATGTGCATCAGTGTATGTTTATCTACCTTCAACAGTCTTTATGAGATGGAAATCAGAAAAAAACCCCTTTGCTTCCCAGATGAAAAAACAGGGATTCAAGAGGAAATGGCAGGATTCTTTAGTGATTAACGTTCACCTTAGGTGCCAACTGCCACAGAAAATCACTTGAAGAAAGAAGCTGGGCTGACAGAGGCATGGTGCAGGTGTACTCATGAGAAACAATAGAGGATGATGTTCTTTTCTTGTCATTGGTTGTGTCTCCAAAACAGCTTTGCTGGCTTCACATCAGCAATTCGGAACAAAGCTTGGGCAAGGGGTGTAATACCTGCTAAAAGGGCATTTTGATGGGTTTTCTCTTTTGAGACATTTGGAAATAGGAAACACACCCATGGCACTGAATGGAGTTTATTTAAGAGGTTACTGGAGTCACAGAGCCCATCAAAACTATGCAGTATGGACTTGCTCAAGCCAGGATCCCAGACATGGTCATTCCAGAGCATCTGTGCAAGGATCAGGTCCATCCTGCTGCACCAGCCATGGAAGAACAGAGGATGTGGAGAGTACAGCTGTGCAGGAGGAAGCCTGTGTGCTAGACACCCATTCTGGGTGAGGATGGGGCCACAGGAGTTCACCTTTACTGCTACAAAGCACAGAAAACCCTCACTGTGCATCAGCAGGGCTGGCAGTTTCTTCCATGTCTCCAAACACACACGGTGAAATTGGAATTACCCGAGTTTAGCTACATTGTCTGGCAAATCCAACCCAGCCTTTAACCCACTGTTGGGATCAGACATTGGTGTTTGTTTTGGGTTTCCATACAAGCACTTGTTTTCCTGCTGAACCTGGACATTTCTTCAAAGGTTTAGCATGGAGATGTCATCTGGAATAGTGCAAGTTCCTCAAATATAGAAAAGTTAATGAAGGAAAATTATCCCCACAGAGATACAAAGACATGTTCATCAAGGAATTATTTTCAGAATAAAACTGGCCTCTTAAAGTAGGAATGAAAACTGAAAATAAGGAAGCAGCTTTTCTTTTAAAGGAACTACTGAAAACTTGTGTTACTCATTCTTCAGGCTTTTTACCATAGAGAAAAGGCACAGCCTTACAGGGTTTTTAAACAGTGCCACAATAACATGCAAAATTACTGTGAGGCTAGAAGTATTTCTCATCGAAAAGCCAGCTCTGGATGTGTCAAGAACTGTGTTTGAAAGCAGTTAGTTCCAGACATGCCAAAGCACACAGCTATGTTAGCAGGTGGTAGGATAGGAAACACCAACCGAGTGTCTCCAGAAGACGAGGTACCTGTCAGGTGCCCTCTGCATTTGGTGAAGCCACATTTGCCTGTGGAGGTCGCTTGTTGGGTATAAGCTTTCAGGCCAGGGTCTCTGTGCAATCAGTTGGAAGGTTAAGGTCTTCCATGCTTCTTGGTGGCTCTGCCCAAGTACTAACCTCAGTGCCCCCCTGCCCATTGTCTGTCCCTAACACTAGCACTGAGGACAGGAGCATAAGGTACTGTGTGCTTCTTGCGGGATGGAGAATGCTGCAGAATTGCCCATTTGTACCTAATTCACCACCCTCTCTCATCAGAAGATGCTTTTCTGTCACTGCTGCCCATGTTTGTCCCACCACCAGAGGCCCTTCTGCAGTTTACTTCTGCCTCAGACTCATTAATTTGCATGTTTTTCAGGCTGCATCTCATTTGGCTCCCTTCTGTTCTCACTGGGTACCTTTGCATTATTCCTTTGTCCTGGTAGGTGTTTGGAGCGTGTCCTAGTTTAGTATCATCTGCAAGCCTCAGTGTTTACTTCCATCTTCTACTTCCCAATGAAGCTGTTTGGGAGAAGAGGTGCAGGTGTGGGGGTACCTGGGTAGATAGCACCCCACACATGGCTCTGAGCACTGGAGCAGCATCCAGGGAGCCATACCAGGATTTGCCCTGAGCAAACCCTGCAAGTAAACCTTTGACATAAAAATAATTTATTTTTTTTTTTAATTTGAAATAAATTCCTTTGCATGCATTTCTTACTTATCAGCAACTGCTGAACCTTCACTCCTTGTGTGTGTGATAAAACAATGCAAATGGGCTGTTAACTAACAGTCTAATCCAAAAGGCAAACCGATCTGTGTGTTTAAAGGGTAGTGAAGGCACAATTCAATCACAGCTTAGTCTCCATCTTATACTTTACTAATAATACTTTATGAAAAAAAAAGGGATGTAAACGTATTATAGGACCTGGTCTGAGTGTCAAAATCAGTATTCAGTATCAGTATTCAGTATCAGTACACAGTATCAGTAGTATTACAAGCACAGCTTCATATCATAGAATCATAGAATCATAGAATTGTAGGGGTTGGAAGGGACCTCGAGAGATCATCGGGTCCAACCCCCCTGCCAAAGCAGGCTCCCCAGCTCATACTGCACAGATAGGCATCCAGACGAGTCTTGAGTATCTCCAGAGAAGGAGACTCCACCACCTCCCTGGGCAGCCTGTGCCAGGGCTCTGTCACCCTCACTGGGAAAAAGTTCTTCCGCATGTTGGTGCGGAACTTCCTGTGCTCCAACTTGCAGCCATTGCCCCTTGTCCTGTCCCCACAGACCACTGAAAAGGGGCTGGCTGATTCCCCCTGCATCCCCTGCTTCAGATAATTATAGACATTAATTAGGTACCCCCTTAGTCTTCTCTTCTCAAGGCTGAAGAGTCCCAACTTACTCAGCCTATCCTCATAGGGGAGATGCTCCAGGGCTCTAATCATCTTCGTAGCCCTTCTTTGGACTCTCTCCAGGAGATCCCTGTCCTTTTTAAACCAAGGAGCCCAGAACTGGACACAATACTCCAGGTGGGGCCTGACCAGGGCAGAGTAGAGGGGGAGGATCACCTCCTTCATATGCGTGGCAGAATTGCTCTGACAGACACCTACACCTATTTATTGAAGCAAAGGCAGAGAATTAGAAAAATGGAGTAATTATATGCTACTCAAAACAGTAGAATGTCTTACCTAGAAAAATCTGCAGGCAAAAATATTTACATCAGCACAGGTGAAATAAAATGCTCCGTTTTTATTAATTCAACCAAATAGTTTTTAGTGGAAAAGGGGGGAGAATCCAAAGAAAACTTCTGAAGTTTGTTTGGGAAAAAATACAAATTAGATTATACTTAAAAACACAGACTATGAAAGCTGAAACTTTTGCTGAATGTGTTAACTGCTGAAACAAATGCACCCATTGCACTGCTGTCTGTAAGGAACAGAAGGTGAACTTAAACCATGCAAAACAGCCTGGTCCAACTTCCTGAAGGCTCATAAAAATCCCAGATCCACTGATAGCAACCTGCTGGGATTTCCAGACTTACAGTGGGTGATCAGCTCCCACCATCTCAGACAAAGAAAGCACCCAAGGAAGTGAAAAATAGTTGATCTCACCTGGTTGTGCTTGCTGTCACCTTGGTGTTGATTACCATAACCATACTAATGTGCTTACCTGGTCTTGAAAGCAAATTACACAGGATGCTAATGCTGCTTTTATCTCCAGCGCTGGCAGAAGCCATGAAAACATGCTCATCAGCAAAGTGTCCCTAGCTAAGCCCCAACCTGGGAAAACATCTTGGCACATCTGGGCCACCCCACTTATGGGTGGTCTGACAGAGAGAGGAGTTTTCAGGAGTTATGGTGTGAGGGTGGGGCTATGATTGCAGGTGAGTCCCATTTGCACACCAGACTGGCTGGCATCACATAGTTCATTTAGTGTGAAGAAGCCCGATGACTGCTCTATGTTATGCCAGAGACACTGGCAAAGCCATATTTCTTGGAGGAAAAAAACCCACAAAAAAATGAACTTCTTCAGGCTACTTTTGCACCCTGAATTTGGGGCATGTAATCCTCTGCTGTAGCCACAGAGTGGGGCCATTGTCTTTGGGACCATCTGAGGGGCTGAGGACATGAAAAGGCCATTCAGCTGGGGAAGCAGCTGGGCTGTAATTCACAATGTTTCCTTAGATAACCATAACAGATGCAGTGAAAACAGTCCCATCATGAAGAATGGGAGGTATATGGACTTTGTAAATGACCTTCCCACGCAGATGTCTTTCCCAGTGATCTCACTGAAAAAAAACCCTGCTTTGCAGGAAAGAAGCTCAGTACAGCAGAGCAGAACACTCCATGGGTATTCAGCCTCATCAGAGCACCACAGGGTTTGACGGTGAAAGAGGAGGGCAAACAAGCTGCACGGAAGAGGAATAAGAGCTGTTCCCAATTTAAAAGGTGTTTGTAGGAAATCCAGACAAGACTTTAAGCTTACAAGACTTTGAGCTTACAGGTGAGGTGGCAGACAGAGAAGGGCTGAAAGGAGAAAAATCATTGAGTGGAATAAACCCTCCACAGAGTTGAAGAGTTGCCAAGTGACACCCTTTCAAGACAGGGATGGGAATTTGGTAACATCGAGGACAGATGAATATGGTGGATTCACCTGACAGTAGGGCCTGTGTGGCCAGCAGTGCAAAAGAGTCTTAGACATAGAGGCCGCTACAGCCCTCACCAGGTACTCTTTGATTGAGCACACTTCAACGGACAATATTTGGTGAACTAAAGCAATGCAGTCCTGGAGTCATATATTACTGAAGCTTATGGCACTGCTGCTGTCAGAGGGCTTAATAAAAACAAAAGGAGCCTAGGGTAAAAGCTGACTGCAAAATGTGAACCCAGTCCACAAAAAGGCTGTGGAAAAGTGTGTGGCTGAAGGCAGGAAGAGGAACAGAGCAGCTCTTCAGTAACAAGTTATTGAACCAATCACCCCCCAGTGAAGATGTTGGCTCAGCTCCAGAGCTGGGTAAACACAGCAGGAGAAGGCAGCCAGCTAGAAACCACTGAATTCTTGCACTGACTTGAATCCCAGAATAACAGCATCAATGGGGGATCTCTGAGGATCATCTAGTCCAAATGTCCCGCCTAAAGCAGGGCCAGCTGCAGCAGGTTGCCCAGGTCAACACGTGGAGAGTCCACAGTTTCTCTGGGCAATGAGTGTCTGTGTTGGACCACCCTCACAGTAAAATGTTTTGCGTTCAGATGGAATTACATGTGTTTCAATTTGTAACCGTTGCCTCCTGTCCTGTCAGTGAGCACCACTGAGAAGAGCCTGGTTCCCTCTTCTTCCTCCCTCCCATGACCTATTTCTATACAAAGATGAGATCCTCCCAAGCCTTCTCTAGACTAAACAGACCCAGCTTCCTCAGTGTCTCATATGAGACATGTTCCAGTCATCTTAGTAGCTCTCTACTGGACTCACTCCAGTAGCTCCACAGCTCCTGTACTGATGAGCCCAGAACTGGACACAGCACCAGTACTGAAGAGAGGGAAGGATCACTTCCCTTGTCCTGCTGGCGGTGCTCCTCCTAATGCAGTTCTTGGCCTCCCTTGCAGCAAGAATGTATTAATGGCCCATGGTCAACTTGTCCACCAAGACCCTCAGTTCCTTCTCTGCAGAGCTGTTTTCTAGCTGATCAGCCCCTAGTTTGTCCCAGTGCCTGGAGTTATTCCTCTCCAGGTGCAGGACTTTACATTCTCCCTTGCTGAACTTCCTGAGATTCCTCTCTGCCCGTTTCTCCAACCTTTCAAGCTGTGTTTGGTTTGTGAGTGTCAGAAAGAAGGGGAGACATAGGGAGAGGTAGAAAACACAAAAACTTGATGGAAATTAAGAACCTAGTCTGTTCGTCAATGTACTGTGGTGGAAAATCCCTGCAATTCTATCTCAAGTTAACTCGATGTTCTCAGGTTGAGTTTGGATTTTTTTGGGGTGAGATTTTTTGGGGGGTTTTATTTCTTTTTCTTCTTCTGTTTTTTTTCTTTAACAAATACTTAGTAATCCTCAAAAATTCCACGATGCTTTATGCCTGGGGTTTCTCCTGATGCTATTCTCTTGGATCCAACTTGTTTCTACTCAGATCTGTCCTGATGAGAACAGGTGCAGCTCAGCTGAAGTCATGATGACTGTTTGTAGTCCCATATGTCACTGCAGAGTGCAAAAAAAAAATAATCTAGTAAACTACAAAGCAAAATCAAATGTGTGGTTTCAGGTACCTCTGCTGCTTTTTGCAGTCTGAGAAACACTTCTTGCTGTTGTGAAGCGTGACAACAGCTCATTGCACAAAGCCAAAGTGTTTTCAACAGTCTGTATTTAACATTAAATGTCTTTATGTCCAACAGCAGAAACTAGTAATGGAAGCGTATAACTGGGAGCAAATACCCACATCAACCTGTGGTCTCATCTCTGGTTTTGATTAAATTCCTGCATTTGCAGCAAAGGAAGCAACAAATTTACAATTCTGTAGGTAAGGGAAGGTAGTTGAACAGTTGCTCTGTCTTGATTTACAGTTCATTTATTTTTATCTACCAGTCAGCACACATTCTGTTACAGGTTTGGGATTTGGAAAAGCTTTCAGAAGGGAAATAATGTTTCCCAATCGTTTTTAAGCAGTTACCTCTTTTCCCAAGGCCTATCATAAATTGCAGAGAAAGTAATTTACAATAATTTTTTGCCTAGATGAATAAATATTCCAGGAACTAAATATATTCATCAAACCAGTTTGGCTCAGAGAACCTTCAGGCTTAAGGTCTTTATTAGTCAGCAAGTTCTTTGACCTTTGTAAGGAGCTAATCTCCACAAGTCATTACCACTTAATATACTGCAGGTTTCCTTTTGAAAACTGAAAACATCAGTTCCGGAACCATCTCTGTGTTGTTTGGCAGTAAACAGCTGCATTTCTGATGATTATATTTACACGAGGCTTTCCACATTACTCTTTTAAAGCCTGTGTAGGTAATGGCAGAGTGTGTCTTGCTGATGAAGGCACTGACAGCTCAGCAGGAAGGAATTTGTAACAGGTTTGCTTAGGGGGTTCTTCTGCAGCTCCCTAACCTGCTGACTGGGCAGTCGCATGCTGCTCAGGGAGAGCAGTCACCTTGTGCTCCTGCTGAGACCAGACCAACTCCCTGCTTTCCATCTGACCACAGGATCCCATTTACAGTGATGCTAATAATTTAACTGCAGAAATCAAGTGCCAGGTTACATTTTGGGCAGGGGAAAATCATAAACTAGACTATGACATCACAAAGATGAATGAGATATTGTGAAAGATTGCCCATTTCTCACCACTGCATCTCCAGCCTCTCCTTATGCTGACAGGGAACAGGGGCAGAGCCACTGCCTTTTTCCTTCCCATCTCTTCCTACCCTACAGGTCATCTTCAGTGGTGTCACACAGCACACGCATGACAACTGGGTAATCAGGCCCAGTCAACATGGGTTTATGAAAGGCAGGTCCTACCAAACTAGCCTGATCACCTTCTATGACAGGGTGACCCGTTTAGTGGATGAGGCAATGGCTGTAGACGTAGTGTGCTTGGACTTCAGCAAAGCCTTTGACACGGTTTCTCACAGCATTCTGATTGAGAAACTGGCTGCCACTGGCCTGGACATGCACGCATTCTGCTGGATTCAAAACTGGCTGGATGGCTGGGCCAAAGGGTGGTGGTAAATGGAGCCAAATCCAGTTGGAGGCTGGTCACGATTGTTGTCTCCCATTGTTGTCTGGATCCAGTTCTGTTCAATATCTTTATCGATGACCTCTTCCTTCAGCAAGTTTGCAGAGGACACTAAGCTGTGTGGAAGTGCTGATCTGCCCAAGGGTAGGGAGGCTCTTCAGAGGGATCTGAACAGTCTGGATCAATGATCTGAGACCAACGGGAAGAGGTTCAACAAATGTCCTGCACTTTGGACATAATACCCCATGCAGACAGCTGCCTGCCAGAGAAAGACCTGGGGGTGTTGGTTAACTGCAGGCTGAAAATGAGCCAGCTGTGTGTCCAGGTAGCCAAGAAGGTTAATGGCATCTTGGCTGTATCAGAAACAGTGTGGCCAGCAGGTTAAGAGAAGTGATTGTGCCCCTGTACTCAGCTCTGGTGAGGCTGCACATCAAGTACTGTGTTCAGTTTGGGGCCACTCACTACAAGAGGGACATCAAGGTCCTGGAGCGAGTCTAGAGGAGGGCAACCAGGCTGGTGAAGGGGCTGGAGGGCATATCTTACGAGGAGTGGCTGAGGGAACTGTGGGTTGTTTAGCCTGGAGAAGAGGAGTCTGAGGGGAGACCTTATCACACTCTACAATTACCTGAAAGGAGGCTGTAGAGAGGTGAGTGTTGGTCTCTTCACCCAAATGACAGGTGATAGGACAAGGGGAATGGGCTCAAGCTGCACCAGGGCAGGTTCAGATTCGACAGTAGGAAAAAATTATTCACCAAAAGGGTTATTGGGCATTGGAACAGGCTGCCCAGGAGGTTGTTGAGTCACCAACCCTGGAAGTATTTAAAAGACAGGTAGATAAGGTGTTTAGAGACATGGCTTAGTAGAGGACAGGTACGGTTGGACTTGATGATCTCAAAGGTCTTTTCCAACCTAGTGAGTTTGTGATTG
Organism: Laterallus jamaicensis coturniculus; assembly: GCA_022605575.1. Classification (NCBI taxonomy): domain Eukaryota; kingdom Metazoa; phylum Chordata; class Aves; order Gruiformes; family Rallidae; genus Laterallus; species Laterallus jamaicensis. Next base: position 6,919,030 of record JAKCOX010000012.1, read on the forward strand.
TCTGCATCTCCTGAGTGTCTTGAGTACAAGTCTCCCTGTGCATCACATAGATCCTCATGTCCCTCTTCCACCCCAGCATGCATTTGTGAAATTACAGGACAAAATCTCTCCCAGGAAGTCCTCATCAGTACAAGCAATTCCTGTCCCTGCTGGCCCTGTTCATATGACTACAAACACCTTGTACCTCAAGGACAGTTACAGGAACTATTTGGTTGCCAGCTATGGTCAGCTATCTGTATACAGATCTTCTAAAAGAAACCACTGGTTTGTACTGGTATCCATTAAGAATAAACCACAGGATCAGTGAAGGATGTGGAGGAGATGTGTGGTATTTATGGTTCAGCAGTTAAAGCTTCCCCCTGCAAGAACAAGTCATTAGGCAAATGAGGTGCAACAAGGTCCAAAAATACTTCCACACATTCAGCAGTGAACATCATTACTGTAGTCACTTTACTACATTAACCAAAGAGACTCAAAAACTAAAATACAGAGACTTTATACAGAACAAGCTGGGAGTACAAATAAACAAGACCAACATTCTTCAAGAAATGGATTTTAGCTGTGTTTTATAAACATCAATAAATACTAAGATGTGAAAATTAAGAAAGAAACAATACTAACAACTTTAAATTATCCCAATATTTATAATTCAAGCTGATTTTTGATACTTTTGCAATAGGGATTTCATCCAGAAGTCTTTATCTAATTAAAAAAGGGTGAAGAAAAAAAGCAGCATAATACAAAACCAGGGAAGGGGTAACAACTAGAGCAGAAAAATGACACAGCCAGATAGAACTGTATTACAATTTGGCAGGAATACTCTTAATGAACACCATATATGTGTGAGAAAAAGACAGCATCACTATTACAGGCAGGGAGAGATGATCGAGTGTCATTATCCATTGTCCAAAATGAAAAAGAACATTAGTAAGTAAAAGGGAAAATGAAGACTTGAAAAGGAAAGGAAAAAAAAAAACCCAAAACTAAGTAAACTATAAAAGCCACCTCTTCATAATGTTCTTCTAAGGCAAATGTTGCATGCACTACCTCCCCAAGAAACTAGACAAAGCTCTTCCATTCCCCGTGCATTTCCTTTCATTTAGCTTCATGAAGAAAGATTTGAAAGAGCAGAGTGCTGGGAAGAAATACTACAAACCTCTAAATTAGTGAAAGAACTTCCAGCATCACTATTATATTCTGGGTAGGAGGAACTGGAGGAAATTATGTTTTTCAGCCTCTGAAGTGCAATGATCAATAGCAAAAGGAGAAAAGCTAAGAGACTAAGGAATATAGAAACATAGACATAGACATTGGATAAATGGCCAGGCGATGAATCCACTGAAGTTGAAAGGGATGTGGGATACAGCTCCAGGAAAGTCCCATTTTCCATATTTCCTACAAATCCAGATGAAGGGTCGGGTTCCGACATCGTTGCGTTTGTGTTTTAGAAATCACAACTGATCTTGAATTCAAAGGCAGTTTTAGCAGCATAACAGAGGGTGTGTCCTAGGCCACCATTTTTCCATCACAACGGAGAGACGACATGTCAGCCAGTGATCATATTTATCCTTTACTGCTCAATCCCAGGAGAATGTAAGATTGTATCCTTTGGAACTGCAAGGGAAAAAAAAAATCCACCAAAACAAGATTAAATTGCTAGTTAATAATGTGATTTAATGTGCCTTAGACAATCTAGTTCTTACAAATTATTATTCCTTAGCACTAAGCTGCAATTCTTAAAGCGTTAGCTAACAACTATCTTTATATGGAAAACAGGGATTTTCCAAAATAGAGGGGTTGAGAGAAATTCTATTCATCAATGAATTAAATTTGACCCTTCCCCACCATGAGTTAACACAATCAAAAATGTACTTTATATGGGACAGACATATTGGAAACCAAATTTGTTTTGTGGATGAAAGCGAGTCAAAGAACAAAAATCCCTCTCAAGACTTCAACTCCCCAGCCTAGATGGGCAAGGCTGCTCAACACCACGGTGGGTGACAAATCATAGAATCACAAACTGGTTTAGGTTGGAAGGGACCTTAAAGATCATCAAGTTCCCTGACACGGATAGGGACACCTTCCACTAGACCAGGTTGCTCAAAAGCCCCATCAAGCCTGGCCTTGAACCTGGCAACCTGTGCCAGTGCCTCCCCACCATCATAGTAAATAATTTCTTCCTAATATCTAACCTAAATCTACTGTCCAGTTTAAGGCCATTACCCCTTGTCCTATCACTCCATGCATGCCCTTGTCCAGCCCTCTGATCATCTCTGTGGCCCTCCTCTGGACCCACTGCAACAGCTCCAGGGGGGCTGCAGTGGTGGCTTCTACAAGAAGCTTTCAGAAGCTTCCCCTAGGCCTGACAAAGCCAATGCCAGCACACTACAAGACAGACCTGCTGCTGGCCAAGGCCAAGCCAGTCAGCAACAGTGGTAAAGACTCTGGGATATCAGAGTTAAGAAGGGAAAAAACCCCAAGCAGCAGCTTTTTACTTCCAGAGAAAAGAGTGAGAAGATCTGAGAAACTCTGCAGACACCAAGGAAGTGAAGAAGGAGGGGGAGGAGGAGGTCCAGAGATTCTCCTGAAGCCCATCAAGAAGACCATGGTGAGGCAGGTAGTCCCCCTGCAACCCATAGAAAATGATGGGGAGTAGAGATTGCACTTGAAACCCATGGAGGACCCCACATCAGAGTGGGTGGAGGCACCTGAAGGATGCTGTTACCTGGTGGGAAGCCTGCAGTGGTACAAGATCCTGGCAGGACCTGCAGCCCATGGAGAGAGGTGCCCACACTGGACCAGGTTTGCTGGCAGAACTTGTGACCTTGTGGAGGACCCATGCACGTTCATGAAGAACTGCAGCCCATTGGAGAAGCTGGTGGAGGACTGTCTCCAGTGGGAGGGACCCCATGCTGGAGCAGGGGAAGAGTGTGAGGAGTCCTCCCTCTGAGGAGGAAGGAGTGGCAGAGACAATATGTGATGAAAACCACAACCCCCATTCTCCATACCCCTGTGTGTCTGGGGGGTGGTGAGGAGGTAGAGAAACTGGGAGTGAAGTTGAGCCCAGGAAGAAGGGAGGTGGGGGGGGAAGGTATTTTAAATATTTTTTTTAATTTCTCATTATCCTACTCTGGTTTTTTTCAATTGGTAATAAATTAGATCAATTTTATTCCATGATGAGTTTGTTTTCCCTGTGATGGCAGTCGCTGAGTGATCTCTCCCTGTCCTTGACTCAAACGGTGAGCCTTTTGTTATATCCTCTCTCCCCTGCCCATCTGAGGAAGGCAGTGATAGAGTGACTTTAGTGGGCACCTGGCCTCCAGACAGAGTCAACCCACCACAGCTTAGTGATAAGGAATTGCTTGTAAAAAGCTGATATGATGTAACTGAATTATAAGGCATAACCCATTGCCTTTTTTTTTAAATACAAAGCAGATAATGCAAGGTGCAAGTGGGTAGGGAATGAAGCTCATTTTCTTCATATTATCATCCACATGCAATCTTTCTATCCACACACCTATGGTCAACTTCTCACTGCAGATACTCATTGCATCACAAGGAAAGGCAGTGAGCTTTCCTCTCACGAGGAAGACAATATTCATACAGATCTACATTCCCAGCATGGTCCCTCTCATCTTGACCTTGCTTTCAGCCTTGTCCTGTGGTCCCAGTTCAATACAGTTCTCTCTAACTCACAGTTAAGAGGCTTTGAGGAAAATCTCACTGATCTTTGTGGTGATAGAGCAAACACTGCTAGCACTAGCCAGAGAGACAGAATCAGGCCCTGGAAGTAATGATGACATAGCCTGTGGTCTCTCTTTCAGTGTCCAAGTGTCTCTCAGTCTCCATTGAAGTGTCCCCACACAGTTCCTAGCAATGGTCTGCATTATCATTTTCCCTTTAAACCTTTACCTCTGCTTAGTCAAGCACCTCTTTCTTCAAGAGGCTGACACTTTTTGATACTAGGCATGACCCAACCTGGACTAAAGATCCTTAAGAAGGATATAGTATGTTTCTGCAGGCACTATTCCTTCTCTGAGAACACAGAAGCCTTGGAGACATCCACTGAAAATGCTGAGAAGTTTGCTTTCCAGTCACTGGAGTTGTTTGCACAGTTACACAATGTACTTCTGCACTGTAAATTAAATTTAGGAAGCTATGCTACATGCTGTAAAAAGCTCTTCCTTGAGCAAACAAGAACTACATTAAGCAGTAGGTAGAATCTAATTCTACAGTTTTAAACCCCATTTTATTTTCTATACCTCATATCTACATCTATACCACTACGTAAAATGAGTCAAGGTTATTCTCTGGTCTCAGGGACAATTTGTGTGAGATGCTGCGTCAAGATGATTAAACTTCCCTTCATCCCTATGGACAGAATGGCCAAATCACAGTTGCCTTGGGGAATGAATGATGGCCAATCCTAACCCCAGGTACGACCGGTCATTGCTTGGACAATCCCAGATGGCCAAAAGCATGTCAGGAAGGTACCTCCTACTTCAACGGGAGACAAGATGCTAGGACTATGCCTTGGCCTGGATTAATTTATTAGTATATACACATCCATGTTTTCGTGGATAAAAGGTTACATTCCAGATGTTGGTTTATTTTTTATTTGTTACATTTATTGTTTAACTGTGGAGCTTAAGCACCCCAAGAGCCCACAAGATACACAGGTAAACAAAACTGCATATGAACACCAGATAAAAATATTCTTACCTTTGTGGTATTTAACTCATACTGATCCATAAAATATACCACAAACAAAGCCATTTCATAACTCTAATGGTATTTAGCCCCACAAGAAATGGTATTTATTGTATCTCATGAAATAAGTCACAACGGACTGAACAAAGAGAGATCTTTATGAGATTATACTCCTTTTGAACTGTGTTTAATTTAGTGATCCAAAATAACTAATGGAACAATACGTGTTCACTTCATGTTCTGGAAGTAGTTAAATGTGTTATAGCTAATTTATCCTTTTTAAAAGATAAGCTTTGACATAGAAGATGTTTACCCTCGATTCCTCATCATAATGAAAAGCAGATCCATTATTAATTGAATTGCTCTATAATAGCTTAAGGAATTGATTCCCATAAATTCTTTAACATGACAGAAATTAAAAGTCTTTAAATTCTTCACAAATTTGAGATCTGCTATGTTCTACTTTTACAATTAACAGTTTTGGCCCTGGTAAAAGGAAGAACTTTGACATGGGACTTTCTTTGAAGTTAGTGGAAAATTTATGGTCTTAAACAGGACTAATCAGAACCTCACAGCTAAGCAGAGATGTGAATGCTTTGCTAGATCAGAGCCTTTATAAAGGTCTTACAATGTCAACTGGGCTATTTTTAACTGAGTATTTTGTAGTGAGATCAGAGACATTGTAAACTCTGATTCCAAATGACTATGGCCCAGATCCTAGTTGCCTCACTCACACTGTGTAGTGATGTGATGTGTAAATGAATCTCACCATAAAATAAAGCTTCAGCTAAAATGGCTCTTTGGGTTATATTTTAGGAAAATAAAAAATAAATCTATGTTGTTTTAATCACAAATTTTAAAATATGGACCTAAAAGTGTTAACATCCTACTCAGTCTAAAAGGATTTTTACCAACCATCTGTACCCAGTTGGGGTAAACCAGCAAAATCCTATGCAGTGTGAACGTATCTACTACTGACATCTGAGTAGTATTCACAGGTAAGGTACAAAATGTGTATGGAAATAAAATAGATCTGATCCTGATCCATGACAATGTTGAAGAGCAGCCAGAATGGCTCAGCCAGAGATGTGAGGCAGGGGTGTAAATACTTTCCTGGGTTGAAATGCAGCCACACAGCCCTAAGGCTGGACAAATCTCTGCCACACTGTGTATCAGAACTCCCAGCCTACAAGAGTGGGATCCACAAGCAGTTCTGTTCAGTGCACCACAGCCACTGCTTTGGCTCAGGTTCCTCCTTCTGCCAGAAGAAGAAGGTAAGCGGCATGAACCTATTGACCCTCTCATCCTAATCCTCCCAAGAGAGTAAGCCCCCATGCCATGTGTCAACTTCACCTTCTTCTTTGGAAACTGGTTTCATGCATTTCTGGAACAACATGAAAAATTCTATCCCAAACCTGGCCCCAAAAATATGATTTGGAACTTTGCCCCTGACTTCCAAGTATAATGGCAAAATTGAAAGTGGCAAACTGCAATAAACCCACTGCCTTTCTGAGAGCCATCAACCAATCAAGGAACTCAACTAAGGAACCAAATTTTACCCATTCTGTAGTGGTCCCTACCTCTCACTGTTCCATTGTTGGCAAGCTGAGTTGATTTAAGGTAAAATCTGAAATTGAAGTGCTATTGCTGAATGACTGGAGATGGAGAGGAGCTTCACAAGCAGATGATCCTAAAAATTCCTGGGACAGGAGAACTGGGACCTTTCACTGGATCTGGATTACCTTCTCAGCAGCACCTCTGCAATGCCAGGACGGGGATGCATAGCTTGAGTAGGCTTCCTGAGTCATTAAGCCCACACCCACCACTGCAGGAAGACCCAGGTCATACTCTGCCCCCTGAAACTGGCTGACTTTTACTGCTGCTATTACTCTGCTGTAACACAGCCTTGCAGCTCTGAACGACAAATTGCTTAGACAAATTCAGGCATTCCAGTAAAACAGCTCCTCACTGTACCAAGAAGACACAGACCCACCACCACATTTTAGACGGACAAGAGAGCAAAACCTTGTTCTGTTACTTTTGTCCCCTAATATAAGGGCTGTCACACAAGGGAAGGCTCTGCTAGACACATGGTGTCATTTGTACATCCTCCCTTTTCAACGAGAAACACTCCAACTGTGCATTGTTCCTCCATTCATGTCCTCAGTGTGAATCACTTCTCAGAGGTGAGGACATCCACTCTTATTCCAAGGGTAGGACTACCTGGCAGATGTTGCAGCCAGGCTCAGCTGGAGTTTTTCATCTTTTATCCCATGGTAAGTGGGAGACAGGCAAATCAGCCTTCACCAAAAGCAGGGAAACCGTGGAGGTGAGGGAATAAGTAAACTGGCACTATGTAAGAGACAAATCCTGGGTAGCATGCAGTATCACCCCCGGGTAGCCATACCAAAGATAGCAACCGTTTGCATCATCGATGGTACCCACCAAAAAACCTCCTTCTTCAGAAAATGGAAATGGGGTCAGCAGTGGAGACCTCATCAACTAGCATATGCCCTGGGTCCCAAATTATATGTAACATGCAATTTAATCCTAAAGCATCACTGAGACAGTAGTCATCCCCAGTTCAGTCAGAGGAGAATGTTAAATGAGACAGCAGCACTTTCCAGGATGGCATGCACTAAACAGAGAGCTTTTTCATAGTACCAACGTCATAAATACTTTAGCATCCAGTTGCCTGTATTGTATTTCTCTACATATCTTGATGCAACAACTCTTATTTCTCCAGACTCAGTGAAATATAATTTAATGAAGCATACTCACAGCCACTGAGGCCCTAAAAATTGAAGAATGGGAAGCAAAGGTGAGTCTGATAGATTCCTCCTTACGAGGAGTGGCTGAGGGAACTGTGGGTTGTTTAGCCTGGGGAAGAGGAGGCTGAGGGGAGACCTTATCACACTCTACAATTACCTGAAAGGAGGCTGTAGAGAGGTGAGTGTTGGTCTCTTTGCCCAAGCGACTGGTGATAGGACGAGGGGGAATGGGCTCAAGCTGCACCAGGGCAGGTTCAGATTAGACGTAAGGAAAATGTTCTTCACAGAAAGGGTTATTGGGCATTGGAACAGGCTGCCCAGGGAGGTGGTTGAGTCACCAACCCAGGATGTGTTTAAAAGATGGGTAGATGAGGTGTTCAGCGATATGGTGTAGTAGAGGACAGGTACGGTTGGACTCGATGATCTCAAAGGTTTTTTCCAACCTAGTGATTCTGTGATTTTCTTGGGAAATTATCAGCCACAGATAAACACTTTGTTTTCCTGGTTCTTCCTGGCTTTTTGTGACTGCAAACTGAGAAATACCATGGCTATTTCAGAGACTTCAACATATGTAAGCAGAGAGATTAATTGACATCCAAGAAAAATCAGTGGGTTTATGCTACATAAACTAACAGTTTTGTCACAATCTCCCACCAACTGTTTCTTTACAGGTAGAAGTTATTCTACAAAGTCCTTTTCTTACTGTAAACAACTCCTAACAGAGGACAGCTTCATTTACCTTTGGAAGTGTTATAGCAGAGAAGTCCCTTGTCCCATCAGACATCAATATGCTGTTAATTGTATCTATCTGCCTTCCTTCCTTGAAAACCTCTTGGCTGATTTCAGCCCAATGTACACAGAAAGATGGAAGATAAATGTAACAGAAGGATTAGATCTCTACCATCTTCAAAATGGCTCTGTGGGGGACAGGGAGTTACTTGCTGACCCAACATGGGACACCTGAAGAAGCACATCTATGTCAGATGTCCATGGATCCTGACAGAAGGAGCCACTGGCCACCAGGCTTTGTTATCTCTGCACACACTGTCCTCCTGCGGACCCAGTTCCCGTGCTTATACACATGTGTGTGGGAGAGGGGAACACAGAGATGAAGGTTGACAATGCACACCTACACTAGTGGAACAACTTGCCCACAAAGGATGACTTGAGACGATCCCCTTGGCAGGGAGGATCTCATGGTTAGAAAATGGCACTGAAATTACTGGCCATTAACCTGGCTGGGAAATGGCTAGGAAGGGGAGATTCGCTGCTTAGATGGTACTCTGGATCTGTGGGAAAATTGCTTGCTCCACAGGAGGTAGACAGCTCTTTGTTTTGAGCAGGCGAGGGGAGGCAGAGGATATTCATTAAAGATGACACTGATTATCTCTATGAAGGGACTGGCAGGTCTGTGCTCTGCTCTCTTTTGCCCTTTTGGAAAGTTAAAGCCAGGAAAGCAGATAACGATATCATCCCCTCATGACCAGAACAACGTCACCTTCATTCAGCATCAAGGAAGAGCAGGAGGAGGATTGTGCAGGACCTCAGAAGAGAACCCAGGCAATATCGTGATGCCAATACCAGCATGAAAGCTCCTCATCCTTAAAGGTGTGTTGCCCTCCAGGTCCTGTTATCCTAGTGGTTACTTCCAAGAGCTGACAGCAAGTTTTCACTAGATGTATTAAGAAGAGTAAGGTTTCTCTAAAGGTCAGCAAGTTTCTGGTTTAATTCCTTCATCTTCATTTTCCACATTTATTTCCTTGAGCATATAGGGCTATATCGATGCATATGGTCCTTACAGCTAACATGTCACACAAAGCATTTAATGCCATTAAAAACATGTTTGCATGCTTGTATCAAAGGACTGAGTGAACTTCACATACAGGGAACCCTTCAGCCTTAAAAGGCAATTTGCTCTAGACCAGAAAAATGTCACAGTTTAATAACTAAATTGGATTAGCTCTAGACAGGAAAGAAATCAGCACCATTTTATTCCACTGGAAATGCAGGTAGGAAAGGCACAGAATGACTGCTCACTTGGAATTTAGAACCAAAATGATCCTTAATACTTCTTATTCTTGCACAGATGCCTTTGGCAACTGAAAGTAAGCAGGATGCCTTTTTCCCCGTTACAGATGGACTCTCCAGGAGCACAGAATCTCTGTCTGGGAAGCAGGATCAGTCACCAACTGACTCAATAAAAAAGTGCACTCAAGGAAAAGGAAAAACTATTTCCTGCCACAAGCAAACTCTTCCTTTTAATTTATGATCTAATTTCATTTTTTATTATGATTTAATATGATTTAAATGTATGACTTTTAAAATCCAAGAAGACAAGTGCCCAGATGGCTTGTTTGCAAGTTAAAAATCAAGTTATATTTTGTTTGGGGTTTTGTGGGGGGCGGGGAAAAGGAAACTCAAGAGCCATAAGGAGACTTAGATTAATTCGGATAGGATCACATGGTTGTATCATTTACATTTCTGGGGGATCTGCATATTACAGGCTTACTTATATAAACGTAAAGCAAAGACGACATGACCTAGGATCAGACCCAGAGCCTGTCAGTTGAATCTGCTCTTTGAAAGTATGAGGAAAAAAAAAACCCCCCACAAAGAAAATGAATAAAATACTTACAAGCAGGAAGATACGGGGATGGAAGCCAAGGGTCCAGTGTGCAGGATGTGGTTAGTTATCACGCCCAAATCTAGAGGGACTGCATGCTGAGATAAGTCCCTATAAAAAAAGCAAATCAAAGCTGAAGAGTTTAGTAATAACTATATTAATTTAAAAAAAAACCCCAAAAACCGAAAACCAACCAAACAGGGGAGGAAAAGTGATGAATTTTGACTGCTCTCAGTGCCAGAAATTTCAAAGGAAAACAAACCGCCTGGAATCCTGGTTCGTGCTTTATTCCTGTTAGACACATCCTTCTGCTGCTCAGTTACAGTACTGCATGTATAATACCAAAACCATGATCTTGATCTCTGCTTTACAGCCGTGCCTTGATAACACCTTCCTCCTTTTGCAGAGTGCTCCAGGACCAAGGCAGCCTGCTGTTCCCCCCGGCACTGCTTTAGGCACCAGAGCCCTGTATGTGCATTCCCATTCATTTCACATTACCCCCTAAGGCCTCCTGCCAGGAACCAGGTCTTTCTGGATTACACACCATTATTTATTTATTCGCTTTATTTCAGGCACTTTGCAGTTTAAGTTCACTTACCTGAAACCCCTCAACTGAATATTGTACATGCACAAGGACAGCCAGCAGATTTTTGCGTGCTACATTCATCCAATACCTAAAATTAAAACGTGGCCCCTGAAGTGTTTTCAATAAAGCAAATTATACTGATTGTATATGAAGAAACAACCCCAGATGATGCAGATTAAAGGGAAATTAGGGCCACTTTCAAAAAGATCCTCCCCTCCGGGAAAGAAAAGACACTTGCACAATCATTATATGTCTCAGAGCTCTCTACCCTTTCAGCACATTTGGTTTGAACTGCATTAGAGAAGCAGATCTCTAGGGATGAATGTTAATGCATTGTTGTGTTGCTTTCATCCCTTCAACCACTGAATCACTTACGGTTTAAGCCTGTCCAAGTTCAATAAAGAAAATTATCTGGTGCAGCTGTTAAAAGTCAGCATTGTCGAAATCCAAATGTTTTGATAACACCGATTCTACTAATGTTCCACTCAAGGGGAGTCTGACAGCTTCCGGATCACCTCCCCAGGCAGAAGGAGAGGTGGGAAGCTGCAGGTGAACCCCTGAGTTTGGCTTCCCCAGGGATGGACCCAACACATCCTCTGGATGCGAGGGCATGTACCCCACCACCCAGAAGCACGTAGGCTGAGGCAGGTAGTGGTGCTGGGATGGAAATGGGGATATGCAACAGCCTCCGTATACCTCTTCTCTGGCAAATCTGCTGCTTGTAACAAAGACCTCCTATGCTCCTCAGTTTTCCTTGCTCAGAGCAGAGACCCTTTCCCTTCTCTTTGTTTCTTTCAGAGCAGCTCTCTTCAGAGAAAGAGGCACAAATGTCTGCAAAATGGACCTTATCTTCAAACAAAACAAATATAAAAGATTTTGCTTCTTTTCCAGCCTTCTTTTGTGTCCGCAGGATCTTTTTTTAGTCCCTTTCCCTCCAGACACACAGAGCACTGATCTTGTCCATTCAGCCCCTCTTTCAACACAGTGCCCCGATTCCCGGCGAGGCGAAGGGAACAGAGACTCCCAAATCTTGAGCTGATTAGACGCGCCAGAGATGCAGTGCAAAACACAATGCATCCTCAGGGCTCTTTAAACGCGGCCATTCATATTCAAATGGCAAGCATACGCAGTGAGATGGAGAGGTCTGAGCTTTTAATTACCTTCATAGAACACAGAAACATTTGGACTAGAACATGAAGAAGCTTATCTACAGGCATACACGGCTGTATCCCACGACCCTTCATCCATCCTGCACCAATCCAATGCCCTCTTTTCATGGTCTCCACTGCGACAGCAGCTACAGCTGAGGCTCGCACTGACCACGCTCAGGCAACAGCAGGATTTGGCCCAAACACTGTATTCACTCCCACTGCCAGTAAAATACATGGGAGAGAAGGGACCTATCTGTTCCCTGCATCTCTTGGGACATCAGTGGGGAAAGGAGCCTCAGTGATATACATCTGGGACTACAGATGGGGAAACAGGACCCTGTGTAGTCCTGCTACCCATGGGAGTGTGAGTCTGAATCTCACTCAGAGGACACAGTCACTGGGGAAATCAGTCTCCTTTCTGTGGTGGTTTGCTAAAAATATTTTTATGCACTTTTGTCGAAAATTTCCTGTGAAAAATACAGGTTGCTAAAAGAAACCAAACAAATCTCAAAATTCCACCCGTCCTTAACCATAATGATGGGATGTATTTGATTTCTCAGTGTCCAGTCCCAGCTTTATTCCCTTTATTCCCATTCTCTTGTTCCTGTTGGCCACTTTCAGACAAATTCAACCCCAGGCAGAAACCTCAAAGGCAGTTGATCTCCTGAATTTAATGACAGCAGATGATCAGGAAGAGGAGACACGAAAGTTCACGCAGCTGTTTGGTTCCCCTAATAGCTTTAAGTCTCAGTAATTGACTTCTACAGTCAAACACAGCCACTGAGATGTCACTACCAAAGTAACAGACCATGGGTGGTCATGGAGACAGCAGGCTGGAAGGAGGTCCAGGGCAAGGTTAGCCAGTGAAGAGGAAGGAATCAGTGGGTGTTGGTATTCCTTCATTTCTGCATTTTGTGGAATGACTTCTTGCCTAATTTCTTGCAAGCCCAATTTGAAAGTTTTGTTTGAACAGCAAATTTACCATAGGGTGGAAGGGCTCCTTAATTGGAAATGTACTTTTTCACAGGCAAGAAGAAAGCAATGTTAAATAACAGAAATCAGTTAAACCCTGTTCCCTCAGTGGAATTCACCTGCTTCTGTCTTGCTGTCTCCTTTCATGGTTGAGTCACCCCACTCCTGCTACCCCTCCTTGCAGAGGCTGCAAGCGGCTGTGTGGACCATCCCAACACTGATAAGCCTCTTGGGAGAAGATGCCACCCAGCATGTGTGGGGTGATGGTGATACAATTAATCTCAGAACAAACAAAAGTTAATTAAGTTTTGTTAGCTCATGCCTTAGTCCTAACGTGGGCTCCTGATAAACAACTTTTGTATTTGACACAAGCAGCCTTACACTGGGCTCCAAATGGCAATGAAAGACTGTGCTCCATGTTTACCCTCCTGAAGCCACATGGATTTCTCATGAGGCAGTGCTCCACCTCCTCCACATCACTTAGGCAGAGCCAAACCTACCAGATAAAATATCAAGCCTCAGGGGACAGCAGTCCTTGCTACCAGAGCTTGCTTTCATTCTCTATCACACTCATCCATGAAGCTAACTAACAACTTGCAGGGCTCAAACCCTCAGGTTCAGCATCCCTCCAGGTAAAGGGGGAAAAAAGCCTCTCAAATATCAGGCAAATTCCCCTTCGTCTACTGGGAAAACGGTTTTAGGACAAAATGCGGCTAGATCTAGAAGTGAATCGATTTAAGGCCTCTACTATCTCCTCCAGTGAGTCCTCCCTGCAGGCTTCAGCATGGGGCTCTCTCTGCTGAACAAAAAGGGCCCTTAATTTTGCTAGTAAAGGAGGTTATTAGTCCTTAACTAATGAAGTTCTGACTCAGTAAGTGGAGTCCAGAGTAGTAAGAAAACACTTTCCTATGCTAAAATTGAGCTGCCACTCAGGCTTCAACATATTTTACACAAAGTATATAGTCCACACCAAACTCTAAAATATCAAGTGGATTTCACTGTAACCTCCTTAGAAATTCTGGCAGAATATAAAGCCAGGGCAGGAATGTGTACACTTTATTCAACAGACACCTCTGTCAATGCATCATTTTGTTTCAGAATTTTTTCCTCCCCCCAAAAAGCACATTCAGTACCAACTACGTACTGTGAACTTAAATGTCAAGGGAATTTTAGGCGCAGATGTGCTGTCACAGCATCTCTGCTCCCCGTAACTCTGCTTCTCGACTCGGGTCCCTCAGCTGCTTTACTGACAGCCATGAGGCCTTTTTCTTCCATTCTACAGTTCCCCTCAATGATACAACAGAAAAGATCTCCATCCTCATGCCATCCCTTACTTTACCAAGGCAGGCTGCATGCCCTCCCTTGACAAAGAGACCGTGGCACTATGGTATCTGTATCTGTGTGCCTAATATTGACATAACATCACTGTTTACAAAACAGTTGGCAGTAACTTATGCAAAGATACACTATTGCAACGGTAGCTGCAATGAGCCACCCTGTAATGTGTAAGCATAAGGGGGCAGGGTTGCACCTGTAATGCCAAAAAGAGCAAGCGAGGGTATGGTAGACTGTGGAAGGAGATCTTCTGCTGGTGCTAGATAGAGTTACCTGTGCGACAGCGCCTCTCAGGGGTCCTAGCTTTAGAGGACACTGTTGTGCTCAAATCCAGAGCCAGACTAATTCCAGCGGCAGCGATGCGTGGCAGCATGGGTGAGGGCTTGTCTCAGCATCTCACCAGACAGCCTCATCACAGCAAAAGCAAATGTGCTGGGATGTATCAAGGAAATTATTGAAATGATGGACAAGGTGCCTATACAAAGCTACAAGTAAGCGCAAGGGAAGCTCAGGGAAATACAAAGGTATTGAGGGAGACAGACGCTGATGAAAGCCTAGGGGGTATGTCTTGGTAAAGCAGGAGAGGTGGCACATCACCTACAGGGAGACTACTGAGGACATTTCAAAGTGAAACCCTTGACTGACACGTCAGATGAAGGGGAAAAGGGGGGGCAGCAGAAGGACTGACGAAGAGGGGAGATGCAGATGAAGCAGCAGGCTGAGAGGTGGGTTTTTGCAGCAGTGCCGTGGATTGACTATGCCGTAACAGGATTTCCTCTGTGCAAGTCAGGAAAAGAAGGTAACCGCAGTCATGAAGACACAAGGGAAGGAGTGCTTGCAAGAGAACACAAGAGGTAGAGGTGAAAATGCCTTGACTTCTTAGTATTAAAATTCCAAGCCTCAAACCTATCAGAAACACTACGTTTTTCATAACTCCTGGATGCACTACGGTTGAGCTAATTCCTCTTCTGCTTCTGTGTAGATGGGGCACTAGGAGGAAAACTGCACTGCTTCCTGCCTCTGATGGGGAATTTACAGAACACAATTTATAATTGCACTGCACCACTAAGACCCAATTATGAACCAAGACACTTGGCAGACACAAAGCTATCCCAGACAGCCTTTTACGTCTGAAAACGTTAACAAAATGCAAACAGCAATCGCTTCCCAAGCCAAATGCAGTCATACAGATACACTCACCTAGCTGGTACTAGAGGAGACTTGAAAATAGCCCAGGACCCCTTCCTCACCAGTGCAAAGTCCTACAGCATTTCTCCTGTTGACAGCAGTGTGCACATGCTGGACATAGCAAGCAGTGGTCTGCAGATGGGGAAGGAGGCAAGCTGGAGCAGAGAAAAGCTGGGGAAACAAGAGGAAGATGGGACTGACATGCCTGCCTCTTCTTCCCCCAGCTTAGGTGATCTAGATGACCCAGTCTGAGGAAGAGGTGGGGAAAGAAGGCAGCCAGTATCCAGCTACAAGCAGCAGCAACCATCCCTGAGGGGAACAAAGCCCTTCTAGGCAAAACAGCAGAGAGAAGGAGGCTGGTAGTTTCAGGTTGCCCTTCCTTTCAGGCTGTTCTGGCACAGAAAAGTCAGAGCATAGTCAAAATGACTGCAAAAAGCAAAATCATAAGGAAACACATCAACCCTTCAGCTGGATCCCTTACTGTGTAGATCCTATGTAGATCATTCTGGATTTCATACATTTATTTTATCCCACTTCATCCCATTTTGGTGTAGTCACCTGGGAATCAAATTTAATAATCCTCATATGCACTCCTAATTGTCTTTGCCTATATAAAAACGTTAAGCAATATTGCAAATGCTCAGCCCTTTACCACCATTTCCACAATGTCACTTCTACTCCTGTTTACAGTTTGCAAGGACAGGAAGAGTTCACTCCACTTACTTTCTGTCTCAAACTTCATTACCTCTACAGAGAGGCTCTAACAGCCTGCAGCTTTTAGCTACAGATAAGGTGTTTGGAAAGGGCATGTTTCTGCACATCAGTCCTGTCTTCTTTTTCCATGTTGTGCTGTCTAAGCTCAGCTCTTCTCCCAGTACATTGGAGAGGATTTTACAATTTATTTGCAGAGGGAGCAATTCCTTTCCCGTCACCTTCCTGCAAACAATGTGGGAGAGCACACGGGTGCTCTGTAAGCAGCCTGTGCTTATGCCCACAGAACCAAAAATGTGCTTGCACAGGGACGACCCGACGCTCTGCATGATCAAACCTTTAGTCCGCAGCATCTTTCAGAAATGGAAACTGACCTGTGCCTCCCTTCTCTCGGCACCCCTCCTTCCCGAAGCAGCGCACCCCCAGACACCGGCCCCACACTCTCCCGGAGCGCCCCCCTCTCTGCCTCCAGCAAAAGCAATCCCCCCGGAACCCACACCTCGGCACTAACACCTAAAGTCCGCAAGGGCAAAACCAGAATTTTTTTCTTCATTCTTTTTCTAAAACAGATTCTGGGAGCGACCCAACACAGGCCCAGCACGTACCCCCAGGTTCAACACACATGGAAACAAGCGCCCTTCATCACCACACACCGAAGGCGCAACGCTCAGAAGACTCTCCCGGAGCAGCAGCAGGCGGTGAAGCACGGAGGACCGGCACCGACTGCTCCCTGTGCAGGCACCGGCTTTCAAACCCTGCCAGGAGACCCGCTGCAGCCCCGGTGAGGCACCGCTCGGCACCGGACAGGCGAGGCAGCGGCCCTCGGCGCTGCAGAAAGGTGAGACGCCAACAACCGAGGGCACGAATAAAGCGCGCTGGGGGACAAACCGCCACTCCGGACCCAAAGTGCTGACCTTTAGGGGAATTAAAAAGAGAGAGGGCCAGTCTGCGCCGATACGCTCAGGCGTAGCCGGCAGCGCGGCACCCTCCCCCCGCTGCCCCCCGCGGCCGCCCCGCTGCGGCCACCCCGGCTCCCCGCTCACCGCGCCCGGCTCCCCGCTCACCGCGCCCGGCTCCCCGCTCACCGCGCCCGGCTCCGGCTACAGCTCCAACTCCCCCGCTCAGCTCCCGCCGCCGTCCCGCTTGGCTGCGGAGGGAGCACCGCCCCCGTCCCGCCCCTCGCCCGTCCCCGCCGCGCTGCCCGCCCGCCGGCCGCCGACCCCAGCCCTGGTGTGCTGCGCGGCACCCGGGGCCGGAGTGGGGCGGAGAGAGGCGGGACGGGGGCAGCCTCTGCCCCTTCGCTCGGTTCCGAGGCGATTTGCGGCGATGGGGAGGGCGGGAAGGCTGCGGGACACACTGCCAGCCCGGCATCCCCGTCCGAGCAAGGTGCCCCACTCACCTTGCCGGGGGCGTGCAGCCCCCCTGCCTTGCTGCGGCGAGGAGGGTGGGAGTCACCGGGGGTTGTCTGGCGTCACACAAACCCGCACTGACACCTGCCTCTGCCCGTCCCACGGCGGTCCCGGAGCGTGTACCGCTGAACCGTGTTGCTCGGGCTCCCGAGGCTGACCCTTTTCCGAAGAGACCGTCTGAGGTCGCACCTAACCGTGCAGAGCAGCCCGCGGGCAATGCAGGCTCCTCGGCGGCCGAGGCTGCAGAGTGTCAGATGACCCCGTCTCCACCCGGGAGCTGGGCGCAGCTCGGGAAAGCTGGCTCCCCGGGAAGGGAAAACTTGCAGGTGTCCTCCCGAAAACTCCTCCAAGTTTTCAGGAGAGCTGCTGAGGCCCTCGGGGACACTTTGGCATTGTTTATAGGGAAGAGAATTAATAGTCGTGCCAAGACCAACAGAGATTATGCCTCTGAAGTAGCGTAGATGAGAATAAAGCCTGGCTTCGCTAGTTCGTTTGGAGAGTGCCCTACCTACGGACATCACATACCCTGGAATCAAACATTGGGAAGATACTGGCTGGGACACATTTCCTTCTGTGGACCCTGAGGAAAGGCTCAGCTGGCTTCTGGTGCACTTGTCTCATCCACTGTGATTTTTCTTTTTTTTTTTTTTTTTTTGGCCAAATGACTTTACTGTGGGTTATAAATCAGTGATGAGCTCTGTGAAGAGCAGATGGGGAGTTTAATGCACCCTCTGCAGCTCAGTCTTGTGTCTGGCTAATGTCCATGTGCAGTTCTGAAAAGGATGTTGGAAAAGGTTGTTCTTCATTTTAAATTGCTCTTTGGGAGCTGCTCAGTCTGTAATGTGCTGCGGAGGCACTTCTGTGAGATGTGCTTTCTTTGATGTAGTCTACACAGTCTCGGCAGAAGAGTAAGTTGGGATGCCACAAAACAGAGTCAGTTTTGGAGGAACAAGACACATGAATTAGCAAACAAATCACAAATCTTAAAGGGAAAAGAATTCCCGAGGAATGAACCAAATTTCTCCTTGATAATGACCTTTGAATTCAGTGACATACAAAAGTGATGGGTCTGACATTCGAGTGATAAAAATGCCCTTTCCATATTTCACCTATGAAAAAGGGAGTATTTTTTATTTTGGTGGTGGTTTTGTGGTATTTTTTGTTTCTGTTTGGCTTCTCAATGGCAAAGTCCAGGGTATGGTGTATGAACACAGAGGGACAGCGATTGCTGTGCTATCCCTAAGCATTGGTGGTCTGAATACAGACCACCGGTTCAGTTCAGCTCACAGCCACTGCAGAAAAGGGCACATTTGACAGTGGAGTTGGTGACGTGAGCTGTTGTGGCAATAGCACACACAGCCTGTTGAAACTGTGAGGAAAGAAAGATTGTGGACACCTACTGTACTACTGGCAATGGTTAGATTGTAGAGGTGAAGAATCCTGCCAAAGCCATTTTAATAAGAATTCCAAGAACTTGTTATACCCTTTTGTATTTGTATTATTCAAAGTAGAGGGCTTTTTGGTACAAGTCCTGGCTCTGGGATGTCACTGGATATAAACAGGGACAGATGGTGGATTAAAGTTCTCAATATTGATTTTGCCATATTATAGGCAGGGGCCCAGGTACAAAACTCAAAGGAGATGGGAGAGGCAAAAGCAGTAAAGCCAAATGTTTGAATCTTGAAATGAGAAAGGCGGCAAGAGAAATCCTTCTTCTAGTTACAGCTCAATTATTCCAACAGTGGACCTACAGGCAGGGACAGACAGCAAGAATTTCCCTCTGAGGTTAAGAGGGAGGAAGATGAGAAGAAAAGGCAAATGCAACAGAACTGAAGTGGCTGCTAAGCCAGACAGGCAGCTGCTAGCACTGGAAAAAAAATAAAAATAAAAAAATTAGGTGCTTTGTAAAGGTAACACATTGTGATCCCTTGGACTTTTCTCACTTGGGTGGATTTTAGTTCAAAGCCTAATCCACTGAGGAATGAGGAGATTCCTAAGTGCTTCCTACTGATGAATGTGCCTTGCCCCAAAGCATCAGGCATAGTCACAGATCTGTTCAGTATGTCTCACAATCTCAACCTATGCAGCCTAGGCTAGGTCATCTCATCCTAGCTCACAGAGCTACAAAAGGATACCAGTACTTAAGCGAGGAGTAGGAATTCATTTTCGCAGCTGTGCTCCTGTTTTTCACTCTTTTCCTGAATAAAGCACCTCTCAAGGAGAGGTGAGCAGTGCCGGGCGAAGAGGGTACGCGTTTGTTCAGCAGAGGAGAATGGGGCAGGCAGGCTTTTGTGCTCTTCAGGGGTCACTGATATTTTCTGATGGTTTTTTTTTTTTTAGCTTGGATTACATCACTGATGTCCTGCCTCTCTTTGTGGCGTCTTCATTCACTATTTTACACTGAAGATTCAGCTCTTGGGCAGAAAGTGGAACAGGTACTGGAACAGGCTGCCCAGAGAGGTGGTGGATGCCCCATCCCTGGAGGTGTTCAAGGCCAGGTTGGATGGGGCCCTGGGCAACCTTGTGTAGATCCAGGCCTGGAGTTTGGTGTCCCTGCCTGTGGCAGGGGGGTTGGAGCTCTATGATCCTTGGAGTCCCTTCCAACCCAGACTATTCTATGATTCTATGATTCTATGATTCTATGGGCTGCTTGGAGACATTGGTTAAAGCAGCACCAGAGGTGTTGTCAGCAAGATCCTGCCTCTCGCAGTCAACTTAGGTCGCTGCGTCAGGACCTCCTGCCGAGGCGGTGGTAGTGGGAAGAGCTGCAGCTCCAAAGTAATTAAATCGCTCTTTTATTGCTTTTCCTCCTTTTCCCTTTCTGTGCAAGCAGCACAGTGTGAGCTGGCCCTTTCTCAGGACAGTGTTTTTCATGCAAAATGCATCTCAAAATGTTTTGCAAAGATAAAATGTTCCATTAAAGCATTAAACAGAGAAACAGGGAGACAGAAAAGATCTTTTCAGAGAAGGTTTGAAAAAAGAAAAGATGAAGGAACAGCAAAACAGCAAAAGGTATGGACAGTCTTCAGATGGTGAGAACACAAAGAAGTCCTCACAGAGCCACGTCTCCAGGTCTGCTTTTTTTTTTTTTTTTTATTTAAAAAATGCAGCTATAGTCAGCTAGGTAATGACTTTGTCTGAGATTCAGAGTGGTAGGTTGAAGGTCTGGAGAGCACTCTGGATGGGTATGGTTGCCTCTCAGGTTCTGGCCTCGGAAGGGCATGTCAGGGAGCTACAGCTTGACTGATACTTAGTCCAGCTAGACTTCCAGACCTCAGTGTCATTGCTGCTGCTGCTAGGCTGTCCATGAAGCAGTGCAGAGTTAGTGGATTTAATGTCTGTATACACAAAAAAGTATGGGGAATTGCATATTATTGTTGTAATTATAATTGTTACTGCTTTGATAGTTATTGATGTGTTTCCTTGTACCTGCTCAGAGTCATTAGGTGAGGGAGTAAGCCAGCAGCTTCTTGGTAACTCCACTCTGCTGGAATGCCTGCCAACAGAGTTTCTATATCCACCCAGACATGTGCAGGGGATGTTGTGTGCTTAGCTTCACAATGCCTTTATTGCTTTAATATTCCTTCCAGGTGTGCCGTAGCTTGGGTAGGAAGAAACTACTACATTCCCAGACTTCTGTGGGCTTCTACAATGTAAAATGCAGACGTTTTTCTGTTGTTATGACATCAATCAACAAAGATATGTTTTATCCAGATTTCTCCCTTTACATTTGCTGTTAGAATCTGCAGCTGATTCTTTTTGACCTCACTAAATCACTATAATTTATATACTGAAGTTCTTGGCTGGATGCAGCTCACCCAAATTATGTATCAAACAGAGCTGTATTTTAAGGCTCTGAGGATTACTCTTTCTGAAATGCTTAAATCCACTTCGTTGTCAATGGAAAGCAGTAGGTGAGTGAAAACCTCCAGAGGGAGTTCTTATTCATCTAAGTTTGAGCACAAGTAAGGTGTACATGACCTTTTCTGATGGATTTAAATCCATTTATCTTTCTGCTTTTGAGTATCTAGAGAACTTAAGATCTTTCATAGAAAGGGCTGCTCCGTTACAGTCCTAATATATAGGCACATGGCAGTTAAATGAACTAAATCCCACCCCAGAAAATCAGATCCTCATCTGTCCAGCTGAGATCTTCACTTCAAACATTAACATATGGAGAACACAGGTCTACTAAGAGCCAGGATAAAAACAACCCCCATGGCTATTTGCACACATCATCCTTCCCTCTGAAATGCTGTCTGTCCCCTCTTTCTCTTCCGAGCTCCCAGGGGAAGGCAGTGAGTAGTGACGCCTTCCTGAACCTGACCATGTCATGCTAGCGCCTGGATTTGTACTCAGCTTGTAGCTCCACTTTCAGCACGTATTTTGTCTTGTACTTTTTTGTGAACACAGTGGCAGAAAGCTAATGAGTTTGCAGGGTAACGTTTTCCAATACTGAAAAGGCTTCTGCACTACAATTTACATAAACATTACTATTTAATAATGGCCAACACTGCAAATAGGAAAAGCCTTTAAAGACTTATTGAGCCAATATTTAACTTCTAATTCCTCCATCGCATAAAAGCTACTTGTTAATGCAAGGACCAGCTAAATGATATTTAAAGCTCAAATGACTCCATCATTAGATGTTTTTAAAATACTGTTAGACCACTATTAGACCTAGAATTCTCCAGATACCTCTCCTCTTTTTAATTACCTGCAGTTGTTATTAAAAGTAGTCGCTGCAAAGTTCATTGATTCTCTCCATGCTTCCTAGTAATCCACTTAGGAATTTTGCCACCGAGCAACCTCAGGAGAGGTTACCTTTAATGAGAGCCCTAAGGAACAATGGGCTATTCATTTCCCTAAATGTCACTTGTATAACATTAATGTATTCACCTCATGCACTGCTTATCCATGATATGAAAAGCTGGCATGGATCAGCTCTGTCAATAGTTAACATTTATCTTAGAATCTTTTTAATGTTTATAAGCCAGCTCTTTGTTTAGGATGTATCTGCAGTGGAGGTACATTAGGTACACAGAAAATGTCCAAGGTCA
Source organism: Laterallus jamaicensis coturniculus (assembly GCA_022605575.1). Taxonomy (NCBI): domain Eukaryota; kingdom Metazoa; phylum Chordata; class Aves; order Gruiformes; family Rallidae; genus Laterallus; species Laterallus jamaicensis. The sequence goes on from JAKCOX010000012.1 coordinate 6,941,549, forward strand.
GCTGGTGATGTCTTCTCATGTCCAGGGACTGCTGCTTCTTCTGGGAATCAGGGTGCATGAATAGCCAGCAGCAAACCCTGTAATACAGAGACAGATGAGAAAGTTGTGCTTGATTTTAAGGGCATGAAATTCATACATACACTTACGATGAACTAAGAGTTCTGCAAGCATTGGAACTGCAAAAACTTGTTTTCTTAGAGTTTTGTGTCTTGTGTCTAATGACCTCTGGCCTTTACAAAGATGTGAGCTCCACCTGAAGTTTTTCTAGGCGTAGCTATCATAAGGTGGCATGTGTGCATGCATGGTTCTTCTGGTGCCTAATAATAGCCCGCTTCTCTCTCTAAAGAGGACCATGGTGTTTCTTGCCCTGAGCTCCCACAGTCTAATTCCTTTACTTCAGTGTAATGATTTCTGGTGACATTGGATTAAAACCATAAACTGTGGCATCTTGGGCTTGATGCAGTGCCCAAAGAGAGCTATCCATGATGTTTTATATGTTATAGGGTACCTGAGATTTTGTACAGGGCTGGTAGATATGAAAAGGGCCTATAGGAAACCTCCAGATTTCTTACTTGGTAACTGGGAGGCAGGCAAGATGACTAAGGGCATCCCAGATGGTGCTGAGCTGAGCCCAAGTTCTCCACCAGCTATGAAGGGATGTTGAGCACTCAGCTCACATACGACACTTCCAAATTTGCACATAGTTAGATATCTTAATGACAAACCAATTCCCACTTTAAAGAAATTATTTATATTATTACGTAAGTCAGGGGCAGTGAACTGCAGTCTGAAAAGGGTTTGTGCCTGGGTGGTTCTCACTGGGGGGCCAGAAAAGCTGTAAGTGCCAAAACAGGATTTCCAAATTCAAATCTTGCTCTGTACCTTTAACTACCCTGCAAACTCCAACATCTCCCAAAAGCTGCATGGGCCAGTCCAAACCCTGTTTTTCATTTGTATCTATGCCCTTTGCTGATACAATCACTTGGGTTTTGTGTTCATCGTATGTGTATATGCATTTTTCTATGTGCCTGAATGGGGACTCCAAATTGCAGAGGTGAGTCTCACCTATACAGTTTCATTGCTATATTTACATAGTTAATTCTCTGTAATAGTTACTAGTAAAGTCCCAGAATTGAGTTTCCCTTTCTATAATAATACACCTTCAAAGTGTTATTCCAAGCACAGCTTCCTATATTAGGTCTTTCCACAGAGACTTTTGGCTGCTATTGCACCTAATCACATGATCCCCTTATAAGTAACGGATATACCTGAGGCAGAGCTACGCTTGTATTCCTACCTGTGATGTCTTAATGCTGATGTCATTTTCAAAAGCTATGTGTACAGCTGTTAGTTAATCAAAACATTACAAATCTGATGCCCATGTAGTCTACAACCACTTTAAACAATTCTGTCAGAGCAGAAGTGCTTTGAAGTGAGCACAAATGTGATCTGAGCTGATTTTAAAGCCCCATTACACTGCCAGAGCACTCCAAAGTGGCCTAAGTATAAATGAAAATCAGGACCTCCATCACAAAGATAAATGATCCATAAAAATATCAATCTGATCTGACGAAAAGTAGCAGAAACGATGATGGTAGAGACAAATCTCATCAGGGGCCTCCCGTCTGAAGCCCACAGAGCCGGCTGTGGAGCAGATTGAGAAGGGAAAACAAACCCAAAGCACAAGGCATATCTCATGCAGAGCTGCCTTTTACCCAGGGATTGTAACAGAGCTACTGCAGCCCATCTATTTGTGTGTGTT